>CM019065.1:177057761-177774572 GCA_009667805.1 Leptobrachium leishanense
CATTTCTAATTTTGTTTACCAAGCGCACCCCATAGAAAATATAACCGCAAAGGCTTGCATGACAAAATGTGAAAAAACACTTTACACAATGTAGATGATTGAAAATTCCAATTTTATTTTCATTTTTTGTTATAATATTCAGGCAGGACATGACGTATACATATAACAATGATATATTATGAATCTGCCGGAAAGAACGATATATAATATGTCTGGGTTGTATAATAAAATGTGACTTCAAATCACGTTTTAAACATGATGAGCGAAACGGGAAAAATGAGCTCAGCACAGAGGTGTGAAATGGCTCAGCAGCGAAAGGGTTAAAAACAGGAATATTTTTAAAATTGAAACCTATGGGATTTGGCTGAATAAACCTGCCGAATGAAACCACTGAACATCAGGACACTTTGACAACTTTTCACTGTTGTTCGATTTTCTGTGAATAGATTAACTATTGCTTCTCTATGGGGGACTTCACTGCCATCGAACAGCACCGTATTTTCAGGCAATACCAAAATGTTGTGAACTGCCTGCTTAGTGAACAGCCGTATGCCACGAAAATGCACCGTACGGGGGAAATTCACTGTTCGGTGCATTTTCGGAGCACGTGCGGATCTCTATGGATACTCCCTATAGTTATCACAGCAGACTAGCTCATAAAACACAATTTTGCATATTATTGACCTTTAAAGGGAAACTGTATGGTAAAATATGAGGGGGAATGGAGGGGTCAAACATTAACCCCATCCTGACCCCCTCTGAACCACACCATTCCTGTTTAACCCTTTAGTTATCTTTAAAACTCACCTTGAATCCAGCGTAGCACTGGTCTCTAATCCTCCAGATGGACATGCTCCCAGCTTGCAAGAAGCCACAGCATGTCACGTTGTTCACAGGCGGGTTGGACACACCAGTGAGTGTTCCAGCCTATTCCAATGGCTGGGAGAGGTGGAACTGTGAACAAAGTGGTTCCCTACTTTGCTTGGTCTTGGAGCCTAAATTATCAGGCCCCGCCGGACCCACTGACTCACCCACTGCTGGTCGCCCGGCCTCCGCCCTGCGCCGCGGTTCCGGACCCCCGGCGGCTTCCTTACTGGTGGTGAGGGCTGTCCCTGCAGCGCCATGGCCCCAGCGTCGGTGCTCCATGCCAGGGACCCACTCGATCGGCTGCGCGCCCCCCGCGGCACCGAGTCCTTCCCCAGCGCTTGCTCTCCGGCACCAGCCTCCTCGCATCTCGGCGTCCCACGTGGTTTTCCAAGATGGCGCCCCCAACCAACCAAAACCCAGTATCCCCAGGCAACCAGATACACCTCTCCCCTGATTGGCCCAATTCCCACAGGCGCCCTATTTAAACACCAACCTCTCCAAGACTCATTGCTTGGTTGTCCTGTTACTCCCCTGTAAACCTCCCTTACCTGAGCACACCTGTCTAAAAGATATCTCTGCCTGTTTTCACCGTGTACCGAACCCCGGCTTGTATCAACGACGACGTTCTGCTTGTCTTCACCGTGTACCGAACCCCGGCTTGTATCAACGACGACGTTCTGCTTGTTTCACCGTGTACCGAACCCCGGCTAGTATCAACGACGACGCTCTGCCTGCTTTCACCGTGTACCAAACCCCGGCTAGTATCAACGACGACGCTCTGCCTGCTTTCACCGTGTACCGAACCCCGGCTTGTATCAACGACGACGCTCTGCCTGCTCTCACCGTGTACCGAACCCCAGCCTGCATCATCGACGACTCTCTTCAACCAAACCCGGCCAGGTACTAAAACCTTTACGTTATTTACCATACACCTTATCGCATCCAGACTCAACCCCAACAACGGCTTGTCCCGCATCCTGAGCTCCATTAACACGAACCCTGACAGATACAACCAAGCCTATTTACCGAATGGACCTCGCGGATATAGCCGAAGCCCTCAACACAATGTCCCGCCAGATCGGGAATCTAAACCAGACCGTCCAAGGCCTACAAACCGGACAGGCTCAACTCCAGAACCAGGTCTCGGACCTTATGGCCGCTACCTCCCCCCCCCCATCCCAAGCCTACCAACTCATCTACCCTTGGTTGATGCTATGGCTCCTGAACCTCTTGTGCCTTTGCCAGACCGATTTTCCGGTGACCGGAACAAATATCGGGTGTTTCTTACGGATTGTCAACTCCTGTTTTCCCTCAAACCCCGAACCTACCACTCCGAAGATATCAGAATCAAAACAGTGATATCGCTGTTACAAGGCGAACCCAGACTGTGGGCTCACCATCTCATTACCAGCAACGATCCCGCTCTTGTATCCTGGGAAGCCTTTATCACAGCACTGGATGACTTGTATGATGACCCATATCGTTTTGAGTCAGCCCAAACCTCCATACGAGACCTGAAACAGGGGAAACGCCCGGTGGAGGACTATGTTGCTGAATTCAAGACTCTGTCCATAGAGACGGGTTGGAACGAAACCGCACTGGTCAGTCAGTTCAAGGTCGGATTATCCAGCGAGATAAAGGATGACCTATCCCACGTCCGAGCCCCTCTCTCCCTCGAACCCCTCATACAGCTGGTTACCAACATAGACCGACGCCTACGAGAACGGAAAAAAGAACGAGTCACCCAAGTCTCCACTCCGTCTACAAGGCGACCTTTCTTTTCCACACCCACTCCCGTCACCTCCCCTCCTGCTACCTCGGCACCTTTCGGAGAAGCCATGCAAATTGGACTAGTAAAGGGGCACCTACCGCCTGAAGAACTTGCAAGACGACGGAACCACCATCTGTGTCTCTACTGTGGCAAACCCAACCACATTGCCCGTGAATGCCCCGATAAGATCAAACTCCATCAAGGTAACGACCATAAAATACCCGATGATCCGCGCCTAGGAGATCTGCACCCGGTCGAGTCTCAACATTTGTCTGTATTCATTCTATTACAGTGGGATGAACGCTCAGTGACCCTTCCTGCTATGATCGACTCCGGCGCGAGTGGCTGCTTTATGGACACTACTCTGGCTACTCTTCTTTGTATCCCTCACCAAAATAAAGCTAAACCCTTGAGCATTCAAAGTGTCGATGGATCTCCCTTGATATCCGGTCCGGTCACTACCGAAACCATATCTCTTACGATATATATAGGTGACCGACACAAAGAAACCTTACGATTCGATCTGGTCACATCACCCCTATTTCCCATCATCCTAGGGTTACCCTGGTTGGTAAAACACGACCCCACAATCTCCTGGACCACTAGTCGACTTACCTTCTCTCTCCCCACTGCAGGGCTCATTGTCTCGCACCCACCACAGGTACCATCCTATCCATTCTTGACCAGAACCTGAGAACCACCCAAGTGACCCTACCACAAGCATACGCGAACTATGCAGACGTCTTCTGCAAGAAAGGAGTAGAAAAACTCCCCCCTCCTCGTATATACGACTGCCCCATTGACCTCCTTCCTGGAGCTGCCATACCCTATGGCTGCATTTACCCGTTGTCGGGACCCGAACTACGGGTACTAAAAGGATATATTCAGGAAAATCTAGAGAAGAACTTTATCCGACCCTCCTCTTCCCCCGCGGGAGCAGGCATCTTTTTTGTTGAAAAGAAGGATGGGGGTCTTCGCCCGTGCGTGGACTATCGAGAACTAAACAAAATCACCGTAAAGAACAAGTATCCCCTACCACTTATACCCGAACTCCTTGACCAGCTAAAAACGGCCACCGTTTTCACGAAACTCGACCTTAGGGGGGCGTACAATTTACTGCGCGTGCGCGAAGGGGATGAGTGGAAGACAGCCTTCCGCACAAGATATGGCCATTTTGAATATCTTGTTATGCCATATGGGCTGTGCAACGCCCCAGCTGCTTCCAACACTTCATAAACGATATCCTACGCGATATACTGGATGTATACGTAGTCGCCTACCTGGACGATATTCTTATCTACTCCGAGTCCTTGCCACAACACTACCAACATGTTAATACCGTCCTTGCCCGCCTACGGTCCCACAACCTGTATGCTAAGCTCGAAAAATGTATTTTCAACACTCCGCGAATCGAATTTCTAGGGTTCATAATCACCCCGGGTCACATAGAAATGGACCCTCGGAAAATCGAAGCCATCACCAAATGGCCTCGCCCTCGTACAAAAAAGAAGTACAAAGCTTTATTGGATTTGCAAATTTTTATCGCAAATTCATTCGTAACTTTTCCAGGTTTGCCCAACCTCTCACCCAATTGACCAGGAAAAACACCCCCTTCCTATGGACCGAAGGAACCCAAAAGGCGTTCGACGACCTACGTACCCGCTTCACCACCGCACCCATCCTGCTGCTACCTGATCCCTCTAAACCCTATTCTCTGGAAGTGGATGCCTCAGGGATCGCCACCGGAGCCATCCTCTCTCAGCGAGACGAAAACAATGATCGTCTACACCCTGTAGCTTTTTTTCCCGCAAACTATCACCAGCTGAAGTCAACTACAGCGTAGGCGATAGGGAACTCCTGGCCATAAAAACGCCCTCGAAGAATGGAGACACCTCCTGGAAGGCACCCTTCACCCCACAACCATCTTCACAGATCATAAAAATCTAGAATACTTGAGATCGGCACGTCGGCTCTGTCCGAGGCTAGCCCGCTGGGCCCTGTTTTTCTCTCGTTTTTCGTTTCACATAACTTATCGCCCAGGAAGCAAAAACGGAAAGGCCGACGCCCTTTCCCGCCTGTCAGACGAAACCCCAACATCCATGGACGAGGAAGACACCGTTCTACATCAGGGACATTTCCTGGCCACTCAGACCCACCTTCTTAAAAACCTCCAAGACCGTGGCACCTCCTCGCCCCGCAACTCCGGACGCTTGTTCATACCTCCGGCCAAACGATTGGAAATCCTACACCTCAATCACGACGCCCCCACAGCAGGACACGGAGGTATCAGAAAGACACTAGACCTCATCCTTCGACATTTTTGGTGGCCCTCCGTCTCCCTAGACGTTCAGAAATACGTCAAGACATGCGACATCTGTAACCGTTGTAAAGTCCCTAGAACGAAAGTAACAGGACTCCTCCAACCTTTACCAGTCCCGCTTCGCCCATGGTCTAGTGTTTCCGTTGACTTCATCGTCGACCTTCCCCCGTCCCGAAAACATACCACTATCATGGTGGTAGTAGACCGACTGTCCAAAATGGCCCACTTTATCCCTACTCAAGGATCACCCTCCGCCAAGGACACCGCCAACCTTTTTTTCATCATGTTTTCAGGCTCCATGGCACCCCAGAAACCATCATCTCAGATCGTGGCCCCCAATTTACCTCAAGGTTCTGGAAAGCCTTCTGTACACTACTACACATATCCGTTTGTCTGTCCACTGCCTTTCACCCCCACTCCAATGGGCAGACCGAAAGAACGAACCAAACCTTGGAGCAATACTTACGTTGCTATACTTCGTACCTACAAGACGATTGGTCCGACCTCCTCACCACAGCGGAATTTGCATACAACTCTCAAATACACACCTCTACCAAACAATCCCCTTTTTACACTAACTATGGGTTTCATCCCTCAGTCCTTCCAGACACTCCCCCCGGAGTCCCTTACCTCTGGTCAACGACCATATTCAGAAGCTACAACAAGGGTTCATCCTCGCGAAGAACACCCTATTAGAATCCCAAAACACCTACAAAAAATATGCCGACCTACATCGCAAAGCAGCCCCTGCTTACCAACCATCACAGAAAGTATGGCTATCTACAAAAAATCTCAAACTGTCATGTCCCACAAAGAAATTAGGTCCCAAATACATAGGTCCCTATCCCATCGTCTCCATCATCTCCCCTGTCGCTGTCCGCCTCCAACTCCCTCCCTCGTTTAAAATACATCCGGTTTTCCATGTTTCCCTTCTAAAGCCCTGGACAGAGGACCACTTTCCCCAGCGCTCACCCCCTCCTCCAGACCCAATCACCATAGAGGGTCTTAAGGAATTCGAAGTCCAACGTATTCTCGATTCCCGTTTTCGCTACAAAAAATTAGAGTATCTCATCCAATGGAAGGGATATGGACCCGAGGAAAATTCATGGGAACCCGCGACTCAAGTCCATGCCCCTTCTCGGGTACGAGCCTTCCACTCCCTACACCCTTCCAAGCCTGGCCCGTTACGCCCCCAGAGGGGTCGTCCTAAGAAGGGGGTACTATCAGGTCCCGCCGGACCCACTGACTCGCCCACTGCTGGTCGCCCGGCCTCCGCCCTGCGCCGCGGTTCCGGACCCCCGACGGCTTCCTTACTGGTGGTGAGGGCTGTCCCTGCAGCGCCATGGCCCCAGCGTCGGTGCTCCATGCCAGGGACCCACTCGATCGGCTGCGCGCCCCCGCGACACCACCGAGTCCTTCCCCAGCGCTTGCTCTCCGGCACCAGTCCTCCTCGCATCTCGGCGTCCCACGTGGTTTTCCAAGATGGCGCCCCCAACCAACCAAAACCCAGTATCCCCAGGCAACCAGATACACCTCTCCCCTGATTGGCCCAATTCCCACAGGCGCCCTATTTAAACACCAACCTCTCCAAGACTCATTGCTTGGTTGTCCTGTTACTCCCCTGTAAACCTCCCTTACCTGAGCACACCTGTCTAAAAGATATCTCTGCCTGTTTTCACCGTGTACCGAACCCCGGCTTGTATCAACGACGACGTTCTGCTTGTCTTCACCGTGTACCGAACCCCGGCTTGTATCAACGACGACGTTCTGCTTGCTTTCACCGTGTACCGAACCCCGGCTAGTATCAACGACGACGCTCTGCCTGCTTTCACCGTGTACCGAACCCCGGCTTGTATCAACGACGACGCTCTGCCTGCTTTCACCGTGTACCGAACCCCGGCTTGTATCAACAACGACGCTCGGCCTGCTCTCACCGTGTACCGAACCCCAGCCTGCATCATCGACGACTCTCTTCAACCAAACCCGGCCAGGTACTAAAACCTTTACGTTATTTACCATACACCTTATCGCATCCAGACTCAACCCCAACAACGGCTTGTCCCGCATCCTGAGCTCCATTAACACGAACCCTGACACCTAAAGCCCAGGTCAGCCCTTGCTGATCTAAGCTTCAAGGAGGAGGGCTGAATCAGCTGTCCAAGCGGCATTCTCCAAAAGGAGAAGGGTGAGGACAGTAATGATATATATACATTTAGTGGTCATAGTAAATAAATTGTCCCTTTAAACCCATGGACATCTTTCTCTTTCCTTTTTCTATTGACTTGATTTTTGCCTGTTTACTTTACAGGAATAAGGGTATGTGGGGGGGGGGGGAGAAAGAACATGAGCTGGTACTGTAAACCTCTCACGTTTTACTTTGTTCTTTGAGTAGGGTAGATTCTTGCTATCTTTAATCTTTTATACAGTACATGATGTTCTCTTTCAAATTCCGAAGCAAAGATGTATTAAATTCTTTTTTTCTTGCTTCCAGTATATTTTCTTTATACTTCATTTCCATAAGATATATTGTATAATAAAAACCCTTGGGCAGAATAATGACTCTGGCTGTACCTTCTGGACAAAATAACTTGGCTTGGCGAGTTTTGGGCACTGAAGAAAGAATGGCGTCTCCTCGTTAAATCCCAGGAATTTATATCCTGATTACATCTACAAATCATCTCTTACAAGTTACATGCCAAACATTGTGAAGTTTTAGGATCCATCCAGTGGAATCTCCAGATATTCTACATAACTATCCGTATAAAGTTATCAAATTTAGATTCTCATCTGTTGTCCTCGAGGGCCAATGAAAGGTATGGAATTCAGGGAATTATGTAACTGACGAATGTTCTCAAGTGACGTGTTTTTCCAGCTTAATTATATGTTAATGGCTTAAAAGGAAACCTTGTTGCAGGTGAAAGGTGCTAAATGACCTCAAAAACTCTTTAGAATGTATAGCTGCCAGGTCAAACAGTGGGAAATCATTTAATTGAGGTATAGATTAACTCGGTTTCAGGGCATTGAAGAGTGAAGTTCCTCAAAACATGTTACTTAAGGGTCTATTCATAAAGCACCAAAATTGCGTGACTTGATTTTCTTTACACTTCAGCACACTTGAGCAATTCCATTTTGCTGAAAATACGGTGAATTCACTATTTAGCGAATGGTCACCATATTTTGCTGAAATTTGAGTCGCCGAAGCAGTTATCACGAACTGCGCGATCACTGCCGAAATGCACGGAATTGTCATCGGCAAATTCCACCGATCTGAAAAAGAAAATCGGAAGTCTCCTATTTTCCTAATATGTGTTTAAACCAATAAAAAATTATTAAGATGTGTCTAAATAATAAAAAGGATCCTTTACAAAGTAATAAAAAGGTCTGTTACAGAATTTTAAAAAACGTATTTTTCGAAAATTGTCTAAAAATACAAAAAAGTGTTCTCAAAAACATAAAAAGGCTTTTTGCTAAAAAGTAAAAGAATAAATGGACTTAGTTTAAAAAAAAAAGATACTAAGATAACTGCTAAAAACCACGGCCACTATTCTATTCTCCTCCTACTAGACCTTTCAGCTGCTTTTGACACTGCGACCTCCCCCTTCTTCTACAGACTCTCCGCTCTCTCGGTCTCTGGGACACTGCACTCTCTCGGATTGACTTTTATCTGTCTAACAGGTTCTTCTCTGTCATTTGCTGGTAACTCCTCTTCAATGCCTTTATCAGTCGGCCTACCTCAAGGCTCTGTTCTAGGCCCTCTGCTCTTCTCTATCTACACCTCCTTCCTGAGCAAAATCATTAACAACTTTGGCTTTAATTATCACCTCTATGCTGATGATACTCACATATACCTCTCCACCCCTGATATCTCTCCTCCTGTCCTTTCCAAAGCCATGACGGTTTATCTGGCATCTCCTCCTGCATGGCCTCTCACCACCTAAGGATTAACATGTCGAAGACTAAGCGCCTACTAATTCCTCCCTTTAATGCCTACCCACCTCCTGACTTCTCTGTCATGGTTGATGGTATCACTATCTCCCCATCAAACCAGGTTCGCTGTCTTGGAGTTACACTTGACTCGGCTCTTTCCTTCAGCCCCCACATTCGATCTCTTTCCTCCTCCTGCCGCTACCAACTACATAATATTTCCAGAATTCGACCATTTCTTACCGCTGACACCACAAATTAACTCATTCACAACCTTGTAATCTCCCGACTTGTCTATTGTAATAAACCTCTGGCTCGCCTCCCTTTCTCTTGCGTCTCTTCCCCTACAATCCATTCTGAATGCCTCTGCCAGGCTCATCCACCTCACCTGCCTCTCCTCTCTGCAAATCCCTTCACTGGCTCCCCATTCACTGTAGAATTAATTTCAAAATCCTTACCCTGCCCTACAACGCTTTCACTTACTTTGCTCCCCACTTCTTGTCCTCACTAATCACCAAATACACCCCAGCCTGCTCCCTAAGATCAAACAGTGGTCTGCGCCTATCTTCTCCCCGCATTACCTCTTCCCATGATAGACTGCAGGATTTCTCACGCATAGCTCCCATCCTCTGGAACGCCCTACCTTGTACTGTCATACTTTCCCCTAGTTTCCCTTCCTTCAACCCCATAAGACATTCCTATTTAGGGAAACCTACCAACCAACCTCACTGCTCCAACCAGTCCATCACTCTCTCCATGCAGTCCTCTCCTCCTGTTTATACCCCCAACCCTTCTAAATTGTAAGTTCCCACGGGAATAGAGCCCTTGTTTCCTCCTGTACTGGTTTGTCAAAATGTTGTTCAGTCTCCATGTATTATAACCTTGTCTATATTGTGCCCATTGTTCAGTGCTGCGGAATATGCTGGCGCTATATAAATACAGAATAATAATAATACTACGTTTTTACAAAAACTCCTATAGGATTTGCCTGTCGAATTGAAACACAGAAAATTAGGGCATTTCGCCAGAATTTAATTTCACTTGGCGTTCTGTGAATAGAAGGCATGATAGTCTTCTATGGGGCAATTTCAGTGCTGCTGGCCGCCGCTGTATTGTGTCAAACTGCAGGGAATTGCTCCACAATTTGCTGTCACTTCTCCAGTATTTGGCAAATCGACAGCTTAGTGAATAGACGAATTGCCCCAAAATTGCATCAAACTGTGAAATTCACCGTTCGGTGCAATTCAGTAGCAAGTTCGGAGGTTAGTAAATAACCCCTATATTGTCATGTAGTTCCATCCGGCATGCCTTCTCAGTCTTCATAAAGCAGGGGTCAGCAACCTTTGGCCACCATCCCAAGACTCCCAGGATGTTTAGCTACTTGTCAGGATAGCAGAGACTAATGGGAAATGTAGTTCCACTTCCGATTGTATAGATCAGGGATCACCAACCTTGACATTTCAGATGTTTTGGAATTACATCTCCCATGATGCACAGCAAACCTAACAAATGACTGGGCATCATGGGAGATGTAGTTCCAAAACATTTGTACAGCAGCCAAGGCTGCTGAAACCTGGTGTAGACAACTTCTTCTAAAAATATAAATTGCCCACTTTTGGATCAACTGTGATCCCTTTAGGCTAATGTCAGATGAACGCAGTCTGAGCGCACTCTGCATGTGTGCATAAGGACAGACGTACTGACGGAAGATACTGTAGACACCACACGGTCTGTTTTTTTTGACGGATATAGAAAAAAAAGGGAAATATGGGAATCAAAATTAATTAAATGAGAGGTACAGTCAGCCAGACCAAAAAAACTTCTGAGTGCCAACATGATGGACGTCGCAAATGCGCTGCGTCTGACATTGCGTCATCACGCACACAGGCCACTACGTGGACGCGGCCCACTCTGGTTGTCCGTCGTTGCGCTTTTACGTCGAGGCCTAAATGGCGTCCTTTGCCACCTGCGTGGTGCATGTGCACTTTGGTGCTCACGTACTTCGTGTGTGGGTCTCTATTGATCACAAATCAATCTTACGACGACGTTAAACTGTGCGGCGACACGGATGTGATGACTGCGTTCGTCTTACGCTAGCCTAAGAGAACATGAAATATCTAAATATCTCAGCCAGTTCTGGTCTGAAAAAATCTTTCTTGCATTCCATAAAACACCAGCATTCTCTAAACCAGGGATTTCAAACTCTGACCTCCCAGATGTTGATTGCCTACAATACCCAGAATTGTTTGACTTCAACAGATGGCCAGAGAATCATGAGAGTTGTTGTTCAGAAACATCTGGGGTGCAGGAGTTTGAGATCCAGTCTCTAAACATGTTATAAGACACATAGTGGATCGGACCTGTCAGGTTGCTACTGAAAGTTTCACACTGATCAGTATATTAGTTGACAGTTAATCTACATTGGGAGAAAATCACATATCTGACATTATGTAAAAAATGAAGACGGGATTTTTTTCCCTCTTGTTTACTTCCTTGACAAAATTAAGTTACATATTTTGAAGTATATTGGAATGAAAATGGGCGGTCAATATACATTAAAGGGACACTCTACACGCCCTGACCAATTTGGTGTTTTAAAGTGGTCAGGCTGTGTGGGGTACCCCCCGTGCTGTGTGGCTTGAAACACTGTGTGAAGTGGAGGAGTTTCCACTGCCCACAAATGCATCACCAGGCAGAGTTTTAAATTTGCCAGCTGCCAATCACCAAATCAGTCACTGATTATGTCACTGCACTCTACATGCTGACATCATGCTCTCTCAGTCCACTTTCAATAGCAAGCATCTTGAGAGAAGCAGCCAATGGATTGGTCCTACACGTGTGCATGCATCGTAGCAAAATATGCAAGTTCCGAACAATGTGCAATTTGTGTTCCTAGGCAACGCAAGTCGCATAGGTATGCAAATTGTGTAAATAAAACTACAGGGACTTCCACATTTTAGAACCTCAAGATGTGCATCTGAATTCTTCTACTAGATATTGATTCTAAAACTACAGCCAGCCTGAGTTTTAGGGAATTGTTGTGATAATTAACATAAAAATAATATATTTACTGTGACTTAAAGGGAGAAATAGAACTAAAACCTTAAAAAATAAACTCCAAACAGGATCTCAATTCCCCCTGCAAAAAAAGTGGAGAAACTACGCTCCCTCAAGTTCCTGCTCAACTTGACTACTGGTTCCTACGTATTTTGACAAACCGTCAATAGGAGTCTACAATAATTCAGATTCCATTTTGCTCAGAGCTTATGCAGGGTAGCCTTTATCTCCATGGAGTTCTAGCAGTGATGCTGCCCGTTTTGCATATTGGCACCCTCCAGCAATTACTCAAGCTACTAATACGGTGGTTTGGTTATAATAGAGCCAGTTGCAGGGAGTAGCTAAGGGTTATCAGCATGCACCGATATTTTCCCTTGGTGACTTCATTTTACCAGCTTCATTAGGATATGGGTTTGTCTCTATTTGCAAATTAGTCTGTATGCTTTGAAAAGGCCAGACAGAACTGCAAAACAAAGTATATCTTGTCTGCACTAGAGAAACAGTAACCCCCAGTAATTGTGTGTCCTTTATTGGCCCTTGCCAGGTTGGTATAGCCAATACCTCTTTAGGCACAATAAGCAAGGGATCCATGCCCGATTACCCAGACTCTAGAGACGAAAAAAGATTAATGAACAAAACCAGTTTAATAAAACATTGAAAACAGACCACGGCCTGCCATAAGATATTGTAACCAAAACTCCCTTTATATTTGTGCCCTCACCCTCCTTGGCACCCTTGCCCACACTATACATGGCCTCTGTGCCTGTTGGAGAAGTGTGGATGCTGGTCTTCTGCTAAGGGACCGTGGGCCAATGTGGCATAAGTGGGCACCTAATGTTGTTAAATATCTTAGTAGACTGTGTGTGTTTTAGGAGTTGGTTTGTGTTAGTGATACAATGTAGACTTATTGTTCTTGTTATCTGTATAACTGTTTGACTCTATGATTTGATGTTGTTTGTCTGATAATCCTGTCTAGTGTGTAACTAATCAGGTTTCGGTGTCTCCTGAAGGAATTTAAATATCCAAATGTATATATATTCTGGTGATTATGTAATTTTATCTACCCCTCCTTGTTTCCCATATAACTGCTCCCCATTTCAAATTAAAGATCATTCTTTGTCTTCCCTGCACTAAGCTGTGTCTGGTGTTTGGGGAGGGTTTCTTAGAATTATACAGCACTCCTTCAAGTTCTGGCTGAACGTTGTGAGAGAAGGAAAGCTGCTGCGGACCATCTTGGCTGCAGAGAAGGAACGGACGCTGTAACAGTTTTGTGTCTGGTCCACAAGCCGGAGACCAGTAAACCCCAGTTGCTGTTACAGGTGTGTTCGTGCTTTTCTTAATATACCCATGCTTTCCTATCAACTTCCATGTGAAAAACTCCTCACATATGCATTGCATCTTAAATATAAGCTAAATGTGACTTGTCCTATCCCTGATTTCCCATCATTACCTATTTTGAACCATTCAGGCAAAACATTAAACAAAAAATAGATTTTATAAAGTGATTTACATTGGCAATTTAAATTAAAAATCGAAATGGTGATGATCACAGTGTAAAAATAAAAAGTAATGGAGACTGTGAAACCATAAAACGATTTCAGTGCAGGAGTTTAATGTTCTCGCTTTACTTTTCTAAACAAATTTAATGACATATTTCATTACATATTTTATATATGTATTGCTGTTTTCTTCTTGACAGTAGTTTACTAAAAGTTGTAAATAAAAATAAAATACTGTGCAATGTTTCTAAATGTTCTTCCAGAACATTTAATTGGCTGTATGGAGAATATTTAGCTTTTTTGGCCGCTATTATGATGCCTAAAACAACGTGATTTTAATAGCGTAATTCATCCAATTACCAGAGATGTTTATTTGGTGGGTTATCAGTAAGTCTAAAATGTAGCTACTGCTCAGGGAGTTGCCTATGAATGATTACAAAATAACCTTTAGTGATTAAGTTCCCTTAGTTGGTTAGAAAATCTTATAAGAAACCTTAGAAGGATTATTGCCTGACTCATTTTCACCAGCGTGCAGTTAAACTGCAGAACAGACATTATGTAATGGCGCGCTCTATCCAGCAACTTTTACTTATTTGTGAATCTGTCTGTCTATCTTATTGACAGCTCCGTTGAAATAATGTTATTTTGCACAATAAGGGCCTTTTAATACAGTTTATTTACATGTTGCAATGTAGCACCTTCCCTGTGCTCACTCTCTTCATAATGTATTAACATTTGTCTGAAAAACCCTGCAAATCTTGCAACTCAATAAATAAACAGTACAATGTATCAAGGTCTCACGTCCAGAATAAATAAATGTGGGAAATTACACACATCCTTGCGCACCTACAATTCCAGTCATAAGAAAGAATAACGCTAGTCTGTATGAGTTACATTGCTTCTTTTTGTAAAATAATGACCACACAGAGAAATTGTCATTCACAAGCATCCCAAATGTACTCTCACCCTGGGATAATAGACATTTTTGTAAAAATTTTGCCTGAATAGAAAGGCACTTCAGCTTTCCTCTATAGTTTCAAATGGGAACTATGTTCCCTACTAAATTAGTGAGGGAACACTCTTCCTGCATGACGTGCTGAGTACAATACATTTATGTGAGTGTGCAATGGGCCAATGTGATAAACATAAGTGTAATTGTGTGGTTTTCCTGTGGATGTTCTATGCCTGTTCTCTGTGGTTTTCTATGACAACAATTTGATTAGATATGATCAAGAATGATACAACCTGCTCTTACCACAAAGTAAGCAAGTAATTAGGTATGTTAGTGTGTCTATTTGGAGGAGGAAAGGGTGTGTATCTGAGGGAGAGAAAGTGTCTATTAGGGATCAGCTGTTCGGTTCGATCGGTTCGGAGTTCGACTCGAACATTGGCAGTTCGAAAGTTCGCGAACTTCGAACTTTTTGGCGTGTTAAGCTCGTGTTCGAAGAAAAAACTAAAATTTGAAAAAACTATAAAAAATGCTTAAAAAATACTAAAAAATCTAGAGATAAAGAGACTCTTTACTGCAGAATATTATAAGCAATGGTTTATTAGATATTGAATTAAAAAACTACCCAAGACAAGAAGGCACGCATGTGGGCGATGAGTACAGACGCAGTTAACGCGGTGGGAGGCAATGGACAGACTGTGTACGTCGTCAAGAAGCGGTATGTATAATAGAATAAACATGTTACATACACATAACACACATTATATACATCTACCAACATATGTCAACACATGCTGCAGCATAATGTATTATCTGTTTGTCAGACAAATGTGACTGTCATAAAATTATTCTGGCTTTATTTAAAATATTTGCACATGTGTACATTTTTCTGAAACTTTCACACCTCGAAATTACATGGTGCAAAGATTCTCACCTCTAAATGACATGTGATCTCAAACGCCGTAAACAACAGGTGTTAATTAGTGTTTGGAAATAACATGTGCTTTTAATTAGTCTGGTCTAATGAATTTGATACATTGCCTGTAGTCTGGGGCCTGGGGTGTATCCTGACCATGTATCAACAACACCTGTGCTTCTGAATTCTAAGAAGTGTTCATTTCTCTACTAAATGTTCCTCTGATATGCTGTTTAATCCCTTAACCCTTTCACTGCTGAGGCATTTCACCGCTGTGTGCTCAGCTCATTTTTACTGCTTTCGCTCATCATGTTTAAACACGATTTGAAGCCACATTTTATTAAATGACCCAGACATATTAGATATCGTTCTTTCCGGCAAACTCTGCAGATTCATAATATATAATTTTTATATGTATACGTCATGTCCTGCCTGTATATTATGACAAAAAGTGTAATAAAAATTGAATTTTTAATCATCTGCAGTGTGTAAAGTTTTTTTTCACATTTTAGCACATGAGCGTTTGCGGTTATGTTTTCTATGAAATGGGGACTTGTTACATTTTGTGGGTGGAATTACGTGATTTTTAGCAAACGTATCCCATAGAAAAAAATCATTAGTGCAGCATCATTGTTCACATTATAATTGAAATGTGAACAATATTGCTGCATTAATAAAAACAACACACAAAAAAACATGTGTTTTTATTTTTTTTAAAATGTATTTATTTTTATTATTATAATTTTTATTTTTTTTACTAATTTACCTAGTCATGTTGGATATCATTTGGAAGGCCATGCTCAGGCCTTTCAAATGACACCCTCCATGACCCCCTAGCTGCCACGGTTCTGGAGATATCCGGTTTCCTTGGGAAATCCCCGGGCGGCTAGGGGTTCCTTGGCTATCTGACATCATCACGCTATGCGTGATGACGTTGGGCAGAGAGGGGGGACCCGGGGGTGGAGCCGCCATCCAAGATGGCGGCCCCCACCGGAGCTAGGCTGCATTTCGGTGCCGCAAGGCGCTGAAGTGCGACCCGGCGCTTGAGGGGCTAAAGCCAGGCACCGCTTAAAAGGGGAGACTCTCCCCTTTTAAGCAGTGCCTGGCTTTTGGCACTGCTCCTTCCCGATCGGGAGGGAGAGGGATCCAAATGGATCCCCCCCTCCCTTCCAGGCTATCTCCCAGCATTGCCGGGTGGTCGCCTGGAAATGACATCATCGCGCATGGCGCGATGACGTCATTTACGTCGGGAGGAGCTTGACTTCAGCGTCTGAGGATGCTGAAGTCAGAACGCTGCGGGACCCCGGACAGAGAGGTGAGTATCTCCGCCGGGGGTCCCGCACAGCCGATGACGTGTGGGGCACGTCCTCAGCATGTAACGTGCATCAATGAGGACGTGTCCCACACGTCGTCAGCAGCGAAGGAGTTAAGGACCAGGGCTCTGTGAAGCCAATCATTAATGATGTAGATGTTAGGTCATTTGTCATCAAGGGCTTAATAAAATCTTTATCACACTCCTTAGATTTAAACGTAATATTCCAGTATTTGTATGTCATGTACCTCTCCCAAAGGGCTATGTGAGCATACTATTATTATTGTGTTAGATCTATAGTTTTGGTGCAAGCGTGGTGGAAGGGCTTGCTGTTTCTGCAGTAGTAACACAACACAGCACAATGTTTCTATACATCCTACAAATCCGCCACTTCACGGGCAGGTTATGGGGACCTCCTAGGCACGATATTTGAAGGAATTTTTTGTTTTTATTTTTAACCCTTATTTCATGGAAAACTCACTGTTCCTTTAAAAACGTATTTTTTTTAAAACTTTTTTTCCTTGTTTCCTGTCCCCCAGGGCACTACCCGGACCCCCATACACCTTTTATGGCAAATAGCTAGCATATATGTCCTCTTGCAGGGCACTCTAAAAATCGAACTTTTGAGTCCCATTGACTTGCATTGAATTCGGTTCGAGTTTGAACTTGAACTTTTGAAATTGTTCGAGTTCGAATGAGAACCGAACACAGGGGTGTTCGGCTCATCCCTAGTGTCTATCAGGGAACAAGAGGGGTCGTGGATGTCTGTCAGGGGAGAGGGTTGTCAATTTATGAAGATTGTTGTTGGGGGTCAGTGTGCACATTTGTGTGTGTGAATAAAGATGGAGTATAAGGACGTGTGGCATTGAAAGCGTGGCCAGGGGCCCCACAAAATGTTATCACCTGGGGTTGCGTATATGCTAGGGGGGTTCCGAAAACCACAATAGGCGGGACAGCAATGGAATAAATGTAAGTATTAGAACTTTTCCTAAAAAAAAATTACTTTTTTAAAAATATTTTCTTGAAGAAAAAGGTATGTATCTTTTCCTGGTAATCGGTGGTGCCCTGAAGAAAATCCTTAAAACTGTCTATGAATAGGCTTGAAAGGCAGTTGGTACTACAAATCAGACCTATCATTCACCCCTATTATCATAGGCGCACTGTAATCTGTCTGAAAACTCTCCCTTAATGAACGTGCTCACCAGGTTAATATTGGACACAAAGTAAAATGGCTATGAATATATAGATGTGTTTGTAGACAGTCACTACATGCACATGATTGCAGCTGCATGGCAATAAATATATAAATAAATCCCTCCAGGGCAACACCCCTGGAGCCATATTATGATCATCACGCTAAAACGGGGATGGTAAGGAGAAAACCCTGTGCCTGCAGGTTTCTCCTTAGCGTCCCCATTTTAGCATGGACTAGTGCCTGCACCGTAACACGGCGCTAAGCCTCAGGATGCTAAGTGCCGCCATAGGACTCTATAGGCATTGAGGCTAATGCTGCCAGTCACATAACCTGCAGGATCTCGCCTCGCGAGATCCGGCAGGTTGGCGGAGTGAGTCGCAGAAGGAGACTGGGGGGACTTTTTTCCCCAGTCTCTCTCTGCTCCCGGCGGCAAGAAGAGGCAGATGGTGCCACTGTTCTTGCCACAAGATGAGAGGTGAGTATCTGATTTTTGGTTTTATTTTCAGCTGGTGCTGACAGATCCCGCAAAGCGGAATCTGTTAGCACCAGGTCCTAGCTGTTATTAACTTTCGAGCTCACTGCAGCAGGACGGTAATTATCATTAGGACTTTGTAATCCTAACGCTAGTTAACACTTTGCGCTCCCCATGAAATGAGCAAGATCCCAATCGCTAACGGGTTTTTTAACCCGTTAGTGTTCGGATTGTAATATGGTTACCCCACACTAGGGCAAACAGAGCTAATGTTACCGCTCACACAAGTAAGCGCTAATGTTAGTGTTAGGAATGTGATATGGCTCCTGGTGTTTTAAAAGAATATCTTTGAATTGCCATATTGCCAATTTGTGAGTAGACATTTTTTGATTAATGGGTAGTCTCTCTGCCATGTTAACAAAACCACCTGTGCTGCAGATGGAAGAATACATTAAATACCTGCACTTATGTATCCTGAGGACTGGAGGACGAGATACAGTGATTTAGTTTTTTCCCTCTTATCTTTGATTCAGACAAAAAGGAATTACAAAGTGATAAACTTGAGAATCCTTTGATAAATGCTGGCTTAAATGGGTTTTCAACTGTTCTTTAATTGCTTTCCCACAAAATCGACTTGAAAGAGTCTTTATCTTTGACATTGCCCGGCACACCTGGTATTTGACAAGTTTGGTCTAAAATACGAGGGAGACCTGACTTAATAAGTAAGGAATGCTCACACTGAGCTGGAGAATAGGCGTTAGGTATGAGCATACATGGAGATCTGCTAGCAGAGGCCGCATTTGTTTCAGCTGTCTGACCCAGGATCCGGTTAACCCAGTAAATGGATTTGACAGCTATCCACAATGGACTACTATGCTCGCGCAATACATGTTAAAAGATATGTATTCGTTATGTTTGTACACTTTGTAATGTGGTGGTTTTTGTATAATGTCTTCCTTTGTTCAAGTACAGCACCATAAATCAATTCTGGAAAATAATCTGTCGCATTGACACAAACATGGCGACCCATAGCAAGAAGCCATTGCCTGTCGCCCCGAATATCAAAATGGCTTGTTGTAAGTATAAACCTCCTAAATTTGTTATAAGAAAAAAACTATATTTTGATGTACTTTTAAATAATCCTGCGGTTCAACATAAACAAATGTTTCACATTTTAGCACATTATTTCAATGTAACGGTTTTAATCCCATTGTGATTAAAAAATGAGGCGGTTTCTAACGCAAGCCTTTTTTAATTAAATCCTTCTGTAAATAATGATTTACACCTTGACTAGTGGTTTTTTTTTATATACAAGGCAGAAAAAAATCTAGAAAAAAATATTGTGACTGATTTACAAGCTCGAAAATCTGGATATAATTAAAAAACGTAATGGGGCCAGTTGTACTCGGGTCGCAAACCCTATACTTAATACTTTCACTATGGATACATTAAATTATATATTTAGGAGCTTAGCTGTGTAGCGTAGCGATGTGTATAATAAAATTCTTACTTATGGTAAAAATAGTTCGGAGTATTTAATTCTTTACATAACGCTAGTTTTTTGTTTTTTTTAAATCTTGCAGAATAGAAGAAATCCAACCTTTTACTGAGGTTTCACCTTATAAAAACTAAAAAGTAACTCTGCACAACATATCCCACTGAGGACATGATTTAACCATATTGTAGAATATTTCATAACAATATCATTGCATAACAATATTTTAATAAGTCCTGAATGCTGTAAACCATTTAACTGTGCATGGCTAAGTCAGTGCTTAAGACTTCCCAAGAAAACAATGGTGGTGTTGTTTGAGACCAAGGTCATGCTGCTTACATTGACATATGACCAATGTGTAGAGTACATGGGAAAAGCGTCACCCAAGCTAAAGTAATTATATGTTCCTGGGACCAGAAACATCACGAGGTAAGCACAACCCATAAATCCGACAACACTAGAACGTTTAAGAGGCTGTTGTTGGTTTCCTAGAATAAGCAAGTTTCATGATGTCACTAGTTTTATTAAATTCTCCTGCATGGAAAGCTTGATTCTCTTTTTAGAAGCATGTGCAATATACAGTATAGGAAAGTACCAAAATGTTTCCTATGTATATTGCGTTAGATTGTGACGTTAATATTGATTAATTTGAAGCACTGGACCTGTTAATGATTATTGTTTTAATTGACCGAAACTGACACACATCTATGGTGGAGTCCATAACTTAAAAGAAAAGCCACTTTTTGTTTTTGCTTGCAAGTTTCTACCTTGTCCCAAGGATATTTGCCACTATAATATTTTTTGTACAAGTTCAGAAGGTTTTGCTTCCTCCTTATATTATAATATTGTTATTTATATACCAAACGTGCAAATTCTGAAAATATGGTGCAATTAACAGTACAGTGACAGGATAAGAGTTACTATGGACCCAGCAAATTCTTTTACAATACAACTATATGATGTAACTGTGCCCAGTAGTGGCTGGTGACTTTTTCAGATATTGGGGCACTGGATGTTAACTCTATGCCTATTACTGTGTCCTAATGCCAAGTGAATGAATGATAACACATTCAGGAAATATAATGAGCATGCATAAAATTGATACATATGCTACTTTATTTGATATTTGTACTTTGTGATTTACATTGTACGTATCAAAGATGCTCTGCTGTCCATTGTCTAATTGCTGTTTATAAGCTCTCCGTAAAGAAAATTACTTTCCAGGCAAAACCATTTACTTTTCAAACACCCATGTGCTACATATTTGAGTTTTTTTTTGTATTGTGTCACTGCACGTTAAAACGATGCCCCTGTTTTACTATTTCAGACATAGGCAAAATATTACCACCCTACCTGAATAGGCTGCTTCCCCCGGCAGCTCCCTCATCCTATAAACTCCGATCCAGGACCAGCACCTTACTTGCAATACCACAATACAAAAAGAAAGTGGCTCGATCCTCATTTTCCTACAGAGCACCGCAATTATGGAATAACATCCCAGACGCCATCAAATCTTCCCCAGTCTAAAGTCAATTAAGAGATCTCTATTAATATACCTCGATACAGAATGCACCTGTCAACATGTAACATAGTGAATATATTTCCTACATATTTATTTTCTGTGTTAATCTGTAGATTTGTGTTTTGTTTTTAATATCTTGCATTTTATTACTTTTTATTTCTGTACCTACTGTAACAATTCAATGTTCTTGAACCCAGGATATACTTGAAAACAAGAGAAATCTCAATGTATCCTTCCTGGTAAAATACTTTATAAATAAATAAATTACAAAGGACACTATACAATGTCTAAAACGTTTCATCACAACACGATTTCTCTACAAGATTAAAAAAATAATGAAGGCAGATTTACCTGCTTTTTTGGGGATTTTTTTGATTCCTCTGCTGTCCCTACCTCCCCACTGTCTGCAACTGGCTTCGGGAGCGGGTGCTGGACTTAGCGGACCGCTAGAACCCCTGAAGATTACCCTGGCCTGGCAGAACCTCCGGCCTAACGGATTAGACAACGGAACGCCATCTTGCCGCCTCGTGGTACTTCCTTCCTGGCCATGGGTAAGAAGCGAACAGGAGCAGCGGAAGATCCCGCTCTACATTTCAGAACCTGAGTCCAAAGACTATACTACTGGGTTTCTGTCAATTGTGAACTCGCCGATGAGTCAACAGCGGATAGTTGATGTCATTAAGTGTCTATGCTGAATTCATAGTATCAGAAAATCTATCCAGAAAGTTAATTGAACTTCATTGTTAATGCTCATAATTCCTTCTTATATCAGGTTTGGTGGCTATTCCAACTGGTGTCTACAATGTGCACACATTCTTATGTTTATTTAGATATTTAATCATGTCTAATTAAGGCGGTCAATTGTTTAAATAGTCATTTATATCAATCAATACCCATCATTGATTCTGTATTGTCAGATGCGCATATTTGGGAGGATAATATCTCCTCTTTAATTAAATTTTCTATATTTTGACATGTTTGATTGTGGTTACTATCTACCATTCATGTCACTTGCGCTAATTATGTAAATTGGTGGACGCACCATTTACTTGAGTGATACAATTATTTTCTCACTGAATCAATGTGGGATTTTTTGTTTAATTTAAACTAATTTGTGTTCTAATTTTGACAACCCTTCTAATTTTTTAATTGAACAATAAAAGTATATGTTTTAATTGAATAATAGGTAATTATTCCTCGTTAGGGGATTTGATATACATCTTATTCTGTGTTTAATCACTAACCTATTCTATAGCCCCCAGCACGGTGTTTTTTTCCATCGGAAGATCCCCCTCTCCCTGACATCCGTCTTTCTACGGCCGGATTGCGGGGAAAACAGGCCCAGACTAATTCCCCAGCAACGTCGGGTGTGGGTGGTGACCCGGGCCCTGCTGAATTGTCTCCGGCGGCGCAGCTTACTGTCCCGACGGACCCTGAGGACCTCCTGGCTACTAAAAAGGACATCCATGCCCTTTTAGCGGACGCCCGCTCCTCATGGGCCAAGGAGCTTACGGAGATGAGTACTGACCTCACATCCCTTCGTTCCGAGATGGGGGGAGATGGATACGCGTGCCCAGGCCTTGGAGGACACGCAGGCTGCTACCTCCTCCAGTGTTGCGGCGCTCCAGGCTCAGGTGGCTGGGCTGCAGTCAGCGGTGCTGGTCCTGGAGACCCGCCATCGACAACGGAACCTCAAGTTACGTGGTTTCCCTGACCCCGTCCCCGACCCTGAGCTTCTACCCCTCATCATACCCCTCATCAACCGCTTTGTGCGCAAGGTTGTGGCCTTACCTGGGGACGCTCAGAATCCAGCGTTGTCGGCGATTCGTGTCAGGATGGAAAGCAGCGATGGCTCCTCTGAACGCTTCCAGAGATGTAATTGTGGTTGTGGGGGACATCAGGGTTAGGGACATGACGGTATGGGCTCCCCCTACCCGCTTTGAGGACATGGAGATCGCCATTTTCCGTGACTTACCATTTCTGGCCTTGGTGGCCCGATGCCGGTTTGGCGACATCACGGCTATTCTCCGGGATCAAGCTATCTGTTATCGCTGGGAGTGTCGGGATCCCTGCTTATTCACAGTGGCTCGGAGATTCTAGCGGCTTCCACGACGGAGGAGGCGTGGACACACCTGCTGAATTTGGGTCTGGTGACTGCCTTGGCTGATATTCTTGACAACGTGTCCCCTTTGCAGCAGGAGTTGCAGCGCTGTGCCCCCGACTAACTAACTTGCCTTTTTGTTGCCGAAATGATCTAGCTTTGATATCCCCCCATTCTTCCCCACCCCAATTTTTCCCCTTTTTTTTTTACCCTAGATGGGTATGGAGAGAGGGTTCAGCCCAAGGTGAGCCGTGTGGCAGTCACCTAGGCTCTCACTGCCACTCGGCCCTGTGGCTGCCCATGCCTGTGGTTCCCTCTGTGGCCCCCTGCCACTCTGCGGTGAGCTGCCGAGTACCACCTTCCCTTTATTGGAGGCTTTCTCCCCCCATCCGTACTAGGGTAATTTTTACCCTTTTTTTTTTCTCCTTCCCGTTTTGGGGCAGGGAGGGCCCTTGTATCCTGCTTCTCCACTACCTGATTATATTGTTTCCTGCTGTTGCTTGTATGATGACTCCTTGAGGTTTCACTGTTTTTCTTTCCCGCCAAACACTGCCTTGCTAGACTTTATGCCACCAGTTGTGATGCCTGTTGAACATAACTTGTTTGCTGTAAACGTGACCTTTATTCAAAATAAAAACTTTAAATGCAAAAAAATTTAAATAATGAAGAATTGTAATTGAGTTAATTTGTATAAAATAAGACATTATAGAGCACACCGTTTATGTGTTCAGCCATTCAAAATACAACATGAACTTATTTTGTGTCAGTGGCCTGACAATTCACAGTGTACAAGGATAAACGGATGACAGTCTGAGCTTTTTTGCACAGTGGTGATATGCTGAGATGATAAAAGAATGAATAAGCTTTCCATGACTTTAAAATATATAGTTTTAAACATGCCAAAATATTCTCTTATATAAACTGAATGTGCAGTGATTGTGAAGCATAACTCTTTCTATAATTATACGCTCTGCAGATACCTTAACAAATCTGCACTAGAAGAACAATGTTGATTGTTGCTGAGCTCACATTGTTATTTGTTAACCAGGATGCTCCAAGGAATTAAGCCAGTGGATTTGCTTGTGATGTATTGTAATTTTATCGGACTGAGTCTTGGCCCATAGCTCAATGTGACACTTTTATTGAGGTTTTCAAGATAGAAATTAAATGGATCAGCTCAGCTCCAAACCAGATGAAATGTCCTTATTTGCCCCGTATTCTTTAAAAGGTACACCAATACTTACTGTGTGGTCTTAAGGAATGGGTTACAGAATAGATTCCATTGTGTTGTATTGAATGTTTATATTTCAACACATAGAAGAACAAGGAGAAAACAGAACACTAAAGGGAACCCTAACTCTGGATACGGTCCTTTGGGATGGCCGTATATCTAGGGAAGGGAACCTCACAAAAATACACAGAACAAGAAAACAGGAAGGACGGGGGTTAAACAAGAGACCAGCACCCAGCAGCACACACACGTGGAAACCCTGATCTGGTGTAAGGTCCTTCCAATGGCCTTCTAAACTAAAGAATATAATGCTGCTGGGTAATACACAGAACAGGATACAGGACACAAGGAATAAATAACACAGAATGTAAACAGGGCTACCAACAGAGAAGTCAGAATACAAAGCCAAGTTCATATACCAGAGCAGGAAGTCATACTAGCCAGGAATCAGGAACCAAAGAGGGAAGTCAGACTAGCAGAGTTCGGTACACAGAATAGCAATATTAGCAAACAGGGATACACAGAAGAATCGTCAGAACCAGGTCAAGATCAAACACAGGATTACCAGGACAAAGATATCAGAAACAGGAACACAGAAAGCAATGACTCTCAGGAACAAAGACCCATGCAGAGCCAGGAGCTAATGAAGGGCTTGCATATTTATAGGAAACAGGGCTGAGCAGACAGGACATGTGATCCCAGTGCAGGCCACCTACAAGGAATCCAGGGGCGGAGTGAGGGAATGGCTATCCCAGACAAAGTAAAAGCTGACCCGGATTGCTCTCACCACCAGGGGGCATGGCTGCAATGTGTGGAAACGTGACACCTATGGGATTTTCCTGTTTAAATCTGTCGAACTGAATCATCGAAAATCAGGGCATTTCCCTGTTCCCTGAGAATCCAGTACGCCAATCATCAAGTGGTATATGTGAGCTATATCTGTGGTGCCATTCCAAGCTCCATTCATTTGTTTATATTTGTCACTGCGGGCGCAGTGTGTGGAGGGTGCCTGAAGACCTCACTTGAGACCTCATTTGGAGTACTGTGTGCAGTACTAGAAACCGTATCTCCAGAAGGATATAGACACCTTAGAGAGAGTTCAGAGAAGGGCTACTAAAATGGTGTACGGCTTGAAGGAGAAAAGTTACCAGGAAAGGCTTAATGATCTTAACATGTACAGCTTGGAAAAAAGACGAGACAGAGGAGATATGATAGAAACATTTAAATACGTAAAGGGAATCCACAAGGTAGAGGAAGGGAGTATATTTAAAAGGAAACAAAATAGCAAAACAAGAGGACATACAGGGTTATTCAGAGAGTGTGAAAAGCAGGAGAATGACTGGAGAATGAAAAATTCTAGGTCAAAATAGCCAAACCAGAAAAATTCTCCCTTTCATCTCATTTTCCAAATTGGCTATTTTGACCTAGAATTTTTCATTCTCCAGTCATTCTCCTGCTTTTCACGCTCTCTGAATAACCCTGATAGT
Source organism: Leptobrachium leishanense (assembly GCA_009667805.1). Lineage (NCBI taxonomy): Eukaryota > Metazoa > Chordata > Amphibia > Anura > Megophryidae > Leptobrachium > Leptobrachium leishanense. The sequence goes on from CM019065.1 coordinate 177,083,880, forward strand.
CTTAGATTAGAGGGGCAAAGGTTTAAAAGTAACATCAGGAAGCATTATTTTACTGAGAGGATGGTGGATACATGGAACAGTCTTCCAGTTGAAATGGTAGAGGCCAAAACAGTAATTGAATTTAAGCAAGCATGGGATAGGCATAAGGCTATCCTAAACAAAAGATAAATCCAGGTAAAGTATCCATGTAATTGGGCAGACTAGATGGGTCGAAAGGTTCTTATCTGCCGACATTTTCTATGTTTCTATGATGCTTGGTGGCTGTTACTTGTTGGGAGAACTTATACTCAATTTGTGCTTTAAAAGTTCTCTGAATAGATTAACCATTACTTCTCTGTGGCACAATTTTGCTGCGGCCAAAGATTGCTGAATTGCAGCAATCTGGTGTGAACTGCATCGTATTTCGCTGTCAGTTTGCCAGTATTTGGGGAATCGACAACTTTCTGAATAGAGGAACTGCCACAAAATTGCACTGTACAGTGAAATTCACCATTCGGTGCAATTCGGTGGCAAGTCTGTTGCTTAATGAATAACCCCTCAAGGATATGCATGATCTATGCATGTGGAAAACATTGAGAGGAAATGGTCCAGTATGTTCCTTTGATAACGGAAGCGGGACCTTGCATAAATACCTGACATATTGACCTTTGTATTTTACGATAATGTGCCATGCATGTATATAACATTATAGCAAGAGTGAAATTCACCGTTTGGTGCAATTCGGTGTAAGGTTTGTCGCTTATTGAATAACCCTTTTAATGACCATTGTCTGCCGGATGAGGACCCCAGCCAATTACAGACCATATATAGTGCACATCTTACCCTGGAGCCACACTCCAACTACTAAAGCTCCACCTACTATCCAAGATCTCTAAAGGGTCCAGCCTGGTCCTGCCTAGGTAAACTGCTGCATAATGCTATCTTAGCAGGACTGTTGAGAACATTTTGATAGATCTAACCTACAAATACATTTGGTTATGCAGCAGATCTTGCATTGTGCATACTCCATTATATACAGTATTATCATAGTGTGATTATTTGTACAATACACACTGATCATCCACAAAATTAAAACAACTGGCAAGTGAAGCAAATAACATTGATTATATTGTTACACTGGCATCTGTCAAGGGGTGGGATATGTTAGGCACCAGATGAACAGTCAGTTCTTGAATTTTGTGTGTTAGAAGACAAAAAGACAATTGAAATGATCTGAGTGACTTTGAAAAAGGCCAAATAGCTCTGACTACAACTGGAACAGACCATCTCCAAGACCGCAAGTCTTGTGGGGTGTTCCTGGTATGCATTGACTTGTAGTTACCAAAAGTGGTGCAACGAAAGACAACTGGTGAACAAAGGTTCTCAGGTTAGGGTCATGTGTGCCAAGGCTTGATGCACGTGGGAAGCTAAGGCTAACCCGTCCGGTCTGATTACACAGAGGAGCTACTGTAGTCAAATTGCTTAATGCTGGCCATTATAGAAAGATGACAGAGCACACAGTTCATCGTAGTTTGGTGTGTATGGGGCTGCGTTGCCCTTTCAGAGGGCCCATTATGATCCTTGTCCACTGCCAAAAGCACTTCTCTATTGGGAAGTGTCAGAACGGGACCATGAAGCAATGGAAGAAGGTTGCCTGGTCTGGTGACTTGGTGACTCACATTTTCCTTTAAAATCAGGTGGCTAGCCATGTGCATGTGTGTCATCTACCTGGGCGCATAAAAACTGTTTTGGTGGTGGCGGGGGGTGTCATGCCAGCTGGTGGTGCTTTGCCTGCTCGTGCTGCTTCCAAGACAGAGAGGGCGCAGTTCTGGAAATCTATCATCTGGAACTGCTGCACCTGGTCAGAGATGTAGGAGGGTTTAAAATAGCAGCAACTGACAGATCTTTGTGCCCTGCCGTAGTTTCTAGTGACTCCTTTGAGTGTTCCTGTATTCCTATGCTCTTGACATCTCAGTTTGACCTCTGGCTAAGTATTCTCAGTTCTAGTTTCTGCTCTTGTCCCTGTTTGGCTGTTAAACTGATTCTATGTACTGATCCTGTTTATTGTATCTAGAATCTGATGTTGCTCTGTTATCCCTGAACGGTTATATATTATCCTGATGCCAGAGGTCGATATCTCTGCTCTTGTATTTGTTCTCTCTCTTATCCCTGTGGGTTCAGCAATTCTTTGTATTGTCCTTGTGCTTATTTTAATATTCTTTATTCAACTTAGATACAGACATTCCAAGGACTGGCCTTCCAGATTAGGGGTTTTCTCGCTTAACTGGGTTTTGTCTGCGTGTTTCGTTACTCCTTATCCATGACAAAGTGGGCCGGTCGGTTTTAAATTTGTGGCAGTGTATAGCTCATTGAAGAGGTTAATTTACTGCAACCTTTCTATGGATTCCATACTATGTGCGTGTAAACCAAACAATGCTCCTTTTAGCTTCCAAGTGACAAGTCTCGTAAAATTAAGCATGACTATTTTTCCAGCGTACCGCAAAATTATTAGCTATATACAGGAAATCCTTGCAAGCTGCATGGAACTTTTTTTGCGGAGTTGTTTTTATGCACTGACCTTATCACCGATTCTCCACCCTTTCAGAGGAAGTCGTCAAGTATAATGCTATCTCTCCTACTAAATTGTAACTATTCTATTCACAACATTCATGGAGAAAGTCAAAATTAACATTCTGGCCCAGCGATTTTGTCTAAACTGTTTACACTTTGGGTGGAGGCTCCATTTCATTTGCTGCCTCCTGTGATAACACATGAATTACATCACATAATTGATGGTGCTTTGCGTTTATAGTGCGTTTGGCATAGGGATCAAACCCAATATTCTCTTAGACATAATATTTTTACACACCAAACATTGACATGATAAACAACTTGCATATCTAGGCCAAAATACACAAATTAGTTGAATTTCTTTTTTATCTTTTGCTACTGACCTACATCTGGAAATATCAGATTTTTTTTTTATTTATTCTTAAAGTGATTATATAATACAGAGCCAAAAATAAACACAACACAATAAAAAAATATAATAATTATTTACCTAATTTGTTCTGTGTAGTGCTTTGTAGTAGTCAGTAAAAGTCTGTGACTCAACCTTAAAGGGACACTACTGCTTACATAATTTGTAACTAGATTACTTGTGCATTACAAATAAAACCACATTATAAAACATATAAATAGAACAAAAACTCGAGTAGCGCTTATATGTGATAGGTAGGAAATCACTGAAACACTCTAATATGGTCCTAGTCACCCGGCCACAGAAAGTAGACAAAAGAAAACAATATGGCGTAGCAATCACAATGTTCCAAATGCCAATTCACAATGTCACAGATCCAAAGGTACATCTGTCAGATCTTCTCTTTCCAATGACTTCAAAGGAATGTAGAGAAATAAATCATCGTGCGACACATATATTAAATCAGTAAGCAAATCCACACACGTTGCACTCACATGAAAAAGAGCCCTCCTGGCACAGGGTGATGGGCTTCTGGGTTGTTATCCGGCCACCCAAACACCCTATGGATCCGGTCTGCACTATGGTTCCCACCTTTTATATTTAAGGTCTATAAGGGGATACAGCATAAACCATATGCTGCTGTGTTTTTTTCTTTTGTTTGAAGTATTTGTAAGTAAAAAGGAAAAATAAAGTAAGGTTTTGATCTCTTGTCTCCAGTTTGTGTATTTTCCCCATTATGTAACATGTACCAAAAACCTTGCTTTGTGGCTCTTGTTTATTTAATTTACAATATTTAACAGTTAATGAGGTGGAGGAGGGAATGTTTAGATAAGGCGGCAGGAGGGTATTGTTCTCCAGACAAAGTGAGATAACAGGGCTTTTAAAATTATTATTATTTTATATATTTTTATGAGAATAAAATCCTTTAAATGATTTAGGATTTGAATCATTCCTGAGCGAGTAATTGGTTTCTCTGACCATATATACTTTTGATATCTGAGAAATACTGAAGCCTCCGTTTTTCTTCAAAGTGAGATAAGAGATGGCAGCTGAATGAGATATGACAGGGAGCTTATATGACTTCTAATCTACCCCCTAGTGATGTCCTTTGAATACATCCCACACAATACAATGGTTCGAGTCAGTGATCGACCAATAGACTCCATTCTATGGCCAAAGCCACACGGTGAGGACAAAGTGAGGTAAAGATACGGGGAGGGCAGTTTATAACACAAAGATAAAGAAATGGATGGACCCAGTGACACATATAGAGTAAAATATTTTCTTAACTAAATATACAGGAGAAAAACAAAGCACATGTTAGATATCAGCAACATAAAAGAAATAAAACAAGGAGATTTCACTTTTTTGGTGGTAGTGTCCCTTTAAGTGAACAGTGGGTTCCTTGAAAAGATGATTACTATAGATTTATGCAAAATATACTTGGACTTGTTACATTCTTGGTTCCAATTCACTTTATTTACTGTAAATTAAAAAATGTTTTTAGAGAACAGAAAGTCCATTGTTATGCATAATTTGGCACATTTTTTTTCTATCTTTAAGCCATGTGCAGATTTAGAAACTACAGCTCTGTTTAAGGACATCTTTGTCCGCCTGAACAAAGATCAAACATAATTGGAAAGTTACTGTATTTTTGGACAGCACTGTTATCTCTCCTTCCAGCCAACACAGGAGAATAACAGAGCTCATCCTTGTGCAAAAATAGCAAATGACATAATTAGAATAACCTGGCTCCGAACTTTCCATGGAGGAGTTAATGTAGTAAAATATTTGAGTTGATAAAATCAAAAGAACTGAAACAGAAATACCTATTAGAGCATTAAAATAAGTAAATGAACTATTCTATTGCAAAAATTAATCCAGGGATACCATTAGTTCTGATTTCTCCCAGAATTACTCCATGTGAACAGGATACAGTGCATCATTATCGCTGATGGGAACTGCAGCCCATACCTATCGCTGAAAATGTAGTACTTTTTATATAGAAATAACATAAGGTCTAAGGTTAGGCATGCATTTTTTCAAAGAAGATAAACTTGTCCAACCTTGGATTTTTTTATGTGTTGTCAGTCTAGAGTCTGTGGGCTCTATTAACAGCTTTGCGCAAAAGCACACACGCAGCGCTATTTTTTTTGCGTGCAGCGTTAAACAGTAACGTGCGTAAATTAACGCTGGTATCACAATCCGAGCACATTTTTTCATCCGTCAAAAAATAACGCGCGTAGAAAAGACGCAGAAAAACACGCGCGCATTAACGCTGCGTGCAGAAATCGGCAGGCGGACTATTTTTTTTTACGCGATTCAGCCAATCTGAATTAAGAACCACAATTGTCTCCCGTTCAGTTCTTGCGCCTGTAAAAATCAATCTGCGTATATATGCTGCAGCAATAATAAAAACACGCACAACCTCTCAATTTTATTGTTTGGGTATGCGTAGAATGTGTAACTATACTATGCTGTAGGGTTTTTTTCGGGCTGGTGTATTTGGTTTCGGCCAGGACGTTCAGATTTGCCGTTACCACCAGCTTTTCAAAGACGTTAAAATTAAGCGCGCAAACGTTGTCCGTTAAAATCTGCGCATAGATTGTAATGCCATCCGCGTACCAGCGCAGAAACGCATTTCGCTCACAATGTTAAGTACATTACGCTCGCAAAGGGTTCGCGCAGGTTCACCAGCGGTAGACGTTAACGCGCATTTTTTGCGCGGACATTGTAATACGACATTCTGCGTGAAGGGTTTTGCCCCTCGCGTTAATGCTTTTTTGCGCAAGCGCAAAATTGTGCACGAAGAGTGTAATAGTGCCCTGTTTGTCTATCTGCATACACAGTTGAAACCAAGGCAAGACATATTTCATTTTTTTATGTTTAACAGATCTCTGTAACCAACAATATTGTGTATAGCAGCAGGTTATGCTGGTTAATCCCTTGTTTGTAAAACTACTCATAGCCCTTTATTCTAAACAGGTCCATTATTCCAGAGATGTAACCTCATTGCATGATGCTGCCATGCCCATGTGCTACAGTAAAGGCAAGGCGTGATTACTTTGGTCCAAACATGTTTTATGGATTTCATGTCAAAGGGTTTTATTGTGGTCTTATCAGGCTCATGATAAATTCAGACAGGCTTACATCCACTAAGTCAAAAGTGAACAACACATGAAATGGCCAGAAAACAGCCCGTTCCTGATATTTTTTTCTGAAATCTTCTTTTAAAATACCATTGTCTTCTTGAAATCCTTGCTAATGATATTTTTTTGCTTTAAGCCTCATTTTATAGGAACAGCTTATCATCTGTATTATCATAGTTCAACATTTTTAAGAGTGGCGTGCACAGCCCATTACATTAGGGTGTGCACACATGGAATATTTATTAATTCAAAACTTATGTTTAGAAGATTTTGACAAACTACACATTTTGCATTAGAAATGATAAGCCTGTAATCGAATATACAGTCGGTTTTTATGCTTTTCATCATGAACCAGGAAAGGGACATCTAAAATGTCAGTGTACCTCTTCATCCAATATTAGGGTGTTCCTGGGCCTATGATTTTTAATGATAACCTTTGTGCTTCATTGCTTGGGGTGTTGCCTTTATCTCATTATTTGTATTATAATATAACTGTAAAATGAGATTAGAAATCCATTATTGAGGTATAACATTGCTTCAATAAAATTACTGAAATATATTTTTAGGGACACAAATGACAGCTCTCATCATCAATGTGAAGGGATGATGTGACTTACAATGCACAGCCTCTGGAAGACAAGTCCTTCCTAATATCCTACCAACCCCAACCTCAGTCTCCCATTCTTTAATGCCCCCATCCATAACCAGATGTCCCCACTATGTCATCATATATACCTCTTAACACTAACTTCCGTAATCTGCTCTAGCCCATCTAAAACTAGCACCTAGCCTGTGTTCAAATGTAAACTTGTCTAACATCTCAAATGGTTTTAATGTTGTCACAGTGATACCACATTTTTACGAATTTGGCATCATCACTACATTGCCATAAAGAACTCAATATTTACAATTTGAGATTTAGGAACAGCATTTAAACCCCTTAATGATGGGCAGATAACCCCCATTGGGAGGGGGTTAATGCTGGTGGGTGTACTAGCGCGCAACGCCGCCAGGTACTGTCGTGGGCCTCTGATTTGGCTCACCTGAAATTACAGTGCTCTATGAATAACCCTCTTTGTGATTGAATAAGGAGGCCATTGCTAAAGTATCAATCAAGCTTCCAAGGGCAAAACTAAAGCAATTAGTGAGATCCACAACTGAGGCCCGTGTCAGACAAACGCAGTGATCACGTCCGTGTTGCGGTTGTTGCCGCACATTTTAACGTCCGTCGTAGCATAAAATTATGATCAATAGAAGTGCGGACGCACAACGCACATGGCACCGGACGCAATTTAGGCAAAAACGTCAAGCCGCTAGGACGGACGCACAGAGTTCGCATGTCCGCGTAGCTTTTTGTTGGAGTGATCGAACGTAGTCAGACGGACTGCATTTTTGACGTCCAGCATTTTTGACGGACAAAATGGTTTTTCATATCATGTATCAATTTTTTTCACTTTACATATTAATTTTATATCCCATCTATATCAGTCAAAAAAAACGGACTGTGTGGTGTCTACAGTATCATCAGTCAGAAAGTACGTCAGTTGTACACGGATGCACCGTGTGCTCAGAATGAGTTCGTCTGACATTAGCCTGAGATGAGACAAAACATCACCAAAGATAAAACTACAATCTATAAATAAATATTATAATGACAAGAGAAGAGAAAAATTAAAAATCTCATTAAATTCCATATATTTTTTTTAATTGACAGTTTTTATTGTAGATTTGGTAAACCGTGTTAGTCCAGATGTCAAAATCACCAGAGTGTAGCAGTAGCGATACCCTTTTTTTATTGAGAATGCGTAGACAATGCATGCAATAAGAAGTATCATAAATTCCCTTTTAAATTCTAGGGTACAAAACTACATAACATGGAAACATCCAAACTAAGTGAATACATAAGAGAGGTTCTGTCCCATGAAGAATGTTTATTTGTCTGTCTGTCTCTTACTACCTTGTCCGCTCATTGTTTCACTTTGCTCATTGTTATCGTGTGCCACCCATCGCTGTCTCAGTTTGCTAATGCATTTACAACAACACAATTACAGTGCAGACGGTTGCACATTATGAAAAGGCCAGGCTGCAAGAGAGGTTAAACTAACAGGCTCATTGTTTCATTTTTGAAATATGACATAGCGGGTACGTTGGGGAGACACGAGGGCTGGAGGATCCTCTTTCTAGACAATCAGGGAAATCCCACATTTCCTGTTATGTGTCATTGTCCAGTCAATCGTAAAGGAAATCACAGTAAAATTGAATGTTAAGGACCGAAATGAGTTTTAGCATTTGAGAATGAGAATAACAATTTACAGAACAGATTTCCAAGAAATAAACTCCTACTCTTTGTCCACAGTTTATATATCCCTATTTCCCGGTGTTTTATTTACACTGATTGCTACAAAACATGAGATTACTCATAGCATCTTTAATCGGCTGGAGGTGCCTTTGTATATTCTACATGATTCAAATATGCTTTGAAGAAACACTCATAAATCCATTTATTCCTCAAAAAATACATTTAGTTGGAAGTATTTGCGGGGGACAACAAGATTCAGAGAGATAAAATGTTTGCAAGAAAAAAGTCAAGTTGTGTAGGCTGTGTTAGAAAAAGGTCAAGTATTTACAAAAAGCAGTACTGTACGTATTAGATCATGTTAATTATACCATATGCAAGCTCAATAATAGCCCTTCCTTTTAATATAAAAAGTAGCATCTTGAAATATGAAGAATATCATTTCATCAGTTTACCCAGTATACTGAGTACAACCTACTCATGAACCTGGTATTTGCTCTTTCAAAATGTTATTATTTTTTACCCACCTTATTTCCCTTCCCCGTCCCTTGCTTTTTTCTCATTCTCCCCTATTCTCTTCATCTTATGGGAATGTCTTTCCCACACGCTGTGCAAACGGTGACATGGGCTTTTTTTTCATCTACCTTGTATTAAGATCATCCCTTTCCTTTCCTGTATCCCCTATGTAATCAATCTCATCCATGTCTTTTTCTCATTTGCCTTTGTGACATTTCTTTGCCCATTTCCTATCTGAGCTGCCAAGTCAACCCTGTTTTCTCTTTTTATATTGTGCTAGTCCCAGTGATTATATTGCTTTTTGTGTTACTGTTCAACTTTTCAATATCTGCTCTACAGTGAGGGAAATCATTATTTGATCCCCTGCTGATTTTGTACGTTTACCCACTGACAAAGAAAAGAACAGTCTATAGTTTTAATAATCAGTCTCTTAACCCTTACGGTTTTACAAAAGTCCGTCCAAAAGTGCCCACTGCTGTTTTTATGTTTCTGCGCTGTTTGTGTTTAGGTCAAATTTTCCTCTTACTCGTTTATGCAACCCACACATATTATATATTGTTTTTCCCGCCATTAAATGGACTTTCTAAAGATACCATTGTTTCCATCATATTGTATAATTTACTATAAAAAGAAATATGAAATGTGATGAAAAAAAATGGAAAAAAACCACACTTTTTCAAAATTGAATCCCCAAAATCTACAACCACCAAAAAAGACCCCCAGCTAAATAGTTTCAAATGCCAGCTTAAGTCCTATTTTTTTAAACCCCCCAGACAAATTTGTTTTTAAAAAAAAAAGCAATTTTTTTAAATTTTCTATTTTACACCAAACCTAGTGATGTTTGGTATCATTGCAGCGGTCGTGATCTGACCTTTTTCAATGAAATTAAACATGACCCTCTAGCTGCCACGGATCGGGAGATAAGGGGATCCAAAGGATTCCCCTTATCTCCACTTGGCAGCTAGGGGGATAACTGGCCCACTGATGACCTCACACATATGGAGCTCCCCTTTGCTTTTTTTCACTCCAAGTACCGGAGGCGCCTGGCGATGATGTCATCACGCACATTGATGATGTCATCGCACCTGCCGGGCCCCCTCAATAGGTGGGACAGACTTCCAGCCTGCCAGAATGCCGAGGGAGCCCGGACAGAGAGGTGAGTATAGGGAGGGAGGTTAGGAGACTGTGACGTACATAGTACATCCGTGGTCGTTAAGGGGATTTCCCCACCAGACATACTATGTACGTCAGCGGGCAGGAAGGGGTTAAAGGGAGTGCACCTAATCTCAGCTTGTTACCTGTATAAAAAAGACACCTGTCCACAGAAGCAATCAATCAGATTCCAAACCCTCCACCATGGCCAAGACTAAAGAGTTGTCCAAGATTGTCAGGGACAAAATTGTAGACCTACACAAGGCTGGAATGGGCTACAAGACAATCGCCAAGCAGCTTGGTGAGAAAGTGACAACAGTTGGTGTGATTATTCGCAGATGGAAGAAACACAAAATAACTGTCAATCTCCCTCGGTCTGGGGCTCCATGCAAGATCACACCTTGTGGAGTTTCAATGATCATGAGAATGATGATAAATCAGCCCAGAACTACCCTTGTGGATCTTGTCAATGATCTCAAGGCAGCTGGGACCATAGTCACCAAGAAAACAATTGGTAACACACTACGCCGTGAAGGACAGAAATCCTGCAGGGCCTGCAAGGTCTCCCTGCTCAAGAAAGCACATGTACAGACCCGTCTGAAGTCTGCCAATGAACATCTGAATGATACAGAGGAGAACTGAGTGAAAGTGTTGTGGTCAGATGAGACCAAAATCACGCTCTTTGGCATCAACTCAACTCGCCGTGTTTGGAGGAGGAGGGATGCTGCCTTTGACCCCAAGAACACCATCCCCACCGTCAAACATGGAGGTGGAAACATTATGCTTTGTGGTGTTTTTCTGCTAAGGGAACAGGACAACTTCACCGCATCAAAGGGACTATGGACGGGCCATGTACAATCAAATCTTGGGTGAGAACCTCCTTCCCCCAGCCAGGGCATTGGAAAATGGGTCGTGGATGGATAATCCAACATAACATTGACCCAAAACACATGGCCAAGACAACAAAGGAGTGGCTCAAGAAGAAGCACATTAAGGTCCTGGAGTGGCCTAGCCATTCTCCAGAACTTAATCCTATAGAAAACCTGTAGAGGGAGCAGAAGGTTCGAGTTGCCAAACTTCAGCCTTCAAACCTTAATGACTTGGAGATGATGTGCAAAGAGGAGTGGGACAAAATCCATCCTGAGATGTGTGCAAACCTGGTGGCCAACTACAAGAAACATTTGACCTCTGTGATTGCCAACAAGGGTTTTGCCACCAAGTACAAAGTCATGTTTTTCGAAGCAGTCAAATACTTATTTCAGTCATTAAAATGCAAATCAATTTATAACTTTTTTGAAATGCATTTTTTTTTTTTCTGTCTTTCAGTGATAGACTGATTATTTCTTTGTCAGTGGGCAAACGTACAAAATCAGCAGGGGATCAAATAGTTTTTTCCCCTCACTGTATCTCTTGTTTCACATTTAAAATAAATTTTTTGAGTTCAATATGTATATATATTTGTTTTTTCAGGCTACATTCTACCAGACATCTTTTGCAATGATATACAGGTATTAGAGGCATTGTAGACCCTGTAAAACTAAGCAGGTTAGACACTAGTCTAGGTATGACGGACTTTTAAAACATTTCTTTTTTATTATGGCCAAAGCTGCATTTACTCACTTTCCTACTGATCATCATTACCTTTATCGAGCCAAACGAGAAAGTTCATTACCAGTCTACAGCAGCGGGACTCAAGCAAATACATCTGTTGCTGTGGTTTTACCTAGGGCCTGAAATCCATTCATCTGTCTATCACCATTGCAGTGTATCTATGAACAAAGACAGGGAGTGTCGGTGACTAAGTTGTCACTGTTCTTTTCTGCACAGTATTTAATGTGTAAGCAAGTGGCAGAAAGAATACAATGTCACATACTAGCACCACCCCATGTTAAACACAATCCTAAATTTATGTAACCTATATAGCCCATATCTAGTTTTAATCCCCTCCTTACCAAAATCTCTTAAACACCTCTAGAACTCAAGCTTTAGGAGAATAAAAGAGATGATTAACCATTCAATAGCTGTGTTCTTTTTTTTCAATAGCTGTGTTCTTTTGCGAGATCCGGCAGGTCGGCGTAGTGATCTGCAGGGGGAGACTGGAGGACTTTTCCTCCCAGTATCTCCCTGCTTCCCGACAGACAGAGGAGGCGGTTGGTGCCGCAGTCCTCACCGTGGGATGGAAGGTGAGTATACGATTTATTTTGGGGGGCAGCAGCAGAATCCGTTAGCACCAAGTCCAGGCTGGTAACCGCAGCCGGACGGTAATTAGCGTTAGGACTTTGTAATCCTAACGCTAATTAACTCTTTGCGCTCCCCATGTTAAGCATGTGTAGCACAAAGTGCAGTAACCTCGCACTGAAAAGTGCAAGATACCAATCACTAACGGGTTTTTTAACCCGTTAGCGTTTGGATTGTAATATGGGTGGCCCACGCTAGGGCCACCAGGGCTAACGTTAACGCTCACGCAGGTGAGTGCTAACATAGCACCAAGAATGTAATGTGGCCCTTTAATGGCTCTGGTAAGTTTACAACAGCTCTGGTTAAGTTAGTACCAGATTTGTAATACTACCCTGGGTGTATAAGGTGCATTAATGCTATTCTTGCGTAAAACAACATACAAGTATGCCTATATATTTATTTATTTATTTATAAAGGATTTTACCAGGAAGGATACATTGAGATTTCTCTCGTTTTCAAGTATGTCCTGGGTTCAAGAACATTGAAGTGTTACAGTTACAGAAATACAAAGTAATACAATGCAAGATATTAAAAAAAAAAACACAAATATACAGATTAACATAAAATAAATATGTAGGAAATATAGTCACTAGGTTACATGTTTACAGGTGCATTCTGTATTGAGGTATGTTAGTAAGGAGCTCTTGAGTGACTTAAGACTGGGGGAAGATTTGATGGTGTCTGGGAGGTTATTCCATAATTGTGGTGCTCTGTAGGAAAATGAGGACCGAGCCACTGTCTTTTTGTATTGTGGTATTGCAAGTAAGTTGCTGTTCCTGGATCGGAGGTTATAGGATGAGGGAGCTTTCATATATGCTTTCAAGGCTCTTCTGATGCCCATATTTCTTATTTAAGACATACAACCTTGGTCCCAGTGTCATTCTGATGTTGCCCTTATACCTCTACTTGACTTTGATGACAACCCAAATAAGTCCACCTCACTTCGTTGATGCCCTTGCATGATTCTGATGGCGCGCCTTCAGATCATTCCAACAACACTTCCATACCTCTGTGTCATTCCGATGATGCCCTCATGCCACAGCTTCATCACACACCCATATTGTTCCTTCACTTGTAGAAGACAAAAAAGGGGTGCACAAAGTATTCGAATTATTGGATTCCTACACAATCTATTGAAAAAATACAAATTACACAAGACACTATTTTCTAAACTACACTTCATTGCTTAGTCATTAACAGTCTCACTAATCTGACATTCAAATAGGATTTATCTTGAAACAAGATGGCAAATACATCACAGAATATCCAAAGGATTTACTTCATTGAAAAAATATGCAAGCGCAAAATCAACAAGGGAGTGGAAGGGAACATGAATGAGCATATCTTACACATTTCACTCTCAGTGGCTACTCCTTAGTTTGACGAAGGGTTTCCCTTTATTACAGTAAAAGAAAGAAAAAACTTGCCCCAAAGGTAGAACTGAGATCTGAAAATGGTAAAACGAGAAGTGTTTCCATCATATGAATAGGAAGTAGCTATCACTATGTATACACATGATAAACCATGACGCTTGTGTCATAGAAGAAGCCAGTGGCTCAACAATGAAACATACGCAGTTAACTATCGGGAAATACATTATGGATCTCATTGCAAGTAATCTAATACAGATGAAATATAGTCTGCTCGGAATGAATGATTCATGTGGGTTTCTCCCATTAGACATACTTTATCTTCTTATTACAACAGTAGGACATTTTTCTCTTAAATTAAACCTTTAACAGATACAAACACATTCCAGATAGGGGGAGTTGGAAAAGACTATGGTGACCCACACAGTAGTCGCTTCAGCAGACAGCAGACGATAAACACAGACAGAAATATATCAACAATAACAGTATTCATACATTTCACAAACGACACAAACACATTGCACCCTACAGGTACAAGGTGACTTCAACATAGGAGGGGGCAGGGAAACATTATAGACCATCAGGCCTGCACCTCCTAAATACATCTCTAGGCCCATGTACCCAAAGTTCAAAGTGACACATATCACAAGCAGTATGTAGTGATACCTTTTTTATTGGACTATTGATACATTTAAAAGACAAAATTTCAAGAGTTTTACGCTCTGCTTCAGGTCTGGAAGCTTTACTGAGCAAAATCATAGAATTAAACACTAAGCAGCAGAGCAGAAGGGTAGGGGGATACAATGGGTTATTGTAAATACTGAATAGTGGAATAGCGTGGTCAGGAAAAAAAACAGCGGAGAGATCATAGGCCCATAAAACAACACAGATAAGCATCGTGATGTGCATCTAAGGATTGTGAAACAAGAGGAAGAAGTCAATGAGACAACTTAAAAAAACCAACAAAACCCCCATATAAACAGGTACAATCCTGAATGTTAGGTAACATTAGATGCACATCTTGATGCTTATCTCTGTTGTTTTATGGGCCTATGATCTCTCTGTTTGTTTACCATTCTTGGCCATATTATTCCACTATTCAGTATTTATGACAACCCATCATAACCCCCACCACCCTTCTGTTCTGCTATTTAGTGTTCTTCTATGATTTTCCTCAAAAAGGAAAATTAGTAAAAGGAAAAAAGTAAAGCTTCCAGACCTGAAGTAGAGAGTTACACTCTTGAAAGCTTGCCTTTTAAATGTAATGCTAGTTATATACAGTATATATATATAATGCCAAATACTCTTGAACTCACACACTTTCTTTCACTTCCAATGCCCGGTGTCATCTCAACGTGATTGTATTCCTCATCAAAAGCCAGCACTTAGGTCTTAATAAAAAAACTTCAAAACTTTATTTGGATCAATAAAACATAAACGATCTTTTCTGCTCATTTCCACTGAACGTTTATCAGGACTCATGAATCATAAAACACCACACAAGAATTTATAACAAACAGAGTGTACTCACCTCTTCAGTTCAACTCCCACACCGGGGAACGCCAACCACCCATATGTGGGATGGAGCAAAAACCCAGTTCCACAGTATGCTGATGACGTATGCCCGGTCTGGCTCACCAATTTGTTATGGAGATGTATGTACAATTCAAATAAAATACAGATTCCTGGGCCAACCCCAAGTGCCTAGACATGACCTGCATTGTACCTCAGGGGTTAACAAGCATATTCAAGGACTGCATTACTCTGTCGTCTCTTGCCTGGGGCAAGGATGTGGTCTTAGGCTGGGGTCAGACGAACGCAGTGTTAACGTCCGTGTTGCCGCACATAAGTACGTCCGTGATAGCATACAATTGTGTTAAATGGAGCCCCACACACGAAGTACGTCCGCACAGAAGTGCGGGGGCTGACGGACGCTGCAAACGGACGCAGGTTAGGCAAGAACGTAATACTGCTAGAACGGACGTGCAGAGTGCGCCACGTCCACATCGTCCGCATAGCTTTGTGTGTGAGTGATGGAGCATGGTCAGACGGACTGCATTTATACGTCCAGCATTTTTGACGGACAGAGTGTTTTTTCATTGTAATTTATTTTTCCCTCCTACATCCGTCAAAAAATAACTTTCAGTGAAAAAACGGACTGTGTGACCACTACTGCGTCATCTGTACTGACGATGTCCGTACTGCACGCACGTACAGTCCGTAGAAATCACGCTCGTCTGACCCTAGCCTTACATAGCCAACAAATGCCAACGCATTGAGCAGTCATTCGGTAAGAAAGATAGGGCCTGCCAAAAGGTGGAATACATTGGCGCTGTTGGCAGGCTTAAGCAAGTCATGGCCATTTATTGTGAACCAAATTTACACAATTTTCAACAGAGCGCAGGGTTAAAAACCTTGCAAAAAGTCTTGTATGGGTTAAGATCTGTTGTAATCCTGAAGGGGTAAGAATTGTTGGAAATTTAGAAGGGTTAAATCTGGTAAAATCTTTAAATGTTTAAATGTATAAACTGCTGTTGTCTTTTGAGTGTGTTGACTGGAGTGCTCACTTCCTGGTTTGTTGAATTTCATTGTCTTGAGATGCACCCACACTGAGTGCTTAGTAAAGGTTGAGTGCTACCCTCCACGGGTATTATATATATATACTTAAACATAGATACAGTTGCAAGAAAAAGTATGTGAACCCTTTGTAATTACGTGGAGTTTTGCATGAATTGGTCATAAAATGTGCTCTGATCTTCATCTAAGTCACAACAATTTAAAAAACACAGTCTGCTTAAAATAATACAACACAAACATTATATGTTTCATGTTTTTATTGAACAGAACATGTAAACATTCACAGTGCAGGGTGGGAAAAGTATGTGAACCTTTGGACTTAATAACTGGTTGACCCTCCTTTGGCAGCAATAACCTCAACCAAACGTTTCCTGTAGTTGCAGATCAGACCTGCACAACGATCTGAAGTAATTTTGGACCACTCCTCTTCAGTGTAGCAATATTCTTGGGATGTCTGGTGTGAATCGCTCTCTTAAGGTCATGCCACAGCATTTCAATCGGGTTGAGGTCAGGACTCTGACTGGGCCACTCCAGAAGGCGTATTTTGTTTTGTTGAAGCCATTCTTTTGTTGAATTACTTGTATGCTTTGGGTCATTGTCCTGTTGCATCACCCATCCTCTGCGGAGCTTCAGTTGGCGGACAGATGGTCTTACATTTTCCTGCAAAATGTCTTGATAAACTCTGGAATTCATTTTTCCATCAATGACAACAATCCGTCCAGGCCCTGAGGCAGCAAAGCAGCCTCAAACCACGATGCTCCCTCTGCCATGTTTTACAGTGGGGATGGGGTTTTGATGTTGGTGTGCTGTGCTTTTTTTTCTCCACACATAGTGTTGTGTGTTTTTTCCAAACAACTCAATTTTGGTTTCATCTGTCCACAGAATATTTTGCCAGTAGTGCTGTGGAACATTCAGGTGCTCTTTTGCAAACTTCAAACGTGCAGCAATATTCTTTTTGGACAGCAATGGCTTCCTCCGTGGTGTCCTCCCATGTACTCCATTCTTGTTTAATGTTTTCCTTATTGTAGATGTGTCAACAAAAATGTTAGCATGTGCCAGAGATTTCTGTAAGTCTTTAGCTGACACTCTAGGATTCTTCTTTACCTCATTAAGCATTCTGCGCTGTGCTCTTGCAGTCATCTTCACAGGATGACCACGCCTAGGGAAAGTAGCAACAGTGCTGAACTTTCTCCATTTGTAGACAGTTTTGTCTTACCGTGGACACATAAACATCAAGGCTTTTGGGAATACTTTTGTAACCCTTTCCAGCTTCATGCAAGTAAACAATTCCTGATCGTAGGTATTCTGAGAGCTCTTTTCTGCAAGGCATGTTTCACATCAGGCAGTGCTTCTTGAAACCAGTAAACCCAAAACTGGTGTGTGTTTTTAAAGGGCAGGACAGTTTTCAGCAACACATCCAATAATATCACACTGATTGGACTCAAGGTTGGCTCACTCCTGGCTCCAATTAGCTCTTGGAGAAGTCATTAGGCTAGGGGTTCACATACTTTTTCCACCCTGCACTGTGAATGTTTACATGTTATGTTCAATAAACACATGAAAACATTATCAGGGTTATTCAGAGAGCGTGAAAAGCAGGAGAATGACTGGAGAATTTCTGGAGAATGAAAAATTCTAGGTCAAAATAGCCGATTTGGAAAATGAGATGAAAGGGAGAATTTTTCTGGTTTGGCTATTTTGACCTAGAATTTTTCATTCTCCAGTCATTCTTCTGCTTTTCACGCTCTCTCTGAATAACCCTGATAATGCTTGTGTTGTATTATTTTAAGCAGACTGTGTTTTTCAAATTGTTGTGACTTAGATGAAGATCAGAGCACATTTTATGACCAATTCATGCACAACTCCCCTTAATCCCAAAGGGTTCACATACTTTTTCTTGCAACTGTATATTCATTGAGTCGTGTATGTGTATATGTCTATATACTGTATGTAACTGAGTCACATTCAGATATCAAATATAAATTAAAGTTATTTATCAGTTGTATTAACAGTAAGTTTAACATCACCAGGTACATATGAATACATTTTTCACATGTCTCAGTTATCCATCATATAAAATAAAAATAAAAATTACTTACTTATATGCCAGATTATCATTTAATCCCTTAAGAGTTTGTTTCAGGATTCAAGACAGCAGTGTGCCCTGGATGCAGAATGTACGAGTCTCATGCACTGTCCTGGATTTGGAACATCCTGGTTCTTCTACATAACAAACTATTTGCACAAGAGTTATGATCAGGATTAAACACATGGAACAGCTCTGATTAGTGAAATAAAAACAAATCCAGCAAGTGCAGAAGAACACTTTAATTACAGGACACTCTGTGCTGACTCCATCAAATGGTGATAAAATTAAATCTCCTCAGTGTTACCTTTTTGATAAAATGTTATGTTTTAATTAGGGTCTCTGGCTGCATCTATAATATGCTACTTTATCATCAATAAATAATGGTGACTGGCATTCCCTGTTCTTTTTTTATGGTTTCAGTGAAGTCATTGGTGGAAGGAAGATGGACTAAAATCATGTAAGCAGAGGCCTCTTTATATAAATGAAATCTCTGCTGGCAAACATTGCTGCTGTTAATTGTACCTTACATTGGGGTATACAATGGGCTACACAATTGGCTAGTTAATGTAAGGATAAGACATTAAGATAACATAAGGGGTTATTCAGAGAGAGCCATTGAGTAATTGAATTTAAGCAGGCATGGGATAGGCATAAGGCTAACCTAAACAAAAGATAAATCCAGGTAAGGTATCCATGTAATTGGGCAGACTAGATGGGCCGAAAGGTTCTTATCTGCCGACATTTTTCTATGTTTCTATGTTTCTAATCTGGCCCCGAAATGTCACCGAACAGATAATTTTTCCAACGGTGCCATTTCGGGGCTGTCCAGCTATGCAGAGAGCAGGCAGTTCGCCCAGGACATACTTGAAAATGAGAGAAATCTCAATGTATCCTTCCTGGTAAAATCCTTTATAAATAAATAAATAAATAAATTTTGTCGAACTGCCAGCAAGTATGGTGCCTGTTTGAAGGCACGAAATCCCCATAGAGAAGTAATGGTTAATATATTCAGAGAACACTGAACAGCAGTGAAACGTTGCCGAAGTGCCCTGCTGTTCGGTGTTTTCATTCGGCAGGTTTATTCAGGCGAACCCCATAGGCTTGAATGTTAAAAATATTCCCATTTTTATACAATATCTAACAAACAGTTTACTACTTTAATCGGCAGTAAAAAGGCTCTTTATTTATTGATTTTTTTTAGGATCTTTTAGGCATTTTTCGGGATTTTTTTCGGCAAAATTTCTTTCCTTTTTTTTTTTAAAAGCAGTTTTTATTTTTTTCGTTAACATACCTTTTTATTATCATTCACAACACCATATATATATATAAATTTCCAGGCATTTTCGTTGAGTAGTTTTTTTGCAAGCAGCATTTCCTGATATATATATATATATAATATATTAATAATTTTTATTTGACAAAAAAGGTCAGCAGGACAATCAAAACACACATGGCCTCGCAGGGCCACAATAAGACATCCATGAAAGAAAAAGGTTGGCCGCGCAGGGCCACAGCTTGTCATCTGCGAAAGTATACAAAAAGGTCTTCGGGAATATTAACTAGACATCGAAACGACACGCATGGAAATAGCAATATCATCAGCTGAAGACATCCAATATAGTTTTTAAAAAAAAGGGGGGGGGACATAAAATGGGGGAAAACTAGGGGGGCTGGCAAAGGCCATAACTGTGCCATCCCCGGCGCAGTCCCAGGAGGGCAATAGGCCGTGAGAGACGAGTGGCACCAGGCCCGGGTACTCGGTGGTCAAACTGGGCAGCAGGCCACAGTGACGCTCCCTGAGACATCCTGAATATGTCAAAACAAGCAAAAAAACCAAAAAACCCAGAAAACAACAGAATCAGTTATCACTTCAGGGTGATAGTGGGGAAGGGGGGAGGGGTAAGGGGAAGTAAAATGTAAAGAGTCCACGAAACTTAAAACGTCTGCAGACAGAGGAAGAAAAAATAAATGGGGAAAACGCACCAGGGACAGAGTCTCAGCGAATTGGGGAAAGGGAAAATCAAAAACGTCTCAAAAAATAAAGCAGTACAAAAATGTCCTCAAGATACAGTTCAGCAACGGGGGAAGTTCTATAGAAAAGTGCGGGGGAGGGTCTCCTCATCCAGCATCTAGGAATGGGACCAGGGCCGCTACAGGCAGCGCTCCTCAGGGCAGCTCGGGATGCTTCGTTCCTTCAGGCACATAGATGAATTGTCTGCAACCATGCAGCAAGTTGAAGGCCAGCCGATCCCTCAGCTGCCACAGGAGACAGGGAGAACTCCAGCGTTGTCGTCTCCGCGGGAAGGCACCCAGGCGAACCAGCACAGGCCACTGCGGCCGCCGCAGACACCACCCAGGCAGGTAATCCACAATCTGCAAACAGCATTTCAATTTTGACACTTTCAATAATATTTTCCTTTTTTTTATTATTATTACCCCACTCGTCAGCTTTTTCCAGCGGCTGGACTGCACTGTGTTCGGTGGCTCGGCTGCTTTTTCTGACGTGTTTGGCGTGTTTTTGCGGCAGTTCCGGTGGCTTTTCGGTGAGTGTTCAGGGAATTTTCAGCAGTGTTCGGCGGATTTTCCCTGCACTTCGGAGACCCTGTGGTGAATGCTGAATTCACCGCAGGATGGGGAACTTTGATTCCCTGAAGTGCAGGAAAGCGCGGGGAACGAGAGAGCACCAAAATGTCTGCGGCATTTCGATGCTTTCTGAATAACCCCTGATAACTATATACCTTTGAGTTGTATTATTTCATCATTGATATTGAGAGGTTTTATAATGTTATTGCAGTTATGCTGTAACACCAGTTCGTCATTTTTGCTGCTGTTCCTTTTTCCATGTTTTTGTTTTCAACCCTAAATGGGAAGTGTTTGGTGCGTGAATAAATACAACCCACCATTTTGTCTGCCTCTCCTTAGCTGATAAGCAGCAGGAGGGGCATGGAGCTGCTCAGTAGAGCGGCTTTTGGTACATTGGTTAGGTACTCGCTCTGCAAAGAGGTGCCTTGTCGGGGCGAGTGAGCTTACGTTTCAATGGCCATTAAAACAAACTAAAACCTTCTGATAGTGTTTTGTTGTACATGGAAATATATAGAAACGAGCGCAAATTACATATTTTTTCTATTGCATATATTGTCAGTAGGGATGAGCTGTTCGGTTCGATCAGTTTGGAGTTCGCTTCGAACTTTGGCCGTTCACAAGTTCGCGAACTTCTTGGAGTGTTCGGTTCGAGTTCGCAAAAAAAATGCTTAAAAAAATCTAGAAATAAAGAGACTCTTTACTGCAGAATATTATAAGCAACGGTTTATTAGATATTGAATTAAAAACTAATGTGTACGTGCGAAGATTATCACCTCTAAATGACCTGTGTTCACAAACGGGCATAAACACCAGGTGTCTTTAGTCTGTTCTAATGAATGATACATTGTATGTATGTAGAGTATACTGAGGGTGTGGTGTCTGCTTCTGAGAAGTGTTAATTTCTCTCCTCTAATATGCTGCATATCACTGCTGTGTGCTCAGCTCATTTTTACCGCTTTCGCTCATCATGTTTAAACGCGATTTGAAGCCTTATTTTATTAAATAATCCAGACATATTATATATTGTTCTTTCCGGCAGACTCCGCAGATTCATAATATATCATTTTTATATGTATACGTCATGTCCTGCCTGTATATTATGACAAAAATGCAATAAAAATTGAATTTTTAATCATCTGCAGTGTGTAAAGTGTTTTTTTTCCACATTTTAGCACATGAGCGTTTGCGGTTATGTTTTCTATAGAGTGCGCTTGTAGAAAAATTAGAAATGGGGACTGTTACATTTTGTGGGGGGAATTACGTGATTTATAGCAAATGCACCCCATAGAAAAAAATCAATAGTGCATCATCGTTCACATTATAATTGAAATGTGAACAATATTGCTGCATTAATAAAAATAACACAAAAAAATACATGTTTTTATTTTCTTTTCTATTTTTTTTTACTTTATACCTGGTCATGTTGGGTATCATTTGAAACCGGGTACCGGAGATACCCCTGCAGTATAAGCACAATGTACCGGAGATACCCCTGCAGTAGAAGCACAATGTACCGGGGATACCCCTGCAGTATAAGCACAATGTACCGGGGATACCCCTGCAGTATAAGCACAATGTACCGGGGATACCCCTGCAGTATAAGCAGAATGTACCGGGGATACCCCTGCAGTATAAGCACAATTTGCCGGGGATACCCCTGCAGTATAAGCAGAATGTACCAGAGATACCCCTGCAGTATAAGCACAATGTACCAGAGATACCCCTGCAGTATAAGCACAATGTACCGGGGATACCCCTACAGTATAATCAGAATGTACCGGGGATACCCCTGCAGTATAAGCAGAATGTACCGGGTATACCCCTGCAGTATAAGCACAATGTACCGGAGATACCCCTGCAGTATAAGCGGAATGTACCGGGGATACCCCTGCAGTATAAGCAGAATGTACCAGAGATACCCCTGCAGTATAAGCAAAATGTACCGGGGATACCCCTACAGTATAATCAGAATGTACCGGGGATACCCCTGCAGTATAAGCAGAATGTACCGGGTATACCCCTGCAGTATAAGCACAATGTACCGGAGATACCCCTGCAGTATAAGCGGAATGTACCGGGGATACCCCTGCAGTATAAGCAGAATGTACCAGAGATACCCCTGCAGTATAAGCAAAATGTACCGGGGATACCCCTACAGTATAATCAGAATGTACCGGGGATACCCCTGCAGTATAAGCAGAATGTACCGGGTATACCCCTGCAGTATAAGCACAATGTACCGGAGATACCCCTGCAGTATAAGCGGAATGTACCGGGGATACCCCTGCAGTATAAGCAGAATGTACCAGAGATACCCCTGCAGTATAAGCAAAATGTACCGGGGATACCCCTACAGTATAATCAGAATGTACCGGGGATACCCCTACAGTATAAGCAGAATGTACCGGGTATACCCCTGCAGTATAAGCACAATGTACCGGAGATACCCCTGCAGTATAAGCGGAATGTACCGGGGATACCCCTGCAGTACAAGCAGAATGTACCGGGGATACTCCTGCAGTATAAGCAGAATGTACCGGGGATAACCCTGCAGTATAAGCAAAATGTACCGGGGATACCCCTACAGTATAAGCAGAATGTACCGGGTATACCCCTGCAGTATAAGCACAATGTACCGGAGATACCCCTGCAGTATAAGCGGAATGTACCGGGGATACCCCTGCAGTACAAGCAGAATGTACCGGGGATACTCCTGCAGTATAAGCAGAATGTACCGGGGATAACCCTGCAGTATAAGCAAAATGTACCGGGGATACCCCGGTCTCCTCTTTTAATACAGACTGCCGCCCCAAGCAGTTGTTTATGAATAGATTAAAGGAAAAGCATTTACCGTCATTTAAAACGTTATTTTTTTGTTTTTAAATGTTTATATACATCCTAGAAATCCGCCACTTCACGGGCAGGTTATGGGGACCTCCTAGGCACGATATTTGAAGGAATTTTTATTTTTTATTTTTAACCCTTATTTCATGGAAAACTCACTGTCCCTTTAAAAACTTTTTTTTTAAACTTTTTGTCCTTGTTTCCTGTCCCCCAGGGCACTACCCGGACCTCCATACACCTTTTTATGGCAAATATCTAGCATATATGCCCTCTTGGACGGCACTCTAAAAATCGAATTTTCAGCCCCATTGACTTGCATGGAGTTCGAGTTCGAATGCGAACCGAACTCGGGGATGTTCGGCTCATCCCTAATTGTCAGGCTATGTCTTACTTATACTTACTAGCCGTTTCATGAACCTAATGGGTGTGGAAGGATGTATACATGGTGAATTGAACTGTGTGAATTTTATAGTGGTGTCTGTTTAGTTTTATACACACGCACAGGGTCATCCATGCCCAGAACAGATCTATGGTACGGTTTATTTTTACCACATTTCTGTCCTTCATGAACCTATAAATATACTGAAACATCATTGGTTTTGATATAAATATTATGAAATAATAAACTCCAGCCACTTCTAGACAATTTATAACCACAGACCCTGGATGTTTTGGAGCTATGTGGATCTCCATACCAGTGACTCTCTAATGGAAACCACTTCAAAGGAGAGAAAAATTACACAATTTGCTGCATTCGATCCCGCTAACACGTTTCACGTGGATGAAGATTTTACTTGCTTTAAAGGTCATTTGTCAGAATGAGTTTTGCGTCACAGATGGATTTTTCACGCCTACATCTCTGTCCTGGAGACATAGTTCCATTTGTGACAGTGAAAAGGAACAGTACTCTGTGAGATGTGCTTCCTTAACAAGCAAAGACAACCCCTGGCACAGGAACGACAGGGAACCTCAAACAAGGCTATTTTTAATGTTAACAGAGCAACAGCGGCCGCACCAAAGAACAGCTGAACGATTTCAAACTTCCCACAGCAGATTGTTGTATAACAACTGAAAGCACTGGTTTGCTTTGGAATTATTAGAAAGCAACAAATAATCATATTTTCGTGGACCAAAATCATGTGTTTTCCTTTTCCTTCATTCTAACAGCGTTTTAGAAACTTTTCAGCATTCTCAGACTCTGAGGCCATTGATGGGCACTTAATAGCATGTTGGGGGTAAACACTTTGTTCCAGTATCAGTTATTCAATGCTTTTAATAGGATCCAGGTAGCACAATGCAAAAAACGGGTTTGGCTCGAAATCCCTACAACCAGGTTCCCTAATGCCAAAATCCCGATGGCCAGCTTCCCTACACAGACAACTCCGTGACGGCCAACTTCCCTAAACGGTCAACTTCCCTACACAGACAACTCCCTGACGGCCAACTTCCAGACATCCAAAATCCCAGCGGCTAACACTAACCCTACTCCCTAACCCCTAAACTTAGCCCTAACCCTAACCCCCCTAAAACTAGCCCTAACCCTAACCCCTAAACCTAGCCCTAACCCTAACCCCCCAAACCTAACCCTAACACACCTAAACCTAGCCCTAACTCACCTAAACCTAGCCGTAACCTACCTAAATCTAGTCCTAACCCCTCTAAACAAAGCCCTAACCCTAACCCCCTAAACCTAGCCCTAACCCCCCTAAACCGAGCCCTAACCCCCCTAAACCTAGCCCTAACCTCACTAAACCTAGCCCTAACCCCCTAAACCTAGCCCTAACCTCACTAAACCTAGCCCTAACCCCCTAAGGGTTAGGGTGTTAGTATTAGGGTTAGCCGCTGGGATTATGGATGTCTGAAAGTTGGCTGTGTAGGGAACTTGGTATGTCCGGCACTTGTTTTGTCTGGAAGTTGGCCATCGGAATGTTGGCATTAGGGAACCTGGCTGTAGGGATTTTGTCCGGCACCCGCAAAAAGCACATATACAGCTCAGGTGGTGATTATATATAAATCTTATTATGAATGACAGAACCATCATACTTCATCAGAAGGAAAATTGGTCTCATTATACATGTAATTATCACTAAGCAAAATGTGTATTTTGTGGTGAAATGTTAAAATTTATAGGCCTTAATCACTTCTCAACTCTATTTTTCATTGTAATACTTTGAAAAGCACTCATTAGCATATCAAAACCCAATTTTCACACCTTTTTAATTCCAGATTAGTACGCTCCTTTTTGAGAAACTAATTCCACTGTTTTATCTCTATCCAGGCATCCTACAAAGAGATAAAACAAGCTGCATATTTTAGCCCCAAACCTCACTGTAACAGAAAACAAAACGTTCAAACATATTACTGTTGCAGTAGAACAGTCAGGAGGAGGTTTGAATACAGGGAGAGCTCTGGGGTCACTCACTGCTGTACAGGGATAAGATTAATGGGGTTATAATTGCTGAAAATCCCTGTACAGTACAGATACAAGGTGTTACTGTAATTTCCATATACAGGTATTATGCCACATACAGATAATATTTTTATATTGTGCTGGTATTTTCTTAGAAGCTGCATAGCTAATAATCTTATTACGATCATTACAAATCCTCAGGATATCTGTCCATTTTCATTATTTATGTTTATCGCAGTTACAGTATTTGACACAAAGGCCATGTTTGCCTGTATGCTAATAATTCACACCCCGTGTGACATTGTGCGAGATAAGGGACACCACTTTAAATTCAGAATCTTTCATTCCAACAATATTTCTGTAATGGATTCATGAAAAATTAGAAATTAGGGAATTTACACTATTTTAATATTTAACTATCTCAGAACAACAGTGTTCAAAAATTCTATTTCACTCTAGATTTAATTGTTACCTTTGCATGTTGTGTTTCAAATAAATGTTATGAGAAAACGTTTTCAACAAAAATCGCTTGGCAGTGAAGAGGTTAAGGAATTATTTACTAACTACCATTCTTTCATTGAAGGAATGTCAGTTTTAGTTTAATGAATTTTGGGGATTATGGTTGATCAATTACAGTGAATTCCCTATTTACGGTACTACTGTTGAGGTTTTCCGTACTTTTCACTGTTCTTTCCACCATAATTTCTGATGAAGTGGTTCAGTCAGCATAGTTTAAAGCGTTGTTTCCTTCTGTGTTTTCCCCATAGTTTCTGTCTACGTAATGTATTGTAGATTTCAAAACAGTTTCCACTGCAGTTCCAGTTGTCTAGCATTATTTTTACATTTAGTGAGCAAAATCAAGGTTTGTGAGGGTCCTTAGAACCAGCAACAGCACTATTGGCTTGCTCGATGGTGTGGCCCGCTCAGGTCTTGCAAGGTTTTAGCTCAATTGTGACGTTAGAGATGACTGTTATCACCCAGAAAGGGATAGCTTATGGCCAGTACTGAAATGACAAGGACGTCATCCCTTCACGAAAGGTGCAGAAACCCCTGACGATCATTTCGGCCTTATTAGGAAGGTATAGCTGACACCCCTCTAGTCACTTCGAGCAAGGGGTCCACGTCGGGATTACCCTGTATACTTATAGTGAGGAAAAGTAAGGTTTGTGGGAGTCCTGAGATGGAGAAACAGAACTAGTTGCCCACTATACAGTGGTGCTCCACACAGGTCTCACAAGGTTTTAGCGCAATGGTGCCATTATTTTTTCTTTTGGTTTTACCAGAGTTCAATAGAGAGTGCTGCTTTAAAATCTCCGGTGTTGTAAACAACAGTAGAACAATACTAAATGCAGAACAGGTTAGTTTACTCATAATGCAGAACGATGGTAAAATTGTTCAGTGATTGCACCAACGTCACCGAACATTGTTGGATTTTGCTTCTCTGAATAGCTGCAATTCACTGTAGTTGCAAGAAAGCCAATTTTTATTGATGTTTACAACTAGATGAAGTTCGTTGCCATAAGAGTTATGTGTGAATAATCCTCTAACAGTTCTATTTCAAAGTTCGTGCTAAAATGGGGACATTAACAGGGAAAATCTGTACCTGCAGGTTTCCACGTAGCGTCCTCATTTTAGAGCAATATTCTGTGGCCGCTACTACCTTTGGCACTTTGCCCTGAACGCAGCACTAACCACTGCGATACTCGCAGTAGCCCTTTGCACCGCTGCGAGTATCACCTCCTGGGGTCCATAGGAGTCCATGCAAGGGTGCTCTGCCGGGCCGTGAGATCACTGTGCCATGGAGGGAGACCGAGGATTATTTCTTCCCAGTCTCACTCTGCTCGCTGCTAGAAGAAGTAGCTGATCAGACCACTGTTTGATTTGGGATGAGAGGTGAGTATGGGATTTATTGTTTGTTTTTGCCAAATGCAGAATCATTTAGCATCAGCTTGTAGGAGTAGCTAAAATTTTGATTTGCGCATCCCTGCGGTAATTAATGCTAGCACATTGTAATGCCTTACTTATTGAAACGCTAATTAATAATTGTGCTTCCCATGTTAAGTATAGGATGCACAAAGTACAGTAAGCTTGCGGAAACTCGCACAAAACTGATGCGCTAATGGATTACTAACGGGTTTAGCTTCAGGACGGTAATATGGGGAGCATGCGTTAAAGACACTTATGCTGACGGTAACGTTTTCACATTCGAACGCTAACATTAGCGTTCATTAAGGAATAGGACCCTAAGGCTAGGGTCAGACGAACGCATTTTTCACGTGCGTTTAGCCGCACGAAATCACGGCCGTGCTAGCAGCAAATGACATCCAATGCCGGGGAACATACGACGAACGGCCGCACGAATGTTCGTCCGTGCAATGCAAGTGGCCAACGAACGCATTTTTTCGAGAACGTCAAACTGCTACTACTGACGTACAGAGTGCGCTGCGTCCGCATAGCGGCGTGTTTGCTTGATTAGGAGACGTCAGACGCTGCACACGTCCGGCCAACATAACGTCCAGACACAAAAGGGTTTTATTGATGTTCCGTACAAAATCACGTCCGAAAATGCGCATCGTATGACCGCTATCGCGTATTCCGTGAAAAAATACGTCCATTCGTTCGAACGCACTTTTTCACGGACAACGTGAAAAATGCGTTCGTCTGACCCTAGCCTAAGTGTGTAATTAATAAATATTCTACAGGTATACACCTTATTGATATGACCAGCAGGCGCCACCTTTTATTCTTCTTGTCTTATTTTTTCTACTGTAATTAGATTATTAATAGATAAATTCCCGATACCTAAAACTAATGCATGTAGCACAGTGATTTAGCATACCTTTGCTGTGTTTTCATGACAAACATGAAGCTGAACATGCTAAAACCAGTTCTCCCTTTGTGTATATTGCTTTGCTGCTTCTCAGAGTTTACATTACAACAACTTGCCCATCTATGGAGGTGCCCTTGGAATATGTTTGGATTACACAAAGTGCATACATTACTAAGAACTTCTGTAAGAAGCCTTGGGAGGGGAAAGAATTATTAGCCAGGAAGTTATGGTCAGGAAAGTTAAACAAAAACACCAAATATATCCATGAAAAATCTCTATTGTTATAATACGAGAATTTACACACACACACACATTTCTACAGTTTTTAAAAAATGTGAAAGGTTAAATCATACATACACACATTTACTTGTATAATAACTGAATTTGTGAATTAAAAATAGAAAAGGGTATTATTTACATCTATAATACACATAGGGCTAAATTACAATCTTCGCGCAAACGTTTGCGCCGGCGCAAAAAAACATAAATGCGAGGGGTAAAACCCTTCACACCGAACATCATATTACAATGTCAGCGCAACAAACGCGAGTATACGTCTGCCACGGATGAATCTGCGCGATCCCTTTGCGAGCATACTGTACTGCACGCATCCTATACTTAAAATTGTGAGCGCAAACATGAATGTGCGCTGGTACGCGGATGTTATTACAATCTATGCGCTGGAATTAACGCATAGCCATTGCGCGCATAATTTTAGCAACGCCTAAAAGTGGTGTTAATGGCAAATCTGAACGACCTGGCCGAACCCAAATACACCAGCCCAAAAAAAAACATGCAGCAAAGTATAGTTACACATTCTACACATACCAAACCAATAAAATGGAGAAGTTGTGTGTGCATTTATTATTGCTGCAGCATATATGCTCAGATTGACTTTGACAGGCGCAAAAAGTTAACGTGAGATAATTGTGGTTCTAAATTCTGATTGGCTGAAACGCGTGAAAAAAACAGTCCGCACACTGATTTCTGCGAGCAATGTTACTGTGCGAGCATTTGTGCGTTTTACGGGCGTTATTGCTCGACGGATGAAAAAATGCGCGAGGATTGTAATTTCAGCGGTGATATAGGCACGTTAACGTTTAACGCTTGACGCACAAATTCACGCGTTGCGCAAACATTTTTACATGAAGATTGTAATTTAGCCCATAGATTGGAGCCAGCCAATGTGTGACATACAACAGCAGGGGAGTTTTAAACCAGTGGAGCACCCTGCAACCAGAATTCCAAAAATTTTAAAAATTAAGTTTAGTGTCAACGTCGGAATATCTATGCCATGTTAAACTTACTAAGGCTAATGATTACATGATGTAGGGTACATTAGCAGCAACAATGGAATAGTGCCCATAGTTTATGGGAGAAACACTAAGATCACTTCAACATAAAACTTACATCGAGAAGCAGCAATGAGAATAGGCATGCACAGTTGTGTGTAGGGCCTAGTCTAATACATGGTAATATGACATTTACTTGGCACTATCTAAATGATTTAGATATGGGTTCAAGACTCTGGCCACCACAACCAAAATAATTAAGGGGATTATTCACAAAAAAGTGGGCTTGATATAATCCATTTATTTGGCCAAAATGTTGCCACCCAGTTCATCCTAATAAAGCTGCTGTATCAAACTGCGTGGGTACTCTTCCCAGGTTACACTCAGCTGTGCACAGGATCTGTAGAGCAGATCGACCAGTGCTGCACAATGCATTTAAATTAAGAGCCATCAGGTTGGTTGAGCAGGAAACAGCAGAAATGTCAGATGGGAAGAGTGCTGAGGGTGACCCCTGCGCTAAAGAAAAGGTATGTCACTTTAAGCTAAAAATGGAAGGAAGAGAACAAGTGGAGTCAGCTAATACTTACCCTTCTACCCCTCCCCACACCCCATTGAGCTTACAGTGTTTCTTTGACTATTATGAATTTGGTTGGCACCCTCTCAAACATTTTTCCATAGCCATAGCTTCGCACCCTATGCCACTGTTCCATATCACTAATCTATCCCATATCAACCTAATTCATCCCCCAGTCAGGTAGCTGTTTGCCTGCACTGGTTATCTCCTTAACTGGCCCCCAGTAATATCGTAATTTGTATATATCCCCTGTCCATTCATATTGTTGTCTGTCACTGTCTTCATGTGCAGTCATGTCAAGATAAACAGGCTAATATGGAGGGAGAAAAAGGTGTGCAGGTAGAAGGACCATGTAACTATTATACCTGCTTTCGCCCTCAACAGCGAGTATCTCCTGCCATCATCTCCCTCTCATTTCAAATATTGCATGCAAGAGTGCAGCTTATTAAGTATGTGTAATTGTGATGCCTTAGGTATGCATGAGTGTAGTATTGTGGTGTTTGCCAATTTAGAGTGAATAGACAACGTGGTTAAATAAGTATATGAGTGTGTATTACAAACATATGTATCACATTGCACACATAGCTCAATTCACTCATACATACAGTTGTGTTCAAAATTATTCAACCCCCAATGCTGTAAAGGGTTTTAGGGAATTTAGTGTACATTTGTAATTGTATTCAGAATGAAATCCTACAAGGACTTTTTAAAGAACCATATGCAACTAAAATGACATCAATTGGTTTTGTAATACAGTAGTAAATGTTTCTTTTGTGAATTCTTCATTGACACAATTATTCAACCCCTTAAAGACTACCACTCTGAAGAACAGAGGTTCATTCAAGTGTTTTCAATCAGGTATTGAAAACACCTGTGGATGTCACGGAGCAGCAATAAAGCATAATAAGCACCAATTAGGCAGCTTTAAAATGACTGTGATACTCAGCTCCTTCTAGACATTTACTGGTGTGGTTACAAACATGGGGAAGTCAAGAGAATGGTCCAGGAAGACAAGAGAAGAGGTGATTACTCTTAACAGGAAGGGCAATGGCTATAAGAAGATTGCAAAGATGTTAAACATACCAAGAGAGACCATAGGAAGCATCATTCGCAAATTCAAGGCAAAGGGCACTGTTGAAACGCTACCTGGTCGTGGCAGAAAGAAGATGCTGACTTCGACTGCTGTGCGCTACCTGAAGCGTAGAGTGGAGAAAAGTCCACGTGTGACTGCTGAGGAACTGAGAAAAGATTTGTCAGATGTGGGTACTGAAGTTTCAGCTCAGACAATACGGCGCACACTGCGTAATGAAGGCCTCCATGCCAGAACTCCCAGGCGCACCCCCTTGCTGTCTCCAAAGAATAAGAAGAGTCGACTGCAGTATGCTAAAAGTCATGTGGACAAACCACAGAGGTTTTGGGATAGTGTTCTGTGGATTTATGAAACAAAATTACAACTGTTTGGGCCCATGGATCAACGCTATGTTTGGAGGAGGAAGAACAAGGCCTATGAAGGAAAGAACACCTTGCCTACTGTGAAGCATGGCGGGGGGGTCAATCATGCTTTGGGGCTGTTTTGCTTCTGCAGGTACAGGGAAGCTTCAGCGTGTGCAAGGTACCATGAATTCTCTTCAGTACCAGGAGATATTGGATGACAATGTGATGCAGTCCGTCACAAACCTGAGGCTTGGGAGACGTTGGACCTTTCAACAGGACAGTGATCCCAAGCATACCTCCAAGTCCACTAGAGCATGGTTGCAGATTAAAGGCTGAAACATTTTGGAGTGGCCATCGCAGTCACCTGACTTAAATCCGATTGAGAACCTCTGGTGGGACTTAAAGAAAGCAGTTGCAGTGCGCAAGCCTAAGAATGTGACTGAACTGGAGGCTTTTGCCCATGACGAATGGGCGAAGATACCCGTAGATGGCTGCAAGACACTTGTGTCAAGCTGTGCTTCACGTTTAAAAGCTGTTATAACTGTAAAAGGATGTTGTACTAAGTACTAAGATTGAATGTCACTTGGGGGTTGAATAAAACTGATAATGATGTGAGCACAGAAAAGACATTTGTGGTTATTTCATTATAAATGTTATGTTATATTTGTCTGACCTACACGTGCCTCTTTGATTTAATTGTAAGCAAGATGTCTGAATGGATAAAATCAATGTCAAACTGGCCAAAACACTCAATTTCAGTGGGGGTTGAATAATTTTGAACACAACTGTATGTACGTATTCTTTTACACATACACTTTACATAAACATATGCTTTTACACACTTGGCACACACATTTGGCCCTTTTACATACTTAACGCTAACGTTAGAACTCAGCTGTATGAGCATTAACGTTAGTTGGCCCGCGCTCGCGCCACTTAACCTGTCTTACAATCTGTACACTAACAGGTTAAAAAACTTGTTAGCGATTTGGAGATTGCGCAAGTTTACTGTACTTTGCGCTCCCTATGCTTAACATGGGGATCGCAAAGAGTTAGTTAGCATTAGGATTACAAAGTCCTAACACTAATTACGTTCCGCTGCAGTTAACTGAAAGGTTAACCACAGCTAGGACCTGGTGCTGATTCCGCTTCTGCGGAATCCTAAATCACCAGCAACAAATCCCCCCAAAAATCAGATACCTACCTCTCATCCCGCAGTGAGATCGGCAGCTCGATTTGTGCTTCTGGCCACCGGGAGCAGGGTGAGATTGGAGAAAAAAGTCCCCAGTTTCCCTCCGCAATCACTCTGCCGACCTGCAGGATCTCGTGAGAGGCGAGATCCTACAGGTCATGTGACCCAGCAGTCAAAACCCCAATGGAGTCCTATTTACTTCATGGAGGGGATGCTTCCAGTGCCACATTAACGCTGCCTCGAGTATCCTGAGGCCTTGCGGTGCATTACGGGGCAGGTAGCTGGATTACTGCCTGCCCCATAATATGGAGCTAAAATGGGGATGCTAAGGAGAAACCTGCATGCGCAGGTTTTCCAACCTTAGCGTTCCCGTTTTAGCGGACAGTATGTAATACTGACCTATATGGGGTGCATAAAAAAAACCAAAAAACTTTATCGTATTAATGGTTCATATCCACCATGCATCCATTCTCCAGTGCCGTCCTGAGTTAAGACGCTGTGGTTTTACTTCCTTGTTAAATTTCTCTTTAATATTTTACTTTGAATGACATGTGCTAATAATTTAAAGTATGGAAAATGTAGAGCATTTATGCAGAGCCGTAAAGTAGTTCCATATGTCTGTGAACAAAGCTTAAGGCACTTGGACACATGTTAATAAACGTCTAAATAAAAACAAATGTGTGGGTTTCCTTCATCTATACACCACTAAACCAATGTCAAGAATATTTTTTTTCTTCTTTAAAAAAGTACTATTGGGGCCTCAGACTATAGTTGTTTTTTTTCCTTTCTTAAATGGGTTTACAGGAAGAACTAATGTATGTAATGAAAATATTAACATATCAATTTCAGACATGATTTAAAGCATGAAATTATGAAAACGGAATAAAAATATAAGTAAATATGTTTGAAAGTATAAAAAAAGGTTTTGAAATAGTACTTTTATTGCACAGAGGGATAGCTCTACATAAATATCGCAATGAATGATCAGGACAGTCTAAGCAATTTATGGGTAAGTTATTCTTGCAGTTAAACTTTATAGCTTGTTCATGGTTTGCAGGACAGACTCAATTTATGATCATAGGGGGTTATTCAGAAAGTGCTGGTGTTTGCCAATTTTGCAAAAATCGCCACTGTTGCAACAAGTACAAACTTCTCCTGCATTTTTATTTTTACAAAGTATTTTACCAGGAAGGATACATTGAGATTTCTCTTGTTTTCAAGTATGTCCTGGGTGGCGAGTATGTACCGTTAGGTGTCTTGCCCAAGGACGCTTAGGCTAATGTCAGACGAACGCATTCTGAGCACACTGTGCGTCCGTGCTGACTGATGATACTGTAGACACCACACGGTCCGTTTTTTTGACTGACTTTTTTTGACTGATGTAGATGGGAAATAAAATTAATATGTAAAATGAAAGAAATTGATACATATGAAAAACCATTTTGTCCGTCAAAAATGCTGGATGTCAAAAATGCAGTCCGTCTGACTACATTCCATCACTCACACACAAAGCTACGCGGACGTGGCACACTCTGTGCGTCTGTCCTAGCGGTTTGACATTCTTGCCTAAATTGCATCCGGTGCCACGTGCGTTCGCACTTCTGTGCGGACGTACTTCATGTGTGGGTCTCTTGATCATAATTTTATGCTACGACGGACGTTAAAATGTGCAGCAACACGTACGTGATCACTGCGTTCGTCTGACCCGGGCCTTACTGGAGAGGTGCTCTTGCTGGGATTCGAACCTGTGTCTCCACAGTCATAGAGCAGTGATGTTACCTCACCAAGCACATATCACTGTTACAACAACAGCCATTTTTGTTGGTATTTGAATTGTTGACAAACAACAGCATTTTCTGAATAACCCCCTTAGAGACACTGACTTAACAAGGGTTTTTCCTGAAGGACTGGTATTAAAAGACCAGTTCCTTCAGTACGATGACCCTGCTCCATACTAGACAAGTACCAAAATATTTATTCCCTCTGTCTTCCGAAAAATAATTATTATTTAATTTATAATTCAGTAACAAGATCCAAACCTGGGCAATTGGTCCACAAAACATAAAAGACATTTGACAGATTAGGAGGATGTGGTGATGAGCCATAGGTAATATTTCAATGTTTTGCCTGTCAAATGTATATGTGATATAAACTTATCCCAAAATGACAATACTGTATACAAAATAACATTGTTGCTGATTCCCCAGAGTACTGAAATTTTTAATTTCTTAGACTAAGTTCACTTGCGCAGCGTCCTCTTCCCACTGCTCTCCACGTGTCAAACCGATTTTTTTATATTATATTTATTTTGTCCTACCCATTGTATTGCGCTGTGAAATGTGATGGTACTTTATAAATAGTAATTGTAATTCAAGATCTCTGCTTTACAATTATTAAATATAGCTTTTGTGTTTGAATGTATACTGTGGTTTCAGTTTCTCATTCGTGTAAGGACATTCATGATTTATCTCCACCAACATCAGACATCTGCTTTGAAGAGTAGTCACAGCACTCAAGGACAACAGAAGGGAGGACAGTCTCCTGTCACCATGCCCACTTAAGTAAGATAAAGTGATCATGGTGGCTGCAATGTCATTTTAAGCATTTTGGAATATTGACACTGTCACGTCCCGCATTGAGGATCTGACCCGGTGCCCGGCAGCGCCGTCCTTGCTGCTTGCTGGCTGGGCGCTGAGTGATATGCACGCCCGCGATGGTCACGTGGGTGGCCAAGGTGCCGGGTGCGGCCTGATGACGTGGCGCTGCCGAGTTTACAGTCAGTCTGTGTAGGTAAACTCATTGACCCGACGTGGTTCAATATCCCCCAGTGCTTTCTGCGTATTTGGTTTCTGTGTATGACTCTGGCTATTCATAACGAACCTGCTCTGTGTATGACTCTGGCTATTCGTAAAGAACCCGCTCTGTGTACCGACTTGGCAATTCCTGAGAACCCTGCTCTGTGTACTGACTTGGCTGTTCCTGATGACCATCTCTCCTGGTGCTAAGATCCCTGTTATCTTGACCAAGTATATCGTCACATTCTAGTACCTGTTAACCCTTGCTGGATACTTGACAATCTGTTCCCTGAAGATAGTTAGCATTACTGACCAATCAAGGATCGGAGGGGTAGATAGTATACTGTGTATAGGGACCAGTCTCATAGACCCAAAGGGGATCGTGATAGACAAATGTAAGCTTTTTAAAATTGTGATTTCCTGAGCCAACTGTATAGTTTGAATAGAAAAAAAAAAATTTGGTTTCAAAAGTACCTTTGCATTTTTCCTGTAAATAATACTGTAAAGTTGCAAAACAGGACGTGAAATTATGACTACACTGATGGTATAACACACTTGAGTTTTCACTTCCATTTTAATAAAAATGTGAACTGAAAAAGTTCTTGAACCATATGACACTTAATTTAAAAAGTGTCAAATAGATTAGAATTGTCTTCCAAGTCGCCAATGTAGTTGATGATATTCCTTTATCATGAAAATTCAGCACAGTGGTTGAAAATCTAATCTTTATACATTTTTGCGACTGGAAACAATATGCTTGGCATTGTATACATATGTAATCAGGAGGAAAAAGCCACATGAGCATCCTGTAATGTCTATCCAAAAACAGACTGATCTAAAAAAAAAAGGATAAATGTAATTCTTACAGGGTTATTCAAAGAGCTCCGAATTGCTTGAGAAAGGTAACCGAACGCTGAAAATCAGCGTTTGGTTACCTTTCCTGGCCATTCGGCTATCCAGAGAGCAGGCAATTCGCCAAATCCTAGCGAATTGCCTGAACATACGGTGCCAGAGCGAGGGCAGTGAAAACCCCATGAAAAGCACTGCTTCGGCTATTCAGAGAACACAAACCAGCAGTGAAAGGTTCCCGAAATGCCCTGCCATTCGGTGGTTTCATTCGGCAGATTTATTCAGGCGAATCCCATAGGCTTCAATGTTAAAAATATTCCGGTTTTAATTCAATATCTAATAAACCGTTCATTATAAAATTCTGCAGTAAAGAGTCTCTTTATTTATAGATTTTTTTAGGATACTTTATTAACCCCTTCCCGACCGCGGACGTACCATGTACGTCATTGCAGCGGGTCTCTCTTAGACCCGCTGACGTACATGGTACGTCCTGCCGTTTTTGAGCTGCTGGAAGCGATCGGATCGCTTCCAGCAGCTCAAACGCCATTGCAGGATGCCTGGGAGTCCAGGCATCCGTGCAATGGCCGTTAGAAGTGCCGGGGCACCATGTGATCGCTCCCCGGGAGCGATCTACATCCGGTTGCACCGGAGAGGTGCCCGGCACTTCTACAGAGCGCTGGAAGCGATCGGATCGCTTCCAGCTGCTCTGAGCATATTACAAGGATGCCTCGACATCGAGGCATCCTTGTAATATACTTACCTGCCGCCGGTCCGTCCGTGATCGCTCCCCCCGAGCGATCACTTCCGGTAGCGGCAGGAAGTACTGAGTGCCACGAGGTATCGTGGCACTCAGTACAAAATCGATCACTTCAGTGATCAGGTGCTCTGCTGGGTGCCTCGAGGGATCAAGGCACCCAGCAGAGAAAAAAAAAGTGTAAAAAAAAGTAAAAAAAAAGTAAAAAAAAGTGTGTAAAAAAAGTGTAAAAAAAGAAAAATAAATAAAATAAACTGACAGTTAGGGTTAGGGTTAGGGGTAGGGTTAGGGGTAGGGGTAGGGGTAGGGGTAGGGGTAGGGGTAGGGGTAGGGGTAGGGTTAGGGGTAGGGTTAGGGGTAGGGTTAGGGGTAGGGGTAGGGTTAGGGGTAGGGTTAGGGGTAGGGGTAGGGTTAGGGGTAGGGTTAGGGGTAGGGGTAGGGTTAGGGTTAGGGTTCTAAGGGCAGGGTCAGGGGTAGGGTTAGGGTTCTAAGGGCAGGGTCATCTTGGGGCTGAGTGGGATGTTCCTAGCCTGCCTCATCAGAGAGGCAGGCTAGCAACATCCAATCAGAAGTTAGAAAAAATCAAAATAAAATTTCTAATTTGTCAGGTCAGGCCAATATTTTGTAAATATTGGCTCTGACCTCTGTGATTCTCCCTCCCTCTCCTCACTTGTGTTTTGGTGAGCGAGAGAGAGAGATCAGATTTGACAGGTTAGAGATTTTAGTGAGATTTAGTGAGATTAGAAAAATTGAGGCAGATTTAGAGAGATTTTAGGGAGATTTAGAAGAATTGAGGCAGGTTTAGAGGGATTTAGAGAGATTTAGGTGTTTATTTGTATTTTCTTGTGAAACCCAACGGTTCTTCTAAGAACCAACAATCCGCTTATATATATATAATAATTATAAAATTTTATAATCTATTATATATAATGTCTGAGAGGGTGTACAGCGCCGAGGAGGCATATGCCATCCTGGCGTCAGAATCTGAGGCATCTGCGTCAGACTCAGACCCTCATTTCGACCCCGCTAACTGCTCAGAGGCGTCGCTAGATACATTATCTATGCTGGCTGATGTATCTAGTGATGTTTCTGATGCAGATCCTGGGTCACCACCTGCCAGCAGGAGACGCACAGCTCCAGCTGAGGAGTGGGTAGTGCCTCATCGCCAGAGGCCAGATATCCCTCCTTTCACGGCAAATCCTGGCATCAATATTGATGTTGCAGGATTTACCGCCACACAGTTTTTGCAGGTGTTTATGGGGGATGATTTGTTGGGCCACATCGTGGCCCAATCAAATCTGTATGCCCATCAGCATTGTGCTGCGAAGCCAGACTCCTACTTGGCAAGGCAGCAATGGACCCCGCTAGATGTGCCAGAATTTCTGAAATTCTGGGCACTTACTATGCTGAGGGCATCATAAAGAAGCCCTCAATTCGCTCCTGCTGGAGCAGTAGCCCCATCTGCTCTACCCCCATTTACCTCCAATCAATGTCACGTAGAAGGTATGAAAACATTTTGCGTTTCATGCACTTCAGTGACAACAGCCTGTGCTCCCCTAGAGAGCATCCCCAGTTTGACAGGCACCAGACTTTTACATTTTATTCGTACATTTTTATGTTCTACAATTGGTGCTGTATTTTGCCAAAATCTTTGCACACCTATGCATGGGGGGCATGGGTGTACTCAGGAGATCTTGCAGAAAACAACCTGGAGAGTTTTCATGCAGTAACAAACAACAGTGTCTGCTAAGGCTAGGGTCAGACGAGCGTGATTTCTACGGACTGTACGTCCGTGCAGTACGGACATCGTCAGTACGGAAGACGCAGTAGTGGTCACACAGTCCGTTTTTTCACTGACATTTATTTTTTGACAGATGTAGGAGGGACAATAAATTCAATTGCAAAACCATTTTGTCCGTGAAAAATGCAGGACGTATAAATGCAGTCCGTCTGACCACGTTCCATCACTCACACACAAAGCTATGCAGACGTTGCGGACGCAGCGCACTTTGTGCGGCCGTTCTAGCGGTTCTACGTTCTTGCCTGCCTTGCGTCCGTGGGCCGCGGCCGTTGTGCGTCCGCAGTTCAGTGCGGACGTACTTCGTGTGTCGGGCTCCATTGGACTTTATGTCATGCTATCACG
This sequence comes from Leptobrachium leishanense, assembly GCA_009667805.1. Lineage (NCBI taxonomy): Eukaryota > Metazoa > Chordata > Amphibia > Anura > Megophryidae > Leptobrachium > Leptobrachium leishanense. The sequence goes on from CM019065.1 coordinate 177,123,926, forward strand.
GACGTACTTTTAGGCGCGATCACGGACGTGAACACTACGCTCGTCTGACCCTAGCCTAAATCACAGTCCAAAACTACTGTGGGCGTAAAAATCTGAAATTTGAAAAATTACCGCCACACACCTTGTTGCCAAATGTTTTGGGCTAAAACCGTTGCATCCATGGCATCAAAGCACTCCATATGCAATACCTTGGGGTGTCAACATAACAAATATAAACAATTTTCTGGCAATAATTCAAACTGGGGTATGCGGTAGACCCAAAACCAAAGATAGGCCTAGCTGAAGAAATAATCTCAATTTCAACTCTAATGACAAAGTCATAAAAATTGTATTTGAACCTTCCCAAAATCCTGGCAAACCTAGGCATGGGGGGCATGGGTGTACTCAGGAGATCTTGCAGAAAACAACCTGGAGAGTTTTCATGCAGTAACAAACAACAGTGTCTGCTAAATCACAGTCCAAAACTACTGTGGGCGTAAAAATCTGAAAATTGAAAAATTACCGCCACACACCTTCTCAAATGTTTTGGGCTAAAACCGTTGCATCCATGGCATCAAAGCACTCCATATGCAATACCTTGGGGTGTCAACATAACAAATATAAACAATTTTCTGGCAATAATTCAAACTGGGGTATGCGGTAGACCCAAAACCAAAGCTAGGCCTAGCTGAAGAAATAATCTCAATTTCAACTCCAATGACAAAGTCATAAAAATTGTATTTGAACCTTCCCAAAATCCTGGCAAACCTATGCATGGGGGGCATGGGTGTACTCAGGAGACCTTGCAGAAAACAACCTGGAGAGTTTTCATGCAGTAAAAAACAACAGTGTCTCCTAAATCACAGTCCAAAACTGATGTGGGTGTGAAAATGAAAAATGACCACCAAACAGTATCTAATTTGTTTGGAGCAAACGGATGCATCCATAGCATAAAAACACTCCATTTACAATACTTTGGGGTGTTAGCTTACCAAATATATGCACGTTCATAAAACTGGGGTATGTAAAAAGGCCCCTAAAAAGAAGATAAGCAAAGAAGATACTGTATGTCAAATTAGAAAATTGACAAGCACATGTCAAAGATTGGCGTAGCACCCCAAAAACAACAGAACAAATCTATATATGGGTGGTATCAATTTACTCAGAAGATGTTGCTGAACATATTTTGGGGTGTTTTTTGGCAGTAACCCATAACTGGATTTGACAATTCATGCCTAAAGTACAATGTGTGTGAAAAAATAACACAAAAAGTGACTACCTGAAAGTTTGACAAAGAGCTAGTGCATGGAAAGTGTTAAAATACAACTCTTTGAAGCACCCTAGGGTGTGCCCTTTCTAAAAATATATGGTTTGATGGGGGTAAATTACTTTGGCCGGCTTCAAAAATGTCCCAAATAGGACATGGGTGCATGATGACGAAATGTGAAAATTCCAAGTTGGAAAACTGAAATGCGCACCCCCCAAATAAGGCCTTTTAGCCCCCAAATGACCCGACATACCTATACTTGGGTGGTATCAATTTACTCAGAAGATGTTGCTGAACATATTTTGGGGTGCTTTTTGGCAGTAAACCTTAAAGTTCACAGTACATGTATTCTTAAATTGCGTTCAAAAAAAAAAAAAAATCACCAAAATTTTTTTTTTTTTTCAAACTTTGGCATAGATTTGTGGTAAAATGGTTTGCATGGAAAGAGTCAAAATACCCCAAGTTTAATACCTTGATTTGTGTACTTTAAAAAAATATGTATATGTGGAGGGTTATTCAGGAATTAGTGACAGATATCAGTGTTACAATGTCACTATCACTAGTTTTGAAAATAAACTCTTTGGAAATGGCAAAGTGCTACTTGCACTTATTGTTGCATAAAATAAGGAAAAAAGCGAGGAATATGTAAACATTGGGTATTGCTAAACTCAGTACTAAATTTAGAAACTACTAAGGAATAAAAAATTTTTGACGGTTGTTGATACATAAGAAATTTTGGGGGTCAAAGTTCGAAAAAGTGGTGTTTTTTCAATTTGTGTCATATTTCACAATATTTTTTATAGTAAATTATATGAAATGATGAAAAAAATGGTATCTTTATAAAGTCCATTTAGTGACGAGAAAAACAGTGTAAAATATGTGTGGGTTACATAAACGAGTAAGAGGAAAATTTGACGTAAACACTAAGAGCGCAGAAACATAAAAACAGCTGCGGTCACGAACGGACGGATTTGTGTAAAACCGCCCGGTCACTAAGGGGTTAAAAGTCCGATTTTTTTTTTTTTTAAGTTTACTTATTTTTTCTGTAACAGCCCTCTTTATTATCATTCCCTGGACCACATATGCAAATTTCAGACATTTTCGCTCAGTAGTCTCTTTGCAAACAGCGTTTCAGTTTCAAACATTCACACAAACTGTTTTGCTAATTTATTCACTGCCTCATCTGCGGTCTCGGCTTTTTCCGGCGGCTGCGCTGAGTGTGATCGGCTCCTGCTCGGGTTTTTCGACGGGTTAATCCAGATGTTTTTGGGGGTTTTCGGCGTGCATTCGCTGGGTTTTGCGGTTCGTTTTCGTCAGGTTTGCGGTAGCTTTTCCCTACAAGTCGGCGACCCTGTGGTGCTTGCTGAATACACCGCAGGGTCACCGTAATGGGATCGGCAAAAGGAACCGAATTGAAGAGAACGAATAGTCACCGAACGTGCAGTGACTTTGATTCTCTTTGAATTACCCTGTTACTCTCATTTACAATGCGAGTTTTTAGACTATTATAGGCAGGCTGATCTTTCCCCCTTTTCGTGTAAATTGTTGCATTCCTTGTTGTAGAAAAGTAAATCCACTAATCTATTTTATTTAAATTATTCTCTAAATCTCAACTAAATCCCACCCTATCCATTAAATCCCATCAGATCCACTAATCTTCACCATATCACTGAATATCCTCATGCAACCCCATTGATTCTTATCCATTCTAAACTTGGCTGAGTTGCACATTAAATTTAGATCCTGAAAGAAACACATTAAATATGTTTTAAATTGTTTCATTCCTTATGGTGTCTTTTTTTTATTCCATGCAACATAGTTTTATTGTTTGTGAAAACAGAAAATATAGTCACTGTTAAAATGATAGAAGCAAAACCTATTATAAAGTAGCCGCAGGCATTTTCAGAATAGTTAGGCACTTTTTAAATTCTATGGAATTTTTTTGCTTCGTCCATCTTATGACTATGTAGCTAGAGGCATATTCTATCAGACTCAGTGTAGGATTCAACTAATCCTTTAAGAGGTCACAATCCACCCCCTCTCTACATGAGCATGAGACATATGGCTTCTTTCCAAGAGCTAGTCAAGATTTACACCATTTTCAGAAAAGTCAACAAATTGCATCTTATATGCGTTAGGACAAAGCCGTCCAAAAGGTTGTGGATGTTTTGGAGCCACTCTTAAAGTTGGTAAAGCATTATGGAAGTCTTAGTTCTATATCCTAGGGTGAGCCTTTTGGCCTTTTCTACTTTAAATACTCTAAAACAAGTATCTCTTGTGAATTAAAACCATTCAAAATTTTAGACTAGCATCTTTAACTATAACCTGGTCAGATTTTTTTCAAGTTGCTTTTTGGCACATCACAGCTTAATAACCAATCCAAGAATAAAGAAGGACAGAGCACTCAGTTTTCAAAATGGCAGGTTTTTGGAAATAATTGCTAACATTTTTGGGCCATATTACATACAGGGTTATTCAGAGAGCGTGAAAAGCAGGAGAATGACTGAAAAATTCTAGGTCAAAATAGCCAAACCAGAAAAATTCTCCCGTTCATCACACTTTCCAAATCGGCTATTTTGACCGGAATTTTTCATTCTCCAGTCATTCTCCTGCTTTTTACGCTCTCTGAATAACCCTGATTGTTGGTGCTAACTTACCCAGAGCTGTTGTAAACTTCCCAGAGCCATTATAGCATATGGAGGTTTTAAGTTTACAACAGCTCTGGTTAAGTTAGCACCAACTATGTAATATAGCCCTTTGGCTCTACAGGGTTCTTTCTCAAGGCTGTGGCAGTTGGGCTCTCCAGGGCTTGGTGCACCTGATTTCCATGTTTCTTAAAGGTGGTGTGCTTGTACTATTTCATAGTTGTACCAGCTTAATGACTTAGGAAACGTACCAGGAACTCAGGATGTACTTTGAATGCTCCTTTCGAACAACTGGTCGATTAGCTAATGCACTCTACACAAGTGCAGCACCGCCCAGTAGCATGACAGAAGCATTGAATATGAGAGTGTCTCAAAGTTGCACCGAAGGACAGTTTGTCGTGAAAACAAATCTTGATTGAGTGAATAAGGCCCTTTCTTTGGTGCAACTTTGAGTGCCCCTCATATTCCTAGCTTAACAATAAGTGTCTGACCCATTGAAGAATTCAATTCTTGTTGAGTTGGCACAAGAAGTTGATATTCAAAATAGAATTATCACACCGGAAAGACTCAGTTAATACAAAACTTCAACTCTGATCTTGGAACATGAAGTACAATAAACATAAGTCAGTATTTGCTAATGTTGCATAGGAATGTAAAGAATGCATGTTTCTATGATGTTATATACATCCATGACACATTATCGTAAAATACAAAGGTCAATATATAAGGGATAACGCAAGGCCCTGCTTCCGTTATCAAAAGGAACATACTGAACTATTTCATCTCAATGTTTTTCACATGCATAGATAATTAACAACCTGTTGGTTAGTATTTCAATACCATATTATCCCAAGCTGGATATGTCCTTGGTCTTCTTTTGACCAAACTTAGCTCACAATACAGTATGTACAGATTCACACGTGGGAATGAAGGAGGAATCATTGTCCATAAACCTCACAATAGCATCAAAGCCACAAGAATGGTCAGAAATGATTGACACATTGAATAAGTATATCAATTTTCTGTCTTGCAACTGAAAGGGCAGTTACCAGTACAGCATATATTATTCTGATCTTATCTGTACATAAATAATTCAATACATAAAAAGGAATATATTTCTAAATATGGTTAAGTAATTTAGGGTTTATTTAAACTAAGGCTTACATTGCAGGCCTGTATTAAGATCAGAAGTCTAGAAAGAAACTGATGTCATATTTAATTATGCTGCCAGAAAATAATCCTCAGGAGGTTTACTTACACTAGGTTTGCAATATACAGTATAATAAATGAAAAGAACTGTCAGTACTAATAGAGCTATGATTTCACAACATCCACAAGTTTCCTGTTTGTGCGGCAGCTCTTACCTCATGTAATATTTGCTCGTGCCACTGCCAACATGAGACTTTCTAATTCAGTAATTTCCATTCAGAAAGAGGTGCATCAAGAAATGATCCTTCTGCTTTTTGTTTCGATTCACTTTGCATCTACAGCACAATTGTGAAATAAATTAGAAAATATCACTATTGTTACTTTTATTTTTCGAATGTGGACATAATTCAAAAGGTTACTACACTTGGCTTGATTTACAGACTAAATCAGTTTCTCTCTATAGGGGTTATTCAGAGAGAGTCGATCTGGCCCCGAAATCCCACAGGCTTCAATGTTATACAGTGGCAATAAAAAGCATGTGAACCCTTTGAGATTACGTGGAGTTTTGCATGAATTGGTCATAAAATGTGCTCTGATCTTCATCTAAGTCACAACAATTTGAAAAACACAGTCTGCTTAAAATAATACAACACAAACATTATATGTTTTCATGTGTTTATTGAACAGAACATGTAAACATTCACAGTGCAGGGTGGAAAAAGTATGTGAACCCCTAGCCTAATGACTTCTCCAAGAGTTAATTGGAGCCAGGAGTGAGCCAACCTTGAGTCCAATCAGTGTGATATTATTGGATGTGTTGCTGAAAGCTGTCCTTCCCTTTAAAAACACACAGTTTTGGGTTTACTGGTTTCAAGAAGCACTGCCTGATGTGAACCATGCCTCGCAGAAAAGAGCTCTCAGAAGACCTACGATCAAGAATTGTTGACTTCCAAGAAGCTGGAAAGGGTTACAAAAGTATCTCCAAAAGCCTTGATGTTCATGTGTCCACAGTAAGACAGACTGTCTACAAATGGAGAAAGTTCAGCACTGTTGCTACTCTCCCTAGGCGTGGTCATCCTGTAAAGATGACTGCAAGAGCACAGCACAGAATGCTTAATGATGTAAAGAAGAATCCTAGAGTGACAGCTAAAGACTTACAGAAATCTCTGGCACATGCTAACATTTTTGTTGACACATCTACAATAAGGAAAACATTAAACAAGAATGGAGTACATGGGAGGACACCACGGAGGAAGCCATTGCTGTCCAAAAAGAATATTGCAGCACGTTTAAAGTTTGCAAAAGAGCACCTGGATGTTCCACAACACTACTGGCAAAATATTCCGTGGACTGATGAAACCAAAATTGAGTTGTTTAAAAAAAAAAAAAAAAAAAAAACACACACAACACTGTGTGGAGAAAAAAAAAAGGCACAGCACACCAACATCAAAACCTCATCCCCACTGTAAAACATGGAGGGAGCATCATGGTTTGGGGCTGCTTTGCTGCCTCAGGGCCTGGACGGATTGTCGTCATTATCAAGACATTTTTCAGGAAAACGTAAGACCATCTGTCTGCCAACTGAAGCTCCGCAGAGGATGGGTGATGCAACAGGACAATGACCCAAAGCATACAAGTAATTCAACAAAAGAATGGCTTCAACAAAACAAAATGCCTTCTGGATTGGCCCAGAGTCCTGACCTCAACCCGATTGAAATGCTGTGGCATGACCTTAAGAGAGCGATTCACACCAGACATCAAGAATATTGCTACACTGAAACAGTTTTGTGAAGAGGAGTGGTCCAAAATTACTCCAGATCGTTGTGCAGGTCTGATCTGCAACTACAGGAAACGTTTGGTTGAGGTTATTGCTGCCAAAAGAGGGTCAACCAGTTATTAAGTCCAAAGGTTCACATACTTTTTCCACCTGTAGCGTAATACAGTCAATCTTTAACATATATATCAAATCAGTGGACTATAGAACTCACACTCTAAAAGAGCCCAGCCTGGCTCTAGTGTATGCACATATGGGTTTATTTCATATGGCCCACCCACTGGCCGCAAACAGCAGTTCCGTCTTCAAATACCTCAAGATAAGGAATAAAGACATAGCGCATAACGTGATAATAATACTTTGATGTGTATGTAGATTAAAACCACTGACGTGTTTCAGAGCCTATCTAGGCTCTTTATTGCGTCCGGGAGATTGTACATTAGGCCCAACTCCTCAGAAAAGCCTCTCGAGCCAATTGGAAAAGAGGGGTCTCCAAAAATTCGATATATCCGGATTTATTTCCAAAAGACGGTCAAAAAGACATAGAGAGATAATAAAAACAAATAGGTACCGAACGCGTTTCACCTGAGCGATCTACGGCTTCCCTCAGCAGTAATCTCTTTATGACCGTTTATTTGGAAATAAATCCTGATATATCGAATTTTTGAAGACACCTATTTGCCATTTGCTCGAGAGGCTTATCCAGTTGACAGTGATTCATTGATTAGGGTTGCGACAGGATTTGCAATTGCCGGTGCACTGATTTTCAGCAGCATTGCTGGTATTTGATCAGGTCCAGACTGGTATTTCATTTTTTGCTTACAGAGAAGTTTAGTAACGACACTGACAGGCACTGGTCTAAAACTCAATTCCTGTCTGATACAGGGACTTTGCACAGTTGGAGGGGCCTGACCTGCATGAGGCCTTTGATTGCATGTCATTTCCTAGCTTGGCAATCAAAGTGGTGGTGCATCCAACAAAATAACCATTAAAGGCATTTGCTACATCTAGGGGGTGTTGCAGGGTTTGGTTGTTTACTTTGACAGCAGCCGGCTGGGGGTGCTTGTATGTTACTTATGGTTCTCCAAAAGTTTCTATGGTTTGATATATTATTGTTTAGATTTTCATTGAAGTAATGGGCTTTAGCCATTTTTGTTTGTTTTGTGCATTCATTCCAGCATTTTCGGTATTCGTAGTGATCGTTCATGGAACCAGTACTCTTGAAATTTGACCACAGTGAATCTCTAAGCTGGTACATTAGTGTAAACTCAGCTGTAACCCAGGGGAGATGGGTCCCTTTTACTCGCACTTTACATATTCTGTAAAATAGCGATACGGGAATAAAGGCTGAGACACACTGAGCGTGTAGCGACGCACAGCATAGCGAAGCGAAGCGAAGCAAACATTTTGCAGGCTTGACTTCACTCCACTCCGCTCCGCCTCACAGCGTGTCTACACTGCATTACGTTTGCTTCTCACCGCACTGGACAGGAATCCACTAACCAAATTAAAATGTACACAAAACTGTTTTATTTTCACAAAGCACATGTTATATAGGCAAAAAAAGTTTCTACTGAATAAAATACAATCAAAAATTACTGTTAATTTAATAGGAATAGTATAAAAAAAAAGGTAACCCCGGATCATATATATTATAGGGACACGGAGCGCTGTGTATAGAGTAGGGATGCATTGATACCACACACAGACATATACGTTTATATCAACACGCATACCTATATATCAACACGCAGATATATGTATACACCCACCCACAGACATCAGAACATATATACACATACGCACATGGGAGGGGGTGGCATGTGGACAATCTCAACTAAATGGGCCCCCCCAATTTGGCTGATCCCTCCAGAAATAATGTTGAACCAAACAGAGCAGAGAATATATATATTATTTTCTGCTCTATCGGGTTCAACATTTCTTCTGGAGGGATCAGCCAAATTTGGGGGGGGGGGGAATTAGTTGCCAAAATGTGTGTGTAATACAAGTCTGGAGATTATATATACATATATATATATATATATATATGTGGGGGTATAGCTCAAACGGAGGCTACCTTTGCTGGGAAAAAGGCAGTCCAGGCAAAAGAAAGTTCTTTTAAACCTGTGCAGCAGACAGTATTTTATTTAAAAGGTTGCAATTAAACAGAAATGAAAACAGAAAATAAACCCTTGCCGCTCAGGCTCTTACTAAACAGTTAGATTCCCTATCTAACAAATGGTGAGCTAACCTCAGCCACCTTAAACGAACAAAATTACTATAAGCAACCTTTTTACACACCTTGTAGCTCCCTCAGAAGGCTTTCTGAGTCCCAGGCCAGAGCAACTTCCTGGTTTAGCCTCCCCTCTTTTATCTCCCCTGATTAAACACCAATCAAGTAATTAACCCTGGGGAGAGACACAAAACCTGGAAATCCAGACACTACATGCAGCTTGAAAACCTGGTCTGGATTTACTACTTCTGCATATATGACAGAAACCGAGGGGAAATGTTTCGCCCCTCAATGACCTTCCCTTATGTCACTATATATATATATATATATATATATATATATATCTCTCATACCTGCCCTTAGTCCTTATCTATAAATTTGCTAAAAATATACACACAAAAAACAAACCACTGCCCACATGCCACCCCCCTCTACCTGGTTGAATGTATCTAATATATAATTAAATACATTCAGCCAGGTAGAGAAAGAAAAAAATAAGTTTTATTTTATGTTCCCGGGGACATTTAAAAATGTCCTCGGATTTTAATTTTGTTAGAAATGTGTCGCCTTACCTTAGCCTGGTGGTCAGTGGGGGCTCCCTGGATCCTGGTTGTGGGGGGGGTCTGCCGTGGCCGCAGGTGCAGTGGCTCCCTCCCTGCGCTGCCTGTCTCTGCCACATGCGCCTGGACGGCTAGCCCGCACAGTCACAGCTCTGTCATCAGGTGGCTGCATGCTCTTCAAGGGGATCCTTGGGAGGCCCCGGCAGGCTGCCCTCTACAGTGCCTGATTAGAGGGCCGTGTCTGCCTGATGTTTTAGTAACAAGAATGTTTTATTCCATAGGCTTCAATGTTAAAAATATTCCTGTTTTAATTTAATATCTAAAAAACCGTTGCTTATAATATTCTGCAGTAAAAGAGTCTATTTCTAGATTTTTTAAGCATTTTTTATACTTTTCAATTTATTTTTCGAACTTTTGGCGAACGTGCCAAAAAGTTCAAAGTTCGCGAACTGTCGAACGGCCGATGTGAACTCCGAACAGCTCTTCCCTAAATATGAGCACACAGAAATTATTTATTCTATATTTACCGGCCTCCGTCCGCGGTAGGGCTGTGTGCAGAGTCAGCAGGGACTGTGTACGGATTCAGCAGGAGGTCCCTCCAGGCCACGTTAGGATCGCGGCTGTGCCTGTGCGTGGAGCCATCTTGTCAGTAGTGGGGTGCCACTGTCAGAGGGTGCACCGTGGCTTTGATTCCCTTCCCGGTGGGTGTTTAGTCCAGAATAGAGTGAGAGTCCTTGTTAACGAAAGGGCGGGCAGCTGCGTGCGTGCGTGTCATGTGGTTCAGCCATTCAGGTGGTACTGAGACTCAGTACCACCTGACTGGCCGGACCTGCACGCACGCAGCCTCCGGCCCTTTCTTTAACACGGACTCTCACTCTATTTCTGTCAGGTGGCGAGTGCGGTTCGGGTGAGAGCACAGCAGGCGGCGACACAGAGGGGAGGCCAGACAGGATAGAAAGCAAAGAATATGGTTTAATGAACACAAATGGAACTTGGCAGCAGGTACTGGAATAAACAGAAGATGCCCCTTCTGGACAGCACAGGTAAAAGTCTAATAGCATAGGATGGTGGGCAATGTAGTCCCAGACTGCAGACAGGGTCCACAAAGAATGAATCTGGATGGCTGGCAATGGTACCTTGATTGAAGGTCAGGGAAGGTGGTGATACGTCTGGAGATCCTGCGGGTTGCAGGGCAACGACAACTTGAGATCCTGCGGGTTGCAGGGCAGCAACAACTGGAGATCCTGCGGGTTGCAGGGCAGCGACAACTGGAGATCCTGCGGGTTGCAGGGCAGCGACAACTAGAGATCCTGCGGGTTGCAGGGCAGCGACAACTAGAGATCCTGCGGGTTGCAGGGCAGCGACAACTAGAGATCCTGCGGGTTGCAGGGCAGCGACAACTAGAGATCCTGCGGGTTGCAGGGCAGCGACAACTAGAGATCCTGCGGGTTGCAGGGCAGCGACAACTAGAGATCCTGCGGGTTGCAGGGCAGCGACAACTAGAGATCCTGCGGGTTGCAGGGCAGCGACAACTTGAGATCCTGCGGGTTGCAGGGCAGCGACAACTTGAGATCCTGTGGGTTGCAGGGCAGCGACAACTTGAGATCCTGCAGGTTACAGGGTACACTTGAAGGCACAGGGTTGCACAAGGCCAAGTGACTTCCTACAGGAACCTAAATGCAGAACCAACCTAGCTGGGTCTCTCTGCTATTTATGGAGGCTTGATAGCAGATAGGTTTCAGCTGTAACTCCCAGGCTGGACAGGAAAACCCAGGCTGGATCTCCAGGAACCTGGACAAGGTGCTGAGCCTGGGCAAAACCTGGAATGGAATCCAAGAAAGAGATCCAGGGCAAAGTTCTTAGAGCCAGGCTGTGCATTACAGGTACATCAGCAGACTTCCAAAGGTGGGGCATGACAATTTCAGACTGGACACCCACTGCTGCCGTGAACTGCTGGACCGCCTGCAATCTAGCATGGAATCCGGCCCCCCCCTCAACCCGGGCTGGGTGGAGTAGAGGTAACATCACTGCCAGGGGCATACCTAGAACATTTGGCACCCGGGGCTGATCCTATATTCGGCACCCCCCCCCAAACTTTAAAATGTAAAAAAATAAATAAATCACATGCACTCTTTTAATGTTTTCAAAAATATTTTTAGTTATAGCATTCTGGCAGGACATGATGTATACATTTAGTGTATAATGATATACACTATACTGCCAAAAGTATTCGCTCACCTGCCTTGGCTCGCATATGGATGGGTGAGCGAATACTTTTGGCAATGTAGTGTATTATGAATCTGCCGATGGTGGATTATATGTCCTCTGTGCTGTGCAATAAGAGGCGAGTGTTGATTTTTTTGAAGAATTGTTATTTTTAAGTGATTTTGCAAACTCACAACATATCAAACCTCATGCTATGAAAAAAAGTACACATGTGGCTTGTTTTGTTGATGGGAGCTGTGTGTGTGTGTTGGGGTGGCTTGTTTTGTGTGATAGGAGTTGTGTGTTGGTGGCTGGGTTGTGGGATGGGGTTGTGGGTTGGTTGGTTTTGTGTGATGGAGTTGTATGGGTGGCTAGTTTTGTGTGATGGGAGTTGTGTGTGGGTGGCTGGTTTTGTGTGATGGGAGTTGTGTGGGTGGCTGAGTTTGTGTGGTGGGAGTTGTGTGTGGCTGGTTTTGTGTGATGGGAGTTGTGTGTATGTGCTGGGTGGCTGGTTTTGTGGATTGGAGTTGCTGAGCAGAGAACGGGTGTGTGTTTTGCAGGTATAAGATGCTGCTATGGTATTTTTTCTTTACTTTTCCAGTTTTTAACTTAAGACTCCCTCTTCCCTGTCCCTGTTTACCCTGGGCTGCGTATTCACTGGTGATGCAGTGAATGCAGCCTGGCACCCTCTATGCAGGACCTCACCAAGAGCCAGGCAGCTCAATGACAAATTTCTGATCACTGCAGTGCTGGTTAAGGAAAGGTCCACTTTAAACAGCAGTAAGCAGACAGGGCTTCATATTTTGCTGATACCCCCCCCCTTTACCTGCCATTCACTGTCATCTTCTCTCTCTGCACATAAATCACATCCCCCTCCCCTCTACTAGAGCTGCTGCGGGGCAGGGGAGGAGCTATGGAGGGAGGAGAGGGGGATTTTTATTCTATTCGATTTTATTCCTTATGCAAACGCCCTGCTCCGCTGCTCGTTGTTTGAGAACACAGCTCAAAGCTGACACAGTGACAGTGGCACCTCCTAGTACCCTATCACTGGTACCTGGGGTGGCCCACCCCTCGCCACTCCCCTAAGTACACCATTGCTCTGTGATGCTCACACACAAGTTTGGCAAACTGCCAGCAAGTACGGTGCTGTTTGAAGGCAGTGCAAATCCCCATAGAGAAGTAATGGTTAATCTATTCACAGAACACCAAACAGCAGAGAAATGACAGTGAATTGCCCTGATGTTCGGTGGTTTCAATCAGCAGGTTTATTCAGGCGAACCCCATAGGTTTCAATGTTAAAAATATTCCTGTTTTTTATGCAATATATAATAAACCATTTATTATTTTAATCTGCAGTAAAAAGTCTTTATTTATTGATTTTTTTTTAGTGCCTTTCAGTCATTTTCCAGATTTTTGTTGGCAAAATTTTTCCCCCCTTTCTTTTAATAGTGGTTTTTCTTTTTTCTGTAACAGAACTTTTTATTATCAATCATAGGATCTTATATGTAATTTCCAGACATTTTCGTTCACGGGTTCGCGGTGGTGGCATTCAGCGGCCCACTCCCTGCACTTTGGGGACCCTGCATGGTGAATTCACTGCAGGGTGGGGAAATTTTATTTCCCGATGTGCAGGGAACTACAGAACAACAAAATGTTGGCGTCATTTCGGTGCTCTGTGAGTAACCCATTTAGTGGTGAGGTTTTTTGCTGCCCCCTGGAAAGTAAAAGCCTAGGCCTTGCCTACCCAGGACATACTTGAAAATTAGTGAAATCTCAATGTATCCTTCCTGGTAAAATACTTTGCCGCCCCCTGGAAAGTGCCACCCTATGCCTAGGCCTTGTCGGCCTAGGCCAAAATACACCACTATAGACAAGGAAGCCTGTATCTATGGTGCCAACTAGAGGAGATGTCAATGTCCCGGTATCCAGCAAAAAAGTATGAGTATATATGGATGTAATTAGTCCTATTTAATTAAATAATACATTTAGCATACACTATACTGGATGATTTCCAGTGTATTTTTAAGTGTGTGCAGCAGTTTAGACTCGTATACCATATTATCACTGTATTTATATATACATCCTATTTATCATTTTAGTGGTTTATGATATTAGGCTCCCTAAGAATATAAGCACTGCACTTTAGTAAAAACACGTTAGGTCTTAGAATCCCTATGTGAGGATCTAGCGCGTGTCCACTTTATTATTAATACACTTTATTATGAATAGGTTTTACACCTTCGTTTGCACATGTGAATTCACTACCAGGGGCACATAGACTGCACTAGCAACATTTTATATGATATATTCACCGGTCCATAATCTTTAAGTGTATATATGGTTTATTTACACATATCCCCCAAATGGTATATAATTGAGGAGGATTGGGGATTGTATAGACATTGGTGACATATTATTCACAATATTCTCCCTCTGGGGTTCCTTTTACTGTCCGGCCGCTGTGGAGGAATCAAGTAACCACAATACTAGGAATCAACCGCTAGAACCACAGTGGAATGCAGGGATATCTGGTTTAGCGATTTGACCCGCACAGTGGAACGCACGGAGGGAGAACAGCGCATGCGCAAGATGGCGGCACCCGCCGCAGATCCAAGATAACTGGAGTTTGAGGCATGGAACGCACGCCTGATTGGTAATCAAGGACAGATGGGGACAATTTGGGACAGTATTTGAACTTGCACAGTGATTCAGCCTGTAAACCAGCTGATGAAGCCAGTTGATCTGGCGAAACGCGTTCTGGCTACCAGGCAGTGCCATTGATACTGATTTTATGTTTTAATAAATTCCTTTTTAAATCTTATTCATCCCTTTCCCCGTTCTTTGAAGTCCTGGGAGCTCCAAAGGTTTTCTTGGACTTTACCTAAAAGAAGTCCATACGCGCGCCTACCTTGAGCTTGGTCCTAAAGCTCCAACACACGTGAGTTGGCAATCTATACACTGTATATGCTATCATACTTATGAGACCTGCACGAGATAGTTTCTCTTGTCTTTTTGGGGCTGCCTGCGAGAAGAATCTCCCTCTATGAACGAGTATGGGCTATCCTCCAAAGTAAAGAACCTGAAACACCTGAATGCGTTGACCCACTTAGAGCCAGTGTCCGGGCTCTACACTTGTGAGTGTACACACCGTATCAGTTTTCTCGATATATATATAGACATTCTGCACGATTATTGTTCTGTTTTCTTTTATGATCCATGTGGACAAGTTTATTAAGAGAACTAAGAGAACCACCAGCCACCCTTAAGCGACTCTCATCGCGCCTCCAGACACGTACTGTATTGTTTGTTATTTGCTGGTTTGGGGGAAACCACTAAATTTCTGGTGGGCTTGGGTCAACTGGTGGCGGTATAGTTTTGGGCGCCGTCCATTCTTCGCTTATATATGGATGTAATTAGTCCATCTGAAGTCCCCAGATAAAACTCTATGGGTCGAATCAGCTGCTGTCTCTTTCGGTTAGGTGGTATATCCAGACCCACCAGCAAAATGGAACAAGAGAAAGAAGAAATCGATCGAGTCGGCGCTTCTTTCGACCACAGTGTCTTCTTCCTTTTTGTATATATTATTGGGTACCTTTAAATAAACAGAATGCTGCCATAGCGTAGTAATTTTGAACTTTAGAATTTTGAAGACACATGGAAATGTGAGTGCATTCCTTCTTCTGTTATATTTTTATTGTGGTTCAAAATTACTAGGCTATGGCAGCATTCTGTTTATTTAAAGGTACCCAATAATATATACAGAAAGGAAGAAGACACTGTGGCCGAAAGAAGCGCTGACTCGATCGATTTCTTCTTTCTCTTGTTCCAAAATACACCACTGCCCTTCACTGCTAAGCCATTTCACCTCTGTGCGCTGAGCTCATTCTGACCATTTTATGCTCATAATTTTTAGATGCCAGCATAAGTCCTATTTAATTAAACCCCCCAGAAATATATTTTTTATAAAAAATAATTTTGTAAAATTATTTATTTTTTTTATTTTGTTTTTACAACAAACCTGGTCATGTTTGGTATCATTGGAAAGGCCATGATCAGGCCTTTCCAATGATATCAAACCTGACCCTCTAGCTGCCAAAGGATCCCCCTATCTCCACTTTGCAGCTAGGGGGTTAACTTGCCCACTGACATCCTCACAGATATGGTGAGGATGTCAGTGGGTGGTGGATGACTCGGAGGCTTGGCTGACATCCAAGATGTCAGCCACTTCCGGGTCTGAATCGCAATTTGGCCCCGGTTGGAGCCGAATTGCAAACTGGCAATGTAGAGGTTAATGCCATGCACCCTTTCCGGCGGTGCCTTTATTAACCCTTTAAGGACAGAGGCAATTTTACAAGTCATTCTTACTTTGTGAAGTAAAGGCAGCAGATAATGTGGCGATTCTAGTAGGGATGAGCTGTTTGGTTCGATCTGTTCGGAGTTCGCATCGAACATCGGCCGTTCGACAGTTTGCGAACTTTGAACTTTTTGGCACGTTTGCCAAAAGTTGGAAAAAAAATTTTTGGGGAAAAAGTATAAAAAATGCTTAAAAGATACTAAAAAATCTAGAAATAAAGAGGCTCTTTACTGCAGAATATTATAAGCGACGGTTTATTACATTTTGAATTAAAATGGGAATATTTTTAACATTGAAGCCTATGGGATAAAACATTCTTGTTACTAAAACATCAGGCAGACACGGCCCTCTAATCAGGCACTGTAGAGGGCAGCCTGCCGGGGCCTCCCAAGGATCCCCTTGAAGAGCATGCAGCCACCGGATGACAGAGCTGCGACTGTGTGGGCTAGCCGCCCGGGTGCATGTGGCAGAGACAGGCAGCGCAGGGAGGGAGCCACTGCACCTGCGGCCACGGCAGACCCCCCCACAACCAGGATCCAGGGAGCCCCCACTGACCACCAGGCTAAGGTAAGGCGACACATTTCTAAAAAAAATAAAATCCGAGGACATTTTTAAATGTCCCTGGAAACATAAAATAAAACTTATTTTTTTCTTTCTCTACCTGGCTGAATGTATTTAATTATATATATTAGATACATTCAACCAGGTAGAGGGAGGTGGCATGTGGGCTGCGCGGGGTCTCAGGCAGTGGTTTGTTTTTTTTGTGTGTATATTTTTAGCAAATTTATAGGGGAAGGTAAGGGCAGGTATGATATATATATATATATAGATAAGATATATATCTATATTCTTATAAATATATATATCCAGACTTGTATTACACACACATTTTATGCATATATGCCCTCTTGGAGGGCACCCTAAAAATCTAACTTTCAAGTCCCATTGACTTGCATTGAGTTCGGTTCGTGTTCGAGTTCGAAAACGAACTTGTGAAATTGTTCAAATGCGAACGGAAAATTTATTTATTCCCCCAATTTATTCCCCCAATATCAATTAGTTTCTCCCCCATAATTAATTTCTTCTCCAATATCAATTTATTCCCCGCAATATTTGCCCCAGCTCACAACATGGGTATATTTTCCCCAGCTCCCAACATGGATATATTTTCCCCCAGCTCACAACATGGATATATTTGCCCCAGCTCACAACATAGGTATATTGGCCCCAGCTCACAACATGGGTATATTTGCCCCCAACTCTAACCTCCTCAAGCCCCAGGCTCCGCTGGCGTTCTCTTTCCCCACGAGGCGAGTGGCCGTTCGCCTCGCAGGAAAAGAGAATGCCGGTGGCGGGATTTTCTCGGTGGGGCAATTGCCCCGTTGCCCCCCAGATCTGCCCCTGGCTGGAGCCAGAACACCTGCACTGCCACCCAGTTGTTATGCCACTGCTACTCGGTAGTCAGCGGAGGTGCCCCATGCCCAGCCATTCCAGCTGCTCGCAGAGACTGGAGTGCTAACCTGGCAGTGGCACGCTCCTTCCCCTCTACCGGCACCACCCCCAATGCCTGCAAGTCGTCGGCCCCGCTGATTAGGTCACGTGGCTGCCACGTGACCTAATCAGCGCTGCCAACGACTTGGAGGCATTGGGGGCGGGGCCGGCAGAGGGGAAGGAGCATGCCACTGCCAGGATAGCCTCTGCAGTCTCTGCGAGCAGCTGGCTGGACATGGGGCACCTCCACTGACTACTGGGGAGCAGTGGCATAACAAGAGGTGCCGGTACGTGCCGAGAGGTGTTGGTATGCCGTACCGGCGCGTACCGGCTCAAGAAAACCCCTGCATATAACTGTTATGATAAAAAAAATTCAACAAAAAATGCTTGGTAGTGAAGGGGATAATAACCCCCCAAAAAACTGTTGAACCTGTATATTTTGCCACTATATCACTGCATAGTGGGCTCATATCCTTACCTGCAAAGTGTGGTTCACTGACAGTTGTAAAACTTTTTGGCATAAGTAGCTCAGTACAGGAGATATACTAAAGGGGTTATTCAAATAGCACTGAAATTCCACCGGAAAACTGCTGGCATACATCAGATCCAATCCGATAAGCCACCGAAAAACCTGCTGAACACGTCCGAAAAAAAACGACGGTCCGTCGAACACAGCGCCGACCAGCTGCCGGAAAAAGCCAAGAAGTCAACGAATGGGGTAAAAAAAAAACCATTGAAACATTCAAAGTTTTAACCGCTGTTTGCAAAAAAACCTACTCAATGAAAATGTCTGGAATTATCATATAAGATCCTATGAATAATAATAAAAAGGTCTGTTACAGGAAAAAACTCTATTTAAAAATAAATGAAAAATACAATTTTGCCGAAAACATCCTAAAAAATGCTTAAAAAAATAAATACAGAGACCTTTTGCTGCAGATTAAAAGAATAAACGGTTTAATGGATATTGAATAAGAATGGGAATATTTTTAACACTGAAACCTATGGGATTCGCCTGATTAAACCTGCCGAATGAAATCACTAAAATTCAGGGCATTTTACTGACATTTCAGTGCTGTTCGGTGTTCTCTGAATAGATTAACCATTGCTTCTGTATGGGGTTTTCCCTGCCTTCGAACAGGCACCGTATTTCTTTAGCAATTTGCCAGGTTTTTGAATAGCCGGATGGCTCCGAAATTGCACTGTACGGGGAAATTCACTGTTCGGTGCAATTTCGACCAATTCGGCTCTCTTTGAAAAACCCTGTATGTTTCTAATGAGGGCAATGTCTCTTAACTTGGAAACAGGGGACTATAATCTGTTTAATGCCAAAAAGACTAATTTCATGATTGATGAGATTTCATGAATATAATGATTCAAAACCAAAAGTCATTGAACTTATGCTATAAATTGGGGTCCCACTTTTACTATCATGTCCAAATGTTTTTCCTGTGACAGGGAAGTTCTTGTTTACTGTTTCTGCGATCATATTATATATCATACATATGATTTGGAACTTGCTTGTACCAGAACCCTTCTGCAGAAATCAAGTTGTCAGGATAGAGAGGCCCTTGAATTGATAGTGTACATGCATTTAAATGTGAATAAAGTGGAATGGAGTTGATTGCACTGGTTCATAGTCTTATGTGTATAGTACAAACATAGCAAAATATTCAGATTTCCGTTAGGTGAAACAAGACATGTCTTTCAGTTGGAGCATAATGGAGCAGCTGTTCTTTAGTGTTTAAATATAACGAATCAGGCAGTAAATTTGCAGAGGTTGTTTTAGGATAGGTAAACCACATGTACATAATCGTGATCGAAGCACGTGGCAGTCACAAAATAAAAAATACATTTCCTTTTGAGGAAAACCGTTCTCATGCCAGCCAGTGCAGAAGCAGTTCTAAGAGTTTTGAAAGTGATGTCGGAAGTATTCACCTAAGAGCCAATTTATTAATGCTGGGATGCTACATTTGGAGTTGGGTGACTCTGATTTAATACCGAACCACCAGTACTCAATATTTTATTTCGTTGCATACTTGATGAGTCATTTTTAGGATGATCACTTGCACTGGCCTAAAAGAAACTGACGTAATTTATAAATTGCTTTGCAAGAAATAAAACCTTTTACTCATTTCTACATAATTAATTAAAAAGGATTTTTCAAAAAAAAATTAGTTCTGACGTTTTTTTTTAGAAAATCACTAGGCAGTGAAGGAGTTAAAGGCCTCACAATTAATACTGAACCTTCCTCAGTTGGACCAAAAAAGCCTGCAGTAGCTAAAATGAGTGTTGTACATTCATATTTACTGTAACTCCACGGTCACAGGTGTGTTTTATTATCAGATGTTACAGACACTAGAGGTCATATTCCACTCTAGCTGTTTACATTAAAAAGTGTTATGTTCACCACTTGCTGCTGACAGGCATGCAATGCCATCCAGGCAGCAGACAGGCTTAAATGACGCAGGGCAGCATAGCAGGCCCCATGGCTTTCTGGCCCTACTTCTCAACCACCTCCATTGTCAGTGGTCCGATTGCTGTCATTGGCTGCAGGGAGTAAGACTACTGGAACTCAGGCAGTTCCCCTGCAGCAAATGATGAATCAGTAAGGGGTTAAGTTAAAGTGACCCTTTTTTACCCTGGTTGTTATTTCATTTTGTTGTGCAGTTAGGAGAACTCCAAACTTGTTAACACCCATTGCATGAGTATAATGTATGTACAACTCCCCATCTCAGCTACAATGGATTTATCAAATAAACATTAAACGCTAGCTATTCTCTTTGCCACTTTTTATTGTTACTGGGTAGGATGTGTGATTTTTTTCTACCCTTTAATTGAATTAAAATCTTAAATAATAAACTTCTGAAGGGTTATTTCGCCAACCTCCATTTGGTGCAACTTCGGGGCAATTTGTGTATTCACAAAGCTGTCAATTCACCAAATACAGGCGAATTGACAGCAAAATTCACCTGAGTTTGATGATGTTCAGTGTCACCTAAATTGTCCAAATAAGACTATCAGGGTTATTCAGAGAGTGTGAAAAGCAGGAGAATTACTGGAGAATGACTGGAAAATGACTGGAGAATGAAAATTTCTAGGTCAAAATAGCCAAACCAGAAAAATTCTCCCTTTCATCTCACTTTCCAAATCGGCTATTTTGACCTAGAATTTTTCATTCTCCAGTCATTCTCCTGCTTTTCACGCTCTCTGAATAACCCTGTATTATGTCTTCTATTCACAGAACACGGAATTGCACTGAAACTCCAACGAAACGCTCAGATTCTTGGTGTTTCAGTTCGACAGGTTTAAACAGGAAAATTCCATAGGATTCAATGTAAAAAAAGTAATATATTTTACATTTTCTTTTAGACTGTTTATTCTTTTTATTTTTTGCAAAACCCTTTTTATTTTTAATTTTGTAAAAGATCTTTTTGTATTTTTTTAGACGACATTTTGTTTTATTATTTTTTCAATAACTTTTTTAAATTTTGTGAAAGACCTTTTTATTATTTTTTAAAAGACCTTTTTTGTTATGCAGACACATTTTTATTGACTGAAACTCCTATTAGGAGAATAGAATATGACTTTTTTTTTTTTTTACAGTTCGGTGGAATTCACCAAAGTCAAGACAGTGTAATTTGGCATTTATCGGCCCGATTCGGTGCTTTTCGCCGACATCAGATAACTGCTTCGGCGACTCCAATTTTGTCAAAATACAGTGACCATTCACTAAATAGTGAATTATGAGAGTAGGAGAGGTAGATCAGTGGAGGCGCTAATGGATGGTAGGGTAGAGTTATTGTGTTATGCTGCTGACAGGGACAAGAACACACCCTCGAAGAAAATGTGCTAGGTTACAAAATAGAAAGAAAAAGGAGGAGATTCCTAGTGGCGCAATAAGGAATTTTGAGTCCAGCTACTAAAAAGGCTGGTATGTTCTATGCATAAGTTAAAACAGTCACATATGCACTGGTATTCAAATTATACAATCTACAATGACTAATAAAGTGCAAGCCAGAACCAATATGGGTCCTACCTCCCTCCTAGCTTTTGGACTGACTGGACAATTGCGAGAGATAGAGACTGGACACTCATGTTCACAGGTGACCACATGACATGCTCTCGCTTCCTGCTAGCCAGCAGCATGTCTCTTCCAGAAGACTAGAGAGCCAGCATTGTGCTAGGAAAAAGATACGTTTTAATATGATCCTAGGGTTAAAACTGGAGGGGAGGGTATGGATTGGAATGGGGGGCTTATATTTAACCTCTATATTCCCCCTAGTTGAACCCTTTATTTTATTTTAACTGTAAAATTCTGCCTCATTCGATGTCTTGAATACATTCTATAATAAATTAGCTTCTTAAGTCCTAACTACAGTCCTAAATAAGGGGTTTCATCTCCATCACTGTGCTTTCCAGCTTTCCCATCAACAATGGTGATATCTGGAAAATGTTAACCTTTGTGGACTTGACATGATGATTAAATATTTAACCGTATATTTATGTGGTATCTTTTATTATGTCAGATACATTGTAATAAAATGGTCTCTTGATTTACTTCTCAGACAGGTAGAAATAATACAATCGTGGCTCTAAGCCCACTCTCTAACCTTTGATGCAGCGTTTAAAACATAGATGGTCTCTTCCCTTGGGAAAATTGTGAACTGGATGTGTGCACCAATGAAACTACGTAATTAGGTTATACAAATAACTAATACTCGTTGATTGTTTTGTAGACAAGAATTAATAAGTAACATTATTATTCATTGTGCAGTAATCCAACTTAACATAAAGGCGTTGGTGTAGCCTGAAGGTGAATATCTAGGTTCTGCCCCATGTTGGCTGCCCTACTTCTTTGAGGTGTCGTTTACAGTACAACAAAAAAAAGCAATATGTGCGTCACTCACTGTGGTTAGAAACCTCACAGGACTCCTTTATGTTGCTAGATCTCCAAATTAATTGATATTAAATTGGTTTCTATGACTTATTATTATTATTATCACCATTTATATAGCGCCAACAGTTTCCGCAGCACTTTACAATAACCAAAGGGAACGA
Source organism: Leptobrachium leishanense (assembly GCA_009667805.1). Taxonomy (NCBI): domain Eukaryota; kingdom Metazoa; phylum Chordata; class Amphibia; order Anura; family Megophryidae; genus Leptobrachium; species Leptobrachium leishanense. Next base: position 177,146,644 of record CM019065.1, read on the forward strand.
GACACAGATAAATGGACATATGATGGAAACAAGAGGTGTAGAGGGCCCTGCTCATAGGAGCTTACAGTCTAGAGGGATTGGGGTTGAGGAAGACAAGGGGAATTTTACTGAATGTCAGGATCATTAGTGCCAGTGGTTTGGGACTGGTGGGGCAATGTAAGCGGCTTCAATCATGTGGGAGTAGGTGAGCAGAGGGTTGAGTTGCATCAGTGATGTGGTACGTTAATCTGAAGAGATGGGTTTTTAAGGGATTTCTTGATTTCTTGACTTATTATTACTCAACGAAGGCATACAGTCGGTTAAATTCATATAAGAAAACAATTATCACCTGAAAACTCTACCTAATGACTTAAATAAAATAAAACGGAGATGGTTGAAGAAATATTATAAAATGGATAAAGGAAACAGTTTAAAATAAGATCCATGAGGATTGCAGATGAAAATACATATCTATCTCAATGTCTTGTCTTTATCTATCTGTCTGTCATAAAATGCAGTTTCTTCGCACGGGATAAATTAAAAGAATGGGAAAGTCAGAAATAACAGGGAAAATTATATCATTTGCTGTTCTACATCCTGTCTAGACTCAATGTGAACTAGAGCAGATTTCATTTTCATTTCAGATGACAGGAATTCAGGAAATGCTGAGCAGGAAAATATAGATTGATCTACTAAATCCTGAACTTTACAATCCATAAACATTTGTTTTCTAGGAGATAAAAGGAAAGTATACTATCAGATAAGAAAAAAATTCATTGCTTCTTAGTTTCTACAGTAAAAACAAGAGTGAAAAAGTGGGTTGGTACAAAAGCACGAATGTTTTATTATTTAACAAAACGTATTTATTTGCCATATTAATTTATTTAAATTTAAATACCATTACTGTGTTTTACAACCTGGGGCATTTCAAGGATTTAAAACAAGCCAAGAAAAGAGACATATGACTGGTATGCTGGTACTATCCTGGATTCAGACTTCAGAACTGTTACTATTTCTGAGATGTTGTCTGTAATTTATAAAGAAAAGGCTCTCCTGGAACCAGTCTTGTTTGAACAGAGGCTCAACTATTATCTCATGTATGTGAGTTGTGAATTTATGGAATGTTTCTACCTGTAGAGGTAACATCATGCTCTATAACTGTGGAGACCGGAGACACAGGTTCGATCCCTGCAAGAGCACCTTTCCAGTAAGTGTCCTTAGGCAAGACACCTAATGGTACATATTTACCACCCAGGACATACTTGAAAACAAGAGAAATCTCAATGTATCCTTCCTGGTAAAATCCTTTCTCAAAAAATAAGAAAAGAAAAGTTGTACATTGTCAGACCCCGTGCTGGTATTGGAAGGCCCCGGCACTGCTCCTTGCTGGCCTCCGGTCCACCACGTGCCTCCCAGCACTCCTCGCTGCAGCTCCCCCATCCTGTGTGTGCTCCACAGCTGTCTTCTCATCCTATGCGCGCATGCCGCTGGCTGTAGCGTCTTTATGCCGCTGGTTGCATGTTGCGTGCATGACATCATTACATCCGCGATGGATCTTCCCGGCATCATGTGATCCAGCCCGCCAATCACAGAAAAGGGCATGTTATTTAAACCTCCTTAACCTAGTTCTCACTAACCTTTTGTGGTTCCAGTTCTGCTGACCCTTAAATGCCCTTTGTTACTATTTCTTACTCTCTCTGAATGATACACTGTGCTTGACCCAGATTTGGCGGTTTACCTGTGTACCTCTGACTCGGATTTCCATTTGACCATTATACCTGCTTTGTAGCGGTTCCTTGTTTCCAGGTTTTGCCTGGTTCTGCTCTCCTCACTCCCCTTTTTCCGTGCCTCTCCTGTCGTATACTGCCAGCCATACAAGGACTGTTGTTTCCCTTCCTTTTTGCTATCCCTGCCTTATAGGTTCACCTTTTACAATTGCTAAACCCAGCCACCTCAAGGACTGGTACAGAACCTGTGTGAATAGCTTCCTGGCCCTATGTCTTGGTCTAACCCATAGCCTGCCCCAGAGATACCCTGAACCAGCCTCACATACAACTAATCTATGAAACAGCTAATGGCTCAACTACACAAAATTGTGGAAACACTGACTTGTTTGCTATGGCACATCATGTTGGTAGGCCACTGGAACCTCTTGCATCCTCATCCTATCTCTTCTTTTTTCCCTTCCCCTTTTTTTGTTTTCTTCTACCACCACCCCATTTATACATTGTACACCCCACTTATACATCTAATTGTATATATACCATTCGGTGATTCAGTGATTGGCACAACTGTCATTCATTTTCAAGTTTGGCTATTTTTATTAGAGCAATACTCGTAAAGTTTGCAGGTCCCATTGTGGTGCCCATTCTGTGTTTGATTCTACGCAAGTGGCGTGCAGGGAGAGCAAATTGCCAGGAAAAGCCTCAGGGACTTCCGGGTCCAGAAGTCCCTGAGCCGAATGGGAGGAGCTACACATGACGAGGGACAAAAGGTGAGTAAATTTATCCAAAAATTCAAAAAATAAATAAAAAATAAATGGACAGAGGCTAATTATTCAAGAGCAAAAAAAGGACACTCTTCTTTTCAGTAGAGTGTTCCTTTAAATGTCTATTTTTAACATTGCATTCTTTATTTTTTATAGATATTAAGGGACTCAGTGGTTTGGGTGAAGAAAAAGCACAGTATTGTTTAGATAAGATAGAATCTGTCCAAAATTTCCCAGACAGTTTGCTTTGGCCAAGTAATATTATGATAGGATTTTAAGATAAAAAAAATAATCAAGGGTAAATTTTGAGAAGGAATTAACTTGTCCAACAATTTCCCATTTTTGTTTCGATTTGGTCTTAGAGATTTTGCACATTATGTAAGGTTGAAATAAGGACATCCAATTAGGTTACATGCAAAAAGAAAAATATCAGCTAATTTAATGAACAGGTATTAATTTTCAGGGGCATGCTGTCTGAATTAGCTGAGTTTTCCTTTGCAAACAGCTAAGCCAAGACTGAATTATAGAAGTATTCAAACTACTTCAGCTCAGGCTCAAAGACCCACGAGCTTCGCATACCTTCTATCTCGAACAAAGTCAAGTTAAATGGTCTTAAGCTTCAAAAGAGGATTCCATTCATTTCTAGCAATGGGAATCCTAGACAGACTACCCCATATTAAAAAAATGAAGAAGGATACAGTTCTGAGCTTATACAGATATACAGGTGTAAACAGAGAATATAAAGATTGTATAAATGGGAATAGTTAGCATATATGTAAGCACACCAATCTAGTGGTGAGAAAAGGATATTAATCCAGTAGACAGGAGGATCGGGGCCCCGATTTAGGAGTAACCTGTAACAATAACCAATAAATAATATATGTTTACCGGATAAAGTGAGGTACTGAATAGATATTAGCAGTACCATAGACTCGGACAACAGTTCATTGAAAAATATAAGGGCGGTTGCGCACAGGAATGTGCTAAATTCACAGCATAATTTATATCATGATGAAGCCATAATACACAAAATCAGAAGAAAAAAAAGGTGAAAATAAACAAATGAATGAAAAAACAACAGTGAGATTAAAAAATCAATTGAAAATTGGAATACATCCACATTGCCCTGCTGAGTGACAGATGAGTTCTAAAGCCAATGTAGTTCAGCCCCATACCTTATTATTGTCAAAAGGCGCAGTTGATTAAGCAGCACATATGTGGAGAAAATTAAAACCAAAATTCATTCATTAGCTCATCAATGTAGTATAGCAGATAGATAGAAAGCCTAGGCTTTTTCTTCTCAGCAGCATAATCTGCTATACTACAATTCTTTTGCTCCTGATGACGCTGCTATATATAGGGAAAGGCATTGAGCTGAATTGATGAGCTAATGAATGAATTTTGTTTTTAATCAACCGTGCCTTTTGACAATAATAAGGTATGGGGCAGGTTGGCCCACAAGCTTTGAACATACAGCGGTATGCTGTGGGGCTTTGAACTCCACTCATGCTTGTATTCAGGCCCTCTTTTTTGCCTGCTGTAGCCCTATGCAGTTTGAAATTCTATGTACAGTGAAAACCCCTTCAAATTAATTTGGAGTGTGTTCTTGTTATCTGCTGCACTCAAACTTGGGACGAATTTGTCCACTTCTGCATCTATGTATGTGTAGACCTATATGGGTCCCATCTATACTATTGTCTGATACATTTAGTGTGTCAATATGTTTGAATTCGGTTTTTTCTGATACACCTGCAAGCACCTTTGATGCTGCTAGTGTGCAACCTCCTGTGTTCACCTTCATCATAGAAAGTAGCCTTCACGACGCTGTGTTGAACTACATTGGCTTTAGAACTCATCTGTCACTCAGCAGGGCAATGTGGATGTATTCCAAATTTCAATTGTTTTTTTAATCTCACTGTTGTTTTTTCATTCATTTGTTTATTTTCACCTTTTTGTGTTCTTCTGATTTTGTGTATTATGGCTTGTTCATGATATAAATTATGCTGTGAATTTTGCACATTCCTGTGCGCAACCGCCCTTATAAGGACGTAATAAATGAACTCTTTTTCAATGAACTGTTGTCCGAGTCTATGGTAGTGCTAATTATCTATTCAGTACCTTACTTTATCCGGTAAACATATATATTTTTACTGGTTACAGTTCTGAGCTCACTTTTTTTAGTTAATAAGAATTATTTTTTCACTGCAGTGATTGTAATAGGTAGTTTATCTTACCCTTCCTTTAGCTCAATAAAATGGAGTGTCTGAAAAATCTTAAATGTGAGTGATTTGTGTATAATAATGTACTACCTAAAAATTCCGTTTATCTTGGCTTATGTAAACATTTTCTTGCGGCATTGGGTAACATTTTTTGAAATGTGCTTGCTAGCCTGCTTCCCATTTCCACAGACAGAACATCACTACAAGAATTGCCTTCAATCAAACCTGTTTCACCCAAATGACCACATGTGAATCAGACAGATAGAAACAGACATCTATTGATACGTCTTGCTATCTATTAGTCTATTTATCTAATAGACAGACAGACCGACTGACAGAAAGACCGACAGACATGCTGGTTAACAGACAGGCTGGCCAACAATCAGACAGACAAACTGCCTGACCAGATAGAGAGACAGACAGGCAATGGGTGGGTGCTCTTGTGAAAAATTTGTAAGAAAAATGCTAAATCTTGTTAACTCTTTCAATATTATATATGAATAGCAAACAGCAACAAGTCATGACCAACCTGTCACGGTTCCCAGATCCCACCACGCAGTACTTAACCCCCAACACTCCACAAAACTCAGAAGCTACCAACAGTGTAGCTGTGAATGATCCCTATCTGTCTGGTCCTTAGAATTGGCCAGGTAAACTAGCTAGACAGAAAAGGGTTAACAATACGGAGAGGAGTCAGTTGAGCCAGAATCAGGAATACAGAGTTCAGAATGGTCAAATGGAATAGCCGGGTCGGTATCAGAGCAGTAGCGTAGTACAAGAAAATAGTCTAGGGCAACAGAAGGCAGAATGGTCAGAACACAAGCAGAGGTCAATAACAGGTTAAATCAATATAGCAGTCAGGTACAAGGCGCTCAGGTATGGATAACCACGATCTGGCAACTTCTGAAACTATACTGAGGGTTTTTAAAGACCTTCAGACCACGCCCCCCACTCAAGCCACACCTCATGCAATCACCTCCCTGCCTGTCTCCATTTAAACCAAGCAGTGGTCAGCGAGCAGCATCAGACTTGCTGTCCTCAAGCACACAGGTAGGGCTGGAAGCCCCCATCGTTACACAACCGGCTGGGTGGAGTAGAGGTAACATCACTCCTCTGTGAAGAGAGAGCCTGGGGAGACATGGGTTTAATTCCAGCAAGAGCATCTCTCCAGTAAGTGTCCTTGGGCAAGACACCTAACGGTACATACTCGCCACCCAGGACATACTTGAAAACGAGAGAAATCTCAATGTATCCTTCCTGGTAAAATCCTTTCTCAAAAAAATCTCCTTCTGATGAGAGTATAATAAGTCTGAAACAGCTTTCCAGAGTGGCTGTGACTCATCACATAACCTGACTTTTGGTAAAAAGCCATCTAGTTTGGCATTTGCACTGGCAAGGAGGGTTCTGTGGTAAAACAGACCCAGGGTATAAAAAAGTGGGAAATCGTGGACTTAATTTGCATGTCCTTCCCAGACCTACTTGCTGCACAGAGGCGTACTTGGGGTATTTGGCACCCAGGGCAGAAGCACCCTTTTGCACCCCCCTGCAGAAAAAAAGCAAAAATGCAGTTCAATGATCCACCTCAATGAGGTGAAAGAATTTTAATTTTATACAAAACACAAATGGGTCCAAGCCAAGACATTGTGCTGTCTGGGTCCAAGAATGAAATGTTGCACCCCCCCCAAAGCAAATATCACACACACTTTTCAGAGCTCCAGAGCTATAAAACTCACATAATGTACAGTGTGTACGAGTGTATCACAGAGCTGCATAGCACTAATGCTCACAGTAATGTGCGGTGTGTATGAGTGCATTACAGAGCTCCACAGCAATAAAACTCACAGCAATGTGCGGAGTGTATGAATGTATCACAGAGCTCCACAGCAATAAAGCTCACAGTAATGTGCAGTGAGTATGTGCTTATCACAGAGCTCCACAGCTATAGACTTGCCATTGCAACTTTGCTCATGCTGGAGACTTGCAAAGCAAATTTGCTACAAATTGAAAAAACTGCAAGTAAACGACTTGCCAGTGAAAATTTGCAGCAAGTTTGCAAAAATTACAATTCAAATGTGGCACATGTTTGTGACAAGTTATCCTTGCTATCTGGGATGGAGACCTATGGACTCTACGAGTCAATACTCGTGGCGACGCAGAGCACCACTGTCGGTATCTGGCAGACTTGTGCTTTGTTCCGGGGCTAGGCACTAACAAGCGGTGCCTACCTTGGAATACTGATGGTAAGAAAAATCTGGAGATGCAGTATAGGGAGTCAGGGACTCATATAGGGCTGAAATCTGGCATGACATGTGTCCTCAATAAAGACTATCAAGATTCTGCCCGGTTCATGGTTTTCTATTTTGGACCTCAATTTGAAACTTTAATTTGTTCTGAACAAAGAGAAATATATACAAGGGTCTGGAACTCTGCTCGACATTTATCATTTCTAAAATTCACTGCACATTTATATTGGTTGGATAGAATTCATCCATCATACCTCTTTTTTCCTCCTAATCCACCTTGTAGACACTAATAGCTAAAGTTATTTTTAAACAAAGCTAATGTCACACACTTTCTGTATCTAAAGAAATATTTAAAGCAATCTCAAAAAATATACTGCAATAATACAATAATTATCGCATTCTTTTTCAGACTGAAAAAATTATTATTGTGTTCACGTCAACACTTATTCACACACACATTCTGCTCTATTATTTCAGAATGCCTATAGAATAGTCAATGTATGCTGACTTATGTGCAAACCATTGTCCAGGCATTCTGGCTTACTACTGTATTTGTGATGCCATAGTAGTAGGCATGGAGTGCTTTGTGCCTGTGGTGTGTGGAGTGTAACTGAAGTTCTGGGCACGGCTGAGGAAGTGAGCTGAACGGAGGCATGATGTTGGGTGTTGTTACCAAGGGTTATATTACAAATAACATATCCCATAGCTTTCCATGTTCTCTGTGTGTCAGGCTGGGAGGGTTATGTATCAGCAGATGAGATCTATGAGCATTACAAACGTAAGCTTTAAACAAGTTCTAACAAAGTTAACCATATTTTGCTGGGAGGGCTTACTAATTGCTAGCAAGGCAGCCAGACACAGGGTGTGAGGCAAAGTGATGCCACTCTTTATCACTGGTACCTCCCTTATCCGTAAATCATGGGGCTGGTCTGCCATGCAAAGCTATAAATGAATTATTACTCCTTCTGCTAGTCTGGTGTTTCAAAAACAACTATCTATGAAGTCTCCTGCAGCAGAAAAATAAGAAAATATATGATGGTTGCCACAAACATCTGTTGATTGAGATTTTCTCTGTCACGGTTTTTACAAGGTGAGGAGTACAGAATAGATAATCATACAAAAATATACAACCTTTAGTTTGTTTCCAATTCTGCTAAAATGGGGGGGGGGATAACCATATGTAATATAGACATTAATCTTAGGTATCCATACACACAGTGACATAAATACCTTCCGGGAGCCAGTTGTTTGATCTTTGCAGTTTACAGACAACAAAACTAATTAATGTGCTTCAAGATGCATCAGTTTGCTAGTGGTCTTCGAGATGTATTACTTTAACTGAAACAAATACACCGCGAATATATCAATAGCTGGGCCCACTCCAATAAGTCTATTGATCTGTTGTACAAGAAGAAACATAAGACAAGCAGAAACATAAATATAAGAGCTATTTTTATCTGTTACTTAATACATGAAGGTGTAAAGTGGTCAAAGAAAACAAACCATTAATTGTTGCTTTGGACTTTAATTAGCTTTGTTTAAATTGGCATGAAAAAGGCTAAGGCGAGACGAGCGCATTCTGAGCGCACTGTGTGTCTGTGCACAAAGGACAGACATACTGACGGAAGATACTGCAGACACCGCACGGTCTGTTTTTCTTGACGGATGTAGAACAAAAAAGGGAGTTATGGGAAACAAAATTAATATGAAAAATTATAAAAATAGGTACATGATATGAAAAGCCATTTTGTGCGTCAAGGTGCTGGACGTCGCAAATGCGGTCCTTCTGACTTCTCCTCATCACTCACACAGAACGCTATGCGGACGTGGCACCCTCTGCCTATCCATCCTAGTGGTTTTACGTTCTTGCCTAACTTGCGCCCGTTTGCCCCGTGCATTGTGCGTGTGCAGTTCGGTGCGGACGTGCTTAGTGTGGTGGTCTCTGTTGCTCATGATTCTATGCTACGATGGATGTTAAACTGTGCGGCAACACGTACGTGATCACTGCGTTAGTCTGACACGGGCCTAAATATTCGGAGAAGTAAAATAATGCACAATCCAAAATCCTTCACGAGAACTGTAACTAATACACTGGATCATCCAATATCAATAAAGCATTGTATAATAGGCAGACATATTTAATAATATTATTTTAATTTAAGCTTCATTCTTCAAATCTGAAATCGTCAAATACATCTCTATTCCCTTTACCTGCACACATTTACTACTAGCATGGACACACTTTGAATATATCTGATATGTTCCTTAATAATATATTGGAGTTATTGACTAAGTGCCGATATTCACCGTTGTTGCAACCAATGGTACAAATTACTGTTGTTGCAATTACGGTAAATATTGGCTATCCAGAGAAGGCAAATCCAACAATAGCAGGCAAAGTTTTGGCAAGCAACACTGAACCACGGATGCTCTTCTGTAAACCATGGGTATTCTCAATTTACCGTTGTTTCATCCTTGTTGGTACTTTTGATTTTAGAGAGACAATCTTTATACATAGAACACCCGTACAAACTACAGTAGAAAATAATGGACAACTTTTAATGAAACACGCACCCTATTCTGAAATGTACACTAAATAACATTGGATGAAAACACCAGCAGAATCTACGCTGAGATTTGTGCTGGGCAACTTTGGCAGAAAGAATGGTGAAAACTATGGCAAACTATGGTGGCAGTTCCCGAAATAGTGAATTTACCACAGTTTGGCCATAACTCTCCATACTAAAATCACTGTTCTTTCAATGAAAGACATCCAGGGATTAGTGAATAACCTCTATAAGTTTAGTATCAGATTTTTTTCATACCTCAGAATGAAAGTTTTACCTCAGATCGAAACTCTATAAACACCATTGGTCCCTATTCCAACCACGCCTTTAAAATGGATACTCTAGGACAGGACTGTCAATCTCTGACCCCCCAGATATTTCTGACATACATCTCCTATGATTCCCTGATGATCTATTGTTCTCAAGGAATTCTGGGAATTGTAGGCACCAACATCTTTGGGGCTGTGAGTTTGACAGGATTATTTGACAGGCTCTAGGATTAAAACACTTCCGCTCCTCGCTCTCATATTTTAACCTTTTAGATATATCTTAAATCATACCTCTTTCCAGTCCTAGGCTGCCTCTTCTCTGCTTAGAAGTGACATGCTGCCCTTTCCAGCAAGAGCTGCACGTCACATTGCAGCAGGGAGGCAGTCAATTCAATAGCTCTCAATGCCACTCATTAACTGGACAGCTCAAGCGTCTGTTACAACTTCACCAGCTATTTACTGTAAATTAACACTTTATATTCATTTATTTATTTGCAAAGAATTTTCCCAGTAAGGATATGTTGAGATATCTCTTGTTTTCAAGTATGTCCTGGGTTCAAGAACATTGAATTGTTACAGTTGTTACAGAAATACAAACTAATAAAATGCAAGATATTAAAAACAAAACACAAATATACAGATTAACACGGAAAATATGTAGGAAATATAGTCACTATGATACATGTTTACAGGTGCATTCTGTATCGAGGTATGTTAATAGAGATCTCTTAGGTGACTGGGGGAAGATTTGATGGTGTCTGGGAGGTTATTCCATATTTGCGGTGCTCTGTAGGAAAATGAGGATTGAGCCACTTTCTTTTTGTATTGTGGTATTGCAAGTAAGATGCTGGTCCTGGATCGGAGGTTATAGGATGAGGGAACTGCTGGGGAAGCCGGTAGGGTGGTAGCTTCCCAGAAAACCTCTTAAACACCAGGTTGGAAAGGTGAAGGGTGCGTCTAGATTCCAGCAATGGCCAGTTTAGCTCTTTTAACATGTCACAATGGTGGGTCATTGGTGGGTGGTATAGTTCGTATAGTAAATGTAACAAGGATCAGCAGGAGAATAAACAGTGTATTTCCTGGTATCTTGTTATTCTCAGCTCAATGATTACCGGTTCAAAGAGCTTGGGGTTAAGTGATTATGCTTTTCCAAAATTGTAATACAGCTGGTAACAGTGAGCAGCTAACGTTTATCAGCTCCTGTGAATAGTTTATCTTTAGTGGCTCCCTTCTATGTTGGAATAGTGGCCCTCTGTCATCTTCTTTTCATATGCCATTGCAGATTAATTCTGTAGCAAACCCAGCTATCACTAAGGTTCACAAAAGGTCTCTCTCTCTCTCTATAAAGGGACTGCCTGTATGAGGTCACTGGTATCATGCTATCCATAAGTGAACAAAAAAAGGATTATGAGAGTAATTAGAATGGGAATCAGAACTAATGGTATGTCCTAAAGTGAGTCCCCATTTCTCATGGGGATAAGGTCTCATAAGGATTTTGCTCAGTGCTAAAAACAGAGAAGAATATACCATATGCTGTTTCAGGATACAGTTTAAAATACTGACACTCACGTTCAAATCTCTCAATAACTTGACCCCCCTTACATGTCTTCGCTGCTTCGTAAGCACGTCCCGTCTAGCCAACGCCGGTCGGTAGTCAACCTCCGCCTGTCCTCTGTCTACACCTGCGCCGCTAACTCTCACCTCCAAGACTTCTCAAGGGCAGCTCCAGTCCTTTGGAATAACTTACCTCGCCCTATCAAACTCTCCCCTAATCTTCAGACCTTCAAGAAATGGGCTTCTTCCTATGTGCTCGACTTCATCAATTAAACTTCTTATACTTAATAAAGAACTGCTCCAGATTTCTATTAATCCTAATTTCCTGCATCATGTGTAATTAGTTTGGCACTGTATTTAATGAGCATTTAATTTGGCACTGTATTTAAAAAATATATAAACCTATTATTACAAGCATTGCAATTATCAGCATCATCTATGGATTTTTTTTAAATTGTTTAATGTATCTCAATAAGCAGATGCTTATTAATACATGTAGCAGTTTGTTGACTCCTCTAACAGCTGAGAAATGACAAGCTGTTTAGAAAGTTTCCACGCACACATTTGGAAGGTGCACTGAAAGTTAAGGAGTTGTTTGAAGGGAGGAGAATATATTATACAACTGCATCATGCCAGTGACTCATGCATGACCTTAAATTAACATGTTCAAACTAAATCTCTGATTCAATTAACGCAATCTCTAATTAATGACTGTTGGCTGCCAAATGCTGTATGATGAAATGTATCTGACCTTTCGGAATTAGACAGGATCAGCACAGTATATTTATTTTGAATTACATTAGGCAGCATGAACCATTTTATTATAAAGTAACTGTAGCAGAAACACAGGAGCGAGAGCATTGTATTAACAGTGTATTATTTGAATAACTACACATGTTATTGGAGAGACTTGTGCTCGGGGTGGATTGGACTTGGGCACTGGAGTGGATACAGGTTATGGAGGACACAAACTGGTTTTGCCAACAATGCGATATATAAAATAGAGGCTGCTCTAGCTCTTGGCTAAGAAGAGGTGGGCGTTTAGTGTGACTGGGTTAGCATGACTCTATTGAATTGGCTACTCCTTTCAATAATTGTGAACACCCAAAGCAGGGCTTTCACACTCACTGCCCCCCAGTTGTTGATACCTACAATTCCCTGATTTTTTTAAATCAGTAGATAGCAAGGGAATCATAGGAGTTGTAGATCTGAAACATCTGGGGTGCCAGATTATGACAGCCCTGATGTAATGGACCCCTCTGTCCACCTGTCCGGCTCCCCAGACACTCGCTCACCAAGATCGGCCCGGCCTTCAATTCACTAACCGATTTGATACCTTCGAGCGGCTGATCCACTCTTTCGATCCGCTGCTTCTGGCCGCCGCTCTTCACCGATCGACGGATTGGAAGAACTGCTAAATGCCTTCCCAGTTTAAATGGCTGTAGCTCTGAATGAGACACCAGGCAAGCTGTATGTTCAAACTGGAGACTGTTTTATTTAGCACAAAAACACAGATATTTATGGTACAGCATTCAAGCTTCCCTCAGCAACAGATAACAGGGTGAAGCACACAAATTTGCAATCAGTAATCCCACACAGTAATTTACATAAACCATTGTCCCAATAAATCAGATTGAGACAGTGTTTGCTTGAGACAAGGGTAGATTAACAACTCCTCAAACATGCAGCAGATAAACGGACAATAGAATTCTTGCATAATCACAGATTACTCAAACATTCTGCGCAAATGAGAGGCCTGCACCTCCAAAATACATCTCCAAGTTCACAGTAAAACATTGTATAAAGAAATGGAATGGGAATGGGTTCTAAAATAGGCAACACAAATGGAATAAAGTCTGTGTCTTCAAGCAGTGGAATGCCATGTCAGGTCCGTGACACCTGACCTAAAGGGTTAGTCTTGTAGTTTTAAAATGCACTCTAAATATATTCTGTCTATCACCACTGTATCTTTTTTGTCTGTAGAGCTTAGAAAAAGATGGCAAAATAATTGCATTAATTAGCACATTTTAGTTGAATATTCAGCAATATCAGCTTGTTCCCTGATACCACCTGTAGATTGGCGCCATACCCTCTTTGCTCCCACCTTCAACACTGAAAGAAGAGAGAAATTGCTTTTAATAAATCTGTAGACTCCTGGAAACTTCTCAAGAAATAGGATTAAACCCTTGTAGGGAGATGATAAGAAAATAGTTTCCACACTCCATTTATCAGAATATATTGCTACATTAAAGTATTATATGTTATGTATATAACAAATGTAGCTTTATGGGAAGGAATGTTTAGTGACATTGTTGATGTAATGTTAAAACCATAAATTCATGATTGACAAAAACATCCCTAACACTCTTTACGTTATTCAAAAATACTTTGAAGTTATATGTCCATAGAATTGAGAACAGAGTTTATAGATCAGCTCCACATTAAGGGAAATAATGCATGAAAGGTTGTTTGGACATGACCCTTCATATGGCATACATTAACCTTGATGCAATTGACTTTGACATTTGTTTAACCTTACAAGTGAAGTCAGGCTTCAAGACAAGCATGACATATTTAAACATTAAACTCTTTTAAGAACTCTTACAATATTTCACTTTACTTGTGGTTGTCCAACAATATCTCAGCTCTGGTTCTGCACCCACAGAACAAACCCACATATTCTGCAAATACCAAGCACTGACGGGAAATAAGTATTGAATTTGTACTTCTCAAATGATAACTCTTCATTTTTCATTAAAACAGACATACCACTTTAGTTTCCAACAGGCAACACAGCCCTTGTGAACAAATCCTAATTACAATTAAATCCTGCTTGAATAAGGATTGATGACTTCCTACAGACGGCATACGGCCAACACCTGTTGCTCCTCTGTGATATAAATATGAATCCTGCCTTTAAATTCAATTCCAGTGTTACTTAAAAGGTCATAAATCACTTGCCACGCGCGCATGAAGGAACCAATTTTCCCGGAAATCTACAGCTAAGAGAACAATTGGGTCCTCAATTCACCCTATACGCTATGTAAATCACAAACACATCCTGCAACCTGTTTGAGGTTCACTAGTGTCCAATAGGTTTTAAATAATAAAACATGATTAATTAACTTGAGGAAGAAAGGGATTGCAATATGCAGAATTTAATAATTTTTCTCATATTTTTATAATTATTGCTGTAATTCTTCAATTAACCTATTTCTCATGTAGTATTAACCCTTTCGCTGCTGAGGCGTTTCACGCCGCTGTGCTGAGGTCATATTTACCGGTTTTGCTCATCATGTTTAAACGCGTTTTGAAGGCTTATTTTAGTATATGACCCAGACATATTATATATCGTTCTTTCCGTCAGACTCGGCAGATTAATAATATGTCATTATTATATGTATACGACATGACCTGTCTGTATATTATAACAAAAAATGCAATAAAATATGAATTTTCAATAATTTACAACGTGTAAAGTGGTTTTTTTTCACATTTTAACATGCGAGCAATTGCGGTTATATTTTGTATGGGGTGCGCTTGTTAAAAAAATTAGAGATGGGGTCTCGTTACATTTTTTTTTGGGGGAAATTACGCGATTTTTAACAAACGCACCGCATACAAAAATCGTTAGTGCAGCATCATTGTTCACATTATAATTGAAATGGGAACAATATTGCTGCATTAACAAACAGAAAAGAAAAAAAAAACTTGTTTATTTTTTTTTTTATAATTTATTTTTTTAAATATTTTTTTATTTTTATTTTTAATTTTTTTTTTTAAAACTTTTTTCACAGTGGTGTTTGGTATCGTTGGAACGGCCATGCTCTGGCCGATCCAACAGTACCAAACATTAACCCCTAGCTGCCACGGATCGGGAGATAGGGGATTCATTGGAATCCCCTATCTCCACCGTTGGTGGCAGCTAGGGGTTAACTCCAGGACTGGAGTCATCGTGCTATGCACGATGACGCCAGTCCTCAGGGGGAGTTCCCGGAGGCTTGGCCGACATCCAAGATGTCGGCCAGCTCCGGGAAGGATCACGAACCGGCGCTTTTCAGCGCCGATTCGTGATCCGGCTCCCCAGGGGTTAATGAGAGCCACCGCTTGGAAGGGCAGGCTGTGCCCTTCCAAGCGGTGCCTGTCTTAACCCCCTGCTCCCCGGCGATCGGGAGGGAGAGAGGTCCGAAGGACCTGCCCCCTCCCTTTAAGGCGCCTCCTCCGCACATGCGGGGGGGGGGCGCCTGAATTAGATGTCATCGCGTAGCCGCGATGACATCTAATGTCCCCGCCGGGCTCCCGAGTGCTGGGCTGACATCCAAGATGTCAGCCCGCACCGGGGGGGCGCAGCAATCCACCGGAATTCCGGCGGATTGCTGCCTCCTGTGCTCGGACGCGCTGAGCGCGTCCGTAGCACAGTAGAACCACTTGGCTGGACGCGCTGAGCGCATCCATAGCAGCCAAGTGGTTAATGAGTAAAAGTGCACGCACTACAGCATGTGGCCGGCCCCGTCAAAACGCTCACAACGCTGCGACGGACGCCGGGAGGCTCGTCAGTACGGTTGCACCTAGTGCACTTGTCTGACACTGGCCTTAGGAGGAAAAGTCAAGTAAACTGATATACTTACTTTACATCTAAACCAGGTCATGGATACATTTGTACAATTTACGTGCTTTTCAGGGCTTATTTTATGGGTCATGTGCTACTAACAAACTAAACATGCATCACGTAAAAAACTGCCCTTATAATTTTACCATTAAGTGGCAACCATATGATAAATGCTTAAAATATATATGCATAATTCGTGATGATTTTTAATATTTTTCACAAGCATTCCTGAATGTCTTTTTTCTAGGCAGATACTTGTTATACTGTATTATTCATGCAGTGTCCCACATACAACCACTGCTTACATCACTGAAATCACAATAAATTCTTTATTTCCAAACTATAATATTGCATTAATACAGTACATGTTAATACAGCTCAGAAGAGTAGGACTGAAGTATTGAAAGTACTGCAATTACATTGTCATAAAAAAAGCTAAGTCTGTGTAAAAGAAAGCATTTTTGCTCTAGGAAAAGCAAATAGAGTGAAAGGCTCTATGAGAACAGTGCCTACAATTCATGGGGATTAATGTCAAAGGACATGGGCGTTTAATCGCTTTACTATGAGAAATTTAACTATGCCAACTTCCATCCAGACATTGCATTCCAATTTAATTTCCCAAATAAATAGCTTAGCATAGACTCCCTCCCACACTTACAAATAACCTCAAACTCTTCTTAGATGAACTCATACAGAAAGTGTCTTAATCTCTCAAATCAAAGAGAAATCAAATTGAACTTCATAGCTGTGGATAGATAACTGCAAAAGATAGATAACAAAATGATGAAATAGTGAAGCGCTTCACCACACCTCCTCCAAACACCACACAATGCTATATATCCCAGTGGAGGTTCCCCCAAATACAAAATAAATACACACAAAAATAGATACAGCGAAAATCAACCAAATTTGCCAGTGGGGTAAATTTGTACATAACGAGTCCTTCCATTAGGTATACAATATCGCAAATTATTCCTGTGAGGAAGTTTCCCTCACAGCACATGTAAAAAAAAAAAACCTGAATTTATATCCGTCATAGTGCAGTATATTGTAAGAAAGAAATCCGATAATATGCAGGGGATAATTCCACTCACAATCTTATGAGCCTATCCTGCGCAGATGGGTGTTTGCCTTCAATATTGCCTTCAATATTTCCATGTGCCCACACATGACATCTCCATTCTCTTCTCTTATCCCAATTTAACGGCATTTCAATGACATAGAGACCAGAAACAGAGCAAAAAAAACATATAGGGTTCCCCATAGTGTAACACTGTCTAATATCAGAAATACATTTAAAAAACACCCAAGTGCTACTGCCTACTTACTTCATTCAGAGCCTGAAACTGGCTCCAGGATATGCACACATGGGTTTTAAAGGAAAACCCATTAAACCCATTCCAGAAAACTGCAGCAGACGTTTTTAAAAAAAAACTTTAATATCATAAATAAAACAAATGTAAAAATGTACAAACCAGACCAGGCTGCGTTTCGCCAACTTGTGGCTTCCTCAGCTGGTACCTGGTCTGGTTTGTCCATTCATCAATCAAGCATTGAAAGCCATTGGATTGGTGAGACAGTTGCTGAAATGGAACCTAGCAAGTCACATGTGGACCAGCGCAGGATCTAAGGTAAGTTTTACAATGAAATGGGAGGGATGGTGTGGAGTGGTTCTGGAGGGATTAATGTTTATCCCCACCTGTTTCCCCCCTCTTGTTTTAATCGAATGGTATCCCTTAAAGTATATCTGATCAGCCTAAATTGTCTTACATGACATTTGTGAACACCTATTAAATGTTGATATTTGTCCTAAAAGTATCCAGTTTCAGTTCTTGTCTGCTCTAGCCATGACTGTGTCATTTGGCACCGAGGAGCATAAAGGGGAATGTACACTCCAGGAAACCGAGTTTGAAACTGGCATCTCTGATTTGTGGAATGTAATGTAGGCTGTGCTGTATTACATTTCAGACCACACAATGCCTCGTCCTTTTGCAGTCTTCACAGCTGGTAATTGTGATGCAATGACTTAAACAATACCCCCTCCCCGGCTGGTTAACAATAATGTTCGTTGTCTCAAGCAGTATGGGCAAAATATCATCAATACAAACTGTATTTCAAGAAAGTGACCACAGCACAGTCTGTCTGCTACAACACAAATGGATTGCGCATCTTGAGGATCACTAGCAACACTTGGAATGTTTCACTGATAAAAAATAATGTCAAATATGCTAATAATGTCAAATTCTATCACATTTAAAAGGTACACCCACTATTAATAAAACAGACCACCACACTTTCCCTCGCATTGTAGACGTGAAAGACCTTAGACTGGGGATGGGGTTTAAGAGCCGTTGAGGCTTGTAGCCAATGAATGAAGTGGCGGAAACTCCTCCACTTCCACCGTTTTCTACCAGTTTGGCTGGACTGGGAGGGGGGAGGTTGCACTGCTCACATCCTGACCACCTCAAAAATATAAAGGGCCACATTACATTCGTGACGCTAACGTTAACGCTCACTTGCGTGGATCAACAACCATAACAGCTTGGTATATTATATCTCTATAGTGAAGAGAGCGGGTAACCCGGTGTATTTGATAAATATTGTATATAGAAGATACAAGTTAAAACGTAACGTCTACTCGGTTTCTTTAAAAAATATGCTGTAAACACAGACAGATACCACGGCTGTATTCAAAAGACAATCAATGTTATTGTCAGTGGCTCAATTGAAGCCTGTTGTATTGTTGTCATCTGTTCTGTGTTTTGAATACAGGTTACTAGCCGTGGTACCTGTCTGTGTTTACAGCAAATTTTTAAAGAAACCGACTAACGGGGTTATTCAAAGAGAATCGAAATGGCACTGAAATGTAACTGGACACTGAATTTCAGCTAACGAGGACATTTTGGGGCCGTTCGGCTATTCGGAGAGCAGGCAATTCACCAAATTTGATGATAGGTAAGTACAAAGTTGAAGCTAGACAGGAACAGAGACCACCTAGCCTGTCAAGCATTCGAGCGTTTAGCATCCCTAATGTAAACCAGATTCTTATGATCCGTTATAATGATTATGGGGTCTTTGGAACCTTCTAGCAGATATCGCCATTCTTTCAGGGCTGCGACTACTGCAAGCAATTCCCTATTACCTATATCATAATTCTTTTCTGCAGATGTCATCTTCCTGTAGAAAAAAACACACGGGTGTAACGGTTTGTCAGGACTTTCTCTCTGGGATAGGACTGCGCCTATACCAATCTCAGAGGCATCTACTTCAAACTGGAATGGCAGACTCGGCTATGCATATATCAAGACTGGTGCTGTGGTGAATGCTTCCTTAAGCTTTTCGAAAGCCTGCATGGCTTGAGTGCTCTATTTTTGGTTCTGAGCACCCTTTTTGGTCATGGCTGTAATGGGAGAAATTTTGTATGAATCTCCTGTAATAATTGGTGAACCCCAAAAACCTCTGGATTGCCTTTAACCCTTGGGGCAGAGGCCAATACCTGAAGGTCGAGAGTTTCTGAAGGTCCATCTGAAAGCCCTCAGGGTGATTATATAACCCAGGAAATGAACAGATGTTATATTGAATAAACATTTCTCTATTTTGCAGTACAACCCATTCTCGAGCAATCTTTTTAACACTGTGCATAGATGAACATGATGTGTCTCTATGTAAGGAGAGTAAATCAGAATATCATCAAGATAGACAATAACGAACACTTGCAAGAAGTCCCTTAGGACATCGTTTATAAAATCTTGGAAAACTGCGGTTGCATTACACAGACCAAATGACATGACTAGGTATTGTCAGGCTCCCCGTCGATGACTGCACCGTGCCTGCGATATGTGTCCCTGGGCAGCACATGAAGAGTGCTGCTCAGCTTCAGCCCTGGCTATCCAGCGCTGAAAGGAGTTAACAGTTAATCACAGTGCACACTCACACGCCACACCCCTGCTGGAAATAAAAGTGCCTTTCGCCCTTCCATCAGGGCCTTTGCATTAAGTGCCTTTTCCTGCTTAAGCTGAGATGCACTCTGCATTACTCCTGACATACCGGTGTATCAGACCTGGCTTATCTATTTGACCACGGCTTCTGGATATCCCTCTGCATTGCGCAAAGATCCCTCCTGTGTCCTGTGTACAGCACCCTTGTGTTATCCTCCTCAAGGTACCTCCAAAGTTTCCCAGTGTCTCCAAAGTCCTCCAAGTGTCCTGGTACCTGTTGTCTTATCGTTTCAAGCATTCTCAAGACCTCCTGCTGTATAGAGATTCCTGGTATCCCTTCATCAACCCTGGTCATCTCTCTGCAACCCCATTATATCACCAGTGCTGGCTCTCCTGCTTCTGACTCCACTTGTGTACCCTCAAGTGTCTCCTCCAAGTATTATTGTTCACTGCGTACCAGGCTCGCAAGGCCAGTACCCCTCCGGTGCTGATCCTGACAGGTATTCATAATGCCCACTTCTCGTGTTAAATGCAGTTTTCCAGTCGTGATCCTTCTTGACTCTAACTAAATTATATGCCCCACGCAGGTCTAATTTTGTGTAGATCTTAGCACCTTTAAGGCGATCAAATAGTTCAGATTTCAGAGGAATGGGATAAGCATTATGCACGGTTATTCTGTTATGACCTCTGTAGTCGATACAGGGTCACAGATCACCCTCTTTCTGACACGTCCTCGGCACCTGCAGGACTTCAGAGGGGGTCTGGGTGCCCAGCGGCATCGGCGGCTGGCCGCTTGCCAGGAGTTCCGGCCGTTCGTGCACCTGGAGGGGGGCTCGGCATGATGACGTGGAGCAGCCGGCCTTAAATGCAAGGCACGTGAGTCGGCTCATTGCCCTGATGTGGAGTTAGTTCCCGCATTGCCTGGTGTATTCTCTCATTGCTCCACTGATTCTTTTGCTCTGTTGCTGAACCGGATTGTATGAGGACCCTGATTGTTGCTGACTCGGATTGCCTTCATGACCATTCTCTTTCTGACCAAGTCTGTATGTGTTTTGTGACTTAACCACTCGGCTGCTAAGGACGCGCTAAGCGCGTCTAGCCAAGTGGTTCCCCTGTGCAGAGGACGCGCTGAGCTTGTCCTTGCACAGGGGGCAGCGATCGGCCAGGATTCACTGTGGCGTCTGTGAGTTTTGGCTGTAATATTTTGAGGGGGGCAGCAGTATTTCATCCTTGGCAACATAATGTTATTGTCACATCCTCGGCCCCTGCGGCGCTCCCTGGGGGGTCTGGACACCCAGCGGCATTGCTGGCTGGCCAGGTGCCAGGAGTTTGGGCTGACTGTCTGGCGTCTGGAGGGGTGGGACTTGGCATGATGATGCGGAGCCGCCAGCCTTAAAGGCAGGGCATGAGATTCTGCTTGTCACTCTGACTTGGAGTTATTCCCGCATCGCCAGCTGTATTCACTTTGTGTCTCAGTGTTTCCCTTGCCTAGTTGCCATTTTTGCCTGTATGAGGACCCCGCTTCTGTTTTGACCCAGAAAAAATAGAAAGAACTCCAGCATCCACAAAATGATTTCAAATGGATTTAATCCAACATCAAGAAAGGCCTCCGGTGCTGATCCTGACAGGTATTCATAATGCCCACTTCTCGTGTTAAATGCAGTTTTCCAGTCGTGATCCTTCTTGACTCTAACTAAATTATATGCCCCACGCAGGTCTAATTTTGTGTAGATCTTAGCACCTTTAAGGCGATCAAATAGTTCAGATTTCAGAGGAATGGGATAAGCATTATGCACGGTTATTCTGTTATGACCTCTGTAGTCGATACAGGGTCACAGATCACCCTCTTTCTGACACGTCCTCGGCACCTGCAGGACTTCAGAGGGGGTCTGGGTGCCCAGCGGCATCGGCGGCTGGCCGCTTGCCAGGAGTTCCGGCCGTTCGTGCACCTGGAGGGGGGCTCGGCATGATGACGTGGAGCAGCCGGCCTTAAATGCAAGGCACGTGAGTCGGCTCATTGCCCTGATGTGGAGTTAGTTCCCGCATTGCCTGGTGTATTCTCTCATTGCTCCACTGATTCTTTTGCTCTGTTGCTGAACCGGATTGTATGAGGACCCTGATTGTTGCTGACTCGGATTGCCTTCATGACCATTCTCTTTCTGACCAAGTCTGTATGTGTTTTGTGACTTAACCACTCGCTGCTAAGGACGCGCTAAGCGCGTCTAGCCAAGTGGTTCCCCTGTGCAGAGGACGCGCTGAGCTTGTCCTTGCACAGGGGGCAGCGATCGGCCAGGATTCACTGTGGCGTCTGTGAGTTTTGGCTGTAATATTTTGAGGGGGGCAGCAGTATTTCATCCTTGGCAACATAATGTTATTGTCACATCCTCGGCCCCTGCGGCGCTCCCTGGGGGGTCTGGACACCCAGCGGCATTGCTGGCTGGCCAGGTGCCAGGAGTTTGGGCTGACTGTCTGGCGTCTGGAGGGTGGGACTTGGCATGATGATGCGGAGCCGCCAGCCTTAAAGGCAGGGCATGAGATTCTGCTTGTCACTCTGACTGGAGTTATTCCCGCATCGCCAGCTGTATTCACTTTGTGTCTCAGTGTTTCCCTTGCCTAGTTGCCATTTTTGCCTGTATGAGGACCCCGCTTCTGTTTTGACCCAGAAAAATAGAAAGAACTCCAGCATCCACAAAATGATTTCAAATGGATTTAATCCAACATCAAGAAAGGCCTTTCTTGATGTTGATTAAATCCATTTGAAATCATTTTGTGGATGCTGGAGTTCTTTCTATTTTTTCTGGTTATTGGGGTGTGGAGCAAGAGACCCCCACTCCATTGATCCACGGTGAGGTGTACTCGAGTTTATACTTTTATGAACAATTTCTGTTTTGACCCAGACAGCCTGTTTGACGATTCTCTCTCTGACTCCTTTTGTATACACATAGTGCTCTCTGCGGACACTGAGTGTATGTGCAGGATATATTATGCTACCTGCAATTGTAGGCCTGCCCTGCAGGGTGCTGAATCCATTGAACCCTCATTCTATCTTGCTGAAACTAGCTATTTGGGTGTCCTCTCTGTTGCCAACTCTGCCTTTACGATTACCACCTATGTTTTCAACCTTGCCAGTATGACTCCCCTCTCTGGTGCCAACTCAGATTTCACTTTTGACCACACTAATGCCAACCCATGTTGTATGATACTTCTGCACTATCTCTGTCCATGCATAGTTAACCTGCTTTTGCTCAGTAGACACTTGGTCACAAAATCACTTGCTACTGAGTGGTATTTAATATTGGTGTTCTGTCTGACCTCCCTGACTGGGAGTGCTAGGATTAGCAGTCCTGACTGCTGGGAAATCAGGAATCACATAAAAGGATCCAAATCACGGTTATCAGGGGTGAGCGCCATAGCGAACGTGACAGTTATGGCCCTGGCCCTGGCTCATTCATTGACTGCTTGTTGGCATGCACCCTCGATTCATTGGCTGCATGAGAGCGTACGCCATCTTTTCTTTGGCTGCTTACTGCCTGGCACATTATGATGCTTCATGGTGTGTACCCCCACCTTTTTTCCTAGGAAAAAAGCACTGCCCTGACCAGTTTAGATTTTTGAAAAGTAGAACAGATGAGTCACTCCCTGCCATGCTTAATATAATAGCGTCAATAGTGAAATAAATTACTTTGGAACAGTACAATAATGTGATAAAGTGTTTTTGGTGTGGTTACCAGGTATATATAAAACCAATACAGGTCTAATTATATAGCAACCAAATTTTCTAGAGTAACGTGCTATAGTGCTATAGATAAGGTATAAATAAAAATACTTATTTTTATGTGTACTCTGTAACTGCACTGACACGCATTATCACATTATTGTACTGTTCCAAAGAAATTTATTGCACTATCCGTGCTATTATATTAAGCGTGGGTGGGATTGACTCATCTGTTTTACTTTTCGCCTGGTATATGCATTATCTGAAGAGAATATTGCTGGTCTCTCCTTAAAATCTGCTATTATCGCTTCATTATACTACCAAACATCTAGGGTGCTACTATATGTACAATTCCTGTATTTCTACACACTTTGGGCCACATTCGAATCCTAGCGTTAAAACGCGGGCGTATGGGAGGAAAAACTGCGCCCCCAGTTTTCCCCCTTGCGCCTGCGTTTTAACGCTAGATTAAAATGCAAGTGCAAAAAATACTGCCTGCATTGTTACTGCGCGCTACAGGATGGGATGCTCGCGGCAGTGCTTGAGCATCCACTCAATAGTTGACCTGCAAGTGCAGATTTTTCTCCTTTGCGTCCCCGTTTTAGCGTGATCATCGTAATAGACCCACCGAAAACCCGCAGAAACCACTGCAAAAATCACGCCGGAAAAAGCAGATGAACCGTTGATCACAGCTCAGAGCAGCCGCCGGAAAAAGCCGACAAGCTGATGAATGTATTACAAAAACAGTATGCTTGAAAGTTTCAAAATTGAAACGCTGTTTGCAAAAAAACTACTGAACGAAAATGTTTCAAATTTACATATACGTAGGATCCTAGGAATGATAATAAAAAGGTCTGTTGCAGAAAAAATGACAAAACAAATGAAGTAAAAACCGGGAAAGAAATTTGCCAACAAAATACATACAAGATCCTAAAAAATCTAAAAGAGACTATTTACTGTAGATTAAAATAATAAATGGTTTATTAGATATTGGATCGAAATGGGAATATTTTTAACATTGCAGCCTATGAGGTTCGCCTGAATAAACCTGCCGAATGAAGCCAATGAACAGCAGGGCACCTCGGCAGCTTTCACTGCTGTTCGGTGTTCTCTGAATAGATTAACCATTGCTTCTCTATGGGGGATTTCACTGCCGTCAAACAGTACCATATGTGCAGGCAATTTGCCAAAATATGGCGAACTGCCTGCTCTGAATGGCCCTGAAATGTCCCCATACAGTGGCGTCGTAACGTGGGGGCGGGGGGTGCGGCCCGCACCAGGTGACACCCGCCTTTAGGGTGACACCGTCACCCTAAGGGCGGGTGTCTCACCCACCGCCCGCCACCGCCGCCACCGCCGCGGATTCGCTCCGTGCGAGCGTCCGAAGCATGCAGCTTCGGCGCTCGCCTGGAGGAAATACGTCACCAGCCAATCGCGGCTGGTCACGTGGCTCCCCTAGACGAGCGCCCAAGCTGCGCGCCGGACGCTCAGAAGGAGCGAAAAACGCGGCGGAGAGGTGCTGCCTGGGCCGCTATCCATGTACTGGGACCAGGACCAGGAGGTGAGCTGGGGCAAATCCATGAGCTGCTGGGGCAAATCCATGAGCTGCTGGGGCAAATCCATGGGGGCCTGGGGCAAATCCATAAACTGCTGGGGCATATCCATGAGGAGCTGGGGCAAATCCATAAACTGCTGGGGCAAATCCATAAACTGCTGGGGCAAATCCATAAACTGCTGGGGCAAATCCATAAACTGCTGGGGCAAATCCATGAGCTGCTGGGGCAAATCCATGAGCTGCTGGGGCAAATCCATGGGGGCCTGGGGCAAATCCATGAGGTGCTGGGGCAAATCCATAAGCTGCTGGGGCAAATCCATGAGGTGCTGGGGCAAATCCATAAACTGCTGGGGCAAATCCATAAACTGCTAGGGCAAATCCATAAACTGCTGGGGCAAATCCATGAGCTGCTGGGGCAAATCCATAAACTGCTGGGGCAAATCCATGAGGAGCTGGGCATATCCATGAGAGGAGCTGGGCATATCCATGAGCTGCTGGGGCATATCCATGAGTGAGCTGGGGCATATCCATGAGCTGCTGGGGCAAATCCATGAGCTGCTGGGGCATATCCATGAGAGGAGCTGGGGCATATCCATGAGAGGAGCTGGGGCATATCCATGAGCTGCTGGGGCATATCCATGAGCTGCTGGGGCATATCCATGAGCAGCTGGGGCAAATCCATGAGCTGCTGGGGCAAATCCATGAGCTGCTGGGGCATATCCATGAGTGAGCTGGGGCATATCCATGAGTGAGCTGGGGCATATCCATGAGCTGCTGGGGCATATCCATGAGAGGAGCTGGGGCATATCCATGAGAGGAGCTGGGGCATATCCATGAGAGGAGCTGGGGCATATCCATGAGGAGCTGGGGCATATCCATGAGAGGAGCTGGGGCATATCCATGAGCTGCTGGGGCAAATCCATGAGGAGCTGGGGCAAATCCATGAGCTGCTGGGGCAAATCCATGAGCTGCTGGGGCAAATCCATGAGGAGCTGGGGCAAATCCATGGGGGCCTGGGGCATATCCATGAGGAGCTGGGGCAAATCCATAAGCTGCTGGGGCAAATCCATGAGGTGCTGGGGCATATCCATGAGGTGCTGGGGCATATCAATGAGCTGGGGCATATCCATGAGGTGCTGGGGCATATCCATGAGCTGCTGGGGCATATCCATGAGCTGCTGGGGCAGTATATCCATGAGCTGCTGGGGCAGTATATCCATGAGCTGGGGCAAATCCATGAGAGCAGCTGGAGCATTATCAATGAGAGCAGCTGGGGCAGTATATACATGAGAGCAGCTGGGGCAATATCCATGAGAGGAGCTGGGCATATCCATGTGTGCCGGGGGAAATATCCATGAGAGCTGGGGCAATATCCATGTGTGAGCTGGTCTGGGGCAATATATCCATGTGTGAGCTGGTCTGGGGCAATATATCCATGTGTGAGCTGGTCTGAGGCAATATATCCATGTGTGAGCTGGTCTGGGGCAATATATCCATATGTGAGCTGAGGCGCAATATATCCATATGTGAGCTGGGGCAATATATATCCATGGGTGAGCTGCTGGGGCAATATATATCCAGAGCTGCTGGGGCAATATAATCCATGTGTGCTTTCACTGCCTTCGAACGGGCAACGTACTTGCTGGCAGTTGGCAAAAAGTTGTGTGAGCATATGAGAGAGCTCCACAGCAATAAACCTCACAGTAATGTGCGCTGTGGTATGAGCATTCAGTGTTATATGGGAGTACTGATTTAGGAGTAAGAGTAGTTAAAAAAAAAAATCTGAAAAACTCGGGGGGGGGGGGGGTGACACCATAAATACCGCACCGGGTGACACCGACCCTAGTGACGCCACTGTCCCCATACGCTGAATTTCGGCTTCCGGTTACATTTCAGGACCAGATCGGCTTTCTCTGAATAACCACTGATGTTTGCTATCATTCAGATTTTTTAACTATACCTATCTGAATCCTGTAGGACCGAAAGAGGTGGTGATATGGGGATCTAAATGGGCCCTACATTCACTTCAAAATCCTGTTCAGTTATGCTGAAGTTAAGGTTTTTTTTCTAACGTCATGATATCAATGCACTCTGGGGAGGTCCCTGACCCCATCCATTCCCCCTGCAGCTCAATCACAGCAAGGAGAAGATCCTGGTTGCGAGTGGAGCTATGGAAAGGTAAATTTCCCATAGGATGCGTGTTGCACATCCTCCGCAATCCAATGGGAAGACATACAACGCTCCATGCACATCCTTCGCATCTGAGAGAAAAATGTATTTTTATTATATCAGTTCAATTAAAAAGCTATTTTTTCTTTTCAAATAAAGACTTAACATTTTTTGGTGCAATGATTCTCTTGGCGTATTACATTTCTCCTTGTCGTGTGTTATCATAAGGGTTACTTGTATTTGTTTGCACATGAGAAAAATATGTTTAATGTAATGTTGCTGTCTCTTAGTCACACATTAAGAAACTTATTATTTCTTCATGGTTTACATTTTCTAACTTATCAGATGACACATTATCACTCCCCTTAATCCGGTGCGGGGCTATATAAAGACAAAAATGTTCAAATAACTAAATATGCTGCTGGGATACATTTTTATATTCCTACACAAGCATCTCCTTAATAGCGAATGGTCTATTTTTAGAAAATATTTAATTCACTTATATGCAACTATAAAAAGAGTGCATTTCAAAGCCAGAAAAGGAGTTAAAGGACACTACCACTAACATAAACTGTAACGAGATTAGTTGTGCATTGCAAACAGAAAACACCATAAAACACATGCTGTTGTCTTTTTTCTTATAGTTTAAAGTAATTTCATGTAAAAAGGAAAAACAAAGTAAAGTTTTTATCTCCTGTTTCCAATTTGTGGATTTACAAAAAAGTAATGGGAAGTTTTACTTCACAGCTGTAGTATAGCTTCTACAGTATTTAAGAGGCAATGGAGTGGCGAAGGTGATATTTAGAAAAGGCTGCAGAAGGTCTATTGTGTTGCAAAGATAAGAAATGATGAATGAATGAGATATGTCAGGGATCTTAAAAGACTTCTAATTTACCCCCTGGTGATGTCCTTCGCATACATCCAACACAATATAATGCTGTGCGCCGGTTTCCATGACTACACACCAATTCACTCCATTCTATGCCCATTGCCGCATAGTGAGGAGCAAGTGCTGTAATTGTAAATGTACTGTGGCAGGCAGTTTACAACAAAAAATATCACAAAACGGATGCACAAAGTGACACATATAGAGTAAAAGATTTTCTTATCTTAATATGCCTGCCTGTTGAGGTGATTGGGTCAGAGACTGTACAGACTTTTAAACAACGACTTGATGACTTCCTGCAAAAACAGAATATTAAGGGTTATAATATTTAATATGTGGGTAAAAGCAGCTTGATCCA
This sequence comes from Leptobrachium leishanense, assembly GCA_009667805.1. Lineage (NCBI taxonomy): Eukaryota > Metazoa > Chordata > Amphibia > Anura > Megophryidae > Leptobrachium > Leptobrachium leishanense. The sequence goes on from CM019065.1 coordinate 177,175,193, forward strand.
AGGAGAAATCTGACTGCCATTCTGGAGTCAAGAAGGAATATTTTCCTAGTATGTTGCATATTGGTGAGCGCTTCAGACTGGCAGGGTTATTCAAGGAGAGCTGATCTGGTCCCGAAAGGTAACCAAACACTGAAATTCAGCTTACGGTTACCTTTCCTGGCCATTCGGCAAATTTCGGCGAATTGCCTGCACATACGGTGCCTGTTCGTTGCCTGTTCGAGGGCAGTGAAATCCCCATAGAGAAGCAATGCTTCATCCAGAGAACAAAAACCAGCAGTCAAAAGTTCCCGAAATGCCCTGTCATTCGGTGGTTTCATTCGACAGATTGATTCAGGAGAATCCCATAGGCTTCAATGTTAAAAATATTCCAGTTTTAATCCAATATCTAATAAACCGTTTATTATTTTATTCTGCTGTAAAGAGTCTCTTTAATTTTAGATTTTTTAGGATCTTTTAGGCATTTTTTGTCAACATTTTGTTTTCTCTCTGCGCTGTGATCGGCGGCTAGTCGGGTTTCTCCGGCGTGTTCGGTGGGATTAATCCAGCTGTTTTCTACGGGTTTCGGTGAGTGTTTGGTTAGTGTTCGGTGGGTATGCCGCGATTGTTCTGTGGGTTTGCAGCAACTTTTCCCTGCACTACGGGGGCCCTGGGGTGCTTGCTGAATACACCGCAGGGTCGGCGAAATAGGATCGCCGAGTTGCCCCGAAGTGCAGGGAACGAAAAGTCGCCGAACGTACGGTGACTTTTCGATTCTCTTTGAATAACCCTGTGGGTTTTTTGCCTTCTTAAGGATCAACAGCAGTAGATGAAGTGCGAAAGGCTGAACCTGATGGATGCATGTCTTTTTTCTGCCTAAGTAACTATGTAATACACAAGAGAAAAACAAAGCAAATGTAAGATACCAGCAACGTAAAATAAACAAAATAAATAATTTCAATTTTTGGTGGTAGTGGCCCTTGAAGTATGTCGAGCAACACTTAAACTTGAGATCATCCAATACACTACAAGGCCATGTACATTTAGCCATGCTTTGTTAGCTCTGGCTTCCAAAAGTCTATTGTAGACTTTTAAAAAAATAACAATACAATAATAAGCCTCTTATGGAAACAAATGATTGTCTATGGCGTCAAGATACCTTAATTACATAGACTGTAGGTCAAATTCTGACAGGGAAACCTCAGCATTAATTGCATAACACAGTAACTCTTCAACATGTTTGCAATAGTAGCCTTGTTATTGTAATTTGATAGAGTTTATTAAATCTGCTAAAAGCCTACGGTTGAAAATAAAGCACAAGGGTGTGACTGGTGGAACAAAAACTGTCTATGTTGTTTGGCAATAACTATTTATGTCTGACATGTTTGCCACAATACGCAATTACACAAAGGTGGTTAAATGTGTTTTCTTGCGTATACTGCCACATACAACTCATTGTTTTACTTGAGAGTGTCTGCTGTTGCAAAACTGACTTAATAATGAGAACTACAATAAGAAATTTGGTTTCATTCAGGGGTCAAGTGCTACGAGAAGAAGTGTAGGAACCCACCAGGTTTTCTGTCTCCCACTTGGCAATTGTCATCTTGCACTTACATAATACTATACTTACTATACATAAATATATTGGATCTGAATTTGTGTTTATGTGGATTTTGAGAAATAATACAAGTGGAAGATATATTTCAACACCTGAATACAAGCTTTATAGTGTGTGGGAGCAATGGGAACGCAGCTCCCTCTGCAAAATTACTGGACAACCTGTGTTCCCATACGTTCCCCCCTGACTTGACCCTTGGTGTCATTGCATAAAACAGGGAAATAGGGAGGCATTCGGTGTTGAGGTAGTTCGTTATCCTATTTTGAATTTGTGGAGCGTTGTTTAACCTTTTTACTTTTTCATTTTTTTTCCCAGTTCAAGACGTTAGTAAAAAACCCTTAACTTCAGCATAACTGGACAGAATTGTGTAGTGAATGTAGCGCTCATTTAGACCCTTATATCTCCACCTCTTTAGGTCCTACAGGATTCAGATGCGTATAATTTAATAAATCTGATTTTTCCAGTGATAACAAACATGATGTAAAATGCAAGTAAAAACAAAGGCCCAAAATAATAGCTTTTTTTAATGACTAATTTTAATTCGATATAAAAAGCAGAAATTTACACTGATTATACTTATCCCTCCTAGTTTTGGAAGGAATGTACATGTAGTGTTTTTTGGAATTTTGTGTACTTTTTACAAATAAACTGGAATTCTATGTTCAGTACCTTATGCTTTGATAATGAAACACTAAAATGCAAGGGATTTTTTTAAAAAATTTTAGTTCAAATAACTTGTTTCCTTAGAAAACCAGATTCTCCGATTCTGATTTTTTTTTTAAAGGAGTAGCCCACAGAACATCTAGCCATAAGGGTTTGGATGATACATGAGGAAGAATAAATGTGTACAATGTAAATGAAATTCAAAGAGAAACACTCTTTAACAATTTTCGTTCTAGCATTCTGATGTGATATGATCTGTATACACAAGAATTGTGACAGTAGCATAGGGATAGCATGTGGCATAGGCACATCAACATTTTCAGCTCCAAGCTCATGAAGCCCTTAATCCAAAACTGTCTGTATTACAAAACTTTTACAGACCTCTTGAATGTAGACTGGTTAAAGGAGAGAAGAGAGAAACGGAGGTTAGAAAGCTTCTCATACATTAAATCCAAAAAGCAGCTGGAGAAATGCTTCAGTGAGCTGATTGAGAGGGTTTGATGTGACTATATATATATATATATATATATTTATATTATATATAGTGTCTACAAGGGTTGTAGTGGAGGACTAAAAGTGAGATAAAAAGCCTCCACACTATAATAAGTGTGTTTATTATTGCAGAAGCCACCCCAGTTTGGCATAGCATTGATTTTAGGGTTCTGTGTAATAACAGATCCAGGATGCATAAAGGTGAGACAGAGGTCATTTGCATATCCTACCCAGAGTTCCTTGCTGCATATGGGGAATATGGCACAGGAGCTCTGGGATTCAATTCTTTGAGTTGCTATGGTGTGCGGGTGGTATATATATATATATATATATATATATATACACGTTTTACAGAAAGGGTATAAGATATGGAATACAAGACAGCAGTTGCCTTTAGGTAGAAAGAGTAAAGAGTTACACAGCTATTTCAATTAAAAAGCATCATATTTCCCCAATTTTATTGAGTGAAATGAATGGATTTTTTATTTTTTATTTTAGCATTCTCCATATATACCCTTCATTTTGTTTTGTTTCAAGGTCAACAGTGCTGGTTCGTGAAACACACTCAAGGTACATAATTATGTCACAGTCTGTGTTTTATTATTAGTTCTGGAAATTGCTGCATTGCTTTGTTGTAAAAGCAACTAAAAGTCTGTTTAGAAAGAAACATCAAAACATAGATTGGGAACACAGATATAATAGACCTAGTCGATTTACTTCCGTCTAAGAAAATGATGCACATTATAAAGGAATTTATGGATTTGCGCAGTGTCATGGCTCCAACACCACCTCTCAGGGAATGAATTACACTTACAATTTTTTCTGTATAAAGTATATACTGTATAATTGGTATTTAGGTATAATTCAAAATAAATTGCATGCTTTTAAGTTAAAATTGTCGTGGTTTCATTGGAAGTATATAGATGTCCTGCCGTCCAATAACACTCTTCTCATTAACAGGGTTATTCAGAGAGCACCGAAATGCCCTTTCGTTCCACGTACTTCGCTGGTGATCCAGCAATTCTAGTTCGTTGAAGAATTCAAGTACAACCGCAGGGTCCCCAGAGTGCAGGGAAAATCCACTGCAAACCCGACAAACACTCACCGAACACTCACCGAAAACCCGATGAAACCACAGCAAAAACCACGCTGAATCAATGCTTCATCTATTCAGAGAACACAAAACAGCAGGGAAAAGTTGCCGAAATGCCCTGCCGTTCAGTGGTTTCATTCGACAAGTTTATTCAGTTTTAATCCCATAGATTTCAACGTTAAAAATATTCCAGTTTTAATTTAATATCTAATAAACTGTTTATTATTTTATTCTGCAGTAAAGAGTATCTTTAGTTTTAGATTTTTTAGGATCTTTTAGGCATTTTTTGGAATTTGTTTTGCAAAAACTTTTTTCCCGTTTTTTTTAATCTTTTTTTCTTTTTTCTGTAACAGCCCTTTTTATTATCATTCATTGAATCTTATATGTAAATTCCAGGCATTTTCATTAAGTAGTTTTTTTGAAAACAGCGTTTCAAATTTCAAACTTTCAAGCGTACTGTTTTTTTTTCCACCTCGTTCGTCTCTGTGTGTAGGCTTTTTTCGGCGGCTGTTATGTGCTGTGACCAGCGGCTAGTCGGGTTTCTCTAGCATGTTCGGCATGATTAATCCAACTGTTTCTGCGGGTTTGGTGAGTGTTCGGTGAGTGTTCTGTGTGTTTGTGGTGAGTTTTCCCTGCACTACGGGGGGCCCTGCGGTGCTTGCTGAGTACACCGCAGGGTCGACGAACCTGGATCGCCGAATCGCCCCAAAGTACGGGGAACGAAAAGTCACCGAACGTGCCGTGACTTTTAGAATCTCTTTGAATAACCCTGTTAATGTTGTAGAGGACCGTGTGGAAGTGGAGCTTTGTACAGTATATTGTGAGAAAAAAAGAAACACAATTTAGTATAGCCCGATGAGGTATCTAAATCAGGGACTAAACCCTTATCATGTATAATCAAAAAACCAAAAACAAAGACACTGAACTGCAGTTCAGCATCAGTAATAGATACTGTATCAATCAAAAAAATAATAATGTTTATTGTAATACAGCAAGATACACAAGTGAACATATAAAGATAAAAACAAATGAATGTGAGATGTAGGTACTCTTGTCAGTATGTTAATAAAAAAATAGAAAAAAACTTTATAATGGTTGCTGATCATTTTTTATTAACACATTGACAAGAATATTTTTAACATTGAAGCCTATGGGATTCGCCTTAATAAATCTGTTGAATGAAACCACCGAACAGCAGGGCAATTCGGCAACTTTTCCCTGCTGTTTTGTGTTCTCTGAATAGACAAAGCATTGCTTCTCTATGGGGGTTTCACTGCCCTCGAACAGGCACCGTTTGTGCAGGCAATTTGCCAACATTTGGCGAACTTCCTGCTCTCTGAATAGCCAAGTGGCCAGGAAAGGTAACCGTAATCTGAAATTCAGTGTTCGGTTACCTTTCGGCCACAATTCAGATCTCTTTGAATAACCCTGTGTGTTTTTGGTTCTTTGTATATTGTGATAGACTTTTATTTCAAAATATTCAAAAATTTATTTTAATTCCTCTTGTGTACTTTTTTAAAATTATACTCCTGAAACTAAGCTGCCATCTGACCGAGTGAATGATATTAACTACATCTTAGGCCCCCGGCACACGAGCGTTAACAGAGAGAGGAAGGAACGTCCGTGAAAGTGGGCGATCCTTCCACTCTCTGCGCTCAGCGTACAAAGCGCGATCCTCCTATGGAGAATCGCGCTTTGTATCCTGTCAGCGTCCGTTTAGCTTTTTGACGGGGAGGGCTTTTTCACGTCCGGTGGACGGCTTTCCCCGTCAAAAACGCACGGACGCAGGGAATTGCGGGTGCACATGAGCCGCAAATACGCTCGTGTGCCGGGGGCCTAAGTCATCCTATTTCTGAAAAAAGAAAAAAAAATACCACCCTATCAATTCAGGTTATTATTATTTTTTGGCGTGAGAAAATGTAGATTCTTTCCTGAGCTATTTGTACTATTTATTTCAGTGTAATTCAAATACCTCGCTCTTCCATGTGAGCTACATATAAATAACAATAACACAAAGTAAGATAATATACTGGAATACGCAGCTGTTGATGTGTTGAAGCAATTCTGGATTTTGGAATCTATCATGTGAAATAATCACAGGAACCTTGATCTCTGTGAAAGACCAGGCACCCGTCCTCCTACTTTGTGAAGTGTTTTAATCTACAGAGTTGTGAGAGTGTTAACAATGATTTCATTGTAGACATAAAGAGGGCGGCACACCCAGAAAAACAAAAGGCCTTGCATTGCGTATGGTTTTGATCTGTTGGGAACAAAAAACTCCTTGCCACAGAGCCAACACATACTACTGTTCCCATTTAGCATGACTTAACAAAATTAACTATTATTGTATCATAGAGCAGGAGGAATAATCTAACCTATATATTCTCTGATCTTATTGGTGCCCATATATTCTTTTACATCTGATCTAAACACAAATCTGCATCTTAAACCATGGTCTTTGAAATGAGCATTTATACAGTCGGGACTAAGGCTGGGGTCAGACCAGCGCATTTTTAACGTGCGTTCTGGCGCACTTAATCATGGCCGCAGTAGCAGCAAATGACGGGCAATGACGGCCAATATACGAAGTACGGTCGCACGGAAGTCCGGCCGCGCAACGCAAGTGGAAAATGAACGCATTTTTTCGAGAACGCAGAACCTCTAGTACGGACGTACAGAGTGCGCTGCGCCCGCTAGCGGTGTGTGTGTGTGTGTGATTTGGAGACGTCAGACCCTGCTCATGTCCGGCCAACATAACGTCCAGACACCCAAAGTTTCCTGGTTTGGATTCGTAAAACATCACGCACGAAAATGCGCATCGTATGACCGTTTTCGCATATTCCGTGAAAAAATACATCAATCCGTTCGGACGCACTTTTTTACGTTCGCGTGTAAAAATGCTTTTGTTTGACCCTAGCCTTAGCTGGCCCCTTAATCCGGGGCTTCCGGTTGGTTGTGGATGGGGTCACCATTGGGCCAATTACAATAATCTACTGGTCATGCCTTTTGCCCTCTCCAACCAATCTTTGACTTTTCATGGACCAGATGAGAGGCTCCATTGACGTCCCCCTATAGTTATTGCAATCCAGCAGACGTTTGCTCTTGTTTACATGTTTTTTTTTTACATAAGATAGTGAAGCGTTCACAATTTAAATTGTTTACAGAGACCTGCATAATACATGCACATAATATGACATTATGGCAAATGCAGGAAGCTCATCAGTTGATACCTCACACTGGATAAGGAGCATCAAATACATAGGGGTTATGCAATGGTAGCCATATACTAAATAGAAAATAAATATGTTTATAAAGTAATCAAACTTTTTATGACAGAGATTATGGAAATAAAAAGATAAAACTATACATTCCAAGAATGTTTCAATGATAATGTTTGTACTCAGGGCAAGGGTTGTCAATGCTGCTGTACTGCCTATGTTAATATGAATGCTGCATGGCTGAAATGCTGCTTACATTTATATCATCAAACATTAAACAGATGTGTACTACTGGCTGGATGGAGCAGAGTTAACATCGCTCGTCTTTAACCATGGAGACCCAGGTTCGAATCCCAGCCAGAGCACCTCTCTAGTAAGTGTCCTTGGGCAAGACACCTAACATACATACAGTTGTGTTCAAAATTATTCAACCCCCAATGCTGTAAAGGGTTTTAGGGAATTTAGTGTACATTTGTAATTGTATTCAGAATGAAATCCTACAAGGACTTTTTAAAGAACCATATGCAACTAAAATGACATCAATTGGTTTTGTAATACAGTAGTAAATGTTTCTTTTGTGAATTCTTCATTGACACAATTATTCAACCCCTTAAAGACTACCACTCTGAAGAACAGCGGTTCATTCAAGTGTTTTCAATCAGGTATTGAAAACACCTGTGGATGTCACGGAGCAGCAATAAAGCATAATAAACACCAATTAGGTAGCTTTAAAATGACTGTGATACTCAGCTCTTTCTAGACATTTACTGGTGTGGTTACAAACATGGTGAAGTCAAGAGAATGGTCCAGGAAGACAAGAAAAGAGGTGATTACTCTTCACAGGAAGGGCAATGGCTATAAGAAGATTGCAAAGATGTTAAACATACCAAGAGAGACCATAGGAAGCATCATTCGCAAATTCAAAGCAAAGGGCACTGTTGAAACGCTACCTGGTCGTGGCAGAAAGAAGATGCTGACTTCGACTGCTGTGCGCTACCTGAAGCGTAGAGTGGAGAAAAGTCCCCGTGTGACTGCTGAGGAACTGAGAAAAGATTTGTCAGATGTGGGTACTGAAGTTTCAGCTCAGACAATACGGTGCACACTGCGTAATGAAGGCCTCCATGCCAGAACTCCCAGGCGCACCCCCTTGCTGTCTCCAAAGAATAAGAAGAGTCGACTGCAGTATGCCAAAAGTCATGTGGACAAACCACAGAAGTTTTGGCATAGTGTTCTGTGGACTGATGAAACAAAATTAGAACTGTTTGGGCCCATGGATCAACGCTATGTTTGGAGGAGGAAGAACAAGGCCTATGAAGAAAAGAGCACCTTGCCTACTGTGAAGCATGGCGGGGGGTCAATCATGCTTTGGGGCTGTTTTGCTTTTGCAGGTACAGGGAAGCTTCAGTGTGTGCAAGGTACCATGAATTCTCTTCAGTACCAGGAGATATTGGATGACAATGTGATGCAGTCCGTCACAAACCTGAGGCTTGGGAGACGTTGGACCTTTCAACAGGACAATGATCCCAAGCATACCTCCAAGTCCACTAGAGCATGGTTGCAGATTAAAGGCTGGAACATTTTGGAGTGGCCATCGCAGTCACCTGACTTAAATCCGATTGAGAACCTCTGGTGGGACTTAAAGAAAGCAGTTGCAGTGCGCAAGCCTAAGAATGTGACTGAACTGGAGGCTTTTGCCCATGACGAATGGGCGAAGATACCCGTAGATCGCTGCAAGACACTTGTGTCAAGCTATGCTTCACGTTTAAAAGCTGTTATAACTGTAAAAGGATGTTGTACTAAGTACTAAGATTGAATGTCACTTGGGGGTTGAATAAAACTGATAATGATGTGAGCACAGAAAAGACATTTGTGGTTATTTCATTATAAATGTTATGTTATATTTGTCTGACCTACACGTGCCTCTTTGATTTAATTGTAAGCAAGATGACTGAATGATCAAAATCAATGTCAAACTGGCCAAAACACTCAATTTCAGTGGGGGTTGAATAATTTTGAACACAACTGTACCTGCCTACCACACAATGGGCCACATTACAATCTTGACGCAAACGTTTGCGCCGGCATAAGTAATTATTTACACGTGGGATAAAACCATTTGCGCCGAATTCCCTATTACATACTAAGTGCAACAACCGCACGCAATTGTCTAGCGTGTGAACCATGTGCGAGCTTACTGTACTTTGCGCGTCCTATACTTAACATTGTGAGCGCAAATGCGAATGTGCGCTGGGATAAGTAAGGCATTACAATCTATTTGCGGTAATTACCGCATAGCCTTATTGCGCATAATTTTAGCAACTCCTAAAAGCTGCTGCTAATGGCAAATCTGAACAACCACCTGGCTAACCCCAAATATCCAAGCCCATAAAAAGGAATGCACCAAAGCACAGTGGCCCATTCAAATCATACCAAAACAATACAATGGATGAAGTTGTATGTGCATGTATTAGGCATGGGTCAGACGAACGCATTTTCGCGTTGTCTGTGAAAAAGTGCGTTCGAACGAATGGACGCATTTTTTCACGGAGTACGCGATAGCGGTCATACGATGCGCATTTGCGTTCGTGATTTTGTACGGATCATCAATAAAACCCTTTTGCATCTGGACGTTATGTTGGCCGGACATTAGCAGTGTCTGACATCTTCAAATCACGCAAACACGCCGCTAGCGGACGCAGCGCACTGTACGACCGTACTAGTGGTTTCACGTTCGACAAAATGCGTTCGTTTGCCACTTGCGTTGCACGGCCGGACTTTCGTGCGACCGTACTTCGTATATTGGCCGTCATTGCCTGTCATTTGCTGCTAGTGCGGCCGTAATTAAGTGCGCCAGAACGCACGTTTAAAGTGCGCTAGTCTGACCCTAGCCTAATTGCTGCGGCATATACAGTCAGGTCCAGAAATATTGGGACATCGACACAATTCTAACATCTTTGGCTCTATACACCACCACAATGGAGTTGGAATGAAACAAACACAATGTGATTTAACTGCAGACTGTCAGCTTTAATTTGAGGATATGTACATCCAACTCAGGTGAACGGTGTAGGACTATCAGCAGTTTGCAGAAGTGCCTCCCACTTGTTAAGGGACCAAAGGTAATGGGACAGAATGATAATAATAAATCAAACTTTCCCTTCTTAATACTTGGTTGCAAATCCTTTGCAGTCAATCACAGCCTAAAGTCTGGAACGCATAGACATCACCTGACGCTGGGTTTCATCCCTGATGATGCTCTGCCAGGCCTCTACTGCAACTGTCTTCAGTTCCTGCTTGTTCTTGGGGCATTTTCCCTTCAGTTTTATCTTCAGCAAGTGAAATGCATGCTCAATGGGATTCAGGTCAAGTGATTGACTTGGCCATTGCATAACATTCCACTTCTGTCCCTTCAAAAACTCTTTGGTTGCTTTTGCAGAATGCTTTGGTTCATTGTCCATCTGCACTGTGAAGCGCCGTCCAATGAGTTCTGCAGCATTTGGCTGAATGTGAGAAGATAATATTGAATGAAACACTTCAGAATTCATCCTGCTGCTTTTGTCATCAGTCACATCATCAATAAATACAAGAGAACCAGTTCCATTGGCAGCCATACCTGCCCACGCCATGACACCACCACCACCATGCTTCACTGATGAGGTGGTATGCTTAGGATCATGAGCAGTTCCTTTCTTCTCCATACTCTTCTCTTCCCATCACTCCAGTAGAAGTTGATCTTGGTCTCATCTGTCCATAGGATCTTGTTCCAGAACTGTGAAGGCTTTGTTAGGTGTTGTTTGGCAAACTCTAATCTGGCCTTCCTGTTTTTGAGGCTCACCAATGGTTTACATCTTGTGGTGAACCCTCTGTATTCACTCTGGTGAAGTCTTCTCTTGATTGTTGACTTTGACACACATACACCTACCTCCTGGAGAGTGTTCTTGATCTGGCCAACTGTTGTGAAGGGTGTTTTCTTCACCAGGGAAAGAATTCTTCGGTCATCCACCACAGTTGTTTTCCGTGGTCTCCCGGGTCTTTGGGTGTTGCTGAGCTCACCAGTGTTTTCCTTCTCTTTAAGAATGTTCCAAACAGTTGTTTTGGCCACGCCTAATGTTCTTGTTATCTCTCTGATGGGTTTGTTTTGTTTCTTCAGCCTAATGATGGCTTGCTTCACTGATAGTGACAGCTCTTTGGATCTCATCTTGAGAGTTGACAGCAACAGATTCCAAATGCAAATAGCACACTTGAAATGAACTTTGGGCCTTTTATCTGCACATTGTAATTGGGGTAATGGGGGAATATCACACACCTGGCCATGGAACAGCTGAGAAGCCAATTGTCACATTACCTTTGGTCCCTTAACAAGTGGGAGGCACATCTACAAACTGCTGTAAGTCCTACACCGTTCACCTGATTTGGATGTACATACCCTCAAATTAAAGCTGACAGTCTGCAGTTAAAGCACATTGTGTTTTTTCATTCCAACTCCATTGTGGTGGTGTATAGAGCCAAAGATGTTAGAATTGTGTTGATGTCCCAATATTTCTGGACCTGACTATGCTCAGATTGACTGTGGCAGACTCAATTTCTTAACGTGAGATACTGTAGGTATGGTTCTTATTTCTGATTGTCTGATTCGCGAAAAAGAACTGCGAGCGGCAAATTTTTTGCGCGAGACGGTACTGCACGTCCTGTTTGCGCCCGCTATTGATCAGCGGATGAAAACAGGCGTGAAGATTGTAATTCCAACGGTGATTTGCTCATGCAAAACTTTAACGCTTAACGCAAAGATTTTCACTTTGCGCAAGGATTTTAGCGTTAAGAATGTAATGTGGCCCAATATCGGCTGTGGAGTCCAGTGGCAATGTCTCTATTCTTTGACTGTGGGGAAGCAAGTCAAATCCTGTTCACCACATCCCTTCAACTATGGAAAAGCACATACACTGATCTTGTAAAGCGCTGCGGAATATGTGGTGCTATATAAATAAAAGATAATAATACGCAAGTCACAGAGCATTTAACGTTTTTTAAATCGTTGTCTGGTTTACTAAACCCATATTTTGTGCATTTTGCAAGGAAATATTTACCCTAAAAGCCGCACACTTGCTAATTTTTCTCTTATGTGCAAGTTACAATTACTATTATTTCTTTTCAATCCTTTATATTTATTGTTTATTATAAAAACACAGGTATTACTACACCTTTTACTTCTTAGATACACAGAACCTGAGTACAAAAATAGAAAGATATTAAAAAGTTTCATCAATTGCTTATCTTATTGAATAATCTGTCTCATATCCTCCAGTCCTCAGTGATACCTATAGACATGGAGCCCTATTCCAAAATTGCTGTCAAAAGTCAGACGTCAAAGGAAAACTTTTCCATTAGCGTCTGACTTTTAACACCTGTTTTCTGACCGAGCCTTTTTCTCAGCAGCTCAAGTCACAATACGTTGTAGGTCTTAAGTGATACATACAGGGTTATTCAAAGAGATCCGAATGGCTGGAGAGAGGTAACCGAACGCTGAAAATCAGCGTTCGGTTACCTTTCTTGGCCATTCGGCTATTCAGAGAGCAGGCAATACGCCAAATCCTGGCGAATTGCCTGCACATTCGGTGCCTGTTCGGTGCCTGTTCAAGGGCAGTGAAATCCCCATAAAAAAGCACTGCTTCAGCTATTCAGAGAACACAAACCAGCAGTGAAAGGTTCCCGAAATGCCCTGCCATTCGGTGGTTTAATTCGGCAAGTTTATTCAGGAGAAGCCCATAGGCTTCAATGTTAAAAATATTCCCGTTTTAATTCAATATCTAATAAACCGCTCATTATAAAATTCTGCAGTAAAGAGTCTCTTTATTTATAGATTTTTTAGGATATTTTTCTGGATTTTTTTTAAAAAGTCAGATTTTTTTTAACTTTACTTATTTTGTCTGTAACAGCCCTTTTTATTATCATTCCCTGGACCTCATATGTAAATTTCAGACTTTTTCTCGCTCAGTAGTTTCTTTGCAAACAGTGTTTCACTTTTCAATCATCCATGCAAACTGTTTTGCTAATTTATTCACTGCCTCTTTTGCGGTGTTGGCTTTTTCCGTTGGCTTCGCTGCGTGTGATCGGCTCCTGCTCTGGTTTTTCCGGCATCTTCGATGGGTTAATCCAGATGTTTTTACGGGTATTCGGCGTGCATTCGCCAGGTTTTCAGAGGGTTTTCAGAGGGTTTTCGGCAGCTTTTCCCTGCACTTCGACAGCCCTGTCGTGCTTGCTGAATACACTGCAGGGTCGCGGAAATGGGAAAGCCGATTTGCACTGAATTTGCGGTGACTTTTCAATTCTCTTTGAATAACCCTGATAGTTACATAGTTACTAGGGATGAGCTGTTCGGGTTCGGACGGTTCGGAGTTCGACCCGAACTTTGGCAGTTCGAACGTTCGCGAATTTCGAACTTTTTGGGCGTGTTCGGTTCGGGTTCGAAAAAAAAAAAGAAATTTTGAAAAAAGTATAGAAAATGCTTAAAAAAATACAAAAAAATCTAGAAATAAAGAGACTCTTTACTGCAGAATATTATAAGCAACGGTTTATTAGATATTGAATTAAAAACTAATGTGTACGTGGAAAGATTATCAACTCTAAATGACCTCTGTTCACAAACGGGCATAACACCAGGTGTTTTTAGTCTGGTAATCAATTTGATACATTGTACAATATACTGAGGGTGGGGTGGTGTCTGCTTCTGATTGAGATTTGAGAATTAATTTCCCTAAAACATCCTAATATGCTGCATTTAACTGGTGTTTGAAAAAAATCTAAAGCAATGTTATTTTTCACTGATTAAACATTCACAGGGTTATTCAGAGAGTGGTGAAAAGCAGGAGAATAACTGGAGAAGTGAAAATTCTAGGTCAAAATAGCCAAACCAGAAAAATTCTCCCATTTATCTCACTTTCCAAATCGGCTATTTGGTCTAGATTGTTCTCTTCTCTTGCCAGTTCTCCTGGCTTTCACCTCTCGCTCCGGGTTGTTCAGAGAAAGGTGAAAACCAGGAGAATGGCAGGAAAAGAGAACAATCTGGACCAAATAGATGAATTGGAAAGTGAGATAAGGCTAGGGTCAGACTAACGCATTTTTCGCAGCGACCGTCAAAAAGTGCGTCCGAACGCATTGCCGTATTTTTTCACGGATTGCGCGAAAACGGTCATACGATGCGCATTTTTGTGCGTGATTTTTTACGGATCCAAACCAGGAAACTTTGGGTGTCTGGACGTTATGTTGGCCGGACATGAGCAGGGTCTGACGTCTCCAAATCACGCACACACGCCGCTAGTGGACGCAGCGCATTCTGTACGTCCGTACTAGCGGTTCTGCGTTCTCGAAAAAATGCGTTCATTTTCCACTTGCGTTGCGCAGCCGGACTTTCGTGCGACCGTACTTCGTATATTGGCCGTCATTGCCCGTCATTTGCTGCTAGTGCGGCCGTGATTAAGTGCGCCTAAACGCACGTTAAAAATTCGCTAGTCTGACCCTAGCCTAAATGGTAGAAATTATCTGGTTCGGCTATTTTGACCTAGAATTTTCCATTCTCCAGTCATTCTCCTGCTCTTCACTGCTCTCTGAATAACCCTGACAGGGTTATTCAGAGAAAGGTGACACTCAGGAGAATGACTGGAGAATGGAAAATTCTAGGTCAAAATAGCCGAACCAGATAATTTCTCCCATTTATCTCACTTTCCAAATCGGCTTTTGGTCTAGAAGTTTCCATTCTCCTGCTTTTCACCGCCAAAAAATCAGTAAACTTTTTCTGCGTGTCCGAAAATGTCTCCTCTTTTCAAACAGACTGCCGCCCCAAGCAGTTGTTTATGGATAGATTAAAGGAAAAGCATTTACCGTCATTTGAAATGTCATTTTTTGGTTTTTACATATTTCTATACATCCTAGAAATCCGCCACTTCACGGGCAGGTTATGGGGACCTCCTAGGCATGATATTTGAAGGAATTTTTCGTTTTTATTTTTAACCCTTATTTCATGGAAACTCACTGTCCCTTTAAAAACGTTTTTTTAAAAACTTTTTGTCCTTGTTTCCTGTCCCCCAGGGCACTACCCGGACCCCCATACACCTTTTATGGCAAATATGTAGCATATATGCCCTCTTGGAGGGCACTCCAAAAAACCAAATTTTCAGCCCCATTGACTTGCATGGGGGTTCGGGTTCGGTCCCGAACAAATGGGAAGTTCGGGTACGGGCTCGAACCGAACTCGGGGAGTGTTCAGCTCATCCCTAATAGTTACATATGGTGCAAAAAAAACATGCGTCCATCGGGTTCTGCCTTTCACACATCACCTATAGGCAGGGGTCAAGTCCTGGGAAAAAAAGTGAGGGAACTCACCCACGAATTCCACAACCCCCATTACCTGAAGAAAATATAAATATATATCACGAGTATAGCAGTGCGTGCCGGTGATACCATTTTTATTGGGTTAACTTTACATTTAAAAGACGACAAGCTTTCAAGAGTGTAAACTGGAAACTATACTGATCAGTGAAAGGTATCACTACGTACAGGTATACTCGTGATTGTGGCAACTGGACTAACGCATTTTATATATTATATATATATATATATATATATATCCAGGCACAGACTCCCAGAATAATATACACAACACTGTGCCCCCAGAATAATATACCCAGCACTGGACCCCCAGAATAACATACACAGCACTGAGCCCCCAGAATAATATACACAGCGCTGAGCCCCCAGAATAATATACACAGCGCTGAACCCCAGAATAATATACACAGCGCTGAACCCCAGAATAACATACCCAGCTCTGAGCCCCCAGAATAATATACACAACACTGAACCCCCAGAATAATATACACAACACTGAACCCCCAGAATAACATACACAGCACTGAGCCCCCAGAATAATATACACAACACTGAACCCCCAGAATAATATACACAACACTGAACCCCCAGAATAACATACACAGCACTGAGCCCCCAGAATAATATACACAACACTGAACCCCCAGAATAATATATACAACACTGAACCCCCAGAATAATATACACAACACTGAACCCCCAGAATAACATACACAACACTGAGCCCCCAGAATAATATACACAGCACTGAGCCTCCAGGATAATATACACAGCACTGAGCCCCCAGAATAATATACACAGTACTGAGCCCCCAGAATAACATACACAGCACTGAACTCCAAGAATAATATACACAGCACTGGTTATATGGATATATTTTTCCCAGTTCACATGGATATAATTGCCCCCAGTTCACTTGGATATAATTGCCCCAGCTCATATGGGTATATATTGACCCAGCTCTCATGGATAATGCCCCCCCAGCTCTCATGGATAATGCCCCCAGGTCTCATGGATAATGCCCCCGGCTCTCATGGATACTGCCCCCAGCTCTCATTGATAATGCCCCCAGCTCTCATGGATATGCCCCAGGTCTCATGGATACTGCCCCCAGGTCTCATGGATATGCCCCAGGTCTCATGGATATTGCCCCCAGGTCTCATGGATATGCCCCAGGTCTCATGGATACTGCCCCCAGGTCTCATGGATATGCCCCAGGTCTCATGGATACTGCCCCCAGGTCTCATGGATATGTCCCAGGTCTCATGGATACTGCCCCCAGGTCTCATGGATATTGCCCCCAGGTCTCATGGATATTGCCCCCAGGTCTCATGGATATTGCCCCCAGGTCTCATGGATACTGCCCCCAGGTCTCATGGATACTGCCCCCAGGTCTCATGGATAATGCCCCCAGGTCTCATGGATATTGCCCCCAGGTCTCATGGATATGCCCCAGGTCTCATGGATATTGCCCCCAGGTCTCATGGATATTGCCCCCAGGTCTCATGGATACTGCCCCCAGGTCACATGGATATGCCCCAGGTCACATGGATATGCCCCAGGTCTCATGGATATTGCCCCCAGGTCTCATGGATACTGCCCCCAGGTCTCATGGATATGCCCCAGGTCTCATGGATACTGCCCCCAGGTCTCATGGATACTGCCCCCAGGTCTCATGGATACTGCCCCCAGCCCAGCTCACCTCTGCTGCTCCTCTGATGCTCCTGCCGCACATTGCTGGCGGCCGCGTGCTTCCTGCTTCAGCGGCCGCTGACAGGAAGTGCAGCAGCTCGCTTGGGATCTATGAAACAGCCAGGCGAGCGGCTCCACTTCCGGTCACCGGCCGTTCTAATAGGAAGCACGCGGCCGCCGGCGTTCCCGCTCGACTCGAGCCCTGCCTATAGGGATGAGCTGTTCGGTTTGATCTGTTCGGAGTTCAACAGTTCTCGAACTTCGAACTTTTTGGGACGTTCGCCAAAAGTTTGAAAAAAAAATTGAAAAAAGTATAAAAAATGCTTTAAAAATACTAAGAAAATCTAGAAATAAACAGACTCTTTACTGCAGAATATTATAAGCAGCAGTTTATTAGATATTGAATTAAAACGGCAATATTTTTAACATTGAAGCCTATGGGATAAAACATTCTTGTTACTAAAACAACAGGCAGACACAGCCCTCTAATCAGGCACTGTAGAGGGCAGCCTGCAGGGACCTCCCACGGATCCCCTTGAGGAGCATTGAGGAGCATGCAGCTGCCGGATGACAGAGCTGCGACTGTGTGGGCTAGCCGCCCGGGTGCATGCAGCAGAGACAGGCAGCGCAGGGAGGGAGCCACTGCACCTGCGGCCACGGCAGACCCCCCCCCTACAACCAGGATCCAGGGAGCCCCCACTGACCACCAGGCTAAGGTAAGGTGACTCATTTCTAAAAAAAATTTAATCTGAGCACATTTTTAAATGTCCCCGGGAACATAAAATAAAACCTTTTTTTTCTTTCTCTACCTGGCTGAATGTATTTAATTATATATATTAGATACATTCAGCCAGGTAGAGGGAGGTGGCATGTGGGCTGCGCGGGGTCTCAGGCAGTGGTTTGTTTTTTTTGTGTGGATATTTTTAGCAAATTTATAGGGGAAGATAAGGGCAGGTATGAAATATATATATATATATATATATATATATAGATAAGATATCTATAAGATATTCTTATAAATATATATATATCCAGACTTGTATTACACACACATTTTGGCAACTAATTGCCCCCCCCCATTTGGCTGATCCCTCCAGAAGAAATGTTGAACCCATTAGAGCAGAGAATAATATATATTCTCTGCTCTGTCGGGTTCAACATTTCTTCTGGAGGGATCATCCAAATGGGGGGGGGCTCATTTAGTTGAGATTGTCCACATGCCACCCCCCATGTGCGTATGTGTATATATGGTCTGAGGTACTGTGGGTGGGTAAATATATATATCTGCGTGTTGATATATACGTATATATAGGTCTGCGTGTTGATATATATGTATATGTCTGTGTGTGGTATCAATGCATCCCTACTCTATACACGGCGCTCCGTGTCCCTATAATATATATGATCAGGGGTTACCTTTTTTTATATTTTTATACTATTCCTATTAAATTAACAGTAATTTTTGATGTATTTTATTCAGTAGAAACTTTTTTTGCCTATATAACATGTGCTTTGTGAAAATAAAATGGTTTTGTGTGTACATTTTAATTTAGTTAGTGGATTCCTGTCCCGTGCAGTGAGAAGCAAAATGTAATGTAGTGTAGACACGCTGCGAGGCGGAGCGGAGTGAAGTCAATCCTGCAAAATGTTTGCTTCTCTTCGCTTCGCTACGCTGTGCGTCGCTACACGATCAGTGTGTCTCAGCCTTTATTCCCGCATCGCTATCTTACCGAATCAGTTTGTATACTTGTTACTGACTCTGCTTGTTCTGAGGACCCGATCTGTGGCCGACTTTGCCTGCCATTTGACTATTCTCTCTGTGTATTCCCTGCCTGTTCTGTTTGCTTCCTGTTGCTACTGGTGTGCGCCAATTCTCACCATATACAGTAGCGCAGTACAAGTGCCTAAACATTGCTGACCCGGTTTTGTTATAGCTGCTGATGTAACTGAATAGATCGGGGATCTCTTCTGCATTACCAAAACCTCCACCACTGCACTCTTCCACAATACCACAGAGGGGTTACTTACGGTGTGAAGGCACTTGCTGCCACCAAAAACACAATATTTGGGTGCACTGCCACTGACGCCTATACCAGATTCATATCATTTTAATTTTTGACTGCAGGGTCCAACCCTGCACTCTTCCACAATACCACAGAGGGGTTGCGGTGTGACGGCACTGTTGCCGACACTAAAGGCCCAATTTTAAAGCACCTATTGTTACTTTCATCCAAAACCTGCATAAGTTTCACCATAATTTAGCCAAAAAATCACTAAACTTGTTCTGCGTGTCCTAAAATGTCTCCTCTTTTCATACAGACTGCCACCCCAAGCAGTTGTTTATGAATAGATTAAAGGAAAACCGTTTACCGTCATTTGAAACGTCATTTTTTTGTTTTTAAATGTTTCTATACTTCCTAGAAATCCGCCACTTCACGGGCAGGTTATGGGGACCTCCTAGGCACAATATTTGAAGGAATTTTTCGTTTTTATTCTTAACCTTTATTTCATGGAAAACTCACTGTTCCTTTAAAAACTTTTTTTTAAAAACTTTTTGTCCTTGTTTCCTGTCCCCCAGGGCACTACCCAGACCCCCATATACCTTTTAAAATATCTTGCATATATGCCCTCTTGGAGGACACTCTAAAATTCAAACTTTCGAGTCCCATTGACTTGCATTGAGTTTGGTTCGTGTTCGCGTTCGAACTCGAACTTTTGAAATTGTTCGCGTTCAAATGCGAACCGAACACGTGGGTGTTCGGCTCATCCCTAATCACCTACTGCTGTTGATCCAAAAGAAGGCAAAAAACCCAGGCTGAAGCGTTCATCAATATGCAACACACTGGGAAAAAATTCCTTCTTGACCCCAGAATGGCGTCAGATTTCTCCTTGGATCAAGAAGCTTTTATCCATATATTAAATATTATAACCCTTAATATTCTGTGTCTGCAGGAAGTCATCCAGTCGTTTATTAAAAGTCTGTACAGTCTCTGACCCAACCACCTCAACAGGCAGAGAATTCTACAGCTTTATTGTTCTCACCGTAAAATAACCCTTCCTATGCTTTAGGGTGAATTTCCTTTCATCCAGTCTAAATGGGTGACCTCGTGTCCTGTGTATAGTCCTGTTAATGAATAGGTTTCCAGGAAATGGTTTATAATGGCCCCGTATATATTTATATAAAGTTATCAGATCCCCTCTAAGGCGCCGTTTCTCTAAACTATACAGGTTTAAACTTGTTAGTCTTTCATCATAACTTAAACCTTCCATTCCCCTTATTAATTTAGTCGCCCGTCTCCGCACTTTTTCTAGCACTTTAATATCCTTTTTTAAAACAGGTGCCCAAAATTGCACAGCATATTCAAGGTGCATCTTACTATTGATTTATACAGAGGCAAAATTATGTTTTCATCCCGAGAGTGAACTCCCCTTTTAATGCATGCCAATACCTTGCTGGCCTTGGCGGCTGCTGTTTGACATTGCACATTGTTACTTAGTTTGAAGTCTATGATTAGTTCCATATCCTTCTCCTGCTTTGATTTCCCTATCTCTGTACCATTTAGGGTATAGGTTGCTTGTGTGTTCTTCACTCCAAAGTGCATAACTTATCTACATCATATTTCATCTGCCATTTAAGTGCCCAGTCCCCCGATCTATCTAAATCCCTCTGCCGCAAAGTATCATCCTGCTCACATTGTATTACTTTTCATAGTTTTGTGTCATCTGCTATGCACCGCCAATGTTATCAGCTCCAGGCATCCATAGGACGCCATGAAGACAGGAGTGATCTAGCATGGGTTCTGCAGGAGCTCCCGTTAGTGAGATCTGTCTGGGACGGCAGAAAGATACACAAAGGATCACTGGGGACTGTTGCTCCCAGTGTTCAGCTGTCCACTGAGAGAGCAAGCAGCAGATTGCACTCCTCTTTTCATCGAGGGATCTAAGATGAGGAAGGGATTTAATAGTGGCCTTTAGATGATTGTGTTGAGTGATTGTGCTGAAGTGCAAACACTTAACACCATCTTTTACAAGACATTATTCAAACTTGAATAACACCAGATGCAGATGAACAATGAACTAGTTAGAATGTCTTGTTCTTCATCTGAAAGATGCACATTAACAAATAAAATAAGGAGACATAATTGAACAGTAAACAGTAAAGAGGCGCTCTGTTTGAAGACACAAGCAGAGCATATGTCTTGGATAGAATAAGCTGTTAAAAATTTAAGCAGAATGCTCCAGCAGTTCTGCTGTACAGCTTCAGTGCACTGCATAAAGGCAGCTTTGGAATAGGACTCCTGGTGTTCTAATGTAACATATGTCACACACTGGTACCGGGTGGGTACCAGCCTTGCTGGTTATGAGCCTGGTATGCAGTGATACACACACAGTAGGGAAGGGTGGAGGTGGAATGCAGGATGCAGACAAACCAATAGACTGAGGGCAAGGGGCAGGACACAAAGAGGACTGACCAGACTCCGGTAGGTACACAGTGGAGGTACTGGAGACTGAGTGTACAAGGAGACATAGTAGGCTGAAAACATTTGAAAGAGGCATGAGGAACTTGGAGAGGCACAAGGAACTTGGAAGGCAGGATGCTGGGGAGCAGGATTGGACAGCAGGAGAATAACAGGTCTAAGGAGCAGCAAGACACAGGTCCAGAATGAGTGAGTTAAAGGGCCACAATGCAAACGCACTGACTGCAGGGAAGAGTAACTTTTTACAGGGAATCAGTCATTGCCAGAATACCTTCACCAGTGGGATATGACAGAAGCAGGAAAACCATGGCTGGGTGTACTGAGGTTTGGGACGGGAGTACCAGGCTGCACCAAAACCTGGGCTGGAATATGCAAGACAGGAGAGATGCTGCCGCCTCAGGTGTGGGTACGGGTCACACTTTGGTTTGGTCCCTGGCATACAATAAATATTTTATAAAATTAATTAAGCACTTCCAAGCCGACTTGTGTGATTCAAGGTGCTTCTGACCCCATACATGTAGATACACCTTATCTTCCTCATTTTGATCAATAGCCATTGGATTCGAACGTCTGTAGAAGAATATTGTGGATAATCACCCCAATGCAAAACAATACCGACTTCTGGGTAATACTCACCTAACAGGAGAATGCCCTATTCACATTGATTGTTTGATAGAAAAATGCAAAAATCTATGCTTGATTTAATGGATGACAAGGTTATGTAAGCAAAAAACTGGTTTTGGGTTTCACAGAAAGTATAGTGGGAAGCATTGTGTTGACATAATAAGGTATTTTCTGACCTTTCTACTTATGTGTTGATGAAAGCCTCATTGTGCAATTTCTGTCACATTGTTGCCAAAAACATTAAAGCCATAGTAACAAAATAGTGTATACCTGAATGATGCAGTCTTTCCTTCTTCTATGTGTCATTCTCATATTGATGTACAGATATAGTGATTAGCACAAGCAGTAATTCTACCTGCAGTACACAGTTGTGCAAAAAAGAGGTAAATGTTAATTTCTGTATGAAATGTTTTTATCAGTAATAGTTTGTCCTGTTCTTCAATGTAGCTACGTAGTATGCAAGCTCAAGAAACAATCTGTCTTGGAAAACAGCAATGTAAACAAATCGCCAGCTGTCTATGTGAATGTAATAAATCATTGCAAAACTAAAGCCTGACAGAGATCTCATCTGATAAAATATCTGTAAATGTTGTGGAATAACATGAATTACATTTAAGGAGTTATTCAGTAAGAACCAATCACATTTCGTGGCCATTCGGCTATTCAGAGAGCAGGCAGTTCGCCAAATTTTGGCGATCTGCCAGCAAGTACGGTGCCTGTTCAACGGCAGTGAAATCCCCCATAGAGAAGCAATGGTTAATCTATTCAGAGACACCGAACAGTAGTGAAAAGTTGCCGAAGTGCCCTGCTGTTTCGGTGTTTTCATTAGGCAGGTTTATTCAGGCGAATCCCATAGGCTTCCATGTTAAAAATATTCCTGTTTTTTTTCAATATCTAATAAACCATTAATTATTTTAATCTGCAGTAAAAGTCTCTTTTTTCTTTTTCCTGTAACATACCATTTTATTATCATTCATATGACCTTATATGTAAATTGCAGGCATTTTTGTTGAGTAGTCTTTTTGCAAACAGCATTCCAATTTTGACACTTTAAATCATATTGTTTTGATTTTTTTTTTACCCTGTTCGTCAGCTTGTCGGCTTTTTCTGGTGGCTGGTCGGTGCTGTGCTCGATGGCTCGTTGGCTTTTTCTGACATGTGCAGCGTGTTTTGTGCGGAGGTTCTTGGGGGGGTATTCGGCAGGATTGCGGTGGGTTTGCGGTGGGTTTACGGCGGGTTTTCCCTGCACTCCGGGACCTTGCGGTAAATTCTGAATTCACCGCAGGGTGGGGAAATTTGATTCCCCGAAGTGCAGGGAAGTGCGGAGAACGAGAGAGCACCGAAATGTTGTGCTCTCTGAATTATCCCCCCCTTAATTTTGAAGAAATTAAAAAGACTTCATGGTTTCATTAAAATCCACTATAATTCCTCTTCTTTTTCTGATTGCGTAGCATTAAGGGTATGCTAAATACATAATTAAGTTAGGACAGATTTAGGGAAACAGATAAAAGAAGTGTCAATTGGCTATTAAAAAAAGTGTGTAATAAGTGTGACATGCAGGGTTACTCAATGACCCCAAAATTCCACCAGAATATTGGTGCTCTTAACATTCCCTGTACTTTGGGGAATCAAAATTCCCCTACCCTGAGGTGAATTCAGCGGTCACGAAGCAGAAAAAAAAACCTGCTGAACGCGTCTGAAAGAAGCCGGCGATCCGCTGAACACAGCGCTGACCAGCCACCGGGAAAAGCCGACAAGCTGACGAAGGGGGTAAAAAATAAAACAAAGCGATTGAAACTTTCAAAATTTTAAACGCTGTTTGCAAAAAAAACTACTGGGCAAAAATGGCTGGAATTAACATATAAGGTCCTATGATTAATAATAAAAAGGTCTGTTACAGAAAAGAAAACGCTATTTATAAAGGAATTGGAAGAAATTGCTGAAAAAATCCCTGAAAAAGCCTAAGAGATCCTAAAAATAAAAACAAAGAGTCTTTTTGCTGCAAATTAAAAGAATAAATGGTTTGATAGATATTGGTTAAAAGCAGAAATATATTTTACACTCAAACCTATGGGATTTTCCTGAATAAACCTGCCAAATGAAACCACTGGAAATCAGGGCATTTCACTGACATTTCACTGCTGTTCGGTGTTCTCTGAATAGATTAACCATTGCTTCTCTATGGGGAGTTCACTGCCGTCGAACAGGCACCGTATTTTACTGGCAAATTGCCAATATTTGGCTAATTGCCAGCTTTGGAATAGTCGAATGGCCCCGAAATTGCACGGTACGTGGAAATTCAATACCAGGGCCAGTCTGTGAATTATTTTCAGCCTGGGCAGGAAGTGTGGTCTTAGGCTAGGGTCAGATGAGCGCATTTTGTACGGACTGTGCGTCCGTGCAGTACGGACATACTTACTGACTGACAACAAGGTAGTGGCCACACAGTCCGTTTTTTTCACTGACGGATTTTTTGACTGATGTAGCAGGGAAAATAAATTACAATGAAAAAACACTCTGTCCGTCAAAAATGCTGGACGTATAAATGCAGTCCGTCTGACCATGCTCCATCACTCAAACACAAAGCTATGCGGACGATGTGGACGTGACGCACTCTGCACGTCCGTTCTAGCAGTATTACGTTCTTGCCTAACCTGCGTCCGTTTGCAGCGTCCGTCAGCCCTCGCACTTCTGTCCGGACGTACTTCGTGTGTGGGGCTCCATTTAACACAATTGTATGCTATCACGGATGTACTTATGTGCGGGCAACACGGACATTAACACTGCGCTCGTATGACCCCAGCCTTAGATGGGTTAATACGTAACTTGTGGTGGCTTCCAGAGAAGGAGCCTTGCGTATATTTTGTATGGATGTGTCATGGGTGGGACTTGGAAGTGACTTCATGAATCACAGTCCTTTTTCATGCAGACCTAGCTTTTTTTCTCGAAATAATATTGTTAATGAAATTTTCTATTCTCCACACTGGTTATAGCTGTGTATAGTCTGTGTCTCTGTTGGTGTCTGCATGTCAGTTTGTCTGTCAGCATCTCTGTGTGTGTGACAGTGTCTCTGTCAGTGCTAGTATCTGATTTTGTTTTGTCTTTTGGTTTCTCGGTGTGTCTCAGGGCCTGTGTCTCTGTGTATCTCTCACCATCCCTGTGTGCCTGCCTCAATAAGGGTCAGACATTTTTGCTTTGTTTCTGTAAATGTCTGTATTACTGTCCGAGGCAACAATTACGTCACCAAAGCAACCTATATAAAGCCTTAGGTGACCGAAACGTTGTCATTCCTTAGTAAACTTACTCCTTTTTACGAAATTTTGTGTTGTGCTGCTTGACTTCTATTTTTGTTTTGGAGCTGTGAGTATCTGTGTTTTGTGCCAGTGTCTTTGTGTGTCAGGTGCTCTGTGTGTGGTGAGCGGGTGACTCCGGTTTTCAGTAAATGCAGGAGACTATACAGGTTTCAGGGCACAAGGTTTGGGTATTATTTAACACAGGCAGGGCAAAGGAATATACAGAAGCAGAAGTAAATACAGATTAGGCTTGTGCACCGATTTTTTTTTCGGTTCGATTCGGTTTGTTTTTTCGGATTTTTAAACTTTTCGATTCGGCTCGTTTCGACCGATTTCGGTTTCGATTCGGTTCGGCTCGACTCGTTTTTCGGGTACGTTTTTTTTCGGAATATCGACCATTTTTCGTATTTTCGTGTCACTTTGCTCGTTTTTTGTATCGACTTTTCGTGATTTCGGAAATTTTCGTTTTTCGGAATTGTACATGTTTTCGGAATATCGACCATTTTTCGTATTTTTGTGTCACTTTGCTCGTTTTTTTCTATCGACTTTTCGTGATTTCGTAAAATTTTCGTTTTTTCGGGAACGTCTGTTCTCCTCGTTTCAAAGCAATAAATTTCGATTTGACACATTTCAAGTCCATTCGAAAATTCCGAAATTATTTCGTTTCGGCTGGGAAAACTTTTCGGATCTGACATTTTCGGATCTAAAAATTTTCGGAAAATCGGCCGCATCCGAAAACACGAATCGGGAAATTTCGTGAAAATTCCGAAATTCCGAAACCCGAAATGCACATCCCTAATACAGATAACTAGACACAGGAGCAAGACATGTGAGGAGCTGAGAAGTAAACTAGACACAGGGGCGAGACATGAAAGAAGCTGACAAGGAATACACTAGAATTTAGGCTAAAGACAGGAACAATACATATAATGAGAATAGAAGGAAACTGGGTGAACTAAACAGGCTAAAGACAGAGGGGCAGGACATGAACAAGGAACTAGATACAAAAGGATACTTATTGAGACACAGGTTGCAAACAAAAGGCAGATTGCAGGATACAGGGACACAGATAGCAGAGGGTCTATGGTGGAAGTGGCAACAAAGGGGTCTTGGTACAGGGGTCAGCAGGAGTCTTTTATGAATGGTGGAAGTCTTTGGTAGAAACAAAAGTCCTTTAGGCAAAATGAGGGGATAATCCAGATAGCAACAGAAGTCCAGATAAAGCAAGGGTGTGGATAAACAGGAGTCCGGTAGGGAAGGCACGGGGGTCTGGAATCCAGGTACAGGCAGCCAGGCTCACACAGCGTGTGACTCACTGGTCAGACTTTAATGCTGAAGTGGGGAGCATTGGGCGTAGTCTCCCTATATGGAGACCTGGGCAGGTGAGGGATGATTAATCTAAGGGTTATACATAGGGGAAACATTGGGTCGTAGGAGCAAGGAAATGGATGAAGGAGAGGGCTAGGACCTGGTTTAGGACATAGCAGGAAAGTTGGAGTTGGGTTACAGGATGGTCCAGACCCAGATCAGGGCCTTTTGTAGCGTCTGCGGCGAGGGACCTGACATAGTGGGCCATATTACATACTTGGTGCTAACTTAACCAGAGCAGTTGTAAACTTAAAACCTCCATAGGCTATAATGGCTCTGGGAAGTTTACAACAGCTCTGGTTAAGTTAGCACCAAGTATGTAATATGGCTCATAGTGTGTCATTAGACTATTTGTGCACTTAACAGTAAGATTCGGAGAAAGTAGAGGCTGAGCGACAATCGAAAGACAGAGACATTAGCAGGTGAAGCATTTTGAGGGAAAACACTTTCAGAGTTATCCAAAGAGATCCGAATTGCTTGAGAAAGGTAACCGAACGCTGAAATTCAGCGTACGGTTACCTTTCCTGGCCATCCGGCTATCCAGAGAGCAGGTAATTCGCCAAATCCTGGCGAATTGCCTGCACATACGGTGCCTGTTCGGTCCCTGTTCGAGGGCAGTGAAAACCCCATGAAAATGCACTGCTTCGGCTATTCAGAGAACACAAACCAGCAGTGAAAGGTTCCCGAAATGCCCTGCCATTCGGTGGTTTAAGGCTAGGGTCAGACTGAGGCAGTGCGAACGCGCGTGCAGGCGCACTTAATCACGGCCGCACTAGCAGCAAATGACAGGCAATGACGGCCAATATACGATGTACGGTCGCACAAAAGTCCGGCTGCGCAACGCAAGTGGAAAATGAACGCATTTTTTCGAGAACGTTAAACCACTAGTACTGACGTACAGAGTGCGCTGCGTCGGCTAGAGGCGTGTGTGCGTGATTAGGAGATGTCAGACGCTGCTAATGTCCGGCCAACATAACGTCCAGACGCAAAAAGGGTTTTATTGATGATCCGTACAAAATCACGGATGAAACTGCGCATCGTATGACCGCTATCGCGTATTCCGTGAAAAAATACGTCCATTCTTCGAACGCACATTTTCACGGACAACGTGAAAAATGCGTTAGTCTGACCCTAGCCTAATTCGGCATATTTATTCAGGAGAATCCCATAGGCTTCAATCTTAAAAATATTCCCGTTTTAATTCAATATCTAATAAACCGCTCATTATAAAATTCTGCAGTAAAGAGTCTCTTTATTTATAGATTTTTTAGGATACTTTAAGCATTTTTCTGAATTCTTTCTTTTTTTTTTAAAAGTCCGATTTTTTTTTTTCCTTAAGTTTTTTTCATTTTTCTGTAACAGCCCTTTTTATTATCATTCCCTGGACATCATATGCAAATTTCAGACATTTTCGCTCAGTAGTTTCTTTGCAAACAGCGTTTCATTTTCACATTCATACAAACTGTTTTGCTAATTTATTCACCTCCCTCTGTCTGCGGTCTCGGCTTTTTCTCGGCTTTTTTCGGCGGCTTCGCTGTGTGTGACCGGCTCCTGCTTGGGTTTTTCCGGCGTCTTCGGGTTAATCCAGATGTTTTTGCGGGTTTTCGGCGTGCATTCGCTGGGTTTTGCGGTGAGTTTTCGTCAGGTTTGCGGCAGCCTTTCCCTGCAATTCGGGGACCCTGTGGTGCTTGCTGATTACACCGCAGGGTCACCAAAATGGGATCGGCAACACGAACTGAATTGAAGAGAACGAAAAGTCACCGAACGTGCGGTGACTTTTCGAATCTCTTTGGATAACCCTGATAGGTGAAGAGAAGTGAGGAGATAAACATTACAAGAGTTATATGTAGACAATGGAGAAATGCATTTAGAGTAGGGGATGGGGAGCAGAGACTGTATTTAATGGGGAGGCAATGGAGTGGCAGCAAAATGTGTTTTGCCTAGGGATCTTAAAACCCTTGCATAAACCCTGCTAGCATGCAATCCTAGAGACCGAGCCATATTAATAGTTCTGTAGCACATGTCTTACAATGATGAGTTAGAAAGGTTTGAAGACTGTCAGCAGTTACATAACAACTCAAATTGAGTTCACTTTGTAAAGAAAATTATATAAGCTTAAATACAATGCAGAATCAATTTAATTTAGTTTACTGTATAATGTAAATTTTTGCCCTAATGTAGATAGCTGGAAGCCACATAAATTGACACAAAATTTATAGTGTAAAACAATGTGTTGTACTGACAGGATCACCGTAAATTACAAAAATTACTTGTTAATGCACTATAAGGTTTCTCTGAAATCACCTGATCAACAATTAAAGGTGTGTAGACAGATAAGGGTGATACAAATCAAGGCGGGTTGTACAAGCATAGAAGGAAAACACAGAATAATACCCACATACTTAAAGTCAGCAGCAATGCTAAATGCAAACAAACAGGTTAAAGTCAGATACAAGATGTTCTATCTGCTTGAGAGAATTACATAGCTGAATATCGTTCTAAGCTATTATCTGATTAAATAGCCATAAACATCACACAATGGTAAACCATGGCTCTGATAGGATTAATTACAGCTGTAATAACTGCAAAAACCCTGTGATATCCAAGCATGTGTGATGTTGAATGTCATGAAAAATAGAATAAATAAAAAACAAAAGGAATTCTTTTTCTCTGGAATGATATCTTTATGTAGATACAGTATTCTGCATGCCAGGGATTTCAAGCTAGTGCAAAAACAATATCCTTGCTCTTCTTCTCCTCTGACTGTTGTAATGCAGCATTGTTGAATATTAATGTTACTTGTTGAATATTCTTTTACAATGATGATGGATTATTTCCAGGTCTTCTGCAGAAATCTAATTTGGAGAAAAATGTGTTTAGTTTGAAAATATTTCCTTAATTATAAGGGTAGTTGTAACATTAACTGGGGTTTACTGGACACCTGCTTGCGGACCAGACCTGAACATGTTACAGCGTCTGTTCCCTCTCTTCAGCGATGCTGATTCGCAGCAGCTTTCCTTCTCACAACTCTAAGTCAGAACTTGCGGGAGTGCTGTATATTTCTATGTATCTCTCCCCAAACATCAGACACAACTTAATGCAGGGGAATGTATATCTTTAATGGAAATGAGAGCAGTTATATGGAAAACAGAGAGGGAGGGGTAACATGACACAATCAATAGAATACATTGTCTACATGAGGGGAAGTTGAATTCTTTCAGAAGACACAGAAACCTAATTAGTACACACAAATCGGGATTAGCAAACACACAGCATCAGGTTAATCAAAGACAAACAGGTAGCAAGAACAATACCTCTACATTGTACCTCTAACACAAACTAACTCCTAAAATACAAGCAGTTGCAAGATAGAAATACATTTAGCTCATTAACCCTTGGATGCCCCTTATGCCCATTGTCCTTGAGAACTGGCTTTGCCAAATTGGTCCACAATCTCTTGGCAGGAGGCCAGCATCCACACTTCTCCAACAGGTACAGAGGTCATATACACAGGGTAATTCAAAGAGATCCGAATGGCTGCCGATAGGGAACCGAACGCTGAAAATCAGCGTTCGGTTACCTTTCTTCGCCATTCAGCGATCCAGAGAGCAGGCAATTCACCAAATCCTGGCGAATTGCCTGCACATACGGTACATGTTCAAGGGCAGTGAAATCCCCATAGAGAAGCAATGCTTCAGCTATTCAGAGAGCAAAAACCAGCAGTGAAAGGTTCCCGAAATGCCTTGCCATTTGGTGGTTTAAGGCTAGGGACAGATGAGCGCATTTTCTGCGGCCACCGTCAAAATGTACGTCGATGCGTGCGCACGCATTTTTTCACGGAATACGCTTAAGTGGTCAGACGATGCGCAATTCTGGACGTATTTCATGACGATGGGGTGAAAAGAAGTCTAGGGAAATCCGGCTGTTTGAACGTTATGTAGGCCGCACACTAGCAGCGTCTGACGTCTCCTAATCACGCACACACGCTGCTATGCGGCCGCAGCGCACTCTGTACGTCAGTACCAGCGGTTTAACGTTCTCGAAAAAATGCGTTCATTTTCCACTTGCGTTGCGCGGCCGGACTTTTGTGCGACCGTACGTCGTATATTGGCCGTCATTGCCCGTCATCTGCTGCTAGTGCGGCCGTGATTATGTGCGCCAGAACGCGCGTTCGCACTGCCTCAGTCTGACCCTAGCCTAATTCGGCAGGTTTATTCAGGCGAATCCCATAGGCTTCAATGTTGAACATATTCCCGTTTTAACTCAATATCTAATAAACAGTTGATTATAATATTCTGCAGTAAAGAGTCTCTTTATTTATCGATTTTCTTAGGATATTTTAAGCATTTTTCTGGATTTTTTTTAAAAAAATCTGATTTTTTAATTTTTTTAACTTTACTTA
This sequence comes from Leptobrachium leishanense, assembly GCA_009667805.1. NCBI lineage: Eukaryota > Metazoa > Chordata > Amphibia > Anura > Megophryidae > Leptobrachium > Leptobrachium leishanense. Next base: position 177,206,492 of record CM019065.1, read on the forward strand.
TTTTTTCTGTAGCAGCCCTTTTTATTATCATTCATTGGACCTCATATGTAAATTTCAGACATTTTCACTCAGTAGTTTCTTTGCAAACAGCGTTTCACTTTTCAAACATTCAAGCATACTGTTTTTAGAATTTATTCACTCCTTCATCTGCGGTGTCGACTTTTTCCGGCGGCTGCTCTGCGTGTGATTGGCTCCTGCTCGGGTTTTCCTGGCGGGTTAATCCAGATGTTTTTCCGGGTTTCGGTGTGCCTTCGCCGGGTTTTTGAGGTGAGTTTTCGTCGGGTTTGCGGCAGCTTTTCCCTGCACTTCGACGGCCCTATGGTGCTTGCTGAATACACCGCAGGGTCACCGGAATGGGATTGCCGAATCCCCCCGAATTGAAGAGAACGAAAAGTCACCGAACGTGCGGTGACTTTTCGATTCTCTTTGAATAACCCTGATAGTCTTGGCAAGGGTGCCAAGGAGGATGAGGGTGCAAAGGTAGAGGGAGCTTCAGTTACAGTGGATCTTTATAATCTAAATTAAGGCCATTATTCAGATGAGCCAATAATAGGGAGCTGCAATAGCAAAATTCAGAGTGAGACAGTAAAAAAAATTCTGCTATCTATAACTAGATCTATGATGAATGTGCCACTATGTTTGTGGTTCAACATATAATATTTGGAGCCTCTACTATACAATGTATAGGTAGCATTATTTTACAATAACCTGTGTTTGCCCTGGAGCCATTTTCAGTAATGAATGGGACCATTAGACTTACAGGGTTATTCAAAGAGAGCTGAAATGGCTCTGAAATTGCACCAAAGGGTGAATTTCCTTGTACGGTGCAATTTCGTGGCCATTTAACTATTCAAAAAGCTGGCAATTTGCCAAATTTGTAAACAGAGTTGAAATTTTGAAACTTTCAGGCATACTGTTTTTTTGTTTTTTTTTACCCCATTCGTTAGCTTGTCTGCTTTTTCCAGTGGCTGGTCTGTGCTGTGATCGGCAGCTCATCGGCGTTTTTGGGCATGTTCGTCATGGTTTTTACAGTGGTTTCTGCGTGTCTTCGGTGAGTTTTCGGTGAGTGTTCGGCGTGTGTTCGACGGGTGGTCGTTGAGTTTGCGGCAGGTCCTCCCTGCATTCTGGGGACCCTGTGGTGAATGTTGAATTCACAGCAGGGTGAGGAACATTGATTCCCCGAAGTGCAGGGAAGCGCGGGGAACCTGAAAGCACTGAAATGTCGGCGACATTTTGGTGCTCTATGAATAACCCCTTAGGTCAGCTTGCGAGGTGGTCCAACAACAAGTTGCTTCTTGAAGCAAGTAGCCAAATTGCCAGAGAAAGAGATGGGAGACAGCTGCACCAGACACAAGGTGATTTTTAGGATATCAGGTAAAAAGTGGAGAGGGGTGGGGAAACCAGGTGGGGGTTAGGGAGGTTTAATAATTTTAAGGCAGGAAATGGAGGCTCATATTTGCAGTCTCTTTCTCGCTTTAATTAAACAGCAGCAAGAAGATAGACAGAAAAGTATAAAACTTGACAAAAAATAGTATCAACATGGTATATCCTGCAACACCCCTCCCACAGTGCAGTATGGAATGTCCAAAGTCTATATATCTTTCTCCCCAACGTCCATTAAACCTCTTTCTTGCTGCTCAGCGACAGTTAAGTATATCTTTTTTCCCCAGACTCCCTGCGCTGCTAAAGGGAGTCTGGGGCGAGTTTAATTGCTGTATTGCACTGTATTTTAACTTAATTAACTTGTAGGTGTGTTTGGCCGTCGGGTTTGGAACTGGTGCCGCGGTGGTACAGTTCCATTTTGCCTCCCACGGCCTGCGCACTTAGTCAGCCGATCGCCTCATGATTAGGCTCCGCCCATACTTATCACGCGGCTTGCGCGGCATTCTGGCGCGGCGGCCATTTCAAAATTCGGAACAGAAGTGTTTAAACATGTCTTACTCAAAACCAACTCGTTCTGAGCGCAGAGACTCCGATTCCGGCAGCAGTTCGCTCCATCAGGGTGCCCTAGTAGAGCAGCACGGAGGTCTACCTTTTCAAAGACACCATGAGGATCCGGAGCTGCGGATGGCAGCAATGGAAGCTTCTATCTCCAGGATACAGTCTGCGGTCACCTGCATGTCTGATTCCTTCTCCAGAGCCTGGTCAGAACGTAATGTACCTGCCCATACTCCCTCCACATCCTTTGCTCCACAATTTTTTATGCCTCCTATTTCAGTTAACCCCTGCCCAACTGTAGCCTCCAGCACCCATACCCCGCTACGCTCTGTGAGCTCCCACGGCCCTTCTTTAAATAGGAGTTCTCATACTCCTCACTTTGACATGGGCTCTCATACCCTTAATAGACCCTCAGGTTTTCATATCCTGAAAGAGACCGCGCCTGACCATCTGAGCACAAGAGGGGCTGGCATCCCCGTTCAACTGCCTTTCCCAAAAAACCCCCCCTCCATAAAAGAGCCTTTGACCGTGAGGCGTGTACAACGGTCTGCATACCAAAAAAATCTAAAAGCACCTCTCTCCTTCCAGCTTACCCTGATTCTGAGGAGGAGGAAGAGGGGGATAAGGGTTATGAAGAAGAACCCTTTGAGGTTCATGCCCCTGAATATGACGCACAACTAGAAGGGGATATTGTCACCACTTTCCCCGGCACTGCTCCAAGGGAAATAATTTATGACCCTCAGGGTAACCCCCTTTTCCATCCCAAAAGCATCTCCCACCCACGTTCCATGGATTGGTACCCCCTTCCTCACGTTGCTAAATGGATTGACGCCAACTTTAGAGCCCCATTAGATCGTCCCTCTAGAGCGACTTTAAAAGCAGAATGTCCTCGCCCAACCACGGTAGGCAAAACTTGCCTCACCCCGATAGTGGACGAACACTTTGAAAAAATTTTGGGTTCCAGAGGATGAAATGTTAAAAAGGGAATCGATCACGCCCTTCGCATGATCCAAGATAAGGTCCTTGACATGTCGGGTCCCCTAGCCTGTTTGTTTGAGCTAATCGAAGAGGCTAAAATTGCAGGGACTCCCCTTGATCCCGAAGAGGTGGGAGGCTGGCTCCAACACACTATGTGCCTGTTTGGGAATGCTAAATGCTGTTGCGGCAGAACGTCGCAAGGCGATTTTAATCAAAGTAGACCCTCAATTCACTACCCTGGCCCCTAATGACCTGGGGGGTGAGGCACAAGGCCTCTTATTTGGGGATAAATTTGTCAAAGAGATGGGGACCTACGCAAATTCTTTTGTGAACATCGATAAGGCGGACATCGCCATCAAAAAAGTTTTTCACGCCCCACGTGTTTTTGGAAGGGCCGGCAGAATCAGAGGGCGCCCTGCCGGCCGGGCAAATACTCCCAATACTATTTCCCGCTCAGGAAATATGCCCTCCTTGTCCACCCCAAAACCTAGAGGCACTGGTTTCACGGGACAATTCTTCCCCACAAGAGCTCGACCCTGGCAAGGACGCGGATTCCGAGGAACCAGAGGCAGAGGTTATCTCTGCCGCGCAGCAGGTAATTTTGCAAGTGATACCTCACTCATCAGTTCCGGTCGCGGGGCGCCTGCAACACTTTCCACACAATTGGGCCTTACTAACATCAGACGCATGGGTTCTAAACACGGTTCAGGGATTCACTATAGACTTCACCGACACTCCACATCAGTCGTCACCACCACGCCCGTTGACTCTGGCATCACACTTACACACACTGGTACACACCGAAGTTTTGAGCCTCCAAGAAAAAGGAGCAATAGAACCGTCACACAACCCAGTTTTTGTCAGCAACCTCTTTGTAGTTGCCAAAAAAGGAGGCGGTTATCGCCCCATAATAAATCTGAAGGAATTAAACAATTGGGTGACATATCGCCACTTCAAGATGGAAGGAATCCACACAATGAAGGAGTTACTGATACCTGGGGATTGGCTGGTCAAACTGGATCTCAAAGACGCCTATTTGACAGTTCCCATTCGAGAAGACTTCCGAGAATTCCTCGTATTCCCCTGGAACGGAAGAATGTGGAAGTTCACATGCCTCCCGTTCGGCCTGTCATCAGCACCATGGTGCTTCACCAAGTTGATGAAACCAGTGATAGCTCACCTCAGATCAAGAGGCATTCGCTTAGTCATATACCTCGACGACATTCTAATAATGTCTCAGTCACACACCACTCTGCAAATACATTTACACTGGACCATTCAACTACACCAAGGACTCGGGTTTCTGGTCAATATGGAGAAATCGATCCTACAACCATCACATCGACTAGAGTTCCTGGGTTTCATTCTGGACTCGACGTCTCAAACTCTGAGCCTCCCGAACTCCAAGGTCCTTTCTATCAAGAAAGAAGTCCGTACCCTGTTACGTCATCGATCCACACCATTGCGGCAGATAGCACGCATCATAGGTCTCATGTCAGCAACACGGCATGCAGTGTTTCCGGCTCCTCTACATTTCCGAGCCCTCCAGAGATTGAAGGCCCGTTTTCTCCGGTCAGACCCCTCCTACAATACAATTGTGGAGGTCACAGAAGACGTGATCCAGGATCTACACTGGTGGATTTCAGATCTACACATTTGGAATGGAAGCCCCCTTCACTTCCCGGCTCCTACACTCGTGATCGAATCAGATGCCAGTCGCCTGGGTTGGGGTGCTCGATGCGAGGATCGGGAAACGGAAGGTCGATGGTCCCTAGACGAAACAGCATTCCACATCAATGCCCTGGAATTACTAGCGGCCTCCTTCGCTCTCAAATGTTTCACGAAAGAGACAACCCATCAATCTATTCTACTGAGATTGGACAATTTCCCAGCCGTTAGTTATATCAACGGCCTAGGTGGCCCACGTTCAATCCAACTGACGTTGATGGCACGTTACCTTTGGGATTTCTGCTTCCAACATCATCTTCACGTGTCAGCACAGTTCATCCCAGGACTCTCAAATGTAATAGCAGACTGGAATTCGAGACATTTTCACGACGCAGGCGACTGGTCACTACACTCTTCAGCTTTCTCAGCGTTCTCTCTATGGTGGGGTCCATTCCACACGGACTTATTTGCATCCCGGCTGAATGCAAAGCTACCCAAATTCTTCAGCATGCGTCCAGACCCAGACGCAATGGCGACAGACGCGTTCCTCCAGACATGGTCGCAGGGACGCCACTATGCTTTTTCACCATTCGCCCTGATTCAAAGAGTGTTGAATGTCATCAGGACTCATCGTGTCACCCTGGTACTGGTGACTCCATTCTGGCCGTCTCAAGCGTGGTTTCCATCGTTACTGGACCTAGTGATCGAGACACCTCGTCTACTCCCGAACATGCAGAATATACTCCTAGACCTGGAAGGACGACCCCATCCACTGATGTCGTCAGGCCATCTGCATCTCATGGGGTGGTTGCTGTCAGGATCAGTAGAACTTCAGGTGGCATATCGAGCTCTACTGCCGCATTACTTGAACAATCTTGGGCCCAAGGAACCAGAGGAGTATACAGTTCCTACTGGTCCAAATGGTCTAGCTGGTGTATCGAACGGGCTCAAGATCCCTTTTCTGCCCCTCTAAATTTTGTACTAGATTTTTTGTCTTAAATTTTCGACTCCGGTATAGCTTATCGCTCTTTGAATGTGTTACGATCAGCTATGTCATCAGGACATATAGGCTTTGAGGGTGTTTCGCTTGGTCGTCATCCCCTAGTGTGTCGACTCCTACGAGGTGCCCGCTTTGCTCGTACCCCACAACCACGATATGTTACGACATGGGACGTTAATATCGTTTTGCGGTTTTTACTCGCCTGGCCTGATAATCATGGTTTATCCCTGCGTAAGTTATCAGCCAAGTTGCTGATGCTCCTTTGTTTAGTGTCTTGTAAACGTATAGGAGATGTGAGGGTACTAGATTTTGGAGTTCGCTCCTTCCTCCCTGAGGGTGTCCGTTTTGATATTTCCAGACACACTAAAACTTCCATTTCCCAGGCTTTTTTCCGAGTTTCCAACTACAACCCGGGTTATGCCCGTCCGTTGTTTACAAGAGTATGAGGAACGTACTCTTCCTCTTCGACATAATTTACAGATAACGCCCTTATTTATTTCATTTAAGCCACCCTTCCTTCCGGTCAGCTCGCCAACCTTGGCGAGATGGATTCGTTGGCTTTTAAAATTAACAGGAATTGATGTTTCCCGGTACGGTGCACATTCGATACGGAGTGCAGTTGCTTCTAAGGCAGTATCATCCGGTTGCCGTTTAGAAGATCTATTACGTTCAGCTGATTGGTCAAGAGAATCTACTTTTAGAGAATTTTATTTTAAGCCTATATCACACTGGTCCTCCGGTGTATTAGATGTTTGATATAGATACGATTTCGGAGAGCTGTGAACTTGCAAATATGAGCCTCCGTGTCCTGCCTTAAAATTACTAAATTTTCCTATTTCATAACGGAAAGTTTGAATTTTATTAAGGACACGGAGGCGAATATTTCCCTCCCTTTCCCTCCCTGTCAAGTTGTACGATTATCAAATACTTCAATAAAATTCTGACTTTATGGTTTATTTTTATGAACTCGTCAATATTATATAAATATATCTATGTATTACACTGCTTGATACAATAAAGTTATTTGATTTTTCGTGTACTGAAATTATTTCAGCGCTAGTCCAGCGTGTTCTTCGTATTGCACGCAGTCAAAGACTCACAAGCTAACACACATTCCATGTTTGTATTCTCTCTTTTCAGCCTCAGGTACATTTCAATAAGTACTGGCTTTACTGGATCCTCTTCTACTGGATGATCCATCTTCGTCCTTCATCCGTTTTAATTCCCGTTGGACTTCTTCAGTTCTAGACGTCTTCGCTATTTTCAAGAAAGAGGTTTAATGGACGTTGGGGAGAAAGATATATAGACTCTGGACATTCCATGCTGCACTGTGGGAGGGGTGTTGCAGGATATACCATGTTGATACTATTTTTTGTCAAGTTTTATACTTTTCTGTCTATCTTCTTGCTGCTGTTTAATTAAAGCGAGAAAGAGACTGCAAATATTCACCTCCGTGTCCTTAATAAAATTCAAACTTTCCGTTATGAAATAGGAAAATTTAGTAATTATAACCTCCATTTATGATTTCATTGTCCCTTTATTGGAAACCTCACGCTGTATTATGATTACTTAGATTTAATCTTTATGTGACAACTGTATGTCCCACAAAGAAAAGATATAACATGCATCATAATTGATAAGCACTGTTGGCTTTTTTACCACCTGACAAATTATTGCATCTACTTCTGATTCAGAATGGATTGCTAAATTCTGTCCTTTAGCATCAAAATGATTCTATTGAAATCAAGATGTACATTTTGAAAGTGAAATGTGAGACCACTTTCGGCATGACTAGCGTGATAAGCTTAATCATTAAAAAAGTGGGTTGGCAAGGAAGAACTTTCCTTTTTTGGAGTTTAGACCCGGTTGGTCATATTTCCGTGCTTTATGTAGGTGGCAGTAAATCAATATACTATTATATAGCTGTATGAACTAATGAGGCAAAGCGGAAAGCAATGAGAGGGATATGAGCAGACATGTCCTGGATACACGCACATGAACCTTGTATTCACTGCTATTATGTTGAAGAGCATGATCATGTTGCAGTCTGTTAACAAGGCTAAAATACCACAGACAAAAGTGTTACAGTCAAAGCCCCATAATCAACCAACCTTAAGTCCTACATTACACCGTGATCTTAAATTAGTTTAAATTTGGATATTTTTTAAAAGAGTGTGAAAGTACACCACTTTGAATCACTGAAAATCATTATTATCATTATTATCACATACATTGTAATTGTTTAAGATTATTTAGGCATCACTTGTTTCATTTTGGACATATGACGCACATTAGTGGAAATTAAAACACAAAATTACAGAGGGAAAAGCACAACAGCACCTATACTGATTAATGCACAACAGACAAAATACTGCGCCAACTTCTAGAAAATGGTACATGATGCAATTCACTCAGTTACTGGATCGGACTTCCACTTTGCCCCCTCTACTTGCCTCTTGCTGCAATTCTCGGTGCCTATTAAAGCTATGGACACATCTTTTTCTTTGAGACTTGTGATGGCTGCTAAACCTTTGATACCTCTCCTTTGGGGAAAACAGACGATCCCTACTTGGCGTGCATGGGTATCTAGAGTAGAACCATTATTAAGGGTCATGGATAGGTTAGTGGCGCTGGAGAGAGTCCAACTGGCGGCCTAAGGGAGGCCCGGGTTTTATTGTGTTAGATACCTGGCATTAGGATCTCAGGAGGAGGATACGTCTGGTGGCACTTGAGATCCTTTATGACAATTCTAATTGCTCCTTTCTGCAGAGGGGGCAACTGGGGCAACCAAGGCCGGGCCCTGCCTTTGGCCCTCTCTGAAACATGTTTTCCCCCCTGTTCCTAATGCATGTGAGGTCGTCCTGCTAATGGCTTGTATTTTCTGCCCGATTCCCCACCCATATTTCTACCCTATTGCCCTTGCCTCTCTCCACCCTCTCTTCCTTCTGCATGTTTTGTTTCTGCTTATTGTATGTTTGTTAGTTCTTTTTCTCTCTTCACCTTAGATCTGCATTATGTGTGGACAGCACAGATTGACGCACTAGCAAATGCCCGTGAGGACAAGGTCTATTATGTTACGGTATAGACTTGACGAATATACCCCCGGGGATTTCACAATTCCGTATGTCATTTGTTTTTTGCTTTTGACTTTGCTGGATATACACGTTTATCTTTACCTGTAACTGCAAGGTATTTATGGTGTTCTTCCCACCAGGCATTCATTATCTGTCTATCGGTATGTATTGTAATTCATATTTTACCTATTGTAAGCACCATCTTTTTCTTAAAATAAAATGTTATTTACATAAAAATACTGCAGCAAAAGGGTGCTCCAATGGATCCAAGTGGGAATTAAGAAAAGGAATCCAGGCACTCCATATGCAGTCAAACAACAGTAGCTTTTTTGGGTGAGTACAGGTGGCAATGTTCCAGCCTTATCAGGCCTTTGTCAAGCCCAAATACACAGTTAGGGTTTTTCAAAGAGAGTCGAACTGGCCCCAAAATAGCACTGAACAGTGAATTTCCCCGTACGGTGGCAGCAGTGAAATCCCCCATGGAGAAGCAATGGTTAATCTATTCAGAGACACCAAACAGCAGTGAAATGCCCTGATGTTCGGTGGTTTCATTCGTCAGGTTTAATCAGGAGAATCCCAGGTTTCAATGTTAAAGATATTCCTGGTTATATTGAATATTTATAAAACCCTTTATTCTTTTAATCTGCAGCAAAAAGCGTCTTTATTTATTTATCTTTTAAAAAAATTTAGGCATTTTTTGGAATTTTTTCGACGAAAACTTTTTTCCGATTTCTTTTAAATAGCATATTTTTTTCTTCTGTAACAGACCTTTTTTATTTAATTCATAGGACCTTATAATTTAAATCCAGGCATTTTTGTAAAGTAGCTTTTTTGCAAACAGCATTTAAAAGTAGCATTGTTTTTTCTATTTTTTATAACCGTTCTTGCTGTTTGCCTGCTTTTTCCAGCGGTGGTCTAGGGATCGTCGGCTTTTTTCGGATGCGTTCGGCAGTTTTTGCGATGGATCATCAGGTCCATTCGGCTTTTGGTTGTTTATCTTTGACGCCCAGCCCAAAAAATAACCTAAGGCCAGTCAGAGTATGTGTCTTCATGAGCAGTGTGAGAATCATCGCGCACTACTGCTACATCATACCATTCCTACTGTACGGGAAGGCCTTTATAGGAGCAATGACATCACTGAGTGATTGTCCCTTTTACTATGACGCTGTGCAAGCCAGAGGCTGTCCTAAGGATAAACAATGGGAGAAAGCAAAAGGGCAGAAACGAACCAAATATACATCTGAAAGTGCAATTCACAGTAGTCAAAGCATGTCTTCGGGATGCGGGGTTGATTACCCAAGAGGACTACCGAACATCCACTACTTGACAGTATACTGGAAGAGCGCATGATTCCTATATTCTCCAATCATGTAATGGCATTGCCAGTTTTCAAAATGAGCAGCAGCAGGAGTTAAAAAAATCCCTGCTTAACTGAAGCTGATACATAAATTTCCAATATGTGACCATGCAAAACCTTCATTGGAATTTGTTTATTAACTTTACATATATATATATATACATATATTATAAATGCAGTCTGAAGATGGAAGATTGTATAAAGGTACTTGAGATTCACAAGCTGCACCTGCTGCATCATTGATAGATGGTGTTTTTAATACAGTTTACCTAATACATTCATTAGATCTTATTTTACACAGTGGTAATCAGTAACTTCAAAATGCACAGCTGAAGCAGATTTCAGTTTTCGTTTTTATGAAGTGACAAATAGCTTTCTCCTAACTCACGTGGTAGAATAGTTAGCTAATCCTCTGACACATTTAGATCTGCATTTTCGTTGTAGTATCATGGATCTATATATGGTTCTGCAATTTATATGGAATCTCCAGAGGCTTCCTTTCAAACAGTTCTAATCACAACATTATTTCAGTAGAAATATGTAATGGGGGCTATGGTATCCTATCACTTTAAAATTATGAATGAATATGCATATGGACAGACGTATTGGAGCACACATCTTAATGATTGAATTCCGGCTGTTGCGATCAGACCCATTGCAGCAGGTCAGGGCACCGGCCTGCTACAGGGGTTGGCGCCGGCCTGCTGAGGAGCGGGCACAGCCTGCAGAAGGGCCGTGCCTTGTCGTCAATGTCTGGGCCAGGAGCTCCATGACGCTTCCTTTGATAGGGCGGCAAAATGCCACCCCTGAAAAAGTGCCACCTAGAGCGGCTGCACCACCGGGCTACTTGAATGGGCCGGCCCTGCAGCAGGTGTATAAAATTAAACACCTAGCCATGCAATCTGCATTCACAAACATTTGTGGAAAAAAACTCAGTGAATTCAAGAGTAGTACTGTGATAGGATGTCACCTGTGTAATAAGACAGTTTGTGAAATTTCATCCCTGCTAGATATACTCAGTGGTCAGTGCTATTCCACAGTTGTGTAAGTGGTGTTACAGGAAAGTTGAAGTTTTTAGCATCAACAGCAACTCAGGCACCAAGCAGAAGACACAGAGCGGGTTCATCGAATGTTGAGGTGTATGGTGCGTATTAGTCGCCAATGCTCTGCTGATTCCATAGCTGGAGAGTTCCAAACTTCCACTGCCATTAATATCTGCACAAAAACTGTGTGATGGTGAGCACTACGTGGAATGGGTTTTTATGACCAAGCAGCTACATGCAAGCCAGACATCGCCAAGTACAAGGTCAATTTAGGATTGAGTTGTGTAAAGCATTCTGATATTTGATAGTTAATTCAGTTTGATGAGGTTTTTTGTGATTATAATTTTGTCATGTATGGGAGAACTAAATCTCCACTACTAATGTTGGTACAATCAACTTCAGTTTTAGTGAAAACTTAGAATTTTCAAGTTAGTATTCAAAATCATAAATTTTTTGAGTATTTGAAATAGAACTATATCGTCGATATATAGTAGCACTATAAAGATGCTACAATGGCACTTTAAATTTGAGTTTTATGTTATAACCACCCGACTCACTGACGCAACCAGTCCATCACTCCTACCAATCACTCTCACCTTGCAGTCCTCTCCTCCTGTCTCCACACCCAACCCTTCTAAATTGTATTTCCCCTTGGCAATAGGGTCCTCATTTAGTCCTGCACTGGTTTGTCAAAATGTTGTTCAATGTACTGTAACCCTGTCTATATTGTGCCCATTGTAAAGCACTGCGGAATATGCTGGTGCTTTATAAATAAAGAATAATAATAATACAACCTAAAGAAAGACATGAAGCTCATTTATTTTATAAATGTATTAATATTAAAGCATCTAATACTTTTTTTCCCCAAAGCATCTAATACTTAGAAGTGTTAAAAATAAAATTGTTTCGCGCAATTCTAAAAAAAATCTTTAATTTATTAAAAATAAGTTCCCTGCCTGCCACTCATTATGATTATGCTTGGCACGCTTCACTTACTTTTCACAATGAGTAAGTATGATCAGCTTAATTTAAAGAAGTCTAAGATCAGAAACAAGTTGCTTCAGGGTGGAAGAAATCTTGTTCTATGAAATGATGTCTTGTTGACTCATATGGGCACACCTTATTAGTCCTGTGGTGATGCATTTTTAGGTAATCCACCAAGCAGACATACAATTGCCAATTTCCGATCTTTCCTTAAAATATAAAATTATTTATATATGTTTATTATTATATTAACATTAACGTCATACATATTGAATGTACTGTTTACACTTAATACTGCATAACAGTAATGCCAAATCTTTCACTTAACCCTTAAGTAAGGGACACAATGTGCAGAGAAATTATCACAACACAAGTAATAAGGTAAACTATATATTGTATAGGTAGTGGTGCCTAAACACAATGGGCACAACAGGAAATCAGGAGACAGGCAAAACAAAATGGCTGAGGTCTGGAATAACAGGAAAAGGGTATCTAGGGCCAGAGGAAAGACAGGGTTTTTGGGCACATGGCCCTTCTTTCTAACTGGGGTTCTGTCTGTGTGTGTGAGTTAATACGTACCGAGACACACGTGATGAGATATTGCATTGATTTTTAAGATCAATGCAATATCTACTGTAGAGTTCTTCTTTGATAAGTGTACCTGGTAAATATAGGATAAATTTACCATTTTAGACTTTGGATGAAAAACCAGTTGAAGTTGAAAAACTTTCAAGATACAATTAGAAATGTCTTTATCGCTTTCTATTAGAGTTGGACTAAGACCTTAAACATGGCTTGGAAAAAGTGAGGTGGTTGGGTCACAAGCCGGTGTGGGGCATTAGGTCCAGCAGGGGAATTTCTGGTAGCTTGCACCATCAACATGTGCAGATTCCTTCTATTGCTCAATTTGTTTTTACAAGTAAACTGATTTACTGACTAACCTTTGTGTGGGCTGATGAGAGTTGATCAGGGAGATTTTAATCATCAATCCAAAATCCCAAACCATAGCAGAGTGTCCCTTTGGGTTCCGCTTAGGTCATTTGGTTAGATCTTTTGTACTTCTCAATTAGCCATCTTTTACTGACCATCTTGTGCCACAATGAATTTGCATAGTTTACTCAATGGCAATTTGCCATCTACAAACTGATAAAATTGTAAAAAGTGCAAAAACTTAATTTAAAGCTCAACGGTTTAAAGGCTGTTTTCTTGTGCCCAATGAAATATTGAACAATACCATATGAATGAATATGAAAAGATTTTGAAATCTTTCGAGACTAAAAATGTGCTTGAAAGATATCTGTGTTATGTATGTTAGCTTTCAAACAGGTTTTCAGATTATTCTTCCCAAGTACTTTAAACAGTACTATTTACTTACTATAACAGTTTTGAGACCTAAACAGCCACATGTGCACCATCAACCCCATGCACTGCCGATATAAACTGGGACAGTCTAAGGAAACCCAAACGAATGTGCTCAACTTTGACCATATTTTAGAGATTGTTTTTATTTTGAGACAATGGAAAATGTGTATCAGTTTCTCTGGGCGGATTAGGTGTATTTGTTAGGTTAAATCTCAGAGTTTAGGATTGCTATGGCTGTCATACAAATCCTGTTTAAACTCTCTATGGCCTAAAATAAAGGGGCAAAGCGAATATTATATTAACCTTTAATCATGCTCACAATAGGAAGTGCTCATGATGTAAACAATGGATGTAGACTAGGGATTACTTATATTTCAATGGTGAAGTGTGTGGCTTCTGTTTAGATTGGTAAGGTTTAAAAGGCCAGTGGGAAATTTAAACCATATATTTTTATTACCATATTTAAATGTAACCTATAATGATCTTTTAGTCCAGTTTCCTTGTCTTGGGATTCCTTGCTATTTGAAGTGAAAAATCAGTTTGCTATTTTGGTAATTTTTAACAGAGCAGGAACGTGCAGTCTTATCACCCACCTTGCTGCAATGTTGCCCCTAATATATAGTAGTTGGTGCATGCAGAAATTTTTTGTTGTGCAAAATTCTTTCTTGCTACAAAAGTATGTGCACCCTAGAGGCATGTACAAATGTAAACCTAAAATAGTTTTTTGCCATGCCCCTCTCGCATAGCTAATACTAATATTGTCAGGTTTTATTAGCCTGCAATCATATCTGCAGTATATCAGGGTTATTCAAAGAGATCCGAATTGCTTGAGAAAGGTAACCGAACTCTGAAAATCAGCGTTCGGTTACCTTTCCTGGCCATTCGGCTATCCAGAGAGCAGGCAGTTCGCCAAATCCTAGCGAATTGCCTGCACATACGGTGCCTGTTCAGTGCCTGTTCGAGGGCAGTGAAATCCCCATGAAAAGCACTGCTTCGGCTATTCAGAGAACATAAACCAGCAGTGAAAGGTTTATGCCCTGTCATTCGGTGGTTTAATTCGGCAAGTTAATTCAGGAGAATCCCATAGACTTCAATGTTAAAAATATTCCCGTTTTAATTCAATATCTAATAAACCGTTCATTATAAAATTCTGCAGTAAAGAGTCTCTTTATTTATAGATTTTTTAGGATATTTTAAGCATTTTTCTTAATTTTTTTTTTTAAAAGTCAGATTTTTTTTTTTTTAAGTTTACTTATTTTTTCTGTAACAGCCCTTTTTATTATCATTCCCTGGACCTCATATGCAAATTTCAGACATTTTCGCTCAGTAGTTTCTTTGCAAACAGCGTTTCATTTTCACAGATTCACACAAACTATTTTGCTCATTTATTCACCTCCCTTGTCTGCTGTGTCGGCTGCTTCGGCTGCGTGTGATTCGGCTCCTGCTCGGGCTTGGTTTTTGGCAGGTTAATCCAGATGTTTTTGTGGCTTTTCTGCGTGCATTCGGTGAGTTTTGTGGTTCGTTTTCGTCGGGTTTGTGGCAGCTTTTCCCTGCATCTTCGGGGACCCTGTGGTGCTTGTTGAATACACCGCAGGGTCGCCGAAATGGGATCGGCAAAACGAACCGAATTGAAGAGAACGAAAAGTCACCGAACGTGCGGTGACTTTTCGAATCTCTTTGAATAACCCTGTATGTAGTTATGTATTTAGCTAAGATTTAATGCTATACCTTGAAGTCTGACATACTTTGTTCAGCTTCAGTTCAGACGCCATATTATTATCCCTGAGTCATGCCATCATTGCCTCAATTTTATTAAACTCACATCATTCCACATTTCCTACTCATGTCACATTTCCCAATGTCCACATTTAATTCAGTCTACTACCTGCATTACTTTAGCAATGCAGGTTTATTTCTGGGGCAGGCCCTGATGTACAGGGTGAGCCAGTCAAACCTGCATTTTTGAAAACGTATTTTCCAATCTGAGCTGCTGAGTTGACGTTGTGCTTTCTACAGGGTTATTCAAAGAGAATCGAAAAGTCACCGCACGTTCGGTGACCTTTCGTTCTCCTCAATTCGGTGCGATTTGGCGATCCCATTTCGGCGACCCTGCGGTGTATTCAGCAAGCACCACAGGGCCGTTGTAGTGCAGGAAAAAGCCGCTGCGAACCTGCCGAACACTCACTGCAAAACCCGACGAACGCACACCGAAACCCACAAAAACATCTGGATTAACCCTGTCGAACTCGCTGGAGAAACCCGAGCAGCCATTGATCACAGCGCAGAGCAGCCACCAGAAAAAGCCGACACCGCAGACGAATGGAGTGAAAAAAAAACAGTACGCTTGAATGTTTGAAAAGTGAAACGCTGTTTACAAAGAAACTACAGAGCGAAAATGTCTGAAATTTACATATAAGATCCAATGACTGATAATAAAAAGGGCTGTTACAGAAAAAAGAAAAAATGATTTAAAAAAAACCCGAAAAAACTATTTTTGCAAAAAATCCCAAAAAATGCCTAAAAGATCCTAAAAAATCTAAAAATAAAGAGACTTTTTACTGCAGAATATTATAATAATAAACGGTTTATTAGATATTGAATTAAAATGGGAATATTTTTAACATTGAAGCCTATGGGATTCGCCTGAATAAACCTGTTGAATGAAACCACCGAACAGCAGGAAAATTCGGCAACTTTTCACTGCTGGTTTTTGTTCTCTGAATAGACTATGGGGATTTCACTGCCCTCGAACAGGCAACGAACAGGCACTGTATGTGCAGGCAATTCGCCAACATTTGGCGAACTGCCTGCTCCCTGGATAGCCGAATGTCCAGAAAAAGTTAACCGTACGCTGAATTTCACTGTTCGGTTACCTTTCGGCCACAATTCGAATCTCTTTGAATAACCCTGCTAGTGTTATGTGCAATGAGCGGCTCTGTGACTCACGGCCTCGTTCCTGCTAGATAATGCAACGTCTCACTTTTTTTTGAACTAGCAGGTCAGGAATCTATTTTACACTTTCCTATACCTAGGGAACCCTTGAAGGCTCACTTTCCTCACCTGCTTTTGCATATGCAGCAATTTCTATAGGAATCTCCTTGGCAAAATGAGCTTGTTTTTTTGGGGGGGTTTTTCCCTTCCCTCCTCTCAGTATAGCAAATTCTACTTCATACCTTTTGTGAACGGGGAACAAGGATACATAATTAGGAGAGACCCTTTTAATGCTACTGGGTCCTTTTAAGTGCAATCGGAGCTAGCTAGTAGCTACCTCCCTCTGTGGAATTTTTCCAGTAGCTCTTACAATCTGCTCACCCTTCTAAGGGTTTCTACTAGTCTAATAGATATTCTGTTCTTAGTTAAGCAGGTAATCTATTTCCAGACTTTTCCATACCCAGTGAACCCTTGAAGGCTCACCTGTCTCTGCTTATGCAGCAATCTAATGTAGGATCAAAACGGGCTCTATCTAGTCTGCCTCTCTCAACATAGTAATCCCTGCTATACACATTCCATATCCTCTGCTAACGTGGGAATCAATGACATAATTATATGAGAGACCCTTCCAATGTTATTGGGTCTTTCCAAGTTAGGCTGGGGTCAGACCAGCGCACTTTTAACGTGCGTTCTGGCGCACATAATTACGGCCGCACTAGCAGCAGATGAGGGCAATGACGGCCAATATACGATGTACGGCCGCACAAAAATCCGGCCGTGCAACGCAAGTGGAATTTGAACGCATTTTTCTGAGAACGCTGAACCGCTAGTACTGACGTACTGAGTGCGCAGCTGCGGCATAGCGGCGTGTGTGCGTGATTAGGAGATGTCAGACACTGCTAATGTCCAGCCTACATAACGTCCAGACGCAAAAAGAGTTTTATTGATGATCCGTACAAAATCACGCCCAAAAATGCGCGTCGTCTGACCGTTTTTGCTCATTCCGTGATAAAATACGTCAATGCGTTCGGAAGCACTTTTTCATGTTCGCGGGGAAAAATGCTTTCGTCTGACCCTAGCCTTAGACGTACTAACAAATACAAGTCTGTCATGGTTATTCAAAGAGAGAAAGAAGAAAGGTAACCGTAGAAAGGTAACCGAACGCTGAAAATCAGCGTTCGGTTACCTTTCTTGGCCATTCGGCTATCCAGAGAGCAGAGCAGGCAATTCGCCAAATCCTGGCTAATTGCCTGCACATTCGGTGCCTGTTCGAGGGCAGTGAAATCCCCATAAAAAAGCACTGCTTTGGCTATTCAGAGAACACAAACCAGCAGTGAAAGGTTCCCGAAATGCCCTGCCATTCGGTGGTTTCATAGGCTTCAATGTTAAAAATATTCCCGTTTTAATTCAATATCTAATAAACCGTTCATTATAAAATTCTGCAGTAAAGAGTCTCTTTATTTATAGATTTTTTGGGATATTTTAAGCATTTTTCTGGACTTGTATTTTTTTTCAAAAAGTCAGATTTTTTAAGTTTACTTATTTTTTCTGTAAAAGCCCTTTTTATTATCATTCATTGGGCCTCATATGTAAATTTCAGACATTTTCGCTCAGTAGTTTCTTTGCAAACAGCGTTTCACTTTTCAAACATTCAAGCAAACTGTTTTGCTAATTTATTCACTTCACTCGTCTGCGGTGTCGGCTTTTTCCGGCGGCTGCGCTCAGGGGCGGATCCAGAGACTAGTCTCGGGAGGGGCACTGACAGAAAATAAGGTGTTTTAGCAGAGAGTCCGACTCACGAGAATTTACAGAGGGCCCGGCTCACAGGAGCTTACAATATAGAGGAGCAGAGGGCCCGGCTCACAGGAGCTTACAATCTAGAGGAGCAGAGGGCCCGGCTCACAGGAGTTTACAATCTAGAAAAGCAGAGGGCACCCAGGAGCTTACAATCTAGAGGAGCAGAGGGCACCCAGGAGTTTACAATCTAGAGGAGCAGAGGGCACCCAGGATCTTACAATCCAGAGGAGCAGAGGGCACCCAGGAGTTTACAATCTAGAGGAGCAGAGGGCACCCAGGAGTTTACAATCTAGAGGAGCAGAGGGCACCCCGGATTTTACAATCTAGAGGAGCAGAGAGCCCCCAGCTCACACATGGATTTGCCCCCAGCTCATGGATTTGCCCCAGCTCATGGATTTGCCCCAGCTCACACATGGATTTGCCCCAGCTCACACATGGATTTGCCCCAGCTCATGGATTTGCCCCAGCTCACACATGGATTTGCCCCCAGCTCACACATGGATTTGCCCAGCTCATGGATTTGCCCCCAGCTCATGGATTTGCCCAGGTCATGGATTTGCCCCCAGCTCATGGATTTGCCCAGGTCATGGATTTGCCCCCAGCTCATGGATTTGCCCAGGTCATGGATTTGCCCCCAGCTCATGGATTTGCCCAGCTCATGGATTTGCCCCCAGCTCATGGATTTGCCCAGCTCATGGATTTGCCCCCAGCTCATGGATTTGCCCCCAGGTCATGGATTTGCCCCCTGCTCATGGATTTGCGCCCAGGTCATGGATTTGCCCCCAGCTCATGGATTTGCCCCCAGGTCATGGATTTGCCCAGCTCATGGATTTGCCCCCAGGTCATGGATTTGCCCCCAGGTCATGGATTTGCCCCCTGCTCATGGATTTGCCCCCAGGTCATGGATTTGCCCCCAGCTCATGGATTTGCCCAGGTCATGGATTTGCCCCCAGCTCATGGATTTGCCCAGGTCATGGATTTGCCCCCAGCTCATGGATTTGCCCCCAGCTCATGGATTTGCCCACAGCTCATGGATTTGCCCCAGCTCATGGATTTGCCCAGCTCATGGATTTGCCCCCAGGTCATGGATTTGCCCCCAGCTCATGGATTTGCCCAGCTCATGGATTTGCCCCCAGCTCATGGATTTGCCCAGCTCATGGATTTGCCCCCAGCTCATGGATTTGCCCCCAGGTCATGGATTTGCCCAGCTCATGGATTTGCCCCCAGGTCATGGATTTGCCCCCAGCTCATGGATTTGCCCCCAGCTCATGGATTTGCCCCCAGTTTACACATGGATTTGCCCCCAGTTTACACATGGATTTGCCCAGCCCTCACCTGGATATTGCTCCAGGCCTCCAGCTCCGGTGTTCAGGGGTTGAGGGGACCCAGATGCCGCCGGGCAGCGCGGGAGCACCTGCCCGGTCCTGAAGAGTGCGTCCTGTTAAAGGCATGCGGCTGCGTGCGTGTGCAGGTCACGCGGTCCGGCCAGTCAGGTGGTACAGAGACTCAGTACCACCTGATTAGCCGGACCACGTGACCGGCTGCGCACGCACGCAGCCACCTCACCTTTAACAGGACGCACTCTTCAGGACCGGGCAGGCGCTCCCGCGCTGCCCGGCGGCATCTGGGTCCCCGGCTCAAATCTCGGGGGGGCAATTGCCCCGTTGCCCCCCCTGGATCCGCCCCTGGCTGCGCTGCGTGTGATCGGCTCCTGCTTAGGTTTTTCCGGCGTCTTCGGCTGCTTAATCCAGATCTTTTTGCGGGTTTCGGCGTGCGTTCGCCGGGTTTTTGCGGTGACTTTTCGTCGGGATTGCGACAGCTTTTCCCTGCGCTTCGACGGCCCTGTGGTGCTTGCTGAATACACCGCAGGGTCGCCGAAATGGGATCGCCGAATCGGCCCGAATTGAAGAGAACGAAAAGTCATCGAACGTGCGGTGACTTTTCGAATCTCTTTGAATTACCCTGTGTAAGTTTCCCTGCAGTTCCAGGCAGTTCTGACACACATGTTTGTTTTTTAAGTCTCTGCAAGCCCATCCAGAGCTTGATTTTCACTGTTTCTTTTCCTTTGGTGCCTCCTAGTGGTCCAAAGTGTTAATGTCTGTCTGGTCCTTCTAATTCAATAAAAGTTAAGTTTTAATATACTTTGTATCCACCATCACTGATCTAGCGTCTCACATGAAGCCTGAATGTGCACATGCATCTCGATATGAAAGCATTAGCGCTAAGACAAGTATTAGTAAGTTTAACGACTGGCATCGATTTTTCAATCTTGACGCTACAGTCAGGTGAAAGAGTTTTACATCTCGATGATTGCGCTAGCTTAAAGGAACACTCTACTCAAAAATCACCCCCCCCCCCGTTTTTTTATCCTAACCTATCCCTATTCCCTTAATAAATCTTTAATTTTTTATTTTTTTACTTGTAATTGTAATACTTACCCTAAAATCCTCTTGTTTCCAGCGGTGTTTTTTTTTTTTTATACTCACCTCCCTCCTCTTCCGCTCCCGTCCTTCTTGCATTGAAGTTGCCTTCTGGTTTACGTGAGAAGCGCGCATGCGCGCCTCTCACGTAAGCCAGCCAATCGGCAGGCTTCCTCCCGGCTCCCTCTGAGGATTAGTGTTGCGCGCAAGAGGATGCGCGCAACACTAACCCTCAGAGGGAGCCGCCAGCTTCTGCGGTGAGTTAGAGACATCATCGCGCTGAAAGCGCGATGACGTCTCCTACTCGGCAAAAGTCGGCAGAAGCGGGAAATATGATTCCCGCTCTGCTGACTGACAGCTGGGAGGGCGGAGTAAACTCCTCCGCCTCTCTCAGCTGTTTTCAGCATTTACAGCTGAACCGCTGAGCGGAGGGAGGGGGGACAGAGGGCAGGATACTCCGGGCATCATGACCACCTAAAATAGCTTAGGTGGTCATGTTGCCTAGAGTGTCCCTTTAATAACTTACCTAATGTACTTAAGCGTTTCCTATACCTAACATGGGAAGCACAATCTATTTTTATCACCTCAACAACTTAGGTATTACATAGTGCTGGCACAAATTACCGCTGGGACACACAAGCCAAAATCTTAACAACTAGAGGGTAATGTGGTGGGATCAGCACTTTCTTCAACTCGTGTCCCCTTTGTCAAATTAGTCTCCTCTGCTGTGTTTCCATGTGATCCACAAATAAAGCATGGGGTACCATAGTGTAGCATATCAAGGTAGAATCATAATATTGAGAAAAAAGGTGTACAATCACATTTTTTGGCGTCTCAAACAGACACCAGATGTTCTTGCAGCCAGCGACAGTTTCAGGAGCACCGGGTCTCCCTTCACCATTTTCTCAATCAATTTTAACAACTCCTAAAAGCTGGTGCTAAATGATTCTGCAAATGCAAAACCATTTAAAACACTCCAAAACCCCCTAAAAAAACCCTATTAACCTCTCATCACACAGCAAAATGGATGGCCCAAGCTACTGCTTATTCTCGCCGGGAGAAGAGTGAGGCTAGGAACAAATAGTTCAATATATATCATTACTACGTGTATACGTCATGACCCAGAGCCAGCCCGACCATGGTACAGAGTGGAGCAGCGGCGCCAGGCGCCAGAAATTCTGGGGCGGAAAATTTTAGCCACCAGCCACCGCTGCACTATTTCTTTTTTCGGCGAGGCATCTACTTTTGCGGCGCTGGCGAACAGTGAAGGTGTCCATGGCACCCAGCAGCCTGAGGAGGATCCGCCCACATGCGCCGTAATCCTGTACTTCCATTCCTGGCATAGCTGGCCTCATGTGTGTGGGCAGTGCACACACACATGCGGCCTGCCGGGTCTAGTATGGAAGCGCGGGATTACTGCAGTGCGCTTGTGGGCAAATCCTCCAGACTGCGGCAACTATTCTCTTCTCTCGCCGGGTCCTGGGACCATCCGTCTGTTGTAGTGAGAGACCCTGCCTCCAGTTCCTTTATCCTATGGGAGGGTGGTGCTGGGTATGTGAAATTCTGGGCTCTGCTGGGTATATCAAATTCTGGGCTCTGCTGGGTATGTGAAATTCTGGGCTCTGCTGGCTATATCAAATTCTGGGCTCTGCCGGGTATGTGAAATCCTGGGCTCTGTTGGGTATGTGAAATTCTGGGCTCTGCTGGGTATATCAAATTCTGGGGCTCTGCTGGGTATGTGAAATTCTGGGGCTCTGCTGGGTATGTGAAATTCTGGGCTCTGCTGGGTATGTGAAATTCTGGGGCTCTGCTGGGTATGTGAAATTCTGGGCTCTGCTGGGTATGTGAAATTCTGGGCTCTGCTGGGTATGTCAAATTCTGGGCTCTGCTGGGTTTGTCAAATTCTGGGCTCTGCTGGGTATGTCAAATTCTGGGCACTGCTGGGTATGTGAGATTCTGGGCTCTGCTGGGTATGTCAAATTCTGGGCTCTGCTGGGTATGTGAAATCCTGGGCTCTGCTGGGTATGTGAAATTCTGGGCTCTGCTGGGTATATCAAATTCTGGGGCTCTGCTGGGTATGTGAAATTCTGGGCTCTGCTGGGTATGTGAAATTCTGGGCTCTGCTGGGTATGTCAAATTCTGGGGCTCTGCTGGGTTTGTCAAATTCTGGGCTCTGCTGGGTATGTCAATTTCTGGGCTCTGCTGGGTATGTGAGATTCTGGGCTCTGCTGGGTATGTGAGATTCTGGGCTCTGCTGGGTATGTCAAATTCGGGGCTCTGCTTGGTATGTCAAATTCTGGGCTCTGCTGGGTATGTCAAATTCTGGGCCCTGCTGGGTATGTCAAATTCTGGGCTCTGCTGGTATATAAAATTTTGTGAGTTCAATTTACTATTAGCAGTACAACTATAAGTATAAAAAGTTAAATCTAACTAACACTATGGAGCGCTGTTGTTCACTGGCACCCGGTTGTCTGATGGTTTAAAAAAATGGCACTTGGTGTGTAAAAGGTTGCTGACCCCTGATTCTATCCAGTTCTGTCTTTTCCCCTACCTAGCCTTATTCTCTGTCTGCAAACTGAATAATTTTTTCCCCCTTGCCCCATCCCTGCTAAATTCAGGGAGCCCAAACCTGGTTCCAACTTAACAGGATTAATGATAGTTTTATTGATGTGGAGCTGTGAGGCACTCCTAGTAACTCCTGTGCTCCTTGTGAAGTTCAGGTCAACAGCATTCAGTAAACTTTGTGCCTATGATGTGACACTTGCTCCTCTTATTGTGCTTTTACTGTCTTTTCACCCAGTCTGGAAATGCTATATTTAATACACAATGTTGGTGTGTATGAGTATATCAGAGCGCTACAGCAATAAAACTCACACTCATACAGTCATACACAATGCACATTACTGTCAGTATTATTGCTGTGGAGCTCAGTTAGACACTTATACACACCTCACATTACTGTATCACAGAGCTCCACAGCAATAAAATTCTAATGTAGTGTGTGTATGAGTGTTTGAATTTTATTGCTGTGGCGCACTATGATATGCTCATACACACTGCATGTTTTTTTTTTTGGGTTTTCTTTTTTGGGGGGGCAGCATTTCATCCCTCGCTCCAGGCAGCACAATGTCTTGGGCCGGCCCTGTCATTACCCGTTATACCATTCTAACAAACAAGTAAAATAAATGTAAATTTCCATTTAAATTTCAATCATTTACAGCGTGTAAAATAATTTTGTTTACACATTTCATCATCCAAACCTTTGTAGTTATATAGTCTATAGGGTACACTTGTTAAAGTATTTTTCAAAGAAAATATGCGATGTTAATCAAAACTGAAAAAAATTATTTTACATGTGTTTTCGAGGATTGTGTTTTACGAATAATATGACTATGTCTAAAACACTGACCTTGCTCGCAGTGTGGGAAATGAGAAGGTGAGTACCGGCAGTGGTATTGCTCATTTAATATGTGACAAATGGACAATACCATTAATTTGGAACAAAAAATAAATAATAAAAATAATTTTCTTTTGTTTGTGTTTTTTTTTTACATTTAATATGGCTACCTTTGGTATCATTAGAAAGGCCAGGCTCTGACCTGTCCATTGACACCTAACATGACTTTGTGGGGTGTAGCAAAATGGAAATACAGAGGTCCAAAGGACCCTCACTCTCCTTGCTGCAGTGCGGCGGCTTGTGTTTTATATGGACCAATGCAAAATAATGCTTTGCTCCAACACCTCCACATTTGGTCCTAGCATGGAAAATGAGAAGTTAAGTGAGGGCAGCAGCATTGTTTGCTTTATAAGTAAAATCACATAATGCCTTAGCAAATTTGGCATTTAATTCAGTTTTTTTTATTTTTACACATAACATGGAATTATTTGGTATCGTTGGAAAGGTCAGACTCTGACCTTTCCAATGAAATGACACCTCGCTTGACCTTGTGTGGTGTAAACATCAGAGACGCAGAGTTGCAAAGTGCCCCCTGCACCCTCGCTGCAGCCTGCCGGTTTAGTTTTTGATGAACCAATGCATAACAACGCATTGCGCCAACGCCTTCACACTTGCTGGCATCGTAGGAAATGAGAAGGGGAGTTAGTGTAATATCAATGTTCACTTTTAATTTAATTATAATTCAAAAGTGTGCATCAGTGCTGCTTTACAAAAAAAAATACATTTATATTGAGATCGGCATAGCAGCCAGACCATTAGAGGAAGACACTCTCTGTCACCATGGCTATTTAAAGTCTTTTAATCAGTCATTTAAATTCGGCAGAAGTGACTTCCCCTGAGATATTCTGAGCACTTGATAAACTATGCCCTTCTCGTTATGTCTGGGTCCTGTATTCACATTACAATTAGCCTTTGTGTGGTAGCATACAATTTATAGATAGGTCAAATATACTGCAGACACTTTTTAAGTATCCATGATGTCATTGTGACCTACAGGAAGTTAGTTTTAACAATTAACAGTGAATATTATTGTGAATTACAGCTTTAAAAAAACCTCTAAACACTGTCAAAGCATAGCACAGGCTAGAGAGGTATGAGAGGATAGCATTTACAGACATACTCTTTCACAAGAGAGAAGCTATGCTTTAGCTCAGATAATGTGATGGCTATGAAAAATCATAAACCCTGATACATCAGCAAACAAGCTCAGATTCTCTTTCCTGTTCACAAAAAAGGCTAGCCTGTCAGATTCAATATATGGATATTATTTGTGAGACAAGGGGCCCTATTTCCAAGTGAACACTAACTGTAGCCTTCAGGTGAGTAAGAGTTATAGTCAGGATAAGTGACTTTAACGCATGCCATCTACATTACATCCCTAACTCTAATCAAGGAGAAAATCCTTTGGTGCATCAGTGATTGCGCAGGCTTACTGTACTTTTCGCACCCTATACTTAACATGGGGAGCACAAACAGTACTTAGTGTTAGGATAAGTAAGGTAGTAAGGTGTTACAAAGTCTTAACTCCTTTGCAGAATCAGTTAACCCCCTCCTCACCCAATAAAGCTGATACTCACCTCTCATCCCACGGCGAGAACAACGGCCGATCCGCGGCTTCTGTGACTTGAGTAGAGTGAGACTGGGGACAAATAGAGAGGGATTTAGCAGGACTAGAGGTGCCGCAGAAGCGCTACTGCGAGTATCAACTAGGGTAGAGCTTGGTTCTGGGGCAAGGTGCCGAGGTGGCGCCTACCTCGGAGTCTCCTGATAAAACGGGGAGCGTCCCCATTTTAGCGTGAACATAGGAGCAGGGCCCAGGGCCATTTTCGGTTTTTAACGTTGCCTCTGTTGTTTTGCCCTGCTCAAGAAAAACAAATCAGGGCAATTTCAGTAAACTCTCTAATAAAGCTCAGGTGGACATGAGGCAACTTAATTTCCTCAGACGCTGTAACACTTACAGATTCCTTACCAGGGACATGCTGTCAGGGGCGGCAGGTGAGGCAGTGCCATTAAGGGCTGCAGCTGCAGTCAAACTCACCTGCTCCAAGTTCCCCCGCCGTCGACTCCGTCCATCTTCTCCGTGCGACACACATTCTTTTTTTTTATCCAGCAGCCTGAGACTACACAATTTGCGTAGCGGGACACTACGCAAATCGCATAGGCTGCCAAGAATTGTGCAGCACGCGTATCTGTTCAATGAACAGAAGTCCGTGCACTGCCAACTTCCTGAACATTGCTCTCCCAGTGCCTCAGAGGCGCAGAGATCCTGGGGAGCACTGAGAGCAGCCAGATCACAGGGAGCCCTGAACAGCCAATTCCTGGGGAGCACTGAACAGCCAGATCCTGGGGAGCACTGAGAGCAGCCAGATCCTGGTAAGGACTGAGAGCAGCTACATCATGGGGAGCACTGAGAGCAGCCAGTTCCTGGGGAGCACTGAGAACAGCCAGATCCCAGAGAGCACTGAGAGCAGCCAGATCCCGGGGAGCACTGAACAGCCAGTTCCTGGGGAGTACTGAGAGCAGCCAGTTCCTGGGGAGCACTAAGAGCAGCCAGATCCTGGGGAGCACTGAGAGCAGCCAGATCCTGTGGAGCACTGAACAGCCATTTCCTGGGGAGCACTGAACAGCCAGATCCTGGTAAGTACTGAGAGCAGCCAGTTCCTGGGGAGCCATAAGAGCAGCCTGTTCCTGGGGAGCACTGATAGCAGCCTGTTCCTGGGGAGCACTGAGAGAAGCCAGATCCTGGGGAGCACTGAGAGCAGCCAGTGCCTGGGGAGAAACTGAGCAGCCAGATCCTGGTAAGCACTGGGGCTGCCAGAACCTGGTAAACACTGAGAGCAGCCAGATCCTGGAGTGCGTTGAGAGCAGTCAGGTCCTGGGGAGTGCTGAGAGCAGCCAGATCCTGGGGAGCACTGAACCTACATAACCTGTGTATATCATAATCTGTCTCTGATACTAAACAGTGCCTCACCAGCCACTGACTTCACCGTACATCCCTGTTCCTTACATGTGAATCTTTTGTGAACTGAGCCAACCTTTTGCCTTCTTGGCCTATACAGAACTGTTTAGGTTTTCTACTGGTATGGAAACTAAAAGAAATGGTAAATACATTTAACACTAGACTCTATGGACCCTATGCCAACCAAGCTGGTAAATTAATGAGTGGGGCCTTTATAATTATGTCAGGTTTTGGTGTACCAGGGAGGCGAAGGTAATACCCCAAGATTCAGTGAAACAGGCAGAGGCCCTGAAATAGAGTCCAACTGTAGGTTTATTGGAGTGAACTATTGTAAGAGCAGAATGGCACTGAAAACACAGGAATGAAGGAGAGGACCTAGGAAGGAAAAGGGCTGGTCTGGATAAGGTAAGGAGGAGAGACAGAAGCAAAGTGGGCTGGAAAAAGGAACCAGAGAAACAAGCCACAAGCACATAGTGTAATGTACTAGGAGGCTTACAGGAGGCACGAGACAACAGCCAGGCAGGACAGGAAAAGGGCTGGATAGGTGCAGGCAGGAACACTGAAAGCAGAGGGCACGGCTGGATGCAACACGGCAGAGGCTTGGGGGGGAAAGCGGCTGGAGGCTGGGGAACAGGGGACTGGAAAGAAAGCAGGCTTCTTGCAGAGTAGCAACACCAATCTGTTGGGCTACACTGAAGCATTGAGACGAAGACGTGTCTTCCTTTTCACTGCTCCCAGTAAGGGTGCTGAGAACCACACCTGAAGTTGGAAATGGCAGGACAATCCAGGAGTGGAATATGGGATGAGAGAACCAGGCCCCTCTAAAAACCTGGGCTGGAACTTGCAGGTCATGACCATGGTCAGATCCAGACACTAATCTCGAGGGGGGGGGGGCACAATTCCTATTTTTTCCTATTTTAATAATATTTTATTTTATACTTATTTGTCAGTTGTGCTGTGGAGCTCTATGATGCACTCATACACACTGCACATTACTGTGAGCATTCTTGATGTGGAGCTCTGTGGTACACTCATACACACTACACATTCCTGTGAGATGTATTACTGTGGATTTTGTGATGTGCTCATACACACTGCATATTGCCGTGAGTTTCATTGGTAAGGATGGCAAATAATTTTTTTGGGGAGCAAATAAAGTCTGTATTGTTTCTTTTTATGAGTAAGGTAATGCAAATAAGTTAAAGTAAGGCAAATTAATTTTTTTCCATGGGGAGGGGGCTAATAAAGTCTTTTTTTTTTGCATGGGTAAGGTAAAACGTCATTAAACAAAGGCCCCTGCTTCTCCTCACTCACAGGGACATGGACAGGTCAGGGTGCCTTGCTTGCTCCGACCAGAATGTCGCTAGGCCACTGATACTTGAAGAATAAATGTGTGCGAGTCGCCGTCGTCTTCTTCAAGTGTTCAGTGAATGAACTGTGAAGAGAACCGCCAAGGCTGGTGAATGATGGGGCTTGGCAGCAGACGTCACAAGGCGTTATCAGAGGGGCCGGCTGCCTGCCCAGCTGCCATCTTTGATTTTAGATGGTGCCTCCTCCCTTCCAAACCGAAGTGAACAAATTCACCACGGCCGCTTCAAAACAGACACCAGTGACCATGAGCGGACACCTTGCCGATCCCTGTGGATGGGTGGTGGAGGCAGAGCAGGGAGGAGACGTCACATGTCACTTACAACACAGACCACCCCCTGCCTCACACTATAATGACTGGCGGAGTCGATTGGAACGTCTCGCACAGCCTGTTGTGTGTGTGTGTGTGTACAATCACTCGAGCAGGCTGCACAAGTGGCTGACTTGGCAGCCGCTCATGCTGCCTGCTAACGGGCTTGTACACACACACACAGAGAAGGCTGCGCAAGACATTCCGATCAGTTCCGCCAGTCACTTCACTCAAGTGACTCAGGACAGCATCTGGACTTAGTCTCCACAGCACGGCACAGGAGGGTCCGAACACCGAGTAGGGAGAAGGTGGTGCTGTGTCATTGAGTGAGAGGCAAGGTGAGGCAGAGCTGCAAATCGTTCTCTACCGTCCAATGACTCTTCGAGGCTTGCAGCTTTTTGGGAGGGGGGAATTGCCCATGTGCCCCCTGGCTGAATCCACCACTGGTCATTACAGGAAAGGTGCTGCAATATCAGGTGTGTGCACAGGTCTGTCTGTGGTGGCCCCGAGCCCCTCTGCTGGAGTCTTGACATTTTTCTTTAGTTGGTAATTTAATGCCTGGAGCTGCTAGCTTTGCATGCTGCTTAACTTTACCTGGTGCTTACAGTAATTTAACGCTTCCTATACTTTGTATAGGAAGTGCTAACAACTTGCCAGTCAGAGGACAACAAACTATTTACTGGTGGCTCATTATTCTTGGCTCAAATAGTATTCAGACATGAATAACATTCGGAGACCCTGATGTTAAGTGACTTTGCAGTTGCAAAATTACTTGCCATATTTATTTATTTATTTATTTATTTATAAAGGATTTTACCAGGAAGGATACATTGAGATTTCTCTCGTTTTCAAGTATGTCCTGGGTTCAAGAACATTGAGTGGTTACAGAAATACAAAATAGTAAAATGCAAGAAATTAACACAAAAGTAAATATACAGATTAACAGAAAAATAAATATGTAGGAAATAAAGTCATTATGTTACATGTTTACAGGTGCATTTCGTATTGAGTTATGTTAATAGGGAACTCTTAAGGGACTTTAGACTGGGAGGTTATTCCATATTTGCGGTGCTCTGTAGTAAAATGAGGATCAAGACACTTTCTTTTTGTATTGCGGTATTGCAAGTAAGGTGCTGGTCCTGGATCTGAGGTTATTATAGAATGAGGGAACTGCTGGGGCAATCAGCCTATTCAGGTAGGGTGGTAGCTTCCCAGAAAAGCTCTTAAACACCTGGCTGGAAAGGTGAAGGGTGTGCGTCTAGATTCCAGCGATGGCCAGTTTAGTTCTTTTAACATGTCACAATGGTGGGTCATGTAGTTACATTGTAGCACAAAGCGGCAGAATGAGTTATACAATGTAGTAAGGTTCTGGAGGTGTGATTGAGGGGCAGCTGCATACACTACATCTCCGTATTCAATGGCTGGCATAAGCATTGTTGTACAATCTGCTTTCTTATATTTCAAAATAATCTCCTACCTACTCTTGGTCCCACAGTGTGTACTTTGCTGCCTCCTCACATGTGGAAGAACTTTGGGAACAAATAGTTCCTGGCTTACAGTTGTGTTCAAAATTATTCAACCCCCACTGAAATTGAGTGTTTTGGCCAGTTTGACATTGATTTTGATCATTCAGTCATCTTGCTTACAATTAAATCAAAGAGGCACGTGTAGGTCAGACAAATATAACATAACATTTATAATGAAATAACCACAAATGTCTTTTCTGTGCTCACATCATTATCAGTTTTATTCAACCCCCAAGTGACATTCAATCTTAGTACTTAGTACAACATCCTTTTACAGTTATAACAGCTTTTAAACGTGAAGCATAGCTTGACACAAGTGTCTTGCAGCGATCTACGGGTATCTTCGCCCATTCGTCATGGGCAAAAGCCTCCAGTTCAGTCACATTCTTAGGCTTGTTCACTGCAACTCCTTTCTTTAAGTCCCACCAGAGGTTCTCAATCGGATTTAAGTCAGGTGACTGCGATGGCCACTCCAAAATGTTCCAGCCTTTAATCTGCAACCATGCTCTAGTGGACTTGGAGGTATGCTTGGGATCATTGTCCTGTTGAAAGGTCCAATGTCTCCCAAGCCTCAGGTTTGTGACGAACTGCATCACATTGTCATCCAATATCTCCTGGTACTGAAGAGAATTCATTGTACCTTGCACACGCTGAAGCTTCCCTGTACCTGCAGAAGCAAAACAGCCCCAAATCATGATTGACCCCCCGCCATGCTTCACAGTAGGCAAGGTGTTCTTTTCTTCATAGGCCTTGTTCTTCCTCCTCCAAACATACCGTTGATCCATGGGCCCAAACAGTTCTAATTTTGTTTCATCAGTCCACAGAACACTATCCCAAAACTTCTGTGGTTTGTCCACATGACTTTTGGCATACTGCAGTCGACTCTTCTTATTCTTTGGAGACAGCCTTCATTACGCAGTGTGCGCCGTATTGTCTGAGCTGAAACTTCAGTACCCACATCTGACAAATCTTTTCTCAGTTCCTCAGCAGTCACACGGGGACTTTTCTCCACACTACGCTTCAGGTAGCGCACAGCAGTCGAAGTCAGCATCTTCTTTCTGCCATGACCAGGTAGCGTTTCAACAGTGCCCTTTGCCTTGAATTTGCGAATGATGCTTCCTATGGTCTCTCTTGGTATGTTTAACTTCTTTGCAATCTTCTTATAGCCATTGCCCTTCCTGTGAAGAGTAATCACCTCTTCTCTTGTCTTCCTGGACCATTCTCTTGACTTCACCATGTTTGTAACCACACCAGTAAATGTCTAGAAGGAGCTGAGTATCACAGTCATTTTAAAGCTGACTAATTGGTGCTTATTATGCTTTATTGCTGCTCCGTGACATCAACAGGTGTTTTCAATACCTGATTGAAAACACTTGAATGAACCTCTGTTCTTCAGAGTGGTAGTCTTTAAGGGGTTGAATAATTGTGTCAATGAAGAATTCACAAAACAAACATTTACTACTGTATTACAAAACCAATTGATGTCATTTTAGTTGCATATGGTTCTTAAAAAGTCCTTGTAGGATTTCATTCTGAATACAATTACAAATGTACACTAAATTCCCTAAAACCCTTTACAGCATTGGGGGCTGAATAATTTTGAACACAACTGTATTTCCAGCAGCTACTTGCTGTTATGCCACAAATTGGGAATACAAGGCTCAACCGAAATACAGCTGGTAGCAGGGAGTTGCTAAGGGTTATCATCTCCCACAAATATTTACCTTTAATGGAATATCATAATATTGTAGAGAATAGAGGTCACTTTTTGAGATTGCAGAAGACTTTTAATCATGTCTAGGGACAAGTTGGACCTGATTTATGACTTCTTATTGTATTAGCCTTGAAGCTTTTAGTGATATTTCAGCAGACATAATTTGTTCTGGAACCTGGACTATAGCGTCATAGAATAGTGTTGAGAAGAACTTTCAAAGATAAGCATCTGTTTTCAGTTTCATTGATTAGCTTCCAGCTGACATGATGTGCAATTATACATGTGATTCCGAATTTGGATGAATATTTAAGCTATTACATTATCTTTCTCCATTGATCAGAGTGGATGCTTGAAACTAATAAGGTATTTCCTTGATAAATGCTTTAATGTTGGTTTTGTTAAGTTATAACGACTTACTTTAAGCATGCTCTGAATTAAACCATGTTTTTAAGGAACCAGATATTATGGATTTATGGAAATCATAACTGCATAACATGACTGCAAAACATAAGGGGTTATTCAGAGAGCACCCAAATTTCACCAAACTTTGGGTGCTTTCTCATTCAGCACACTTTGGCGAGTTCAATTCGCCAATCATGGGGTGAATACAGCATTCACTGCAGGGTCCCCGTAGTGTACTGATTGCAGCCAATCAACCTGGCCGCCGAACAGACCGCGGAACGCAGCCGACAATCCGCCGAACGCCGACGAACAGACCGGCAAATGCCACCGAAAAAAGCCTATCAGCCTGCCGATCAAGGGATAAAAAATTATTTTAAAAACAGCAAGATTTTTAGAAGGTGTTTAAAACAATAGAAATGCATGGAAATAATGAATAAAATGTCATGTAAATAATAATAAAAAGGTCTGTTACAGACTAATAAAAAAAAAGGGAATTTAAATTTGTCATTTAAAAAAAGGGAATCAAAAATTTGCTGAAAAAATCCAGATAAATGCCTAAAGAATTTTAAAATATAAATAAATAAAAATACTTTTTTCTCCAAATAAAAAGAATAAACGGTTGATTTAAAAAAAAAAATCTGTATTGTTTTTATCCATTGAAACCTATGGGATTTGCCTGTTTAAACCTGTCGAACTGAAGCACCGAAATCTGGGCATTTTTCCAACATTTCAGTGCAGTTCGACGTTCTCTGAATAGATTAACCATTACTTTTCTATGGAGAATTTCACTGCCGCCAAAGGTCGCCAAATTTGCGGCAATCTGAGGCAAAATTGCACTGTATTTTGCCAGAAATTTGCTAATATTTGGCGATTTGCCATCTTTCTGAATAGCTGAATTGCCACGAAATTGCACCGTATGGGGAAATTCACCGTTCGGTGCAATTCGGTGGCAAGTTTGGCTGTTATTGAATAACCCTATAGTGTAAGATTTAATTACTAAGGGCACTATTCCCTAGTGAATGCTCATGTTAGTGTTCGGATGTGTAAATGACTTTAACGCATGCCACCCATATTACCTTCCTGACGATAAACCCGTAAGAAATCACTTAGCGCTATCTTCCGCGAGCTTACAGTAATTTATAAATCCTATACTTAACACGTGGAGCGCAATCATTAATTAGCTTTTCAATAAGTAAGATATTACAAACTGCTAGTACTAATTACCATCAGGACCTGCAAGCCAAAATATTAGCTATTCCTAAAAGCTGGTGCTAAATGATTCTGCATTTGCAAAATGCACCCCCTAAACCCCCCCAATAAATCCCTACTCACCTCTCATCCCGCAGCAAGAACGGTGGCCCGATCTGCTGCTCCTTCTGGCCACGAGCAGATTGAAACTGGAAACAAATTGTTCTTAGTCTCCCTCCACGATCACTTTGTGGCGCGGAAGTGTAACCCTCCATGGAGTCCTATGGACTCCTGGAGGTCGTACTCGCAGCAGTGCAGAAGCGCTACCACGAGTATCACTGTGGTTATCGCTGTGTTCCGGAGCGAGGTGCTGAGACAGCACCTGCCCAGGAATATCATGCAAAAATAGGTATGCTATGGGGAGATCTGAAGGCACAGGTTTTCCCCAATAGTATCCCCATTTTAGTGTGAAGCACTGAATAGAGCCCTAAGTCTGTTGCAAAATTACCATAAACTACTATTGTATATAGTGTAAAGTATGCTGCTTCAGTTTTACAGAGAGTGTTTTTTATGTTAGTTTTTAGTACTGGGGGTGTTTAATGCTCAGCCTTCTCTGGGCCTAATTGCAATCCAGCTACTAACATTTATGAGTAAGTCGCTATGTACAATGGTCCCACTTGTAAATGTTAAGGGCACCCCTGCTATTCCAAGCTGAGACACAACTCCTGGTGCAGAGTGACTTGTGCGGCATGTTCCTGTAAATTTACGATTCCTAGAACTCGTATAAGAAGGAGGAATGTAGAGGAAGTGGATAAATAACAAGCAATTTCTCCACTTGTTATTCATGCCTGTGGTTTGTATTAAAATAAAATTTGAGACCCCCAAAAGTAGATCCAAAATCATTAAACACCAGAAAAAAATGTATTAAAAAATTCTCACCTCTTGTCCCTCAGTGAAAAGCAGAGTGTGAACTGCAAACCTCTGTAATGCAAAGGACACGAAGAACAAATGGCTTGTAGTGTCCTTCATTTGTCGCTGCATGATTCCACAAGATCCTGTGAGATCACCAGTCACCACTCCCTACAATTACGATACTGAGCCTGGTTTGTAATTGAGCCGGTAATAGGAAGACAATAAAACTTGTGGCTTCAGTTGATTTTTAGTCTGCACTCTGCAGCTCACTATACCAGATTAGCTTGACCAGGGGTTTATTTGTACTTTAGTGTAGATTAAGAGGCTTGAATCTGATAGTATTTATGGGAAAATATGAAGGGCCCTATTACAATCTTCACGTTAAAGCGGAAAACGAATGCGCACAAATACGCGCGCAGCAACGTTGCGTGCAGAAATCAGTGTGCGGACTGTTTTTTTTCACGCGATTCAGCCAATCAGAATTAAGAACCACAATTATCTCACGTTAAGTTTTTGCGCCTGCCAAAGTCAATCTGATTATATATGTTGCAGCAATAATAAATGCACACACAACTTCTCCATTTTATTGGTTTGGTATGAGTAGAATGTGTAACTATACTTTGCAGGGGTTTTTTTGGGGGCTGGTGTATGTGGGTTTGGCCAGGTCGGTCAGATTTGCCATTAACACCAGCTTTTAGGAGTTGCTAAAATTATGCGCGCAAAGGCTATGCGTTAATTCCTGCGCATATATTGTAATACCATCCGCGTACCAGCGTTCATTCGCGCACCTTCACCTGCGGTAGATGAATACGAGCGTTTGTTGCGCTGACATTGTAATACGACGTTCAGCGCAAAGGGTTTTACCCCTCGCGTTAATGCGTTTTTGCACCGGCGCAAACGTTTGCGCGAAGATTGTAATAGGGCCCGAAATGTCTGCTATCAATGCTGTGGATTAAAATAAGAAAGTATTCTTTTTTTTCACTGACATTGCTTTGCTAGAACTAATTGAGACATCATTAAACTCTCATCGCCGAGACTTGGTTATGTGGCGTTATACATCAATAATTTTTTTTATACTAAAACATCATTCTCTTAGAAAGTGATTATTCTTCACATATCAAGTGTTTCAGACTTTTCCTCTCAGGTTAGTCCTATTTGTGAATATTTTTACATGACATTGAGAAATGATTTCATATTTTAGCGACATACTTGGCAGTTCATATGAGATTTTGCAATAATCTAATAAAACTCAAGAAAAGAAAAGGGAGCAGATCAAAAAAACGCCTTTCTGCGGGGAGGTAAGTAAACATTCTATCTTGTGAGAGCTGCCTCAACCATTGCATAAAGGAAAATTCTCAGGGTAATGTGCAAGGACCTGCACAGAGATTGGGTGGAGGCTCAGGTAGCTCTCTGTTTTATGTGGTGACAGCTGTCCCAGACTTCACAGTATCAAAGAGAAATTGCACCACTACCATTAAGTAAAATTTTAAACACTTAAAATCCATTAACGGTTTCGATGCCTTTGGGTACTTGCCGTGCACCTGGAAATAAGGAATGCAAGCCTGGTGCCTCATTCCCTGGAAAAGAGCAAATGTATACATAGGTCACATTTTTATTTTAATTATATGGATGGACTCTAGAAAAAAGATGCTATTTTCCATTCTTTCTTAAAGAAAAACTTTGACTCACACTAACAGAAAATTATCGCTGTTTCAGTAGCAGGTCACCATTCTCAGAGGAGCACAAACGTAGGGGGTTGCATCACTAATAATGGTCCCCAAATTCCTCATTTCCCCTCTAATGTCTTTGTCTTGAAGCTCCTCCAAATATTATGGTATTAAATATTAAAGGGTTCCCCCATATATTAGGGTGTATATTCCACTATTGGAATCTCTAATAAGGTCCGGAGTGGTCTCTTTCTAATAGACACAAAAACAAAACAACACCAATGATGGAAAAAGGTGTGGGTGATCACCTGTAACCCAAAAAGGGTAGTACTTCCCCCATGGAAAGGATTGAACCTATAATAAATTACCAAACAAACAAACAGACAGAGGTACAGAATGGCCTAAAGCCATTTAGTACACAATGGGGAAGACCAGGGATATTATTATTATTATTATTATTATTATTATCATCATTTATATAGCGCAACAGTTTCCGCAGCGCTTTACAATAACCAAATGGAACGAAATACAAATAAACGGACATAGGATGGAAACAAGAGGTGTAGAGGACCCTGCTCATAGGAGATTACAGAATAAAAAATATATAACCTGAATCGGCGCAAATAATGCTTTCTGGGGTCCTGGGATCTCACATATATATGAAAAAGATAATAAACAATAATTGTGCAATACAGTGAGTTTTTAGAGGTATTAAATAATGTCCCACTCATAAGCGTAGAGCCCAATCACTGGCTCTGAGTGGGTCCAGGCCTGTGGGTGTGTTGCCTTCAAGTTTCTCAGGTGACCCCCACTTTATCAAGGATGTATTGTCCAAGATTATGTAATAGGAGACAGAAAAAGAAAACAAACTCCTTGTGCAGATCTGCAGGATTCTCAATATAGTATGCTAGAGATTTTGTACTCACATTTTAACTCTAGGATACACTTGTATTATTTAATACCTCTAAAAACTCACTGTATTGCACAATTATTGTTTATTATCTTTTTCATATAAATGTATATTCTAATAGAGACCGTCTTAAAGGGCACTGAAAGCACCTCTGTGAGGGAGATATTTTTTGCTCAGTGTAGGGGTGCAAAAGGGAATATCTGCCCCCGGGTGCCAATTGCCCCAAGTACGACTCTGCTCCAGATAGTAGATGGGTGTACTTGTGTCCTACTGGTTTCCACCAGTTGTATGCTGATGGCACTGCTGGACATCTTCCGATGCTGATGGGATAAACAAAACACCTGCTGCAATAAGATTCCTTGGCCGACCACTGCGTTTACGGTCCTCAACATTGCCCGTTTCTTTGGCCTTCTTCAAAATAGCTTGAAAGGCAGATCTTGAAACCCCAGTCTGTTTTGAAATCTTTGCCTGGGCGTGACCGTGTTGATAAAGTATATGACCTTGTTGATGTGTCTTGTTGCTTTGCTCAGTCTTGCCGTGTGTATAACCGGTGACATGAAACTGTCTTCCACAAACCTATATTAGTAGCAGAGTTTGGCTGTTCCTTACCCAGTTTTAAGTCTCCTACACAGCTGTTTCTGTTTCAGTTAATGACTGTGTTTCAACCTTCATATGAAATTGATGATCATTAGCACCTGCTCGGTATAACTGGTTAATCATACATCTGATTCTGACCCCACAAAATCCTGCAAGTGCATAAAGCATGGAATGTAAGAATTGATGTTGGTTTGAAGCCAAAGAGAAGTCACACCAAATATTGATTTGCTATACATTTTTCTTCTGTTTGGTCACTTTATTTTTTTCAATTTACAAAATGCAAACAATTAATATATATTTTTTTAAAGAATTCTTACTTTACAGCATGTATTCACACCTGCCTAAAACTTATATATATATATACATATATTGTATATCCATAAAACAAAGTCATGTGCAATCGGGAGGACTCAACCTGAACGTGCACTTTTTATGAAGATGCTACTGAAACAAGTTAATCCAGCAAACAAAATATGGCATACTCCCTTATATGCTGAATTTGTTGGCCCTTTCAAAGATGCCTTATTGCAGGACCCATTTAATGAAACTGCCCCATAACTATGGATTTCCCAAGTGAGTGGGTTAATTTCATTAAAGCAGTACTAAGATAGGACAGAATAGGACCTGTTATGATGAGGTATATTGAAGTTGTGGCAGGCATATGCAATGTATGATCGTATTTTGTAACTGTATTTTGTCCAAGTCTGGTGTACCTTCTTTTATATATGAACTTTGCATTAGTCTTTTGTAGATGAAATACATGTAGTAATGATGAGCATATCTTGTACTGGTTTGAGATCAAAGCATAAACATGCTGTTTCTCGCTCAACCCCAATCCCTCTAGATTGTAAACTCCTAAGAGCAGGGCCCTCTACATCTCTTGTTTCCATCATATGTCTGTTTATCTCGTTCCCTTTGGTTATTGTAAAGAGCTACGGAAACTATTGGCTCTATATAAATTATGACAATAATAATAATATAGCAATAATCATTCATTTACAAATCACTAACAACACCGGATGTGACATTTCCCCTGGGCTGCCGATTTAATAGAGTAATTGTGGATACAGTATAAGGACCCTATTTTGCCAGGCATTGTACCAAAAACAGAAAACAATGAGACAAAAAAAGGGCTTACTTTGCATTAGAGGGGATGTCTGATTTCTACATCCTATTATTTGACAACTTATTCCATTATATGTCTATTAATGGCATCATATACTAGTTAAAAACAGGATTTGTTTCCTATAAGAGTAAGTAAGACACTAAGGAGTTAGCTAAATATTAAAACTTGACATATGGGCTGTACATATCTATTGCATAAGCAAAAAAGTGGATAATGCAGAGTAAAAAATAAAATAAAGTGACACCCTAGCGACCATGACCACTTGAGTTAATTTAAGTATGTCAGCTTCGCAGCTTAAGGCTAGGGTAAGACTAACGCATTTTTCGCGTTGTCCGTGAAAAAGTGCGTTCGAATGAATGGACGTATTTTTTCACGGAATACGCGATAGCGGTCATACGATGCGCATTTTCGTCCGTGATTTTGAACGGATCATCAATAAAACCCTTTTTGCGTCTGGACGTTATGTTGGCCGGATGTGTGCAGCGTCTGACGTCTCCCAATCACGCAAACACGCCGCTATGCGGACGCAGCGCACTCTGTATGTCAGTACTAGCGGTTTGACGTTCTCGAAAAAATGCGTTCGTTTGCCACTTGCGTTGCGCGGCCGCACTTTTGTGCGGCCGTTCTTCATATGCTGCCCGGCATTGGACGTCATTTGCTGCTAGCACGGCCGTGATTTAGTGCGGTTAAACGCACGTTAAAACTGCTTTCGTCTGACCTTAGCCTAACCTGGAAGCTGTGACAGCTCTTCAAAGTGGAAACCAACCTCCTCCATCAATCACTGGACAGCCTTCTAAGAGTTGGGGTCTCCTAGAAACAGAAATGCATCACTATAATTTTAGGTTGAGTTGCAGGTTGAGCCAGCCAATCCTGTAATTTCTATCATTGCAGAAGTGTGGAGAAGCATCTGATGGTCTGTATTCACATTTGTCGAGCAAGCACTGTTCATGTATTGTAAATGATCATGGGTAGGTAAGTGTCTACCCTCTCAAGTGTCTCCATGGACTACTTCAACCTCCCTAAAAAACCTTCCATCACAAAAAATGCTTCATTCAAACATATCCTAATAAAATACATATAGATATGAAGGTAAAAAAAACAAACAAACAACAAATGATCACCTTTATGTGAATTGCATGTTCTAATTGTACTATGAAAGTAAGGATGACTAATGCTTCACATGGAGGAATAAGTCAAGGCAACATGATCACTGGAAGACAAAATACAGACAATATAATGCTCTGTATAGGAGAATAAAAGCAAGGGGTCCAGTGATATTGTATCCAACCGAAAAATGAGAAATACTGAATCCTATGTCTAGACAGGGGGTAACCTAGTATCAATTGAACAAATGTATCAAAGGTTCAGACGAGTTACAGTGAAGTCTAAATGCAACATTTAATATACAATATAATAAAAAAGATAAATCAGAAAGACAAACATATACGTATTTCAGGGGCTTACTAGTGTAGAGCTACCCAGATCCCTATACAGGCTAAAGGACTATCTCTTGTAAAATAGGGCTCACTACAGAGTAGCTACACAAATGGTTGGTGCTGTCAAGGAGCTCAGGTTCACTTATTCTCCTAGGATCCTATCAAGGCAGATCATGGATAAAAGTAGGTATGCAGGCCTTCTTGGGTCGGCTTGGATATAATAAGATGAAAGTGTCAAATCCCTTTTACAAAGGCATACCAAACTGCATAAAGGGGAACCACAGAGGAGTCAGCCTATTAAGAGGTCAAGTTCTAGGAGCTCTCATACCAAATGCACACATCTTACAACAACCAAATAAGAGAGATGAAATTCAAGAAATTAAATCTTTATTGTTAACACTCCATGCTCTACGCGTTTCACCAGAGTGGCGTCCTCTAGAGCAATATCAGAGTGATTACTAGGCAGAGAGTGAAGAGCCAGAGTCAAATGTCAGCTTACATGTATTTGCAGTGAAATAGTAATTATTATTATTATTATCATTTATATAGCGCCAATAGTTTCTGCGGCGCTTTACAATAGCTAAAGGGAACAGGATACAGATAAATTTACATAGGTTGGAAACACAAAGTGTAGAGGGTCCTGCTCTTAGGAGCTTACAGTCTAGAGGGATTGGGGTTGAGGAAGACAAGGGGAGTTTTACTGGATGTCAGAGTCATTCGTGCCAACGGATCGGGAATGGTGGGGTCATGGAAGTGGCTTCAATCATGTGGGAGTAGGTGAGCAGTGCAGCAGCTGTCAGGCAGAGTGGGCCTGCCTTGTTCACTGGAAGACAAGACTAGAACAGGGACGTAAGAAAATGAAAATGTTATTCTGTTATGGAAGAAATTGTTGAGGAGATAAAACACTTACATGATAGACATGGTTAGTGTTTTGGTGCACGAGAATTACAGCAACCAATGATAGCTGATAGGACTCTATTTAAACTTATCCTTGGCATCCTTACCTTGCAGTGTTGTGGTTTCTGTATAGGTACAGCAGTGCCACCATTCTTTAATTGTATTTTTGGCTTACTTCTTGACTACCCTGCTCTCTGCACTCCTGGCCTGGCTCTGTTTACTCGTGTACTGTGATATCTGGAATCCTCAGCCTTGGCTACATTTTTCACTATTCTCTTCTATTTTGCCCATCTATCTGGCCATTTCTAAACAAGCTTCCTTATTCTATCCACCCTGTTATACACTCTGTATCTATTGAGAACCTTTTATCCAGGCACAACTAAAGACCGGGACTACGTAGCTTTTCTCTTAGATGCCTCATCTGCGTGCTGGAATCTCATCTGCCATGTCAGTAGATGACTACGTATTCAACTGCTTTGATCCCCAATATCAAATGTCCATGTGATGTGGATGCTTTGTATGTATTTTCATATTGATGTTGCATGTGTTTGGTATGTGTTTTCATTGTGTATTTAGCTTTAATTGTTTTAATTGTTGTTAGTGGGACATTGCTAGCTTTCTGACATTTATTGCTAATAAACATTTAAAATTGTGTCAACTGAATTTATCTGAAACATGTTGGTTTGCAGTTTGCAGGATACAAACTGATGTAAGGTATTGCTGTGGTGCTTCAGGGTCTATTTTTGTATTAGATCATTGTTCATATGCATTGAGTTGCTGTTGAATACTTACAATGTTGTTTTTTTTTGTAGCAATATTTGTCATCCTCTAATGAGTTAGGAGATAGTTATCACCAAAGCTGATTTTTCTTCATGTACGGTATACAGGATTTTTATATCAGTGCTTTGCTTTAAGGGGGCCCTATTCCACGCTGTGGATGCTAACAGGGAAAACATTAAGTATAGGATGCGCAAAGTAGGGATGTGCATGGCTGAAAATTTAGTTTAGTTTAGTTTCATTTCGTTACGTTTTAAAATAATTTTGTTTTCGGAATTTCATAACTAATTCCATTTCGTGTTTCGTTTCGTATTTTGTTTAATTTCGGATTGATTTGTATCGTATCGGATTCGTATCGTATCAAATTCGATAGTTGATATCCATTTGATAGTTCATTTCAAATTCGATAGTTGATATCCAATAGTTGATATCCATTTGATAGTTCATTTAAATTTCTATTGTATCGGATTCGTATCATATCGAATCGAATTCGATAGTTGATATCCATTTGATACTATAGTTCATTTCAAATTCAATAGTTGATATCCATTTGATAGTTCATTTCATATTTGATAGGTGATATCCAATAGTTGATATCCATTTGATAGTTCATTTCAATTTCTATCGTATCAGATTCGTATCGAATCGAATTTGATAGTTGATATCCATTTGATAGTTCACTTCAAATTCAATAGTTGATATCCATTTGATAGTTCACTTCAAATTCAATAGTTGATATCCATTTGATAGTTCATTTCAAATTCGATAGTTGATATCAATTATTCAAATTTTTCTTTTATGATGATGACACAATGTAAAACAAAATAAATTTGTTATATACCATTTTGTTTAGTCTCGTATCATATCGTTTCGTTTTGGTTTCGTATTTGTATCGTATCGATTCAATATTCGGAAGTACTTC
The DNA here is from genome assembly GCA_009667805.1 of Leptobrachium leishanense. Taxonomy (NCBI): domain Eukaryota; kingdom Metazoa; phylum Chordata; class Amphibia; order Anura; family Megophryidae; genus Leptobrachium; species Leptobrachium leishanense. Next base: position 177,249,212 of record CM019065.1, read on the forward strand.
CGAATACAAATTATCAAATTTCGTTCCGAATTCTGAATTTTTACGAAATGAATGCCCATCTCTAGCGCAAAGTACAGTAAGCTCGTGGAGGCTAGTGCAATCACTGATGGGTTACCGGATTTTCTATGGGTTTAGCTTTAGGAAAGTAATATGGGGGGTATGCGTTAAATTCACTTATATTGACGGTAACGCTTACACATCTGAATGCTATCGTTAGCATTCACTAGGGAATAAGGCCCAAGGTGTATTATTTCCAAGGATGAAATTTGATACTCAGCTAAAAAAATAATTGATAGTTATGAACCAAAAGTGTGCATCCCTAAGCGCAATTTGTATTTGGAGTTTAATTCCTTAATGATGGTACATTTGTCATAGTTTCTCTGTAGCTATCCAAAATATTATTCGTTAAAGTCAACGAGTATGACTAAAATGAACAGTAATTTTAAAAGGCTCTTAATTTAAGTGACTACAGCTAATCCTAACATTACATAACTTTGAAAACTACCTTATCTATTTCATTTCATGGATACGAATACCAAACAGCCTGACATATCCTACAAACCCATGAATAAAACCACATGTAGTCAGAAAAGAAATATGCAATTCTCTGTAGAATGTTTTGTAAGTAATAGTACATACTTTCTGGATTATGTAAGAGAATAATATGATTTAGCCACATTTAAAACACGTCAAAAACTGTAAGAATTTCAAAGGAATAAAAATATAACCTTTGCACCAAGTTATTCAACTGCAATAAATTCTATATTTCCCACCAGGGAACCTATAAGTTACTCACGCAGTTTAATTTTTCACAGGCCATGGGCCTGAATGAAAGGCTGTTAACATAAAAGAAAGTTAGGAATGTGTCTAGAATAGCACTGGGGAATATTTAGCTGCTGGCTGCCTGAATAAATGGTTACTGGTAGACTACCATAAGATAGACTTACAGCAGGAACTACACAAAGAGCTGTCCTCCCTGCGGACAGAGAGCTATAAAAAAAGCTTCTGCACAAAGTTATGATTTATTATAATATTGGCCAAAGCAGAGATTAGTAGGGGTATGTATTTGAACCCAAAACTGAGCCCAAACTAAGTGGAACTGCTACATTATCTTTTGTAGAAATCATAAAACACACATTTTCCCTTGTAAATTCTAGCATTCCAATACAGTTGAAAGATATTCCTTGTAGTAGACCTTGACAGCATAATCAATGTACTTGTTCACTTGGCATGTTTGTTTCAGAAGTTGAGTCTTCTGTTCTATTTAGTATTTACCAAATTAGAGACTTTGCTCTTAAAAAAGGTATAGAAGAAAATCACTGGGTATTGTTCAGACAGCAAGAGCAAGCTATAACAAAGTTGTTTACATAGTATAAGTTAAATCACATAGAGAATAATAACATATAACATTCTTTATATTCTTTATACATACTATAAACATCGATAATTACTTGTTTGAACACAGACCCCAACAACTATAATGAACAAGCAAAGTTAATGATACTGTTCGGGAAGGAATTTTAAACCAACTGTACAATCCTGAAAACTTTGTGTACCTGTCGGAGTTTAACTATGAACTATTGCAAGCAGAGTTTTAAAATGCAGAATACATAAATTATGGCTATTTATTATATAATTAAATACACCATATTTGTCATATATATGCAGTTATTGGGAAAGAGAAATAAAGAAATCCAGCTTTAGTTATGATGAAGGGACAATACCGAAAAAATACCTATTACTTCCACAACTATGTCGCTTCCATGAAAAATACTATAGAAGTAAATCATTGAAAAATAGCCAAGCTGTAGACTTAGGACTTTTTTTTAGCTCAGTTTTATTATCGCTTTGCTGTTCTGCACAAATTCCCAGTTTAGTATGTAACCACACATGAAGGGATATTCTGAAAGCATTCAAATATGTCCTAAATTTATTTATTTATTTATAAAGTATTTTACCAGGAAGGATTTCTCTCATTTACAATTATGTCCTGCTATCAGAATACATCATGATTCCCTTTGAATCTTTGAAAACACTAGCCAAATAATTACATTTGTTTTCTTATACGTTGAATAAACAGAATGCTTCTTCTGCCCAGTTGCTAACTCTCTTCCACTCCCTGAGTGTTATTTGAACTCATTACATCTCATGGTCTTCCTCAACACTTAATATAAAAAATATATAACTTGGTATGGCGCAGATAAAGCTGTTAGAGGTCCTTGGGTCACACAAATTCACGAGTACATGAAATTACAAAATTACAGAATAATGGTGCAGTACAGCGCAGTAGATACAAATTGAGTAAAATTCAGGTAGTTTCTCACTCACAAAGGTAGAGCCCGAACACTGGCTCAGAGTGGGTCCACGCTGTCATGCCTCGGCGGTGCTCTCCGGCCCGGCGTTCCTCCTCGCGGCTCCGGGGTCGGCGTCTCCTCCATCTCCAGCTTCTGCGCTGTATGCGCACGCGCCGCCGACAGTTCCGGAATTAGCTTCCCCGGCGGCTTGACGTCACCACACCCCATGTGACCTCCATGGACCAATCGGCTGACAGGGCGCCAGATTTAAACCTGCTTATTCCATTCTGCAGTGCCCTTTCATGGTTTTAGCTTGCTATACCCTTTGGTGCTGTATTCTGAGACTCTTATTTGACTTACTGTGTATGACCTGGCTTTTGGCAACCGACTCTGAGTATCTCCGTATCCCTCTGACCCGGCTTATGTGTCTGACGCTGCATTTGGTTTTTCCCTGTGTACTGAGCTGTTTTATTACTCGCTATCACTTAACCCAGCCACCGCAAGGACTGGTATTGTGATTAGATTTTGGGGTTTTCTGGTTTCCTGTATACCTACTCTAGCTTATCCGTCGACTTACGTGTACAGCTGACATACACTCTCTAGTACTCCATACTGTCCTGTTTCTATACCGGCCACCCTAAGGACTGGTTTCTTCCTCCATGCCTACGTCCCTGCCTTATAGGTTCACCTCTAGCTACTGCGTAACCCAGCCGACTATAAGGACTGCTATCGCAGTCAGGATTCTAGCCTCCTGTTTCGCCTTAGGGCTGACCGTAACTACCTACGGGTACGTGTGTCCTCCTGACACACGCGTGCGGGTTAATTTTCTTCCAAATTCTCAGGTGACCCCCACCTTATCAGGAACTCTTCAACCGCCGATATAGAGTGAAAGGCAGAGAAAAGAGGAACACTCCTTGCGCAGATCAAAAATTACTTGCGGGTAAATATAAACAGATCTTATACTCACATTTGGAGGAGCCACATAGCTCTTGGAAAGGCGCTATGGATTACTAGAGTCAGGAAACCCAAGTGAAACCTCAATGGGTACGAAGATTCCAAAAGGATGGACAGGATGCAGGAAAAACAAATAACATTTATTTAAAACATAGTAAAAAACTGCCAGAACACGTTTCACCGCTCAAAACAGCGGCTTCATCTGCTGGTATAAATGTATCACTCTGACATACTCCTTTTATAGTGTCCACTAACTTCCTCAATACTGACTGAAGAGGCAGATATTCCCACACCTATTGTGTGTATAAGTAGATCATTAAATCCTCACTTTTCATACGGCCCGATGGTCGAAATCAGCACTTTTGTTGGCTGATTTTAAGCCATTTTCTGATTCGGGAAAATCAAATGTGGGTTTACTGGCATTTCAATTCCAGATAAATATTCAGAACAAATATTGGCAGTTGTGGCTATTTTTCAAACTAAATATCATGTTTAGCGATTCAGTTCAAGTTTATTGGAATGCCAATTTCCAAAGAAATATCAAGTGATAAAAGATGCTTATAAATGTTATTTTGGGATGCTTGCAGTCTGTTTATTATATTGAACCATCTATTACGGTTATGAGATTGCACATTTTAAAATGAAAGCCCAGACATGCGCCTTGTAATATTAATTCCCGCAATCACACAGCTTACCATAAACCCCTGTAAGGTGCAGGCTCCACTCATCCCACACATCGTGCTCACCTCCCTTGGAGCATGTCTGGCAAGTGCTGTGCCTTCCATCCAGCGAGTGCTGGGCTCAGTCGCTCCCTCAATAGATTACATTTGTCCTTGGCCCACTATGACCACGGCGGGTGGGGTCCTCCTTCAGCATGGCTGGTGGGTGATGTTCTGCCCTGCTCCAGTACTGCGTCTGGGAGGTGGGTGCGCATCATGCAGGGGGGGTATCATGGAGGCGGTGGTGCAGTGTACTCTTTTCCCCACCATTGTTGGGGTTAACAGGGTAGGAGGGGTCTGATGGCTGGGGAGGAAGGGCTTCCTTGGGCACCCTATTTAAACCCAACACTCTGGAGGATAGGTGCTCAGACGTTCTGCGCACCTCTCCTGTTCCTTCGGTCAGCCTGCTTCCAGTCTGCCTAACCCAACACCTCCTTGCTACATTCCCTTAACCCTATTCATACATGGCATCTCCTGGTTTGACCTCAGCTTGTCTTCTTGATTGTGCAAGAACTCTGCCTGCCCCGACTTTGGATTGTGTAACCGATTGCTTGTACTCTGCCTGCCCTGACCTTTTACTTGTTCTATGACCTGCCTCTGATTGTACCCCTCTGACTCTTTACCCTCGGATACTGCATCCTGGGTTCGAACCCCCGCACGTGACATCCCCTTATATTCTAATCTTACTGTAAATTCTGGAGATGTTCAGTTTTGCTCTAAATCCTGTAAATGCTAATTTTAAATCCCATAAATGTGAATGCTACTGTAAATACTGAACTTGCATGTTTTTATTGTAACAACTGAAATGTTACAGTATGAACTTGCAGGTTGTACTATAACAGTGGAATATTAAAGCAGGAGGTTAATTAAGAGTAACTTTATTTTCATTAAATTAATTTATTGTTTTCATGATCAGTGCAGAATCAGGCCATATCACTTTCAGAAAAATATGGCAAATTATAGCCTTTCCTATGAATATGGATGAATGATTTCTTTAGCTAACCTCCAATTTTTGTAACTTTTTTAAAAGCAAAATATAGGTTGAGTATACCTTATCCAGAATTCCAAAATATAAAATATTCCAAACATGGATTTTCTTAGAGGTGACATGACACTAAAAGTGGAAAATACCACACCTGACCTCTTATGATGTGGGACAAAAATTATTAAATTTTGTAAGAAATAATTCCTTCAAGCTACGTGTATAAGGTGTAAATGAAATATAAATACATTTCTTGTTAAGACCTAGGTCCTATCCTCAAGATATGTCATTATTGTATACAAATATTCCAAAATGTGATAAAAAAATAAATCTAATGCACTTCAAATCTCAAGCGTCACAGAGACATTCAGTCTGTATAAAAATATACTTATTTAATAATTTGCGTTGTGCCGAAAATTCACTTCTTATTGAAAAACTTGGCACACGGACAGCTTTCTGAGTTTATATACTATTTTCAGCATGTATTAATCGACAAACACATGTGTTTATAACATTTTATTTTTTGGCAAAGTGATCTGTGTAAGAATGAGTCTGAGAGTTAGATTGTTATACTGATTTGATTTTGGAATTTGGATTACAGACTGCATACAAATCTTTGTATATACTTTTTTTTTTTTTTAAATGAAGGGCTCAAAACAGTGTGTGTTCCAAAATATAATATATACCAGGTTGAGTTTTCCTGTGTGGTCTAGGCCTCTAGAATTATTTCGAAAAGCCTTCTATCACGTCTTCCTTTTAACTTATAGAGTTTTTCTGTTAGCACAGACTGGCTTTATTTAAATTTTTCATCGGAGTGAGTATATCATTTTCTGACATCTCTTTTATGTGAAGAGAAATATCGTAAAAGAGAAATCTCTTCTCCAAGGGAGGCTTAGCTGGGGTTTAGCGAAAGCTACACCACAGTAATGTATCACAAGATTCATTTACACTTCTTGTATATGATCACTCATATTTCACTTAGCTTGCTCAGATCTATTCTATAGATTAAGCGGATGCCAAAGAAAGAAGCGGGAGTTACTAGAACTCAATAGTCCAAGCCAAAAAACTGATTGGATGATAAAAAACTGTGTTACATGGTACAGTGTTCTGCTGTAGCACTTGATATATTGAACACAAAGACTAATTAAGACAGCTTTATGTCATTTTTGTACAGCTAATCTTGCACTATAATTCCCAAAGCCTTTAAGGTTTATTGAGGACATATAATTCCCAATGATCTACAGTTGTGTTCAAAATTATTCAACCCCCACTGAAATTGAGTGTTTTGGCCAGTTTGACATTGATTTTGATCATTCAGTCATCTTGCTTACAATTAAATCAAAGGGGCGCGTGTAGGTCAGACAAATATAACATAACATTTATAATGAAATAACCACAAATGTCTTTTCTGTGCTCACATCATTATCAGTTTTATTCAACCCCCAAGTGACATTCAATCTTAGTACAACATCCTTTTACAGTTATAACAGCTTTTAAACGTGAAGCATAGCTTGACACAAGTGTCTTGCAGCGATCTACGGGTATCTTCGCCCATTCGTCATGGGCAAAAGCCTCCAGTTCAGTCACATTCTTAGGCTTGCACACTGCAACTGCTTTCTTTAAGTCCCACCAGAGGTTCTCAATCGGATTTAAGTCAGGTGACTGCAATGGCCACTCCAAAATGTTCCAGCCTTTAATCTGCAACCATGCTCTAGTGGACTTGGAGGTATGCTTGGGATCATTGTCCTGTTGAAAGGTCCAACATCTCCCAAGCCTCAGGTTTGTGACGGACTGCATCACATTGTCATCCAATATCTCCTGGTACTGAAGAGAATTCATGGTACCTTGCACACGCTGAAGCTTCCCTGTACCTGCAGAAGCAAAACAGCCCCAAAGCATGATTGACCCCCCGCCATGCTTCACAGTAGGCAAGGTGTTCTTTTCTTCATAGGCCTTGTTCTTCCTCCTCCAAACATAGCGTTGATCCATGGGCCCAAACAGTTCTAATTTTGTTTCATCAGTCCACAGAACACTATCCCAAAACTTCTGTGGTTTGTCCACATGACTTTTGGCATACTGCAGTCGACTCTTCTTATTCTTTGGAGACAGCAAGGGGGTGCGCCTGGGAGTTCTGGCATGGAGGCCTTCATTACGCAGTGTGCGCCGTATTGTCTGAGCTGAAACTTCAGTACCCACATCTGACAAATATTTTCTCAGTTCCTCAGCAGTCACACGACTTTTCTCCACTCTACGCTTCAGGTAGCGCACAGCAGTCGAAGTCAGCATCTTCTTTCTGCCACGACCAGGTAGCGTTTCAACAGTGCCCTTTGCCTTGAATTTGCGAATGATGCTTCCTATGGTCTCTCTTGGTATGTTTAACATCTTTGCAATCTTCTTATAGCCATTGCCCTTCCTCTGAAGAGTAATCACCTCTTCTCTTGTCTTCCTGGACCATTCTCTTGACTTCACCATGTTTGTAACCACACCAGTAAATGTCTAGAAGGAGCTGAGTATCACAGTCATTTTAAAGCTGCCTAATTGGTGCTTTATAGCTGCTCCGTGACATCCACAGGTGTTTTCAATACCTGATTGAAAACACTTGAATGAACCTCTGTTCTTCAGAGTGGTAGTCTTTAAGGGGTTGAATAATTGTGTCAATGAAGAATTCACAAAAGAAAAATTTACTACTGTATTACAAAACCAATTGTTGTCATTTTAGTTGCATATGGTTCTTTAAAAAGTCCTTGTAGGATTTCATTCTGAATACAATTACAAATGTACACTAAATTCCCTAAAACCCTTTACAGCATTGGGGGTTGAATAATTTTGAACACAACTGTATAGCATGATTCAAATAGACCTGTACACAAAGGTTTTGTTTTGCATCTTAAACAAGTGAAAATTAATGAGAGTTTCAGAAAAACATACCTCCTCTTATGTTGAGCACATACCATCACAAAAAGTCCTTGGAAGTGGCTGGCATATGTTGAGGCGACGCTTCATGTTGTTGCTAATGCATCTCAATATTGCATCACCAATGTTTTGAACATTTGTTAGTTGAACTAGTCCCACAAAAAGAAGATTGAGTTGGTAAGATCAGGAGACTGGTGTTGCCACAGATTCTTCGAAATTATATGTACCTCAAACAATGCTGGATTGTTGCCACTGACTTACGTTATATGTGACATGTCAAGCCATGTTGCTGGACTTAAGATATGTCAGGAAACCAGTGCAAGGTCCATATCATCACGTTCAACAAACTTTGTAAAAATTCTGAGATTTACAGGGTTATTCACAAAGAGTCAATCTGGCCCTGAAATGGCACCGAATAGTGAATTTCCCCATATGGTGCCATTTCGTGGCCATTCAGCTATTCAGAAAGCAGGCAGTTCGCCAGGTTTTGGCGAATTGCCAGCTAGTACGGTACCTGATCGACGGCAGTGAAATCCCGATAGAGAAGCAATGGTTAATCTATTCAGAGAATACTGAACAGCAGTGAAATGCCCTGATGTTCAGAGGTTTAATTCGGCAGGTTAAAATCAGGTGAATCCCATAGGCTTCAGTGTTAAAAATAATCCAGTTTTTATCCAATATCTAATAAACTGTTTATTATTTTAATCTGCGATAAAAAGTCTCTTTATTTATTGCATTTTTCTGAATTTTTCAGCCTATTTTTTTCCTTTTTTAAAAGCGTTTTTTCTTTTTTCTGTAACAGACCTTTTTCTTATCATTCATAGGACCTTATATGTTAATTCCAGACACTTCTGTTCAGTAGTGTTTTTGTAAACAGCGTTTCAATTTTGACACTTTCAATCATTTTGTTTTTTTGATTTATTTTCCTGCCCTGCAGCTTGTCGGCTTTCTTCTGCGGGTGGTCGGCGCTGTGTTTGACGGCTCGTCGGCTGCGTTTAGTGGCCCTCCGGCAGGTTTGCGTCAATTGTCCGGCTTGTTTGCAGCGGTTTATATGATGACATTTTTTTAAAAAAAACACAGCGTAGACTCCCCAAAATTACTGGATCTGATAATTTCAGTCAATTTGCGGCTTTTTTTTTCTCAGCGGCTTTTCCCACACTCTGGGGACCCTGCGGTGAATGCAGAATTCACCACAGGGTGGGGAAATTTGATTTCCCAAAGTGCGGGGAAAGACAGAGCACCGAAATGTCGACGACATTTCGGTGCTCTGTGAATACCCCCTATAGTGTTCGGGGTTTGTCATGGCTGTGCTGCTGCCTATCAGTGGCTTCCACCACATGTTGTGATGGGATGTGCTCAACATCGGAGGAGGTATGTTTCCTGAGACTCTCGTTAATTTCCTTTATTTACAAACTATAATGAAAACTGTTGGTTTGGGTCCATAATGAACCACCTTGTACATATACAGCAGACTTGAACATAGTGTACAGATGCATAAATCTTTTTATTATAGTTCTTTATGTTGTAGATCATTTTCTTCACATCACCAATTCGCATGCATCATGTATTCAGTTTGATGTTTCCTGTTTATATAGATGTATAGAAGGTTTCCTGGAAGAATATTTCAGAGGACAACCCCAGTTTTCCTGATTAAGACTTCTTGACTGAAAGCCTTAAGTGAAATGAAAATCACTCCAGACTTTCATTGATTTCACCTTAACTAGGCTATACATCATTATAGGTAACTTATACATTCACTTGTTTTCTACTTTAACCACTTAAATCACATTTCATATCACTCAATTTAAAAAGAATTTGTTTAGTTAAATATGCTGTCATGGCGCGGCTATTGTTTTGATGCCCCAATCCTCTGTGGAATGCAAATATCCTCGTCTCTGGAAAAAAGAAAAACATTGTTGTCTCAGGAATGAGATGCCATCCTTTGAAAATGACAGGATCTATCACTTCTTGTGAAAGAAAACCGTTATAAAACTCAGGTGGTATTTTGTTCTTGCTCATTTACTTCCCCTGGTATCTGTTTTAGATGTATTCTCATTCATCAACATTGTCTGATCATTCAAATACCCTGGCATCAGCTGTTTGTCTTTTCTCAACATCAATCTCAATGTTAACATAGTTACTTTCCCCCACTTTGAACACAAACTCAATCCTGCAACCCATGTGTAGGCACTAGGCAGCCATGGGTAGATGATTGTTTTGTTATTCATTAACAGCTGGAGAATATATAAACTACATGTCTGGATCTATGCCAAATGTTGTTGGTCTACCCTTTTAACATCATGGGGGTCACTCACTGCTTATACAGTTTGGTTATCTGCAAATCAGCCAGACAAAACCGTGGCAAAAGCAACAAAGTTAGAAAGAGAGCAACTGTTTAACCCTCCCCTCCATAGAGTAAGTTTTAATCCCAAACTACATAATCAACTGCATAAATGTATACAATACATCTTTCTGTTAAGGTAAAAAGAATTTATTGAGTATGCGTCTCCTTGACTGAATAAAATGAATGAAACAATAGACTGATTGTTCGTTTGAAAGCAGAGCGATGTGACAGCACAGGTCTTGGAATTTACAGGTGACCACTTTAGTGTTTTCTGATGGTTGACTGTTCAGATTTAAGCCCTGCCAAGAGCTCTGGTAACTTACTCCCAGGTAGTGAGTCATTGCAGGGTGTGCTTTTGAATGATTGCCTTGTTACAAATCTACTTGTCCCATCGAGAAAACTTAACTACTTTGTGACTCAAAATTCTGCACCTTTCTACAACAACATGAACTACCTCCTGAGGCTCTATGAAGACCACTTTGTCATGCTTGTTACATACAGTATGTCTACACCTTAATGCATTCTAAATAGTGTCTGAATGTATAGATATACAGGGTTATTCAAAGAGAATTAAAAAGCCACTGCACGTTCTGTGACTTTTTGTTCTCTTCAATTCGGTGCGATATGGCGATCCCATTTCGGCGACCCTGCGGTGTATTCAGCAAGCATCACAGGGCCGTCATTGTGCAGGGAAAAGTCGCCTCAAACACCTTCGACATCTCACCGCAAAACCAGTGCGAATGCACACCGAAACCCACAAAAACATCTGGATTAACCCTGCCGAACACGCCGGAGAAACCCGAGCAGGAGCCGATCACAGCGCAGAGCAGCCGCCGGAAAAACCCGACACCGCAGGTGTATGGAGTGAAGAAAAAAAAGACAGTACGCTTGAATGTTTGAAAAGTGAAACGCTGTTTGCAAACAAACTACTGAGCGAAAATGTCTGAAATTTACTTATGAGGTCCAATGAATGATAATAAAAAGGGCTGTTACAGCAAAAAGAAAAAACGATTAAAAAAAAGGAAAAAAATTTTTGCAAAAAATACCGAAAAATGTCTAAAAGATTATAAAAAATCTAAAGATAAAGAAACTTTTTACTGCACAATATTAAAATTAACGTTTTATTAGATATTGAATTAAAATGGGAATATTTTTAACATTGAAGCCTATGGGATTCGCCTGAATAAACCTGCCGAATAAAACCACCGAATGGCAGGGCATTTCGGCAACTTTTCACTGCTGGGTTTTGCTCTCTGAATAGCCGAAGCATTGTTTCTCTATGGGGAATTCACTGCCCTCAAACAGGCACCGAACAGGCACCGTATGTGCAGGCAATTCGCCAGGATTTGGCAAACTGCCTGCTTTCTGGATAGCCGAATGGCCAGGAAAGGTAACCGTACGTTGAATTACAGCGTTCGGTTACCTTTCGCCAGCAATTCGGAGCTCTTTGAATAACCCTGATAATGTTCAAAATTGTGTTGACAATGAGAATAACCTTATATTGAAGTCAGAATAATAAATCATGTAATGTTTGGAAAACCTGTAAAGAGCAGCGTTTTCTTATTTTATGTCAGCATGCAGAGGCAGTCCAACAATACTCTATGCAGAAAAAGGGTATTCCTGGATTTATGCAAATGAATGATTATATGAATACAAATTTAGCAAGATAAGTGAATAAATTATCATAGCTTTCTGTAATCAGTAAGGAGTAGTTTTAACCCCTTCACTCCAAAAATCGAATTAACTCAGCTATGCATTGTAAGACATTGAAAAAGCACTTATTAGCATATCAGAACTCCATTTTCACATACTTTTAACCACTACACCGTGAATGACTCACTGAGTGCATCCTCTGTTTGCCTCTAGGTTGCGGAGGACATGATCAATGCGTCGTCGCAGTCCAGCGATCCGTCAGTGACTGACCCATTCTTCTATGGCCAAAGTCACACAGTGAGTAGTAAGGGCTGTTAGGATATGGGGCGGGGACGCGCAACACATGTGATTACAAAATATTTGCACCCAGTGACAAATATTGAGTAAAATATTTTTTGAACTAAGCATACAAGAGAAAAACAAAACACAAGTACGATATCAGCACCATAAAACAAACACAATAAGGACATTTCATTTTTTGGTGGTTTGACGAGGGTCACTTTGAACTGGGGGTGCCTGGACTTGGCATTGCTGTTGGAAGAAATGGGACTGTGGGCTCTGGGGAGTCTGACAAGTCATTTTGTTCCCCAGCCCTCACCTATGTCAAAGTCATCCCGTGGCTACAAAGGTACAGAGTGTTTGTGTTACGTGCAAATATTGTTATTGTTAATATCGTTATTGTCTGTTTATATTTTACTGAAATCATTTCTAATATCATTACTGTGTGTGTCACAGCTGCCCATTCCAACCCCCCATATAGAATATGTTTTAGATCTGTGAAAGGTTTGAGTGGTCTTTGTTTGCCAAAAATTATCACTCCATTAGGCTATTGTGCGCTTCTGCAATTTCCTATATCTAACGTATTCAGACAATCAGGCTGTGATTACATTGTTACAACTCTATTGTTTTATGTCTGGAGAATAAAATAGGGTATGGCTAGGGACTGGCTGACCTGAGGAGGGGAGGGGGCAACTGGGTGTATTTTTCCTTTCGGCTCTAGGTCCCTCCTGGCACTGTATATATTTGTCTGATGTGTTTCATTAAAGCTACCTGTGTCTGTTTTACCCCAAGTTCTGAGTGCTGTCTCATTTCTTGGAATGTTATCAACACTCTTTCATTGTAACTGTCCTTAAGCATCGGCTAAGGCCTGGAGAAAGGCATGAAAGATTGCTGGTGGGAGAGCAGGTGTCCGGCGAGGGAGCACATTAACAGATGTGACCCAGTTGGGAGTGCTGAGATCTGTTTCAGTGGTAGTGTCCCTTTAAGAGTAATACTAGCTTCAACTAAGGAGAACCATTAATAGTTGTGCTCAAATGCCAAAATAAAAGAGTATTCTTGACTGCACTATTCAGAGACTTCATGGAATTACAAGCCTTTCTGTGAGACTAGCTAACGCTCCTTATGAAAGGAAGTCAGTCCATGTGTTTGAAGAAAAGGACATTGGTATATTTAAGTGATTATTTTTAACGATGTATAAGCCCATGATAAGTGAAAAGTAATATAATCAGAGATGAGACTGTGTGAGAGTTATCGTACATCGTTCCTTCTAGATTTCAAGAATTAAATCAGTGTCGTAGCAGGGACACGGAATAAAATAGCTGTATGTTTTGACACAAAAAAACAACACTGTTAAGTGACCATTGGTATCTATTATGCCATACTATTTGTATTGAGTATTCTCTGATGCCTTCTAGGATACGTTCTGGAAGGCACATATGGCATGGATCATACACTAGAAAACCAGATAATTAATCATTGCCCATTGGACATATGTACTAAATTCAGGTTGTCCTTCTGATTCTTGTAAAGCTGACTTTGCATAATCTACAGATTCAGAGCCTACACATCAGCTGAATATTTAGCTCCATAAAAAGAGAATTTGCTATTACATAAACGTTAAAGCTTTTAAACCAACATCGTTTATTTAAACGCTGAAGCTTTTAAATTGATGAGTACAATGTCTGTAAAATCGCAGCGTGTATCACTGCACATAGACAGATAATGTTTATACAAAATACGAACCAGCCGATAATAAAACATACACAAACAGCCTGCTTTGCTGTTGTGTACTATCTCTTAAAAAGGGAAGGCATATTCCAGAACACTTGTGTTCACATAAAAAGTGCTAACACCTCATAGCGAAAAGAACAAGAGGGTGAGGGGTGAGAAGTCAAACACAGAAAAAATAATAGCTGTAAGCACTATGGGGACAGAGATTGTTTGATTATGATGTCACACACCTCATTGATGGAATGCTTGACATCACTTTTAAGCAAACCCTACGTGAAAGCTAAGAGCAATTATTTTCAAAGGAGATTAATTTCAAGACTAAGGGGGTTATTCAGTGTCGCCGACATTTCGGTGCTCTCTTGTTCCCTGCACTTCCCTGCGCTTCAGGGAATCAAAGTTCCCCTGCAGTGAATTCCCCGCAGGGTCCCCAGAGTGCAGGGAAAACCCACCAAACACCTGCTGAACACTGCTGAAATCCCACCGAAAACCCACCGAACACGTCGGAAAAAGCTGATGAGCCGCCGAGCACAGTGCAGAACACCCGTCGGAAAAAGCCGACAAGCCGAAGAATGGGGTAAAAAACCAAAAAAACAGTACACTTGAAGGTGTCAAAATTGAAACGCTCTTTGCAAAAAAAACTACTTAACGAAAATGTCTGAAATTTACATATAATATCCAATGAATGATAAGAAAACGGTCTGTTACAGAAAAAAGAAAAAAAACTTTTAAAGAAATTCGGAAAAATTTTTTGCCGAAAAAATACCGAAAATGCCTAAAAGATCCTAAAAAATCTAAAAATAAAGAGACTTTTACTGCAGATTAAAATATTAAACGGTTTATTAGATATTGAATTAAAACAGGAATATTTTTGAAATATAAATTTTTTATTTTGTGTAATAAAGGGATACAGAAATAAAAATTGGGAAAAAAGAACAGAAGGGGGGAATATGGGGAGAAAACAACAACATCAACACTAAGCCGTTGCAACCATTTATGTCATATAAATACTCAAAAAAATAAAATAAATAAAAACCCTGTAATGAGATCACAGCGATACTTTGTATATATCCCAGATAGACCAATGGTCAGGTCGAGTACTCGGTACACCCTCCATTGCTCTAGCCATACCATCTAAGAGTCGCAAAGCTGCCAAACGATCGGTAACATCTTTTAAAGTAGGGAGGGTAGAGGATTTCCATCTAGCCACTATTAAAGTCGTTTTGACGGACAAAATATGTGCCAGCGATTGTTTTTGGAAGCGAGAGAGGGAGTCCGGCATAATCTGAAGGAGGAGTATTTCAGGGACTGCTGGTATCTCCGTGCCCGCAATCTTAGAACACATTTGGGCCACCGAGATCCAAAATTGAGTTATCAAAGAACAGGTCCACCAGGTATGAAAAAAGGAGCCCGGTTCCTCCCCACATCTCCAACAAGTGGCTGTAACCTTGGGGTTGAAATGGTGTTCCCTATCAGGGGTAATATACCATCTATATAATATTCTCTTTCTCGCTTCTGTTAGGGAGACGCATCTAAACTTAGAAGTGTCTAAAAGAAAACATCCCTCCCAAGCCGCCTCCGAAATTCGAATCCCTAAATCCCTTTCCCAATTAGCCTTGAAGCTCCATTTCGGTGATTTAGGGTGAGACACCAGAAGCTGAAATAGAAGGGAGAGTAGGTGGATATCTGGAGAGGGGTTAATACACTGTTGTTCAAAGGGGGTCAACCGTACTGTTGGGGTAGGAAGCTTCAGCATGTTGTTGCATTAAGACATGACCTAATCTGTAGAAAGGAATAATGTAACCCAGGGTCCAAGGTGAACTTCTGCTCTAAAGTTGGAAAGGACATGAGACCTTGGGAATCATACAAATGACATAAACAGGTAACACGTTTGTACCGAGCGTTTAAAGTGAGTTTCCTGAAAACACATCTGCGGGGTTATGGCACAGGTCTGCATAAAGAGAGTGCCTTTTATGGGGAATTTTCAAACCCTTAACATTGAGAGAGACAATTTTCATACTTTAAAGGTGGTAAACAGAAAGACACAAGAGTAATCCAAAAAACATATTGAAATAACATAGGCATTGGGTCAAAAAGGAGCACAAAGACACATCCCAATCCAACGTCTAGTGCCAAGAATGGTGCAACGGGATAAAAGGAGGAAAAAGGGACAAAGGGGAAAAGGGAACAAAAGAAAAAGAGAAAAAGAAAAAGCAACAAATAATCGAGACGGCACAAACGGCAGCCGCTCTCTGTATAAAAAGGTGCTCCAGGGCCACCAATAAATACCGGGCTTGCCCCACAGAGGGTGGGGGGAGATAGGGGGTTGTGCCAGGCAGGAAAGGTAGACATCTAGCATGCCCGACAAAGAGCAAGAAAAAAAACCAAAATTTCGTCCACCAGCCAGGCCAGCCAAAAACTTCAAGTGCGAAGACAAAACCAGACATCCAGGAATCAGACGGCAAGTCTAGAAAGTGAGCCATATGAAAAAGACAA
The DNA here is from genome assembly GCA_009667805.1 of Leptobrachium leishanense. Lineage (NCBI taxonomy): Eukaryota > Metazoa > Chordata > Amphibia > Anura > Megophryidae > Leptobrachium > Leptobrachium leishanense. Next base: position 177,265,574 of record CM019065.1, read on the forward strand.
TATTCTGCTATGGATCCGTGCGGATGAGGTGCCATTCGGGGGAAACTTTAGACGGGGAGGGAGGGGCTCTATGCGGGGGGGGTCATTTCCCCTAGTAAATCCCACGTTTGTAGAGTAGAAATGCCCTCTTCTAGTGAATGAAAAACAGACAAAGTTCCCCGATATGTGACCAGTAGCTTCAGGGGAACCCCCATCTGTACGGGATTTTGTGGTTGGGAAGGACTTTCGTGACCGGCAGAAATTCTCTACGCCGCTGCATCGTAGCTGCTGATAAGTCCGAAAAAAATAAATAAAATACCAGCAAAATTAGCAGGAAGATCCAGATTTTTACGCATAGCCGCCATTAGTGCATCTTTAGTGTTGTAAAAATGAACACGGGTCAACACATCCCTGGGGATCGTTGCGTTCAGATTACGCAGTTTCGGGACTCGGTGTGCCCTGTCCAGTTGTAGTGCTGTTTCTTCAGCCTCAGGCAGCAAGACACAAAATAAGTCTAGCAAATGAGTTGACAAGCCGTCAGATTTAATCGTTTCGGGAACACCACGAATGCGAATATTGTTCCTGCGGGAGCGATCCTCCAAATCTGTGACTTTAAGGAAAAGAGCATCATGGGCCGTTTTAAGCTCTTTATAGGAATCCACCAGCTCATTATGTGCCAAACACAAATTATCAGATTTGTTTTCAAGAAGGTCTGTGCCTTCCTGAATCGTTGAGCGTAACTCGAGCAGCATTGCTTGAATCTGCTTACCAGTTGCTGGAGCCGAGGATGCAAAGGTTAAGTGTTGCGGGTCAGCCTCAGCCTCAGCCTCCTTAACCTCCGTCGTGTTGCCAGGCGAGCAGGGGGATCTAGGGCCCTGGGCGCCGCCATCTTGCGGCCTATCCCGCAGTTTCCCAGTGCGCCCGAGATCCACCGGTTTCAGAGGTTTTGCGGGTGCCATCTGGTCCCTGAAGGTCTGCGAAAGCTGTGGAGTATGTTTTAGCGTTAAAACGCTGCCGTTGTGAGCCGTGGTAGCTGGCTAAAGCTGGCAGTCAGCGGGAGCTCCTTTCACATGCGGCCGCTCGAGATGGCCGCTAGACACGCCCCCAAAACAGGAATATTTTTAACATTGAAGCCTATGGGGTTCGCCTGAGTAAACCTGCCTAATAAACCACCGAACAGCAGGGCACTTCGGCAACTTTTCACTGCTGTTTGGTGTTCTCTGAATAGATTAACCATTGCTTCTCTATGGGGGATTTCACTGCCCTCGAACAAGCACCGTACTGGCTGGCAGTTCTCCAAAATTTGACAAACTGCCTGCTCTCTGAATAGACGAACGGCCCCGAAATGTCACCGTACAAGGAAATTCCCTGTTCGGTGACATTTTGGGGCCAGATCGGCTCTCTTTGAATAACCCTTTAAAAGTTTACTTAAATTCCCCAGTTCAAAACTTAAAGGAAAACCTGCAAAACTGACAGTAGTAAAAAAAAACTTTTTTTTTTTTTTATAATGAAAAGTTTTTATTCATTTTTTTTTAAAGACAGTTTTAACAGGCATTTGGCATGTGTCAATAAACAGGTCAGTCACAGAAAACATAGCTTGCGTAGAGGCAGTCATGAACAGACCACGAGACATACATAGTTTCATTGTCAGATAATACGTAACAACAATCGAACATAATGTCGACAACAGTGTGTGGTAACGTGGACATCTATAAAAGAGGCTCTGGCCGTGTGTGGTGTAGATCTTAGTTGGTCACGTGCGAGATTATAATTACATAATAGGGAGTGATTTCACATCTCATGGTCATGTCCAGAGTAATATCCCTTAGGACTACTTGTCGTACCAGGGCTGAAGCCTAGGTATGCTCGAGGAAGAGTGTAGTAATGTAATGAATGAAGTAAGGCAGGGATAAAATAAGATAGGTAATGGGGGAGGGGGAGAGGGAGGGGAGAGAGAGGAGAAACAAACAAACAAACAAAAAAACAAAACTGTGATATCTCCATATCTTTGAAAGCAGAGACAGGCTGTGGAAGGTTCTTATTCTTTATTTACAGGAGCTGCACACAGCGTCTGCATGCTGCCTTAGAACTCTACCATGTGATGATGAAACTTTATTTACAATGAACAGGAACACAGATAATACCTACAACATGCGCCCTCTAGTGGTGGATAGATATAACACTATGATATACTACATCCCCTTCCCTCTGATAACACTAGTTTCAAAAATACCACCCACATGACCCTAGGCACAGAAAAACTCCCACTAAACTTGAGACTTTGGGTAGACTACCTCCGTCCCAGTGAGTTCCAGGACGCATTCTTGTCCTGTGGCTGGGGAACTCACTACTAAGCTAAGTATAATCCTGTAGATAAGTTGGTGCTTTCTTTGTTCTGGTGGATCGCCGTAATTCTTGCTCCCCCTCCACATGAGCAGTCTCTGATGATTTCTCTGTGACAAGCTCCCCCTCCATCTGTCCCTCTTCCCCGGCTTCTGCAAGTACAACACCGGAAAGGGGAGCCAAAATCTCCCTATCTTGCGTTAATGGTTCCGCCAAACTCTGTAGATCCTCTGGATATGCAACATGTCTATTTCTCACCTGATCTATGTGACGACGCACAATCTGGCCATTTCCAAGTGCAACAGTGCATGACACAGGACCTGTCTGCGTCTGAACAGTCCCCGGAATCCAGGAAGGTCCCACACCAAAATTTCTAGTGTATACTTTGTCACCTTCCCGCAGATGTCTCTCCTTGGCATGTTGATCATGATAAAGTTTTTGCTTCACCTGCTTTTCTTGCACCTGGCCTTTAAAATCCGGATGTATGAGATCCAACGTGGAACGCAATTTCCTCCCACACAAGAGCTCTGCAGGTGATTTTCCAGTCGTGGACTGAGGAGTTATCCTGTAACTAAACAACGCTCTGGCCATCTTGACCTCAATGGAATCTCCTGAACTTTTTTTTATCAGCCCTTTAAATGTCTGCACCGCCCTTTCGGCCAGTCCATTGGACGCTGCATGGTAAGGCGCTGTGGTCACGTGCTTAATACCATTTCGAGCCATGAATTCTTGAAACTCCATACTCGTAAAACTGGTGCCATTGTCCGACACCACCATTTCGGGAATTCCATGCTGGCTAAAGCTCTGTCTGAGGCATTGAATAGTCACTGCGGAGGTGGATTTACTTAACGGGTACGCCTCTATCCATTTAGAGTAAGCATCCACCAAAATCAAAAACATCTTGCCCATCCACGGCCCGCATAATCAATGTGAAGTCTTCTCCATGGAAGGTTTGGTACTTCCCAAGGATGTAAAGGTGCACACTGGGGAGATTTCTATTTTCTTGGCACATGGTGCAAGTTTTTACCATTGCTTCTATATCGGCATCCATCTTCGGCCACCACATATAGCTCCGCGCCAGCCCCTTCATCCTGATTATTCCTGGGTGAGTCGTGTGTAAGTGCTTCAGTAGGTCTGTGCGACCTGGGGGTGGAATGACCACACGGGCACCCCACAAGACACAACCTGCCTCCACACTAAGTTCCTCCTTCCTTTTCACATAAGCTCCAAACACTGATTTCTCCACTCTTTTTGGCCATCCTCTGAGGACGAACTCTCTAACCCGTGCTAAAACGGTATCTTTATCTGTCCATTTCCTCACCTGGTCGGCTTTAACCAATGGTACGCCATTTTCTTCCAATAGAAGTACTCTCTCTTCCTCCGCAGGCGTCTCCACCCCTGTTTCCGCGACTGGCAACCGGCTCAAGCCATCAGCATTTTGATGATCCTTGCCTGCTTTGTACACGATGGAGTACTCATATCCACATAATGTCACAGCCCATCTTTGAATGCGTGGCGAGGCCATTTGTGGAACCTCCTTCAGTTCATTAAATAATGAGATCAGTGGTTTATGATCTGTAACAATGGTGAATTGTCTCCCATACAAGTATGTGTGAAACTTCTTCACCCCAAATATCACCGCAAGGCCCTCCTTCTCAATTTGAGAATAATTTTTCTCAGCTGCATTCAGTGTACGTGAGACGAACCCTATTGGCCGTTCAGATCCATCCCCCATCCTGTGCGACAACACAGCACCCACACCATAAGGTGAAGCGTCACAAGCCAGGATAATAGGTTTGTTGACATCATAATGTACCAACAAGGCATCCGACTGGAGAAGATTTTTGGACTTTTCAAAAGCCTCTTTTTGCTCACAACTCCAGGTCCATTTAGTCTCTTTCCTCAATAGTGCATGCAGCGGTGCCAGTAACGTGGACAGGCTCGGTAAGAATTTGTGGTAATAGTTCAATAGGCCTAAGTAAGCCTTTAGTTCACTCACAGACCGCGGTGTGGGTGCCTCTTGTATGGCCTGGACCTTTTCTGCGACTGGCTGCACACCCGCAGCACTGATCTTGTGACCCAGAAAAACCACTTCTGTTCCCAGGAACTTGCACTTGCTCCTTTTCAGTCTCAGGCCACTTTGTTTTAGCCGAGACAAGACCTCCTCCAGATTTCTTAAATGATCGTCCTCGCTGACCCCAGTAACTAAAATGTCATCTAAGTAGACTGTGACGTGCGGCATGTTTTGTAGGATGCCCTCCATAGTGCGCTGGAAAATGGCTGGACTCGACGCCACTCCAAACGGCAATCTACCATAAGTATACAGTCCTTTGTGTGTATTAACAGTCACATACTTTTTGGCGCTTTCATCCAGCACGATCTGCTGATACGCATGACTCATATCCAGTTTGGAGAATTTGTTGCCGCCCGCCAACTGAGCAAATAAGTCTTCCACTTTAGGAATAGGATATTGTTCCACACTGGATGCTCGGTTTACTGTGAGTTTGTAATCTCCACAGATGCGGATTGAACCATCCGGCTTCCTCACCGGTACTATGGGAGCTGCCCATTCCGAAAATTGTACTGGTTCTATAATTTTCTCATCTACCAGTCTCTGCAGTTCTGCCTCCACCAGAGGTTTGACAGCAAAAGGTATCCGTCGTGGCTTATAGAATCGTGGCTGGGCCTCTGAGTTCACATGAATTTTGGCCGTGGTGCCTTTCAGCTGACCTAGCTCATCTTTGAACACCTCAGCATATCGATCTAGCAGGTCAGCCAAATGTAGCGTTGGACTGGCTGTTACTGTATTCACCAGTTGTGGCAACACTCTTAAGTCTTTCAGCCAGTTTCGTCCCAATAAATTTGGCCCGGCCCCTTCAACCACTACCATAGTAAGTTTCTTGTTGTCCATCTGACTCTGCACTGTTCCTATAACCTGACCTAACACCAGCATCTTCTCACCTGTATATGTTTTTAATGTCAGGTTGCATGGTTCCCTCTGGTATGTCGGTGTTTTTCCATAGCTTAGAGTATTGCTTTTTGCTAATAATTGTAATGCCACAACCTGTGTCCACCTCAAATTCGATGTTCATGCCATTCACCTTTAACTTCTGTAGAATAGGAGCCACTTTAGGCATTTTATGTGAGACACTGTATATCGTGTTTATGTCACCTGCATCTTCTGTCTCACTAACGTCTTCTTCTTTCACTAAATGCGACCTCCCAGCCTTCTCCTTTCCTTTCCTCTCCCCCCTCAGTCCTTGAAATGGGGTTTTGTGACTCTGCATCACGTGCTTGGATTTGCACGCCCGCTTGATGTGTCCACGTTTCTGACAATGGTGGCACAGTTCATTTATAAATTTGCATTCGTGGGGTGCATGATTCCCTTTGCACCTGAAACACTCATAGTCCGTCTTCCACCCCCTCTTATCCACTGCACCCACATTATGCACCACCGATTGTCCCTGATGAGACCTTTGAGACTGTGATTCTTCATCCCCAGAGAAGCCTTGGATCTTTTTATATTTCTGTCAGCCGACTCCATCGCCAGACACATAGTAAGAGCCTTTTCAAAGGTTAAATCCACTTCTGACAACAGCCGTCTCTGCATCCTGTCGTCATTTACTCCACACACCAGCCTGTCCCGCAGCATTTGTGGTAGTGTAGGCCCGTATTCACAATACTGCGCTAACTTTTTCAACTCCGCCACATAATCAGCCACCTTCTCGCCAGTATGCCGTGTGCGTGAATTAAATTTATATCTCTGCACAATTTCACTTGGTTTTGGATTATAATGGGCTTTGAGCACGACGACAAGTTCCTGATATGTTTTCTCTGCTGGCGTCATAGGACACAGCAAACTTCTCAGCAAACTATAAGTTGACGCGCCGACCCCGCTTAATAACACTGCTTTCCTCTTACCGGCATCAGTAATCTCATTAGCTTGAAAGAAATAGTCCAACACTTCAATATATTCGTCCCACGATTGCAACTCACAGTCAAAGGGGCTCACTGTTCCCACAAGAGCAGCCATTCTGTCTCAGCAATTCACGTCCTTGTAGTTTCTTCTGTTTCTTATTTTTTTTTCTTCTGCTCTGCAGACCTTGAAACTGCACATACACGTTCCACAGTACAACCTGTTTACCCTCGTCGCCAATGTGATATCTCCATATCTTTGAAAGCAGAGACAGGCTGTGGAAGGTTCTTATTCTTTATTTACAGGAGCTGCACACAGCGTCTGCATGCTGCCTTAGAACTCTACCATGTGATGATGAAACTTTATTTACAATGAACTGGAACACAGATAATACCTACAACATGCGCCCTCTAGTGGTGGATAGATATAACACTATGATATACTACAAAAACAAAAAAAAGGGGGGGCATTATTTTAAAGTAGCAAATGTCAGGGTTAGAGGAGGAGGAGAGAGAGTGGCATAAATATTGGAAGTACTCAATATGGAGGTGGAGTATGCGACCCATTGCCTACGTATGCGAGGTAGGCCCGTCGCCTCCTCACTTGGATCTGGCTCGTCTATATCAACCGCGCAACCTCCGTCCCAGCCAGTACTCTCCTGAACTCAGTTGAAGACAAAGGCAGTCCAGTGAAACATACCTTAGTGAAATGTTGAGCCGCTGCTGCAGGTTTTAAGGCTAGCTCTTCGTTTGAACGTAGAGTTTCCATTTTATCAGATAGCATTTTCATGGAGGGTATGGTCGCTGATTTCCAGCAAATGGGGATTAGTGTCTTCGCAACCAGTAGTATACGTAGTAATATGGAGTTCTTCAAGACCTTTATTTAGTACGGTAAGTGCAATAACAAGAAAGTTTGTGGTGTGAATTCAAGATCTGTATCAGTAATCTTGAGTACCATGTTATGTACATTCCTCCAGAATGGTCCGATGTGTGTACACTCCCACCATATATGTAGGTACGTACCCAGCGCGGCGTTACATCTCCAACATGTAGGGGAGTGTGATGCATCAAAAGTAGCCAGTAGTGTGGGTGTTCTGTACCAAAACACTAAAAATTTGTAGGAGGATTCCTGCAACTTATTGATCGAAAAAAAAAAATATTTTATTTACTTATTTTTAGATGCATACATTTTAAGAATAACATGTAAACATTAAATCCACTCCGCATTGTCACTTTACTTAAAATATTTGTGCTATAAAAGCATCAACTACATTGTGTGGAAAGAAACGTGTAACTTAAAAAAAACACTGCAAGAAAAATCTTCTTAAGTGTGTACTCTTTGATTAAGAAAAAGGTGGTGCTGGCTTTTTTACTTTTGCCCTGGTTTTTCATCAGGGAGCCTTAAATAAACACACTCCCCATTTTCATAGCTTGAAGACAAACAGCGCAGTCCAGCTGTACATACGTTTAGATATAAACTTTGGGGGGGACTAATCCATTGTAAGCATTGCTGCACATGTTTATTCTGGCACAGTGTTTCCTTTAGCAAAACAAGTTTATAGGCTGCTCGTGATTGCTTTAGACACCGCAGGTTTACGTGTTTCCAGTCACATATTCTCTTACATAATTGCACGTTCAGTAGTTTTTTAGAAAATACAAGAAAACGTTCTACTTTTACCATATACTGTAACTCCGGATTGAAAAAGAAAAGAAATTAAAACTATTACCTCGTATTGTAGCAGTATAGTTTCGTGATGCGTGATGGCGTTTTTCCAGTGTGATGCTGTGTGAAAGCTGATAGGATCAGATAAAATGCCTGTATTATTTTATTTGTATTGGAATGTTGAAGACTGCGGGACTTATCTCTCACTTGGCATTTTGGACTCGTTGATAACAGCTTAGATTTAAAACATTGCTCTTCTGTTATTTTAAGTCACCATTATTCCTAGTTGTAAGTCCTATAGGAGTGTTTACATGCCTTTGCATGCCTTACCCTAAATTAAGAAGTTAACCCCTTAACCCCCTGCGCCTAGCTTCTCCCCGCATCACCTCTTCCCATGATAGACTGCAGGATTTCTCACGCGCAGCCCCCACTCTCTGGAACGCTCTCCCTCGTACTGTCAGACTTTCCCCTAACTTCTCTTCCTTCAAACGCTCCCTTAAAACATTCCTATTTAGGGAAGCCTACCACCCAACTCACTGACGCAACCATCAATCACTCTCACCTTACAGTCCTCTCCTCCTGTTTCCAACCCCAACCCTCCTAGATTGTGAGTTCCTACGGGAATAGGGCCCTCATCTCCTCCTGTACTGTTTGTCAAATGTTGTTCAATGTATTGTAACCCTGTCTATACTGTGTTTATTGTACAGCGCTGCGGAATATGCTAGCGCTTTATAAATAAAGAATAATAATAATAATAATAAGGACCAATGACGTAACTGTTCTGTCATGAATTCATTGACTTTAAAGAGCCGTGGTCCTTAAGGGGTTAATAATTGTAGACGCAAGTGTTGCAGCTAATAGTGTAAATGCTAAATCCTTACATGCACTTTGTTACCATTGATGAATAAAATTCTAATTTGTGGTTAGCACAATCTGTAGCAACTGATATAGACAGTCAGAATGGAACATGGGTGTGGCCATGGGCAGGAAGGGGCATGATCAATAGGACAGCCCCTTGTTTAAAGGTGGGTTGAACGTAGGGTTAGGCTGAATGTGGGCAAAGAATGGGTTGTAAGTGGGGTTAGGCTGATCGTGGGCAGTTTGATACTCTGCCAAAGATGCATGAATCAGGGCTGTGATTCATGCAGCCTGGATGTTTGCGCTTTATCTCTTTCTCATCTGGTTTGGGAGATTTTCCAAATACCTTGCTGGCTGCATGTACCACTGGCCATACATGAGTTGATTGCACCTGGTGGCCTGACTGAGTTTGTTGTACATATTGTGTTAGTGAGGATTTGTTACTGTATCAATACTCTTTGCTCATATTTAACCCCATCGCTGCTGAGCCATTTCATGTCTGTGTGCTGAGCTCGTTTTTACCGCTATTGCTCATCATGTTTAAACGCGATTTGAAGCCTTGTTTTACTATATGACCCAGACATATTATATATCGTTCTTTCCGTCAGACTCGGCAGATTCATAATATGTCATTATTATATGTATACGTCATGTCCTGTCTGTATATTATAACAAAAAAATTTAATAAAATTAGATTTTCTAATCATCTACAGCGTGTAAAGTGTATTTTTTCACATTTTATCACACGAGCCTTTGCGTTTATATTTTCCATGGGGTGTGCATGTTAAAAAAATTAGAAATGGGGACTCGTTACATTTTTTGGGGTGGAATTACGGGATTTTTAGCAAACGCACCCATAGAAAAAACTATTAGTGCAGCATCATTGTTCACATTATAATTGAAATGTGAACAATATTGCTGCATTAATAAAAATCACACACACAAAAAACACGTTTTTATTTATTTTATTTTTTTATTTTTTATTTATTGTTTTTTTTTTTTACTTTAAACATGGTCATGCTTGATATCATTCGAAAGGCCATGCTCTGGTTGATACCAAACATGACCCCTCTAGCTGCCACCGTTCAGGACATAGGGGGGTTCAAAGGAACCCCCTATCTCCACCGGGGATTTCCTTAGGAAATCCCCTGGCAGCTAGGGGTTCGCCGGCTAACTGATGTCATTGCGATATGGCACTTAAGGGGTTAAAAACAGGCATCGCTTTAAAGGGCAGACAGTGCCCTTCAAAGTGATGCCTGTTTTTTTTTTGTAGACCCTCCTGATCGGGAGGGAGAGGGATCCAAAAGGATCTCCCCCTCCCTTCCAGGCGCTCTCCCGGCATTGCTGGGGGTGGGTTGCCTGAAAATGACATCATCGCGCATGGCGCGATGCTGTCATTTATGTCGGGAGGGGTATAAATTCGGCGTTTGACTTCCAGGACGTCAGAACCGCATGGGACCCTGGACAGAGAGGTATCTCTCTGGGAGCTCCTGCAAGCAGAGGACGTGTGGGGAACGTCCCCCGCATATAGGGGGAGTCAATGAGGACATTCCCCACACGTCCTCCGTAGGGAAAGCATTAAAAGTACTACATTGTGTGTTTATTGATTATTTCATTTGAGGTCACATTTCAAGGAGGAGCACATACCAAACTGTATAACACTAAGGGCTCTATTCAGTTGACTTTAAAAGGTGGATGTTAGTGTGAAAAATTAGTGCGAGGCATTAAACATTAGCGTGCTTTTTTCAATATCCTTGTTTGAACGGTAGTCTCTCTCCCTGACCATTCTGTCCTCAGCTGCTCTCCATCATCCAGGCACTGTAAATACCGTCTGCGCTCACAACACATTGACTGTGATCGCGCTTCACCAAGCTAGACACAGGGCCAAGACGGTTGGAGGTATTTGTGAGTATGAAAGGGTGTGGAGTGTAGCTGCTGAGAGCAGGAAGTATTTTTTTCTCTTACTGTTTATTGTTACCCTTGTTACCCTTGCATTCCATCTTAGATTAACCCCCTCATCTATAACTATAAAATTGAATGTCCGTCGCCGCACATCCGGTTTCAACAGAAACACGATGTGCAGCGACGGACAGACGCTGGATGTGCTCGCAGCCTCTACCCGTCGGCTGTGCGCGCATCCAGGAGAGCCAGAACAGCATCGCTGTCACTGGCTCCCGCGGCAAAACCTCCCTCCCTACATGAGTTTTGGGAGGGAGATGACGCTGGGACGCCGCAAACCCCGAATCCTCCAGCAGTGACCGTCCTCTGGCTGTCGCAGGCTGCTCCACCGGCCTCCAGGCTCAGGCGAGCCCCTGACTTGGCTTGGGCCTACAGGCCCAGCCGAGCCGGGGACTCGCCTAAGCCTGGAGTCCGGCCGAGCAGCCTGCGACAGCCGGAAGACGGTCACCGCTGGAGCTCAGGGCTGATGTCGGAGGATGTTGCCTACACATACTCACCTACATTGGCCCTTATCTCCTCCAGCGATGGCAGTCCTGCATCCGGTGCCAGCTCTGTGTCGGTCGCGGGTATGACGTCACAAAAGCCTTTGACCCAGGTTCAAAGGCTTCCGTGACGTCATACCGGCGACCAACGGAGAGAGGACACTGGAAGCAGGACTGCCATCGCTGGAGGAGCTCCGAGCCGATGTAGGTGAGTATGTGTGGAACCGGTGGAGGACTCGAGGCCGATGTAGGTGAGTATGTGCTCTCCACACCCCCCCAACACCCACCCTGCTTGCTTGGCTGGCATCCAAGCTTAGGTGAGCCCCCGGCTTGGCTTGGGCCTACAGGCCCAGCCGAGCTGGGGACTCGCCTGCGCCTGGAGGATGCGCGAGCATGCAACTCGGCCGGCCTCCAGGCTCAAGTGAGCCCCTGGCTCGGCTGGGCCTCTAGGCCCAGGCCAGGCCGGGGGCTCGCCTGAGCCTGGATGCTGGCCAGGAGGATGTGGCCTACACATACTCACCTACATTGGCCCTGAGCTCCAGCGGTGACTGTCCTCCGGCTGTCGCAGGCTGCTCGGCCGGCATCCAGGCTCAGGCGAGCCCCCGGCTTGGCTTGGGCCTACAGGCCCAGCCGAGCCGGGGACTCGCCTAAGCCTGGAGGCCGGCTGAGCAGCCTGCGACAGCCGGAGGAAAGTCACCGCAGGAGCTCAGGGCTGAAGTAGGAGAATGTAGCCTAAACATACTCACCTACATTGGCCCTGAGCTCCAGGCGGTGACTGTCCTCTGGCTGTCACAGGCTGCTCGGCCGGCATCCAGGCTCAGGCAAGCCCCCGGCTTGGGCCTACAGGCCCAGTCGAGCCGGGAACTCGCCTAAGCCTGAAGGCTGGCTAGCTGCCTGCGACAGCCGGAGGACAGTCACCGCTGGAGCTCAGGGCCGAAGTAGGAGGATGTTGCCAACACACTCACCTACATTGGCCCTGAGCTCCAGCGGTGACTGTCCTCCGGCTGTTGCAGGCTGCTCGGCTGGCATCCAGGCTCAGGCGAGCCCCCGGCTTGGCTTGGGCCTACAGGCCCAGCCGAGCCGGGGACTCGCCTAAGCCTGGAGGCCGGCCGAGCAGCCTGCGACAGCCGGAGGACGGTCACCGCTGGAGCTCAGGGCCGATGTAGGAGGATGTAGCCTACACATACTCACCTACATCGGCCATTAGCTCCTCCAGCGATGGCAGTCCTGCATCCTGTGCCCGCTCTGTGTCAAAGACCCAGGGTCAAAGGCTTCCGTGACATCATACCAGGCGACCAATGGAGAGAGGACACTGGAAGCAGGACTGCCATCGCTGGAGGAGCTCCGGACCGATGTAGGTGAGTATGTGTGGAACTGGTGGAGGACTCGAGGCCGATGTAGGTGAGTATGTGCTCTCCACACCCCCTCAACACCCACCCTGCTTGCTCGGCCGGCATCCAAGCTTAAGCGAGCCACCGGCTTGGCTTGGGCCTAGAGGCCCAGCCGAGCTGGGGACTCGCCTGAGCCTGGAGGACGCGCAAGTATGCAACTCAGCCGGCCTCCATGCTCAGGTGAGCCCCCGGCTTGGCTGGGCCGGGGGCTCGCCTGAGCCTGGATGCCGGTCAAGCAAGTAGCTCGGCCGGCCTCCAGGCTCAGGCGAGCGCCTGGTTCGGCTGGGAAATGGAAATTTCCAGCTGTTTTTTTTTCCGGCTGAATTTCTAATATATACAGTTGTGTTCAAAATGATTCAACCCCCACTGAAATTGAGTGTTTTGGCCAGTTTGACATTGATTTTGATCATTCAGCCATCTTGCTTCAATTAAATCAAAGAGGCACGTGTAGGTCAGACAAATATAACATAACATTTATAATGAAATAACCACAAATGTCTTTTCTGTGCTCACATCATTATCAGTTTTATTCAACCCCCAAGTGACATTCAATCTTAGTACTTAGTACAACATCCTTTTACAGTTATAACAGCTTTTAAACGTGAAGCACAGCTTGACACAAGTGTCTTGCAGCGATCTACGGGTATCTTCGCCCATTCGTCATGGGCAAAAGCCTCCAGTTCAGTCACATTCTTAGGCTTGCGCACTGCAACTGCTTTCTTTAAGTCCCACCAGAGGTTCTCAATCGGATTTAAGTCAGGTGACTGCGATGGCCACTCCAAAATGTTCCAGCCTTTAATCTGCAACCATGCTCTAGTGGACTTGGAGGTATGCTTGGGATCATTGTCCTGTTGAAAGGTCCAACGTCTCCCAAGCCTCAGGTTTGTGACGGACTGCATCACATTGTCATCCAATATCTCCTGGTACTGAAGAGAATTCATGGTACCTTGCACACTCTGAAGCTTCCCTGTACCTGCAGAAGCAAAACAGCCCCAAAGCATGATTGACCCCCCGCCATGCTTCACAGTAGGCAAGGTGTTCTTTTCTTCATAGGCCTTGTTCTTCCTCCTCCAAACACAGCGTTGATCCATGGGCCCAAACAGTTCTAATTTTGTTTCATCAGTCCACAGAACACTATCCCAAAACTTCTGTGGTTTGTCCACATGACTTTTGGCATACTGCAGTCGACTCTTCTTATTCTTTGGAGACAACAAGGGGGTGCGCCTGGGAGTTCTGGCATGGAGGCCTTCATTACGCAGTGTGCGCCGTATTGTCTGAGCTGAAACTTCAGTACCCACATCTGACAAATCTTTTCTCAGTTCCTCAGCAGTCACACGGGGACTTTTCTCCACTCTACGCTTCAGGCAGCTCACAGCAGTCGAAGTCAGCATCTTCTTTCTGCCATGACCAGGTAGCGTTTCAACAGTGCCCCTTGCCTTGAATTTGCGAATGATGCTTCCTATGGTCTCTCTTGGTATGTTTAACATCTTTGCAATCTTCTTATAGCCATTGCCCTTCCTGTGAAGAGTAATCACCTCTTCTCTTGTCTTCCTGGACCATTCTCTTGACTTCACCATGTTTGTAACCACACCAGTAAATGTCTAGAAGGAGCTGAGTATCACAGTCATTTTAAAGCTGCCTAATTGGTGCTTATTATGCTTTATTGCTGCTCCGTGACATCCACAGGTGTTTTCAATACCTGATTGAAAACACTTGAATGAACCTCTGTTCTTCAGAGTGGTAGTCTTTAACCCTTTCGCTGCAGAGGACGCGCTGAGCGCGTCCACCCGCAGGTAATGTTCTGAGCGCGTCCTCCCTTTGAGGCCAGCGTTCGGCCGGATTCCGGCCGATCGCTGGCCCCCCCGGTGCGAGCTGACATCCTTGATGTCAGCCCAGCACCCGGAACCGCCGCCGGCCTAATTAGGTGTCATCTCGGCGGCGCGATGACACCTAATTCAGGCGCCCCTCCCCGCATGTGCGGAGGAGGCGCCTGAAAGGGACGGGGGGGAGGTCGGACCTCTCTCCCTCCCGATCGCCGGCGTTGCGGGGGTTAATCCAGGCACCGTTTGGAAGGGCACAGCCTGCCCTTCCTAACGGTACCTGGAATTAACCCCATGGGGGCTGGATCACGAATCGGCGCCGAAAAGTGCCGGTTCATGATCCTTTCCCGGAGCTGGCCGACATCTTGGATGTCGGCCAAGCTTCCGGGAATGCCCCCTGAGGACTGGCATCATTGTGCATAGCACGATGATGCCAGTCCTGGAGTTAACCCCTAACTGCCACCAATGGTGGAGATAGGGGGTTCCAATGAACCCCCTATCTCCCGATCTGTGGCAGTTAGGGGTTAATGTTTGATATTGTTGGATCTGCCAGAGCATGGCCGTTCCAACAATACCAAACTTGACTATGAAAAAAGTTTTTTTTAAAAATTAAAAATAAAAATAAAAACTTGTGTATTTTTTTTATAATTTTTTTTAAAATAAGTTTTTTTTTCTTTTTTTTGGTTCGTTAATGCAGCAATATTGTTCCCATTTCAATTATAATGTGAACAATGATGCTGCACTAACGATTTTTGTATGCGGTGCGTTTGTTAAAAATCGCGTACTTTTCCCCAAAAAAAATGTAACGAGACCCCATCTCTAATTTTTTTAACAAGCGCACCCCATACAAAATATAAGCGCAATTGCTCGCATTTTAAAATGTGAAAAAAAAACACTTTACACGTTGAAAATTATTGAAAATTCATATTTTATTGCATTTTTTGTTATAATATACAGACAGGTCATGACGTATACATATAATAATGACATATTATGAATCTGCCGAGTCTGACGGAAAGAACGATATATAATATGTCTGGGTCATATACTAAAATAAGCCTTCAAAACACGTTTAAACATGATGAGCAAAATCGGTAAAAATGACCTCAGCACAGAGGCGGGAAATGCCTCAGCAGCGAAAGGGTTAAGGGGTTGAATAATTGTGTCAATGAAGAATTCACAAAAGAAACATTTACTACTGTATTACAAAACCAATTGATGTCATTTTAGTTGCATATGGTTCTTTAAAAAGTCCTTGTAGGATTTCATTCTGAATACAATTACAAATGTACACTAAATTCCCTAAAACCCTTTACAGCATTGGGGGTTGAATAATTTCGAACACAACTGTATATATGTGTATATATATATTATACACACATGGGGTTACAGGGTGTGTGTATGTATATATATACACACCCACATGGGGTTACAGGGTGTGTGTGTGTGTGTATATATATATATATCTCTATATATCTATCTATATCCTGTAACCCCCATATATATATGACTGCCCTCTGGGCAGGCTTAACAACTAGTTTTATATAAGAAATACATCACACACAGTCACATATATACACATAGGCCTATAGATCACTACACACCAAACACATATTCGTCAATACTCATATGTTGCCCCCTGATTGTATCACTCATGTCCCCTTACTCCATGTATTCTACCCTGTCTTTTTTTCTGCCTGTGATATAGAAAATGAAAAAAGTGCTGGTGGGGAGGAAGAATAGGAGGTTGGGAGAGTCCTAGAGAAGGTGAGGTGTTTGGGCATAGGGGTGAGGTGGAGTTGAGGGGTGAGGGAAAGAGGTGGGTTGATGTGGAAGGGAGTGGTGAGAGGATGGCTGAGTGGAGACCTGAGGAGGAGAGTAGTGGTGGGGGAGGAGCGGAGCAGAGTGGTGAGAGTGAGAGGAGGGGTTAGAGAGGTGAGGGTGAGAGGAGGGGTGATATATAATCAGATCAGACCCATCTGAGGAAGAAGTGCTCAATGCTAACTCCTGCCACGACTTTCTGTGAGGAACAGTGCGACAAGTCACCCCAGACGTCTTGTTGGTAGGATTGGTGACAGAGTTGGCATGGGTGCTGCCAATGTACCCAGCATATTGTCCAGGGGTCCTTGCGAATGACAGACCATCTGAAGTCTTGGTGTAGGTAGGCAGAGGTCTTTCAAGAATGGCATCCTTTCAATGGCTGACTCCAAAGACTCCCAGTCTGAGTCAGAGCATTGTCAGACAATAGATGGCAAGGTAGTGGCGGAGGAAGGTCTTTACAGGGCATACTGCACACCCTAATGGGATTGGGCTCTCCAGGTTCTTTGGATGCAGCTGGGGCAAGGGCCTGTTCAGAGCTCAAGGTGTGATAGTGTTGTTAGCTGACACCTTGGCATGAGACTCAGCAGGTGGTATAGGAGAGACCTTAACAACACCCCCTTCAGCAGCAGCTGTTATGGTGAGGGAATCCTGCTTAAGTGTTGGTAGAGGGGCAGAGGCCGAGGCCAAGATGTGCTGACTGGGAGTGGCGGGTGTCACACCAGACGTCAGGACAGGTATAATCTCCATGGGCACAGCTGGATCTGTTTCCATGAACCCGGTAGGCTCTGACTCCACTGGGAAAAAAGTTTCTGTTTCCACGGGATCAACAGGCTCATCCTCTTCAGGCTCGGTGACAGTGGACCACGGCTCTCTTTGCTAAGTGTAGGAACACGCACCTTAGGTGAGGAGTCCCATAATCTCGGCAACAGCTTTTTCATCAGGCCAGCCAGGTGATTTCGCAGTTCATGGAAGGTTCTCTAGATTAGTTCTGTAATGAACTGTACCACCATTCATTAGTTATTGGCTTCTGCATTTTGTCACGATTTGGTGTACGGGGCTGAGGGTATGAGCCCAATATGTAGAGATAGATGGATGGAGACACTTCAATGAGGTTAAAATGGGGGTTTATTGAGTAAACACAGGTAAATGATATTAACAAGACTGGTAACGAGTATATGGAAGAATGGTGAGGGACAAGGCAGGAATAGGATGATGTGGGAAGAGACAGGGAGGAACAAGACACAGAGGGCAACACACCAGGACTTACAAGAAGCATAAGACAGAAGACAGCTGTCTGGATGCACACAAGAGGCAAGGCTTGTCTGAGTTTGCATGAGATTTGTTGGGTATGCTGGAGATTCAGATGGCTGTGAGGCAGGAACATTTTTTTTTTGAGAAAGTATTTTACCAGGAAGGATACATTGAGATTTCTCTCGTTTTCAAGTATGTCCTGTGTGGTGAGTATGTACCGTTAGGTGTCTTGCCCAAGGACTGGAGAGGTGCTCGTCAGGATCGAACCCATAACTCCACAGGTTCTCTCCACGCAGAGCAGTGATGTTACCTCTACTCCACCCAGCCGGTACTTTGATGGCAGAGTGCGCAGGGGGTTGCAAGACACAATGAGTAGAAGGGTATAGTCCACAGTAGGGAGCACGGTGGGTTGCAGGGTTGAGGCTTGGGGTTGCATGCCTATTATCCATACATATTGTCACAAGTATCATGGGTGCAATTTTCTAGGTTCTGTGAATCTGCTACGTATTTCCATTTGCCGTCATATCTCAATATGAATAAAAAACAAAATAAACTGAAAAGCTCTGAAACACTTAACTTATGTATAGGATCTTCCCTCTGCTGTTCCTGGAACACTTGTAATGTATAGGCAACACAATTAGTGAGATTAAAGGGTGATCCTAGAACAAATCAGATGGCTTAGGTAGTATATACCATATAGTATGTACCATATACAAATACATAGTGAAAGAAAATCACGCAGATGTCAAAATAAAAGAATTGTCACCACTCCAGAAGATGTTTAGAAATTTGTAGTAATTACATACCTTGCCCTCTGCTTTAAAACTGTATTTTTTCTTTACACACTGCCTCCCCTAATAATAAATAATTCTACTTAGAGCTCTAATATTCAACATGTGGGCTTTTCATCTGCCCTGGACAATTAGTTCCCTGTGCAAACACTCACCCTGCAAGCGAATACTATTTACAGCTAGAGGAGAACTGAAATAAAAATATTCCTAAACGTTCATAACGTAAAAAAAATTCTGTCTTTCTGGCCTGGGTACAATTATCAAATAACTTCCTTCCGGTCTGCTGTAATCAAAGTGTAATAAAGCTGAATCATATTTACCTTATGGGCAAAAGAACTTTGAATGGCCTCACAGAAATCCCTGGTGAGCATCCATATTACAATCAACTAATTTTAGTTTTTTCTATAATGGGTTACTTGCAGATCCTAATGTGGAAAGACGTTAATTAGTTCCTTTATGGATGAATAGCTGTTCTTGTGTTACCTATTACGTATTCTATAGTGTAATGATAAATGAAGTGTCTGGGCACACATGAGACTCTTTATTTTTGAAGAAAGATATAATTATTTCCATTGGTTTTAAATAACTAAAAACATAAAAAGAATTGCTAATAACTGTTGATGCCATGGTAAACTGCAAACATAAGTTTCCGCATATTAGTCCTGCTGGGCCAGATTATGTGGGCAAATAATGAAAGAGTTCCATTATGTGTCTGATTAGAACGTGGACTGCATGTGGCTTTAATTTACATGAACCAATTACAAATTCAAGAAAAACATTGAGTTACGTTTTTTGTTAGATAAAGCTCTAACATGGCACAATAAAGATTACTTAAAAAACAAAGTAAAAAATAAAGTGAACCTTTGGTTTCAAAACTTATTTTTTCATTTTTAATTAGGGATGTCCAGCAGAGCAGTGAGCTCTACACTATCAGGTTTCTGTATAGCCTTTGATTCTGATGACAGATACTTTGGGGATTATATGTCGCCGACATTTCGGTGCTCTCTCGTTCCCCACACTTCGGGGAATCAACTTTACCCATCCTGCGGTGAATTCATCATTCACCGCAGGGTCCCTGAAGTGCAGGGAATCGGCCGCCGAGTGCAAACCTGCCACCCGCCACTGCCAACCCGCCAATGCCAACCCACCAGACATCCGCTGAGTCGCCTAGCACCAACCCACCAGACATCCGCTGAGTCGCCTAGCACAGCACCGACCAGCCGCAGAATAATGCCGACAAGCAGCCGGACGGGTAAAAAAAAAATAAAAAAAAATACGATTGAACGTGTCAAAATTGAAGCACTGTTTGCAAAAAGAATACTGAACGAAAATGCCTAGAATTTACATATAAGGTCCTATTAATGAAAACAAAAAGGTCTGTCACAGAAAAAGAAATTCCGCTATTAAAAAAAATTGAAACTTTTACTGAAAAAATCCCAAAAATGCCTAATTGATACTTAAAAATCGATAAATGGAGACTTTGTACTGGAGATTAAAATAATAATCGGTTTATTAGATATTGGATAAAAACGGGAATATTGGGACATTGAACATTGAAGCCTATGTGGTTCGCCAGCATAAACCTGCTGAATGAAAGCACCAAACAGCAGGGCACTTCAGCAACTTTCCACTGCTGTTCGATGTTCTCTGAATAGGTTAACCATTGCTACTCTATGGGTGATTTCGCTGCCTTCGAACAGGCACCGTAATTGCTGTCAGTTCACCAAAATATGCCGAACTGCCTGCTCTCTGAATGGCCCTGAAATGGCACCATACGTGGAAATTCCGTGTTCAGTGCCATTCCGGGACCAGTTCGGCTCTCTCCGAATAACCCTTTATGTATAAACCCCTACAGTCCGGGCTGGATTTACATCTCAGGAGCCAGAAGGTACAGAAATTTGGAGCGCCCCCCCCCCCTGCCAAAAAAGGAGGAAACAAAAAAATAATTAACATATTAAAAACTGAAAAACCGTTTCTTGCTGCAATCACATCAAAAGAAGAGGCAGAAACTTGCCTTAAAATTAAACAAATTTTGGCGACTTGCCAGTAAGATACAGTGCCTGGTCGAAGGCAGTGAAATCCCCATAGAGAAGCAATGGTTAATCTATTCACAGAACACCAAACAGCAGAGAAATGTCAGTGAAATGCCCTGATGTTCAGTGGTTTCATTCGTCAGGTTTAATCAGGCGAATCCCATAGGTTTAAATGGAAAAAAAATATTCTTGTTTTTATTCAATATCTATTAAACCCTTTATTCTTTTAATTTGCAGCAAAAGGTCTCTTTATTTATTTGGTATTTTTAGGCATTTTTCAAGATTTTTTTCAGCAAAATTCTTTTTTCGTTTTTTTAAAAAATATAATTTTTTTGTAACAGGCCTTTATATTATTATTCATAAGACCTTATATGTTAATTCCAGACATTTTTGTCCAGTAGCTTTTTTGCAAACTAGTATATAAAAAATCCAGCAAACCGTTGGAATAAACTTATCTTCATAAGAATACATCACCACCAGCATATGACGTTTCGACCACACAGGTATTTGTCATATATTTGACAAAAATCCCCAAAAATACCACGGTTTGCTGGATTTTTTATCTACTTCTTTGCTGTTTTGAGGTCTGGGAGTGAAGACCTCCCCCAGGTGTGGATTAATGAGAGTATGGAAGTACATATTGCCTATATGCTTTTTTGCAAACAACGTTTCAAATTTTTAAACTTTCAAAAGTTTTGTTTTTCTTTTTTTTACCCCGTTCGTCGGCTTGTCGGCTTTTTCTGGCGGCTGGTCGGCGCTGTGTTCGGTGGATCGTCAGGTATGTTTGGGGGGTTTTGTGCAGCGTTTCGAATCAATCAGATTTTTCGGATTATATCGGCAGTTTATTGGCGGGGTTTTCGGCAGATTTTGGGTGATTTTTGGGCAGATTTTTGGATACTTTCCCTGCACTTCGGGGACCCTGCGGGTAATGCTCAATTCACTGCAGGGTCAGAGAATTTGATTCCCCGAAGTGTGGGGAACGAGAGAGGTCCGAAATGTCAGTGACATCTCAATGCTCTCTGAATAACCCCTTTAGAGAATTGTAAGACAATTTCACATTAGTGGCCAAAATAACAGACATTTTTTCCACTTCCTATATGCAACCAGTTTCCCTTTTTTTCTAATATTGCTTAGTGAATAAACAAAATAGATGGCAATTAGAAATACAAATAGCTGAAGTGAAATTCAGATGACTGACAGAAGATCTGCCATTTTTTAATACTGATCATGATTTGAAAAACAGTAATTTTTACGTTAATGACCTTTGGTTGCATGAAAAAAAATGTCATGTGATGGAACCAGTTATGCCACATTTAAAGTCATTGCTTTACACCTTCTACTTTATCAGTAAAGGCAAATCCAACATTATCTGAGAGTCAAAGTGCAGATCTACCAAGTAGCAAGTTCACATGTATGGCTACCTTCCCATTTCAATTGATAAGTACGTGCAACTGTGTGTGTGTGCACCGTCATCATCGGCCATAAAAATTATGGAATCTGTTAATTATCTACAGATATGAACGCTTTACAACAGTGCAACATGAACCTTTGCTCTACTGCACGATATTGATATGTTATTGAAGTCTCCCCACCGAGTTAGGCCCGTGTCAGACGATCACTTTCGTGTTGCCGCACATTTTTACGTCCATTATAGCATATGACCAATGGAGCCCCGCAGACGAAGTACGTCCGCACCGAACTGCGAATGCACAATGGACGTGGCAAACGGACGCAAGGCAAGCAAGAACGTAAATCCGCTAGAACGGATGCACAGAGTGCGCTGTGTCCGCAACATCCACATAGCTTTGTGTGATGGAACGTAGTCAGACGGGCTGCATTTTTGACGTCCAGCATTTTTGACGGACAAAATGGTTTTTCATATTCATTTTATTTCCCATCTACATCAGTCAAAAAGAAAACGTCAGTCAGAAAAATGGACCGTGTTGCCACTACCTTGTCGTCAGTCAGAAAGTACGTCCGTTGAGCACGGACCCACAGTCCGCACAGAATGCGTTCATCTGACCCTAGCCTTAGCTGAGTGATATAACGTAATCAGTGGATTAAATTATGGCTTTAAAACCAGATTTTATTTTATAGATTTAGACGCTATACATCTTTAAACTAATATCGGCAAAAAGGCTCGATAATCACTTCTTCAATTCCTTATATTCAGAATTGTGTGTGACAGTCAGATTTGGTTCATGTTAGGTGCCATATCCTATGTAGGCACCATCATAATAAATTCCATTAAAGGTCAACGTTCAGGATGTATATGACTAATCATACTGCACGATGGGACGTTAGCTGCATTCTTGAAATTACACTGAACATGTACAGCGCCTGTGAGATAACTCTTTAACAACTTGTACAGCACACTTTGCACCGGACAGCTGCCTGTCATACGAATAACAGTATGTGCAGTATGTTTACTTGGAAAAAATGAAACATTATATCGATGTGATGGCTAGATCTTCCTTTATACATGTCTGAATATTTCAAACGACATGTAAATTAAATAAATATAATTGTGGATTAAATGTGTATGCTAATTCTTGCACTAGACAAACATGTAAATATTGTTACACTGCGCTTTAACTTAAAGCTTAGGCTAGGGTCAGACTGAGGCAGTGCGAACGCGCGTTCTGGCGCACTTAATCACGGCCGTGCTAGCAGCAGATGCCGGGCAATGACGGCCAATATACGAAGTACGGTCGCACAAAAGTCCGGCTGCGCAACGCAAGTGGAAAATGAACGCATTTTTTCGAGAACGTTAAACCACTAGTACTGACGTACAGAGTGCGCTGCGTCCGCTAGAGGCGTGTGTGCGTGAATTGGAGACATCAGACGCTGCTAATGTCCGGCCAACATAACGTCCAGATGCAAGAAGTGTTTTATTGATGATCCGTACAAAATCACGGATGAAACTGCGCATAGTATGACCGCTATTGCGTATTCCGTGAAAAAATACGTCCATTCTTCGAACGCACATTTTCACGGACAACGTGAAAAATGCGTTAGTCTGACCCTAGCCTTATTCTGTGAGTAGAACGAAATTATTTTGTATTCTAAAACATGTATAGAGTTGAAAACGACTTGATACTATTGGATCATATCTAATCATATCAAATAGGAATTAGGAGTGGGTGACCATGATTTGACATTCTAGTGATTATAGTTTTAATTATTAACAATAAAATGTATATTTCCTATAGTCATCAAGCAATTTCAAAGAAACACTACCACTACCATAATTGTGCATTACAAATAAGGCTCGGGTCAGACGAGCGCAGTGATCACGTCCGTGTTGCCGCACATTTTAACATCCGTGTTAGCATAAAATTATGATCAATATAGACCACACACAAAGTACGTACGCACAGAAGTGCGGACGCACAATGGACGCGGCAAACGGACGCACATTACGCAAGAACGTAAATCCGCTAAAACGGACGCACAGAGTGCGCTGTGTCCCCAACGTCCGCATAGCTTTGTGTGTGAGTGATGGAACGTAGTCAGACGGACTGCATTTTTGACGTCCAGCATTTTGACGGACAAAATGTTTTTCATATTATTTTATTTTCCTTTCGACATCAGTCAAAAAAAACATCAGTCACAAAAACGGACTGTGTGGCCACTAGCTTGTCGTCAGTCAGAAAGTACGTCCGTTGTGCGCACAGTCCGCACAGAATGCGCTCGTCTGACCCTAGCCTAAAACCACCTTATAAAACACAGGCTGCTGGGTTTTTCTTTTGTTTGAATTGCATGTAAAAAAAAGTAACACAAAGTTAGGTTTTTATCTGTTTCCATTTTGTGGATTTCTCCCATGATGCAACATTTAGCAAAGTCTGTGCACAGCTGTAGTACACTTTCTAGAGTACTGAAGAGTCAATGTGGTGGAGGAAGGAGTGTCCAGATAAGGTTGAGGGGGACTATTGTGTTGTGTAGGCTGAGATCAGAGATGGCAGCTGAATGAGATAAAACATGGATTTTAAATTTTTAATCTACCCCCTGGTGATGTAATCTGCATACTTCCCACAGAATAAAATCCTATGAGTGGGTTTACTGGACTTTCTGACCTATTTTCTCCATTCTACGCTCATTGTCGCACAGTGAGGAACAAGTGCTCTAAAGATACTAGGGGTGCAGTTTACTGGGCTGAAAAAACTAATCGATTAATTGATAAATAATCAATGATAAAAATAGATTTGGCTTGGATGAAGCCAGTCTTTACGCTGGCAAAACACATGTCAGCCATTGTATTTTAAATATATTTAATGTCTTTAGCCACAGGTCCAAGCTTAGAAATTGTACAAGTGGCAAGGACTAATTTAGCAAATTGGCAATATGCTGGTAACTGGATTGTCTGACAAGACTATAGGTTTTTCTTGTTGTGTGTATTTTGGTGTGCACGAGAATATGGGGCCCGGAAATGGTATTCTTTAGGACACACAATTGTGTTTATAGGGAGGCAGAAGATTTCTCTGAACAAGCTGTGACTCTATGCTATGCTCATTCAGCAAGTTGGAAATATGCTGTAACTGGATTGTCTGGCAAGACTACAGCTTTTTGTGTGTATTTTGCTGTGCACAGGAATATGGGGGTCCAGTAATGGGGAGAGAGCAGATTTGAGCTTGAGCTGCGCGGCCAGCACCAATCCATCAATCTGATCAGGTGCTTGCATACCTTGTGTGCGAAAGGTATGCATGTTGTGGGAGACATGCAATATTTTTTATGTATGTACGAACGTTACGTACGCTATGTAAGTTCCATAAGGAAAAAAGTACAATGGAGTTAATTTTTACATACAGGGTTATTCAAAGAGATTCGAAAAGTCACTGTATGGTCGGTGACTTTTCGTTCTCTTCAATTCGGTGCAAATCGGCTTTCCCATTTCGGCGACCCTGCGGTGTATTCAGCAAGCACCACAGGGCTGTCGAAGTGGAAGACCTGGCGAAAACCCGGTGAATGCATGCCGAAAACCCACAAAAACATCTGGATTAACCCGTGGAAGACACCGGAAAAACCCGAGCAGGAGCCGATCACACGCAGCGAAGCCTCCGGAAAAAGCCGACACCGCAGACGAGGGCAGTGAATAAATTAGAAAAACAGTTTGTAGGTTTTAGAAACTACTGAGCGAAAATGTCTGAAATTTACATATGAGGTCCAGGGAATAAAAATAAAAAGGGCTGTTACAGAAAAAATAAGTTAACTTAAAAAAAAAATATGAATTTTTTAAAAACAAATCCAGAAAAATGCTTAAAATATCCCAAAAAAATCTATAAATAAAGAGACTCTTTACTGCAGAATTTTATAATGAACGGTTTATTAGATATTGAATTAAAATGGGAATATTTTTAACATTGAAGCCTATGGGATTCTCCTGAATAAACCTGTCGAATGAAACCACCGAATGACAGGGCAATTCGGGAACCTTTCACTGCTGGTTTGTGTTCTCTGAATAGCAATGCTTTTTTATGGGGATTTCACTGCCCTCGAACAGACACCGAACAGGCACCGAATGTGCAGGCAATTCGCCAGGATTTGGATCTGGATAGCCGAATGGCCAAGAAAGGTAACCGAACGTTGATTTTCAGTGTTCGGTTACCTTTTTCCAGCAATTCGGATCTCTTTGAATAAACCTGATAGTGTTCCTTAAAGTAAAAAAAAATAAAAATTTTATTTTTTTATCCGATGAGACAAATAATTGGAAAAAATAAATCGGCCAACTAATCAATTCTGAAAATAATCGTTAGTTGCAGCCCTACAGTTTACAACACAAAAGATTATAAAATGGATGCACAAGGTAACAAATATAGAGTAAAATATTTTCATAACTAAACAAACACGAGAAAAACAAAGCACATGTAAGATATCAGCAATATAAAAACAAATTAGATCATTTCATTTTTTGGTGGTATTGGCCCTTTAAATAGTATTACTTTTTAAATAAATAAATGTGTCAGTAAGTCAGTGATGGCCATTGCTCATAACTAAGTTAAAAAATTGACTAGCTTCGTGTTCCAAAAGCAGTGCTGGACTAAGGGCTTCATGGGTCTGGAGTGGAAGCGTTTGTTCTCTTCTTCAACTGCTTCATCTTTGTGTATCTGGTATATTCTTCTCAACAAGGGTTTTGATTCCATTGCTCCTTTTTTTTCATCCTTCTTACCTCCGATTAGTCCACTGTCCCATTCATCTTACAACCCACTGTTCCTCTAACCCACTCTTATCACTGTTCATCTGCCCCATTCCTCTCACCTCCCGCTGTTCCTCTGCCCCATGTTTCTCTCATCCCATTGTTCCTCTGCCCCATTATTCTCACGTTCCATTGTGCCTGTTCCTCTTCTTCTCAACTTCCATTAATCTTCTTCCCCATTTTTCTCATCTTCCATTGTGTCAATGCCCTATCCCTCTTAATCCTATTGTGTTGCTGGCAATTTGTGCTGACATAGCTAACCTTTCATTGGGACTGTTTTGGAGTATAGGTCTGGAGCTTCAGCGCAAATGGCCCCAATGTAAGCTCTGTCCAAAGGATACTGTAACCATAGTTTAGGGATCCTTTCAACTTATCCAAAAGGAACACTTTTGGTAAAAAAAACACTTATATGGGTTTTAACCTCTTCTGATTCCCACCTTTTTGTTTGTTTGATTCCTAGAATGCTTGCGGTGGAAGAAATAACGGATTGGCAAAAAAGTTATAGTTTTCCAATATTTAAGCTGCTATATTAACTTGCAAAACTGATACAATGTCTTATGGAATAATTTTTCATAATTTACAGTCAAGTTTATGGAATTCATCTTTGTTGTATTTTTATTGGTAGTTTCTTCTTCTTATGTTATTTTTATTATATAACTAAGTACAAGTAATTGCGCTGCTCTTGCAAGTTACAATATAGAATGTATAAAAACAACACAAAACAATATCTAGAAACCACATCACATTCCATTTCTATTATTTTAAATTTTCAAAGAAGGAGTTAAACTTGTGCTCAGACAGATAAGCCCATGTGAAGACTGTTTTTGTTTTGTGATAGTTATTCAGTTTGTACACTGTACAGGAAACCCAATGCAACCAGGATCTACCAAGACGAAACATACAAGAAAGCAGAATAGTACACATTGTCTAAACAAAGCAACGTGAAAAGTCACAGACTGTGCTATGCGGATTGTTTAAATAACAAACTGTGGCTTCCCAAACAAGACTTATTGTTGTCATGGTCATTGTCACAGAGCATGTGGGAAGATAATTATTACATAAATTTGTTAAATGTCCTTGAACAGGAGGCTAATCCTCATTACAATGATTAATATTCACACAGTGATAAAATATACTTACGGCCATAGTAGGTACACCTACTTATTAGTGGGTTTTTTGTTGTTATGTAAGACACATGGACTAAGTGTCTTGGTCTGTGTTATAATTGTTGGAGTTGGACATTGTGGTTCCAACACCTCAATGGAATTTTCTCACACAACATGTCCACATGCAGCGGTTCATGGGCACGAGGTGAAGTCATCACAGGCAGGTGCAGGGCACACCTTGCAACAAAGGTTGGGGAAAGTCTTCCGGCTATGGCAGTTGTTACTGTACACCAATGGTAGACATTGAAAGGGTTCTTGTGGAAAAATGGTATTGTAAATTGTCTGTTCTGCGTTATCTCATTGAATTATGTTTTTCCAAATATTATTCTCCAAAAGTTGTTAAATCGAATAACTTAACTGTTAGTCATCCAGAAAGAAGGCGTGAATAAAATAATTTTTTTAATAAATCGTTTCAGAAAAGCAGTTTACAAGATGCAAGACTCAGAAAGAAAAACCTCAACATAAGCTGAATAGACAAAGCCAAAAATACAATCCCCTTCCTAAGACATCACTAAGAAATGTGCAGGTATAGCATGCAGCAATGTTTGCAAATTGCTTCAGCTTTGTGAAGCTATATGCAAGAAAACATGGATAGGAGGACTAACAGGGTTATTCAAAGATATCCAAAAAGTCACTGCACGTTCGGTGGCTATTCGTTCCCTGCACTTCGGGGCAAGTTGGCGATTCCTAGTTCGCCGACCATGCGGTGTATACAGCAAGCACCGCAGGGCCCCCATAGTGCAGGAAATAGTTGCCGCAAACCCGCCGAACACTCACCGAATACTCACCGAACACTCACCAAAAATCCGCAAAAACCAAGCCGAACACACCGGAAAAATCGGAGCAGCCGTCAATCACAGTGCAGAGCAGCCGCCGGAAAAAGCCGACACGCAGACGAACGGGGTGAAAAATAAACAGTTTGCTTGAAAGTTTGAAATTTGAAATGCTGTTTTCAGAGAAACCACTGAATGAAAATGTCTGGAATTTACATATAAGATCCAATGAATGATAATAAAAAGGTCTGTTACGGTAAAATGAAAAAACATTTTAAAAAAAATGGAAAGAAACTTTTGACAAAAATATCCACAAAAATGCCTAAAAGATCCTAAAAAATCTAAATATAAAGAGACTTTTTACAGCAGAATAAAATGATAAACGGTTTATTAGATATTGAATTAAAATGGGAATATTTTTAACAGGGCTCAAAATTTCAAGTCCCAGGCTACTAACCAGGCCATAAGAGTTACTTGCCACCAGTTTCTCCACCTAACCCCTACCCAGCCCTTAACTCTGCCCCTAAACACACACCCTTAAATTATCTTATGAAATTACACTGTTAAAGGTTTTATTTAGAATAAAGTTACAAAAATAACATTAATACCCAGACATCAGACCCCAGATACATGTATACCCAGTCATCAGAGCGAGAAGGCAGGGAAGCTCCTCTCCACCCACCTGCCAGTGACAGAGATGAGCGGGGTCAGGTTAGGCAGCTGATCCCTGCCACTGGGCAGCCTGGGAAAGGGGGGGGGCTGCACGGTGGCACCACTGGAATAAGCAACATGAAGTAATTTATTGTGCTGCCTGTGTGTGCATTTCCACTCGCCCCCACTTAATTTCCACTCGCCAAATGCGAGTAGGCGAGTGCAAATTTTGAGCACTGTTTTTAACATTGAAGCCTATGAGATTCGCCTCAATAAACCTGACGATTGAAACCACCGAACAGCAGGGCACTTCACTGACATTCCTCAGCTGTTTGGTGTTCTCTGAATAGACGAACCATTGCTTTACTATGGGGGATTTCACTTCCCTCGAACAGGCACCGTATGTGCAGGCAATTAACCAGAATTTGGCAAATTGCCTGCTCTCTGAATAGCGGAATGGCCCCAAAATGGCACGTACACTGAATTTCATTTCAGGGCCAGATCGTCTCTCTCTGAATAACTCTGTAAGTGAAATTAAATGAGAACCCTGAAAATGTGTAAAAAAAAAAGCCCATAGTATGCCATTCTATAGGTCCAATTTAAAGTCTCAAACAAGATTTAAGCCACTTGTGACAATACAGAGGAAATCTGTACATTGCACGCGTCAGTCTAGGCTGTGCAGAGACAGCAACACCATCCTACTCACTACAACATTATACAGGGCGAATGTCAGCAAGGTGCTGCTGATACCATTGATTCACAGTTAGGAATGTAATGAGCAAGTGGTGCATGCCAAAATTATCTTCTAGCTACACGGCACAGTTTAGTAGAGAAGAGGGGAGCGCAAGCTAGCCCCAGCAGAAATAATGCCAAAAAAGCCACTCCTGGTTGGTATAGAGCAGATCATAAACAAACATAGCATCAAAACATCACAGCAAAAAGAAAATAATAAAAGTTCCTACCGATAAAAATATACCTTTATTAAGCAAAAATATATAAAAAAATATATATATATTTATATATATATATATATATCTTGTAGATTTGGTAAACTGTGTTAGTCCAGATGCCAAAATCACCAGAGTATAGCAGTAGTAGTGATAACTTTTATTTGACTAACGTTACATTTAAAAGACAAGCTTTCGAGAGTATACATCTCTTCCATAGGTCTTGACGCTATCCTGACCAAAATCATAGTATTGAACTATAAAGAGCCAAGCAGAAGTCGGGGGGGGGGGGTGTTGTAAATGATAATAATGAAATCATATGGTCAAGTAAGGTAAATAGAGTACAGATCATCATAGGCCCATAAAACCACACTGATAAGCAACATGGTGAGCATCTGATGATGTGCCTAGGAGGAAAGAGTAAATG
Source organism: Leptobrachium leishanense (assembly GCA_009667805.1). Taxonomy (NCBI): domain Eukaryota; kingdom Metazoa; phylum Chordata; class Amphibia; order Anura; family Megophryidae; genus Leptobrachium; species Leptobrachium leishanense. The sequence continues at coordinate 177,296,037 of CM019065.1, forward strand.
ACCCAATTTAAAAAAAAACATAAATAAGAAAAAACAAAAGAGAGAATAAAAACATATAAACCAAGTGCAATGCTGAATGTTACATGACATTATGATAGTGAGTTAAAAGGTCAGAGTCCACATTGAGTCCTTCTGTTATGGTGTTAAAATATGTGATCATTTTCGTTTTAAGTGACTTGCGTTCACGGGGGTCTTTAAAATTCCTTTGAGGATTTTGATTCAGAGGTTTTGGATGAAGTGGCCTGTTAGATTGAAGTGATGTCCCACCGGGGTACAACATGCAGAGCTACAAGCCCTTGGTGTTGTATGTGGTGTTGTACCGGGCAGTGCTGTTGTCACATATATGTTGGCACAGTTTACAGCTAGACTTGTTGCAGCGTGTTGTCCCATTCTGTATGTCGTCCTGTTCCTGAGTGAGTTTGCTGTGGACCAGTCTTTGCCTCAGGTTTGGGGGTTGCTTGAATGCCAGTAAGGGGGGCTGTGGGAATATTTCTTTGAGCGCAGGAACCTCTGTGATCAGTGGTTGCAGATCTTTGATGATTTCGCGAATTCCCTCTAGAGCCGGGTTATAGGACACAACTAATCTTGTCTACATTTCCTCCCTTCCCTCCACTGCTCTCCCGATACACTGTGACCTCTGGAATGCCCACTCTTTATTCATTCATTCTTTTTATCTCTCATTCCCTCCACCTCCTAGCTCTCACAGAAACCTGGCTCTCCCCTTCCAACACTGCTTCCCCTGCCTCTCTATCCTACGGCGGTCTCCAAATGTCCCACACAGCGAGATCTGGGAACCGCATGGGTGGGGGCTTAGGTTTTCTACGCTCTCCAACCTACACTTTTCAGCCTATTCCTCCCGTACACTCCCTCCTATTCCCTTCCTTCAAAGTCTATGCCTTCCGTCTCTTCCACCCTACTACCCTACGTATTGCAGTAATCTACTGCCCACCTGGACCTCCTTGACCCTTTCTGGAACATTTCTCAGCCTGGCTCCCTCACTTTCTCTCATCTGACATTCCATCTCTTATCCTTCGAGACTTTAACATTCCCATAGACTCTCCCTCCAACCCCCCACCTCCAATCACCTCCGCCTTGGGCCTTACACAGTGGTCCAACTCTCCTACCCACCATGCTGGCAACACCCTGGACCTTATTTTCTCCAGCCTCTGCATTATTTCAAACTTTTCAAACACTCCACTCCCTCTTTCCGATCACCACCTCCTATCCTGGAAGCTTGTCCTGCTGCCAACATAGCCTCCTGCTTCTACCCCCTCTCCTCTTCTACCTATAAGGCACCTCGGTGCCCTGAATCCTGAGCTACTTTCCACCACTATCCATCCTCTTCTTCCGATCTCCACATCCAACTGCATGGACAAAGCCACTGATATCTACAACTCCACCCTCTCCACATCCCCTCACTCCAACCTCTCTCTGTCCCACACGCAGGCCTAACAACCAACCACGGCACACTAAGGCTAGGGTCAGACGAACGCATTTTTCGTGTTGTCAGTGAAAAAGTGCATTCGAACGAATGGACGTATTTGTTCACGGAACACGCGACAGAGGTCATACGATGCGCCTTTTCGTCCGTGATTTTGTACGGATCATCAATAAAACACTTTTTGTGTCTGGACGTTATGTTGGCCGGACATGAGCAGCGTCTGACGTCTCCCAATCACGCAAACACGCTGCTATACGGACGCAGCGCACTCAGTACGTCCGTACTAGCGGTTTGACGTTCTAGAAAAAATGCGTTCGTTTGCCACTTGCGTTGCGCGGACGAACTTTCGTGCGGCCGTACTTCGTGTGTTCCCCGGCATTGGACGTCATTTGCTGCTAGCACGGCCGTGATTTCGTGCGACTAAACGCACGTTAAAACTGCTTTCGTCTGACCCTAGCCTAAATTCACAAGATATCTCCGCCGATGTTCCAGGGCAGCTGAACGCAGTTGGAGGAAGTCTCACACTTGGGCTGACTTCCTGCACTACAAATTCATGCTCCGTTCCTACAGTCTCACTTTATCCATCGCTAAACAAACTTACTTCTCCTCACTTATCTCATCCTTTTCTCATGACTCCAGACGTCTGTTTCATACTTTCAATCTGTTGATGTGCCCCGCTTCCACTCTACCTTCCACAGAGCTCACAGCGGTCAGCTTTGCTGACTATTTCACCGATAAGATCACTAAACTCAGAATTTAACTTTCTTCACTGCCCTCCTCCATTAACCATTCAACCCCATTGACTTCCTTACTCCTAGCCCCCTCTTCTGCTAAGTCTTCCTTTTCTCCTGTCTCATAGGAGGATGTCTCAGAAGTCCTCATGTCCTTATGCCCGACCACCTGCCTGCTTGATCCCATCCCCTCGCATTTTACTCGTCTGTTCTACCAGTCATTGTCCCTGCATTGACTCACATTTTTACATCTCTTCTGGAGTCTTCCCCTCTGCAATCAAATGTGCTCTGATCACCCCCATTCTAAAGAAGCCATCTCTTGATCCCACCTCCATTTCGAACTACCGTCCCATCTCTTTAATCCCCTTGCCTCCAAAATCCTAGAACGCCTGGTTTATAACCAGCTCACCAATTTTCTCACTGCTAACTGCTTGATTCACACCAGTCCGGCTTTCGCTCCCAGCACTCTACTGAGACTGCTCTGACAAAGGTGACTAATGACTTAGTTGCTGCTAAAAACAAAGGTCACTTCTCCCTCCTTATTCTTCTTGATCTTTCCGCTGCATTTGACACTGTTGACCACCCTCTCTTGCTCCTCACGCTGCATCATCTTGGCCTTGGTGACATCGCTCTCTCCTGGTTCTCTTCCTACAAACATGATCAATTGAGGATGCATTGGAAAGGACAGAGTCTGGCCTTTCCAATGATACCCAACATGACCATATTCAGTGTATCATAAAAATCATAAAAAATAAAATATAAACTTAACTATTTTTTTTCACAGTGTTGAAATGGCTCAGCTGTGAAGGGGTTAACGGTCAGACTATATATTACATTGTGTATTACTTTAATTTTTACCTTGGTTTAGTTGTATATTAAGGGTTAATAGGCATGCTTCATCCCTCGCAATATACCTTTTATTTTTTACTTGATTAATGGCATTTTAGGGGTTATTGGGTAGGCTACATGCCTAACATTGTATTCATTTCATGTTTTCCCTTGATTAACGGCATTTTAGGGGTTAATGGGTAGGCTACATGCCACACTGTTTATTATTTTTATTTATTTCCCTGGGTTTATGGAATTTTAGGGGTTATTATGGAAGTTAGAATCTAAAGGGTCAGTTCATCTTTAGACCCTTTGACGCGTACTGACGCGCCTCCCGACTAATGTCGCGGCATTGTGACGTTTTGACGGGGCAGGCCACATGGTGTAGCGCAGCACGATTTGCACATGCTACAACGGATATGTTGAAACCCTCCCTGTTGAAAAGCTAGACGCGTGTACAACGGGGCTGCGAAGCGTGATCCTCCATAGGAGGATTGCGCTTTGCAGCACTGAGCGCACTAACTGTGCTCAGCGAGGTGGCCACACGGGCGTCAGAGTGCAAGGACTGTCCACTCTCACTTCTATTCCTTCCACTCTGAAGTGCTCTCGTCTGACACTGGCCTAAATGGTTGAATTCACTTAATTGTATCATAATACATGGGAATGTCAGTGATTCACAGAACCTTATCTCCTTTTTCACTTTATCACTCAACTCTTAGACCACAGGATAGCTATCCAGAAGAGCATTTAGAACATTACTTTTACACAGAATAACACACACAGATGATTTGTAACTGGAAAAATCACTAGATGATTTACAAAACGGCAACAAAAAAAAAATTCTTCTGGAAAAATAATTTAGCATTACTGCAAAAAAACAGATATGGGCTCCATCTCACAAACAGACATGGGCTCCTCACAAAGAAAATAAAGTTTGTTTCCTGTTATTGTAGTAGCAATGTACAACTGCGTTATTTTTAATACTCTGCTTTCCACATTTTACAATGTAAAGACGTATAAGATACAAGCTCTAAACAGATACACACAGGGTTATTCAGAGAGAGCCGATCTGGCCCCGAAATGTCACCGAGCAGTGAATTTCCCCATATGGTGACATTTCCTGGTCATTCAGCTATTCAGAGAGCAGGCAGTTCGCCAGCCAGTACGGTGCCTGTTCGCAGGCAGTGAAATTCCCCAACGAGAAGCAATGGTTAATCTATTCAGAGAACACCGAACAGCAGTGAAAAGTTGCCAAAATGCCCTGCTCTTCGGTGGTTTCATTCAACAGGTTTATTCAGGCGAATCCCATAGGTTTCAATGTTAAAAATATTCCTGTTTTCGTTCAATATGTAATATCTAAAAAAAACGGATATTATTTTAATCCACAGTAAAAAGTGTCTTTATTTATAGATTTTTTTAGGATCTTTAAGGCATTTTTTTCGGGATTTTTTCTTCAACATTTTTTTCGTTTTTATTTTTTTTTAAAGTGTTTTTTATTTTTTCTGTAAGAACTTTTTATTATCATTCATAGGACCTTATATGTAAATTCCAGACATTTTCGTTCAGTAGTTTTTTTGCAAACAGCGTTTCAATTTTGACACTTTCAAGCATACTGTTTTTTTTGGTTTTTACCCCATTCATCAACTTGTCTGCTTTTTCCAGTGGCTGGTCTGCGCTGTGATCGGCGGCTCATCGGCTTTTTCTGACGTGTTCGGCGTGGTTTTTTGGGCAACTTTTCGGTGGGATTGCGGCGGGTTTTCTCTGCACTCCAAGGACCCTGCAGTGAATGCTGAAATCATTGCAGGGTGGGCAAGTTTGATTCCCTGAAGTGCAGGGAACCGCGGGGAATGAGAGAGCACTGAAATGTCGGCTGCCAACCTGCTGGACAGCCACCTCAAACCTGCCGGACAGCTGCCACTAACCAGCCGGCCACTGCTGCAAACCCGCCGGCCGCCGCCTCCAGCCCGCTGCCCACCGCCACAACCTGCCGGACAGCTGCTGCAAACCTGCCGGATAGCCACCAAACGCACCCGCAACCAGCTGACGAGCCATCGAACACAGCACTCACCAGCCACAGAAAAAAGCTGACAAGCCAATGGATGGTTAAAAACAAAACTGAAACGATTGAGACTTTATTTTTTCTGTAAGAACTTTTTATTATCATTCATAGGACCTTATATGTAAATTTCAGACATTTTCTTTCAGTAATTTTTTTGCAAACAGCGTTTAAATTTTCACACTTTCAAATCCTTTTTTTTTTTACCCTGTTCGTCAGCTTGTCGGCTTTTTCGAGTGGCTCGTGGGCTTTTTTCGGCATGTTTGGCATGTATTTTCGGCAGGTGTTCGGCAGGTTTTCAACAAGTTTTCGGCAGGTTTCCCCTGCACTCTGGGAACCCTGCGTTGAATGCTGAAAGGGAAACTTTGATTCCCCTAAGCGCGGGGAACGAGAGAGCACCGAAATGTCGGCAACATTTTGGTGCTTTCTGAATAACCCCTACAGTATTAGTGATATTTCACCATTATTACAATTATTATATAGTGATGTGCTGTCCTCTTTAGTCTGTACCACACAATAAACACACAGTGGGATAGTAATTACTAGTTAAGTTTGATTGCATAAGAACATTAGCCAAATTCTAATAAATTGCTAGACAGGGGGTTTAATAATAAATTTATTTTCAAAAATGTTCCCAAAACCCTGGGAGAAATCAGGAATCACTACAAGTTTTTGTTTATTTTATTTTATTTATTTGCAAAGGATTTTACCAGGAAGGATACATTGAGATTTCTCTCGTTTTCAAGTATGTCCTGGGTTCAAGAACATTGAGTGGTTCATGAAATACTTCCGCTTTTTCTTTCTACACATTGATTTATCTTTATCAAAATTTTAAGGGGTTATTCAGAAAGGTTTTTTCCTTGTTCGGTGCGCTTCGGAAATTTTAGTTCGCCAATCCTGTGGTGAACTCACTATTCACTGCAGGGTCCCCGAAGTGCGCCAAACAAGTAGTTGGTGAAGACCACCAAACAGACGGCAGCCACCGCCGCCGCTGACCTCTGATCAGCCCACCAAATGCCAACAAACTGCAGAAAAGAAAAAAAAATCAGACCTCTGCTGGTTTTTAAATGGCTTGTAAATCAATTAAAATGCATGAAAATGTGTGGAAATAATAAAAAAGGTCCTATCAAAAGGTCTATTACAGAATAAAAATGGCCAAAAAAAATAGGCAATTATGGCAAAAAAAATGGCAATTAAGAAATAGGAATCAAAAATTTAATCTAAAAAATACAACGAAATGTTCCAAAAACGAAATACCGATTTATTATTTTTTATAGTACCTTTTTTATTATTCACACACATTTTCATGGATTTTGTTGGTTTAACCCTTTCCCACCGCAGGATGATCTATGCCGTCCTCGCGGTGGGAGGGCATTAAAGACGCAGGGCATACAGGTATGCGCCGCTGTCTTCAAGGACTTCAAGGAAGTCAGACCAGCTCGGGATTCCCCCCAGACCACAGAGGTCTTCCCTGAGTCTGCAGGGAAACCATGACGTGTGGGGGAGGTCCTCCGCAGCTGCAGGGAATCCCTAAACGTCTTCCGGAGCCAAGGGGTTAAAGGACCTTTTTTACTATTTAGATACATTTTAATATACTTGTATTGGTTTAAAGCCCATTAAGAAAACAGGAGTTACTTTTTTTAAAAAAAGTTCAATGGTCTTTGGCGATGTTCTCCAACTTTTTCATGGGGCTTTGGCGACTCCATCTTCCTGACCCTACGGTGAATAGTGAATTTTCGCAGGAATTTTAGTGCTTTGTGAATAACCCCTTTATATGGTTCAAAATCATCATAATGACAACCAATGGGATGTTAAATGAAACATCAGCAACACGGAAAGGTACTCAAATACAGATTGTCATTGCTCGCCCATAATTTCACTTTGTATGGAATTCTATGGGAAATGCGAAATAATGTATACAGATGATAACTACGCCAGTCAGACAGACTTCTACAGAAATGAAATGACAAGTTAATAAGGGACAAATTAATAAGAGACCAGTTAATAAGGGACACATTTTCAAGAATGTCTGCTATGTTTATGACTATGTTCTTGATTATTTCTTTTTACTGACATCAGATTCTCTGTAACATTTTGATAGCCATAAGTGTTCCTAGAAGAAATGTTGCAGAGATTTTAAGGAAAAATGGGAATAGAATAAATTGTGATGTCTCTCATTTTCATGTTTAAACCAATGACGTTTTAAATGGTCTTTAAAATATTTTCCTTGGCTCCTGTTTGTTCCCTGGAGAGGATGGTGTTCCAACAATCAGGCAGACATCATCTTCCACTGGAATCCTAGAATATGTGGGACTTATATATTATTGAACTAACACAGTGACACATAAAATGTGGGTTTTTGGTTCCCTGCTGAAGCATGTGTTTTGCATTATATCTTTTTAATATTTGCTTTTGAGCTGCCTTCAGCCTTGTATATTGTGAGGCCACTTTTTTGTATGTCCCCTTCATTCCCAAATGTTACAATATTTTTGTCTTATCCGCTGAATAAATGTATGAAGTAGAATCTATATGGTATATACATAGTCAAGTTTTAAATGGGTAGTTCCCGGTATGCAGTATCTTGAGCAGGTGGAAGGGGGTGTGGTATCCTAATCATAAGGTGAGAGGTGAAGTCAAGACTAGCAGAAGGTTGCTCCAGGCAGCAATGGTTCGTAAATGGGAGATACAGGCATGGGTCAGCAATCCAGCAAGCTATATATATATATATATATATATATATCAGGGACATGCGGTGAGGTCAGTGGCTGGTGAGGCACTGGCTAGTATCAGAGCCAGATTATGATGTACACAGGTTACGTAGGTTCAGTGCTCCCCAGGATCTGGCTGCTCTCAGCACTCCCCAGGATCTGGTTGCTCTCAGCACTCCCCAGGATCTGGCTGCTCTCTGTGCTCCCTAGGAACTGGCTGCTCTCAGTGCTCCCCAGGAACTGGCTGCTCTCAGTGCTTACCAGGATCTGGCTGTTCAGTGCTCCCCAGGAACTGGCTGTTCAGTGCTCCCCAGGATCTGCCTGCTCTCAGCACTCCCCAGGATCTGGCTGCTCTCAGCACTCCCCAGGATCTGGCTGCTCTCTGTGCTCCCTAGGAACTGGCTGCTCTCAGTGCTCCCCAGGAACTGGCTGCTCTCAGTGCTTACCAGGATCTGGCTGTTCAGTGCTCCCCAGGAACTGGCTGTTCAGTGCTCCCCAGGATCTGCCTGCTGTCAGTGCTCCCCATGATCTGGCTGCTCGCAGTGCTCCCCAGGAACTGGCTGCTCTCAGTGCTTACCAGGATTTGGCTGCTCTCAGTGCTTACCAGGACCTGGCTGTTCCGTGCTCCCCAGGAACTGGCTGTTCAGTGCTCCCCAGGAACTGGCTGTTCAGTGCTCCCCAGGATCTGGCTGCTCTCAGTTCTCTCCATGACATGTCTGCTTTCAGTGCTCCCCATGATCTGGCTGTTCACAGTGCTCCCCAGGAACTGGCTGCTCTCAGTGCTTACCAGGATTTGACTGTTCAGTGCTCCCCAGTATCTGGCTGCTTTCAGTGCTCCCCTGGATCTGGATGTTCAGTGCTCTCCAAAAACTGGCTGTTCAGTGCTCCATGATCTGGCAGCTCTCAGTGCTCCCCAGGAATTGGCTGTTCAGTGCTCCCCATGATCTGGCTGCTCTCAGTGCTCCCCAGGATCTCTGGGTCATCCTCCAGGCAGCCTAGTGTCACACTGAGGCCACACCCAGAGCACAGCCCCATGCCCACTGATTGTGCGAGACAGGACAGTCACATTACTGTCCTGCGCCAATCATTACATGAGAGGCCTGCCTCCCATGCAGGAGTTTTTGAATGGGTTGGACCAATGATGTTTTCCTATTGCTCCAAGCTATTCCATTGCTCTCCCAGTGCCTCTGAGGCACTGGGAGAGCAATGTTCAGGAAGAGGGCAGTGCTCGGACGTCTGTTCATTGAAGAGATGTGCCGCGCTGCACACTTCTTGGCAGCCTACGCGATTTGCTCACTTGTCTCACCTGTCACCCCTGACGGCACGTCCCTGATATATATATAAGAGAAAGAGAGAGAGCGCCAAGTTATTTTTTAGAGAGGAAACAAACATCTGAGCATTTGCCACAGGTGACCCAGGTTTATATAGGGAGTCATGGGAAGAACCCACTCAGAATCTCCCCCTGGCTCTCCCTCCCTAATGGGGGGACTGAAAATCCAAGTCCCCAGTAACCCCCAGGCTGAAAGACCCAGGGCCACAGAACCCCCACCCCCAGACAGTCCTTTGGATGCTTGCCACCACCTATGTGCCAGTCCCTCTGTGGGGACACGCCACAAACAGAGGCGGCATGCAGAGTAGCCGCTGAACCTCAGGTGCCATGCTGGGTCCGTGTTCCAGAGCTAGTGCCTGGGTTGGGGACACCATCATCAGACCTCTGGGAGAAACATGCCCCACAGACCAGACAAGCCTTCTCTGATTGGTCAGTTTGGCTGTACATGGCCAACCTACAAAAACAAATGAGAGGGGCAATTGTGAATGCACAATTATCATACTCAGTGATAGACCAATGGGCGATATATATTGTGGCAGGCGAGTGATAACAAGCATCAGTCACTTTCTTTTTCTCAGCAGTGAGTTTTCCCCTTTAGTCAAGGCCTGTCACCAGGAAGCTTGCAATTTGCCCATGTATTTGGGGAACTGCATATTGGGCAGCTATTTTATAATATTGCATGTATTGGGAAAGGTGTTTGGGGCAGATTGGCATTTTTCCATGATGTTAATCTTTTTCTTTGGATAAATAGATTACGCTGCTTAATGGAGGATGGGGGCTCCCACAACACCATTTTGGCTAGTTTGTAGATTAGATCACACATTTCGCAACTGAAAGTTTTTATACTTATAAAGGTGATATACATTGCAGCTCCACTGGGCTGGCCTACGTTTTGGTGAATGTCCCTATTTTCACGTTGTGTGGAACCTAGTGCATTAAAAAAAAAACTCTAAGATGAGTTATTTTTATGAAAGAGAAAAATACATGATAGAAATTATTTGAAAGGGGAAATTGTTGCCAAAGTTTTGAAAGTGGAGCAATCACCAAGAGCAAAGGAACCAATCATCATTGGTTCCATTTTAAACATTAACATGACTATGATGTGTAAATTAAAAAAAAATCTAATTCCATGTTGTACAGATACAACGTTTATTTCCCTTCTAAATGCCAATTCTTCTGTAATTGTCATGCCCCATGGCTGCCACCATCCTGAAACCCCCCTGGTGGTTCACTTCCATCCTGTTCCTGCCCTGCAGCCAGCAACCAGCATCCAGCAGTGTAAAAGTTAACACAAAAACACGTGACTCACGAAATAAAGGGCTCAGCCCGCACACACACACTGCTAGTTCATTACGGCTCATGCTCACCAAGAGTGAACATCCTTGCTACGTTGCTACTCTGCTATCTGATCCTGATTCCCCGTTTCTGGTTCCTGCAAATTACAACGTTCATCCCCATCATCAACCTGGTTAGTCTTTATTTCCATTCACCCTCCACCATCCATATCCTCTGTTTATCAGTGCAAACCACTGCACGCTGGGCTCATACTCTCCTCACCCCTGGTGCCACCCCGGTACCATCCCTAACCGTGACAGAATGAACCAGCCCAATACAAATGAGCCAGCAGTGCTGCACTTAATGGTGGAATTACTGAAGACAACCTTCCAGGAACTATTTAAAAACCTGGCTGATTCCCTGGTGCAAATGCTGCAAACTATTCTGGGCACCTCAACTAAGGTGTGCGCTCCTCCAAATAAACGCCATGATCCCCTGTCTCCTGAAGAGAGTGTCAGGAGACAAAATAGCAATTTGTGCCTGTACTGCGGGGCAGGATCACATTGGATATCGAATTGCCCAGAAAAACCCCCCAGATCAGCGGTTGTCAAACCAGCACCGGTTTCTAAGCCAACTACAACTCCCAAGCACGCTCAGGTGCGTAGACCTCAGAAGCAGCTCCAGGCTTCCAGGCCTGCTACAGCTACTGTGTCCACGCCTGCTCCAGAAAGACCTGCTGTACGAGTGCGTGCACCTAAGCCTGCACCCAGGAAAACCCCAGCACCTAAACCTGCATCCCGAACAACTCCTGTACCTACACCTGTACCCAGACGAACGGTATCTGCTGTATCCAGGCATGTGACGTCTTTGGAGGTCAGCTCTGAAGAGGAGTCTGACACCCCCATGGATGTGGAGGCCTTTATGTCCTTACCCAGGGAGCCCGAACCTGGCATCCCTATGGATGTGGAAGATACATCCATGGAACCGGAGCCAATGGACATTATGTGTATACAGGTTCCAGGCGTAACTTCCCATCACTCACAGCCCACAAGATCCGGCCATCTGTGAGTTTAAACCTCTGAATGATGTCTTCCCATTTGGCTGTATACCAGAGGACACCACGGTCTCTAAAGAACCCCCGAGTCAATATACGGGGTCTGATGCTTCCATCGAGGGGTGGCGTAATGTCTGTTCTTCATCCAGCGATGGATCTGTATCAGAGGGGGACTCTGGCAAAGAGGAAGAGGAGACACCTACCCCGATGCCATCTTTGTATGTTGTCACCAGGTTCAATGGTGACTCTGCCTCCTATCTCTCGCCCTCTGTCGCCAACGCCAGACATTCCAGGGACATTCCTGCTACTCCAGATTCCTTACCTGAGGATCCAGCTCCTTATACGGTGCAGGGCATGTACGCTATACCCACCTGTGTGCCATCCGATTATGTGAGCACCCTCATTCCTGATGCATCACCTAAGAAAAAAGAGCATAACCCCAAGATCCCTGAAGAGTCTGATGCAGACTTTATTTTATCTCGTGCTTGCTTTTCACCCATCACGACTGAAGACGATGAAGGTACATGGGTACTCTCATTCCTGACATGTCTGCTGACTCTAAGAAGACCAAGACCAAGGCACGGCGACGTCAGAGGAAGGCACGTGCCCAATCCTGTACCACCATTCCTGACCACCGTTCTGCCCTCCAGTGGTGTGACGAGTACTGGTCCCGACACCCGCCAGAGTGACCCGTGCCTGGTCGTTGGCAGTCCTGCTGCCATCCTTGGTCACTCGGAGCGTGACCTGAAGGGGGAGGTACTGTCATGCCCCATGGCTGCCACCATCCTGAAACCCCTAGACATGTGCATTCGTTTTAGTACTAAAACGATTTAGTCCGAATTTTGGGATAATTTAGTTTTAGTATGACTCAAGAGATACGAAACTGCTCAGTACAAAAAACGAAAGAAACTAAAATAAAATGCACTACATTTTATTTTCAGTCCTTTTTGTGATATTACATTGAGGAGTGAAGGAGACCAGCAATGAAGAGCGCAACATCCGAAGTTCTGCACCCTCCACATGCCAATGCAGTAGGATGTTCTATACAGGGAGTGGCATTAATTAATGCAGGAGGATGTTCTATACATTATACAGAGAGGGGTATTAATAAATGCAGGAGGATGTTATATACATTATACAGAGAAATGTACAAATTGAGGAGGATGTTCTATACAGAGAGGGACAGTAATTAATTCAGGAGGATGTTCTATATATTATACAGAGAGGGGTATTAATTAATGCAGGTGGATGTTGTATACATTATACAGAGAGGGGTATTAATTAATGCAGGAGGATGTTATAAACATTATACAGAGAGGAGCGTTTTTTTTTTAGCTCTTTAAATCCAGTGGCTGTGAGCGCTGAGATAAGCTGCTTGTTATATTATCTCAGTACAATGTATCAGGCTCAGATGTTACAGTAACTGACTCTAACAGCGCTCAGAGTTTCAGTAAAACAAGGAAATAATATTGTTATAACCTCTTATATATAGAAATATTATTTACTAGTTTTACTGAAACTCTGAGTGCTGTGATGAGCAGCAGTCAGTTACTGTAACAGCTTTGCCTGACACATTGTGCTGAGAGTGAGAGCTACTGTAACGAGCAGCGATCTTAGCCCTCTCAGGAGCCACCACAATAGTAATTGTATCCACTGGTTTTCGGATGAATGAAATTAGTTTTCATACTAAAGAACAGAAAACGAATTTCTTCAGCAACTAAATAAATTGCATTTTAGGACTAATCCATTAGTTCAAAACGAAATTTTGTGCTGTGCACATGTCTAGAAACCCCCCCTGGTGGTTCACTTCCATCCTGTTCCTGCCCTGCAGCCAGCAACCAGCATCCAGCAGTGTAAAAGTTAACACAAAAACACGTGACTCACGAAATAAAGGGCTCAGCCCCGCACACACACACTGCTGGTTCATTACGGCTCATGCTCCCCAAGAGTGAACATCCTTGCTACGTTGCTACTCTGCTATCTGATCCTGATTCCCCGTTTCTGGTTCCTGCAAATTACAACGTTCATCCCCATCATCCTCCACAATCAACCTGGTTAGTCTTTATTTCCATTCACCCTCCACCATCCATATCCTCTGTTTATCAGTGCAAACCACTGCACGCTGGGCTCATACTCTCCTCACCCCCGGTGCCACCCCGGTACCATCCCTAACCGTGACAGTAATACTAATTCTCCATGAATATACTGTAGGTGGCTGACATTAATTTCATTCTCAAGAAGAACTACTCCTACTCCTTTCATTGTAGGCTAGAGTCAAACGAACGCATTATTCGCAGCGACCGTCAAAAAGTGCGTCCGTACGCATTGAAGTATTTTTTCACGGAATGCGCGAAAACGGTCATACGATGCGCATTTTCGTGCGTGATTTTTTACGGATCGTCAATAAAACACTTTTTACGTCTGGACGTTATGTAGGCTGGACATTAGCAGCGTCTGACATCTCCTAATCACGCAAACACGCCGCTAGCGGACGCAGCGCACTCTGTACGTCAGTACTAGCGGTTCTGCGTTCTCGAAAAAATGCGTTCATTTTCCACTTGCGTTGCGCGGCTGGACGTTCGTGCGGCCGTACTTTGTATATTGACCGTCATTGCCCGTCATTTGCTGCTACTGCGGCCGTGATTAAGTGTGCCTAAACGCACGTTAAAAATGCGTTAGTCTGACCCCAGCCTTAGTTATCATGGAAGCTTTTATATGGGATGGGAACTACTACACTGCCATAGTAAACAAATTGGTTTGGAATACAAGTATGGTTTCAAGTGGATTTTTTTTATGTTGTCGGATTGCAAGATTCCTCTGAAATTTCTGTGTTTAATTGGAATTGTCCTTTCGAGCATAATAAATGTCTTCATCTTTCCCACAGTACTGGTTTGGAAAGGGCAGAATATAGCTTGCAATGATAAGTGGAAAATGGTCTATTTTTTACTGTGTTTGGTATGGGAAATGGGCATCTATCTTTAGCTAAATGCTTTTCCTGCGAAACATTAAATACACGGAAAAAATGAAAACACCCTTCTTGATAGGATGGAATTAAATGGCAAAGATAATTTCTATCCTTACTCTGAAACTGGAGGGAATCAGCAGGAACCTTTTACTATTCCCCAAGGTAATTACTTTCAAACTTGCAACATGACTAGATAACGCATTTAAGATCTCAAAAAATAAATAAGAAATATTAGCCGCAGTGGAAAGTTTTCAAAAGTCAAATTAAAATCTGAGGGATGCCGTCTTTAGATGCAGGATGCAGCTAAGGCTGGTGTCAGACGAGTGTTTTTACGAGCGGAAGTAACGTCCGTGAGAGTGGACGTCCTTCCACTCTGGCGCCCGTCTGACCACCTCACTGAGCGCAGTTAGTGCGCTCAGCGTTGCAAGGCTTGATCCTCCTATGGAGGATTGTGCTTTGTAGCCCCGTCGTACGTGCGTCGTAGCGCTTCAACGGGGAGACTTACTAAATGGATGCAGCACGTCTGCTGTAGCACGCGCAATTCGTGCACAATCTACAGCGTGTGGTCAGCCCCGTCGCAGCATCACAACCTAGTGCGCTCATCTGTCACTAGGGATGTGCGTTTCGGGTTTCGGAATTTCGGAATTTTCACGAAATTTCCCGATTCGTGTTTTCGGATGCGGCCGAATTTCCGAAAATTTTTAGATCCGAAAATGTCAGATCCGAAACGTTTTCCGAGCCGAAACGAAATATTTTCGGATTTTTCAAATGGACTTGAAATGTGTCAAACGAGGAGAACAGACGTTCCGAAAAAAAGAAAATTTTCCGAAAAACGAAAATTTTCCGAAAAACAAAAATTTTCTAAAAAAAGAAAATTTTCCGAAAAAACGAAAAGTCGATACAAAAAACGAGCAAAGTGACACGAAAAATACGAAAAATGGTCGATATTCCGAAAAATGTGCAATTCGGAAAAACGAAAATTTCCGAAATCACGAAAAGTCGATACAAAAACCGAGCACAGTGACACGAAAATACGAAAAATGGTCGATATTCCGAAAAAAAAAAGTACCCGAAAAACGGGCCGAACCGAATCGAATCGAAACCGAAATCGGTCGAAACGAGCCGAATCGAAAAGTTTAAAAATCCGAAAAATCAAACCGAAAAAAAAATCGGTGCACAAGCCTATCTGTCACCAGCCTAAGATGTTTTGGAAAAAAAAATGTTTCCTTACTTTATACAGTTGAAATGCACAATGCAAAGATATGGAGCAATTTTTATTGTCCACTGTATGTTAAGGGAGTGTTTTATTATTTTATAGGCACATGGTGTATTTTAGGGTAAGATTATTGTATTATTTGTATTTAAATTATACTTTTTATCTATTGGATTCATTTAATTAATTACACTAGTCATTAAAATTACATTAATTTGTATTAAAAATTGTGACACTAGTTAAAACTGCGACATTAGTATTGTTGAGGTTAATTATGATATGATTAACTCAATTGGGAGGATCTTCTTAATTGCTTAGAAGCTCTATTAAGGACAGTCACCAGTGTCCTTGTTCTTTTGTAGTACTTAGAGGTGTGCATTTCATTTTCGTAAAAGATTTGTCCGAAATTCCGTCGATTCGTATTTCGGAATTACTTCCAAAATAACAGATTGATTTTGCCCGAATCATATAGGAAACAAAAGGAAACAAAATGATTTGTAACAAATCCATTCGTTATGGCGTTTCAAACAGAAAAAATGTATTTGCAGTCAATTAACCTGTGCGTAGCTGACTCTTTTGGATTCAGCACCACATGCCAATTGACAACGAAATACGGTGTACTTCAGCAATTCCTACATAGGAATCATTCATTTCAATGAATCTCTATGAGGAAATTTCACTGCCACAGGCCAATTGACAGCGAAGTGCGGTGCAGATTAGTTACAGCAGTCCGGCTGTGGATTTATTTCCTTGGATTTGTGTTTATTTTCCCACCTGGATTTATTTTTGGACTCTTTTTATGGTTGGACAATTTTCCTGGACTGATGCGGAGGACTTTTGGGTTCAATCAAGTTGAAGAGGATTTCCAGCCATCCCGCCCTGGATATGTGTTTTTTTGTCCTGCCTGGATTTATATTTGGACACTTTAAGGTTGGACCATTTTCCTGGGCTGACGCTGAAGACCATTGGATTTAATCAATATGACGAGAATGGTGAGTATTAAAGGAAAACTTCACTGAAAAGTGGCTGTGAGATGCGTCACTTTGGACTCGAAATACATGGGCCTAGAAATGTATTTGGGAGGTGCGAGCCTGAGGTTTTAGATTGTTTTTCTGCTCTTTCCTTTGTTAAAGTCACCCCGTATATACAATTCTAGATGCAGGGTGTTTGTGTGTTCTGTGTACCTTCTCTCTGTATAGTGTCCATCTCTGTATTAGTTCCTGCTCTCTCTATTGTGTATGTTCTCTCTAAGAAATTCCTTTTGTTTTACCGGCTTTTACTCCCTCCCCCATTCTCCTCCTAGGAAATCTTATTGTTTGAAGGTCCTGTGCAGCGATCTGTGATGTAATCTGTTTCATTGTATGCAAATGTTTGAGTCCTTGACTGTAACCTGTGTGTCTCTGTGTAATAAACAGTCATTCTCCATTTTGAGTTGAAACAGCAAGGATCTCCTGTGTGATATTTCCTGCATCTGGGTTAGAAGCGGTACTTCTGCGGAATACTGACTTCAAGGGGAGCAGTCTGCACGTAGACGGAAACCCCCACGTAACATTGGCGTACCCTCTTTTTGCCATTAAGTTATTTTTTTATTCATTTTGACCCATTTTACTCTCCTTCTTGTCGCTGCGCACAGCTTCTCCTCTTCGGTTCAGGGACTCCAGAAACCAGAAGTCCCTTAGGCTTTTTTGCGCTATTTGTGCTTCCTGTGCTACTTGTGTAGTGAAGGAAATGCAAATTCTGCATGGCAAAGGGACTTGCAAACTTTAAATATGCAAGACCCGTAGCACCTGCGCAGAACGATGGATTGGAGCTGCGTGCATGAACAGATCTTATCCATTGCGGCCTTTGTCCTGAGATTCTGAACATTTACTCAAAATCTCAGGGTCTCTGGGTGCATGTTCAGAATCGCAAGGTCTTAGATGTTCAGAATCGCAAGGTCTCATGGTGAATGAGAATTCTGAACATACACTTGGAGACCCTGAGATTCTGAACATTCATCCAGAGACCCTGAGACTCTGAACATACCCCCAGAGGTGAATGTTCAGATACCCTGAGATTCTGAACAAACACCCAGAGACCCTGAGATTCTGGGTGAATGTTCTGTATCTCAGGGTCTCTGGGTGAATGTTCAGAGACCTGAGATTCTGAGAATTCACTCAGAGACCCAGTGTTATGTTCCCCCAGCCAGGCCCACTGGTGCTGAGAGCTCTTCTCAGACCTCATGGATTTTAGAGTTAATCTGTTTGGCTCTCCATCCCTGGAGTCTCAGCGCCTGACCAGACCTGGGGTCACATGACCTGCACTACCCTATTTAAATGGCTATTAGTGCAATGGCTCCCTGATCCAGTATAGATCTTCCTTGCTGAGTTCCTGATTTCTGTATTTTGATATCCTGGTTCTGGCTCCTGGCTCTGTATTCTGACGATTCTTGTGATTTACCCTTGGTACCGTGTATTTGATATATTGGTTCATGACTCCTGGCTTTGTATTCTGACTATTCTCTCACTTGATCCCATTTGTGTTTTGTCTGTGTGGTATTCAGGATTCTGGTTTATGTTTGAACCACACTACAGTCTCTGTTGTTTGTTTACCTGGTGTGTCCTATCATAGGAATCCAGTTTTGTTGTATGTGCCTGCTGGTTGCAGCTCTAACCTCTAATTCTATATGTGAGTCCTGCCCTGCATGTTGCTGACTGTATTTCTGTCAAGTCTGTTATTCTGGTTCATGTTTTCTGTTTGTGTTTGTATCTAGTGCAGCAGCTCATTGTTCTGGTTTATAGAGACCATCTCAAGGATCTCTTGTTCCATCGTTTCTAGATATCCCTTCCTGTCAAGTCTGGTTTAACCCTGTCATTTTATATATTCCCACCCTGTACTCTGTATAGTCAGAAGGCCATCCAAGGACCTTACCCCAATGCAGTGCTTTCCTTGTGTGTGCATACTGTCTTGTCTTGACTGGTTCTGTTGTATCCTGTGTTCAGGGTTCTGCAAAATGCAGAAGGACACATTCCTGCCTAAGGCTAGGGTCAGACGAACACATTTTTCGTGCCGTCCGTGAAAAAGTGCGTTCGAACGAATGGACGTATTTATTCACGGAATACGCGATAGCGGTCATACGATGCACATTTTCGTCCGTGATTTTGTACGGATCATCAATAAAACACTTTTTGCGCCTGGACGTTATGTAGGCCGGACATTAGCAGTGTCTGACGTCACCTAATCACGCAAACACGCCGCTAGCGGACGCAGCGCACTCTGTACGACCGTACTAGCGGTTTGACGCTCTCAAAAAAATGCGTTTGTTTGCCGCTTGCGTTGCGTGGCCGCACTTTCGTGCGGCCGTACTTCGTATATTGCCTGTCATTGCCCGTCATTTGCTGCTACTACGGCCGTGATAAAGTGCAGCTGCACGTGCATTCGCACTGCGTTGGTCTGACCCTAACCTAAAGGGCTTAATAAACACAGCAGCAAGGACCCCCCTTTGGCTCCTGAGGGGGGCCACCGTAACACCCAGAGACTCTGAACATACTCCCAAAGACCCTGAGATTCTGAACAAACACCCAGAGACCCTGAGAGTCTGGTCATTGTTCAGAATCTCAGGGTCTCAAGGTGAATAATCAGAATCTCAGGGTCTCTGACATTCACCCTGAGTACTTGAGATATTTTTCCCCACATATCTGCATACTTTGGCGATTTTTACACAGAGGTATCATTCAATTAATTTCACTGCTGCCAAACTGTGCTGACCTCCACCATGTTTTACTGTCAATTGGCCTGTGGTCACAGGCCAATTGACAGTGAAATACACTGCTGTTCGGCGCACTTTAGAAGGCAGTGAAATTGTCTCATAGAGAATCAGAGAATGAATGATTCCTGGGTACAAATCACTGAAGTGTGCCAAAACTGTAATTATTAATCCTAATCTAAACACTAATTAAGCAGCTATTATTGATTGGTTCTAAACCATCCCAATCAATCTGAATTGAAAAGAAGCGATTCGATACAAATCGATCTGAAATAACAAAACTAAATGATAGGTGAATGAATTCTGTTTCAGAAAGAAAAAAATAATTCTGCCGAAACAAAACTACAGTGGCAAGAAAAAGTATGTGAACCCTTTGGGATTACATGGAGTTTTGCAAGAATTGGTCATAAAATGTGCTCTGATCTTCATCTAAGTCACAACAATTTGAAAAACACAGTCTGCTTAAAATAATACAACACAAACATTATATGTTTTCATGTGTTTATTGAACATAACATGTAAACATTCACAGTGCAGGGTGGAAAAAGTATGTGAACCTTTGGACTTATTAACTGGTTGACCCTCCTTTGGCAGCAATAACCTCAACCAAACGTTTCCTGTAGTTGCAGATCAGACCTGCACAAAGATCTGGAGTAATTATGGACCACTCCTCTTCACAAAACTGTTTCAGTGTAGCAATATTCTTGGGATGTCTGGTGTGATTCGCTCTCTTAAGGTCATGCCACAGCATTTTAATCGAGTTGAGGTCAGGACTCCGACTGGGCCACTCCAGAAGGCGTATTTTGTTTTGTTGAAGCCATTCGTTTGTTGAATTACTTGTATGCTTTGGGTCATTGTCCTGTTGCATCACCCATCCTCTGCGGAGCTTCAGTTGGCGGACAGATGGTCTGACGTTTTCCTGCAAAATGTCTTGATAAACTCTGGAATTCATTTTTCCATCAATGACAACAATCCGTCCAGGCCCTGAGGCAGCAAAGCAGCCCCAAACCATGATGCTCCCTCCACCATGTTTTACAGTGGTGATGAGGTTTTGATGTTGGTGTGCTGTGCCTTTTTTTCTCCACACATAGTGTTGTGTGTTTTTTCCAAACAACTAAATTTTGGTTTCATCTGTCCACAGAATATTTTGCCAGTAGTGCTGTGGAACATCCAGTTGCTCTTTTGCAAACTTCAAACATGCTGCAATATTATTTTTGGACAGCAATGGCTTCCTCCGTGGTGTCCTCCCATGTCCTCCATTCTTGTTTAATGTTTTCCTTATTGTAGATGTGTCAACAAAAATGTTAGCATGTGCCAGAGATTTCTGTAAGTCTTTAGCTGACACTCTAGGATTATTCTTTACCTCATTAAGCATTCTGCGCTGTGCTCTTGCAGTCATCTTTACAGGACAACCATGCCTAGGGAGAGTAGCAACAGTGCTGAACTATCTCCATTTGTAGACAGTCTGTCTTACCGTGGACACATGAACATCAAGGCTTTTGGAGATACTTTTGTAACCCTTTCCAGCTTCATGCAAGTCAACAATTCTTGATCGTAGGTCTTCTGAGAGCTTTTTTTCTGCGAGGCATGGTTCACATCAGGCAGTGCTTCTTGAAACCAGTAAACCCAAAATTGGTGTGTGTTTTTAAAGGGCATGACGGCTTTCAGCAACACATGCAATAATATCACACTGATTGGACTCAAGGTTGGCTCACTCCTGGCTCCAATTAGCTCTCTGAGAAGTCATTAGGCTAGGGGTTCACATACTTTTTCCACCCTGCACTGTGAATGTTTACATGTTCTGTTCAATAAAAACATGAAAACATATAATGTTTGTGTTGTATTATTTTAAGCAGACTGTGTTTTTCAAATTGTTGTGACTTAGCTGAAGATCAGAGCACATTTTATGACCAATTCATGCAAAACTCCACGTAATCCCAAAGGGTTCACATACTTTTTCTTGCCACTGTAATTTTTTCGCCATGCACATCTCTAATAGTAATTTGATATTTCCCAGATTGTTTTGTAATTTTCATCCTGTTCAACAGTTTCCAGAGATTTTCTTTTTTCCTGTCATCACAAGCAGAGTTTCCTCTGATCTTTGTAAGTTGTTATTTCTAATTATTCATACATTACCTTCAACTTTCCCAAAATACTTTCTCAGAAAAAAAGATAGTTGCTTGAAATGTTAAGCGTGACGTGGTATGCTCCTGGCTGTTTTTTGCACAATAATAAGGCACCTATGTGTAGCTTTGTATGCCATCCCAGTGAATAACTCAATGCATGGTTAATGCTAAATATACTAACTGCACATAATTATAGATAGTGTAAAGATTTCTGTCTTCGTCCATCAACCACTTTCCAGTTATGATACTGTAGCGCTCACTCCCGGAGGAGCCGCTGAAAATGAACCACGGGTCAGTCTCCCCGCACTAGGGAATAAATATACTCCAACACGCTGAAGTGTCTTATATTTTAAAAGGTTTACTAAAAGGTTTGCAGTTCTTGAGACACAGTATATACAGGAAGATTTACAGTACTTTCGTAACACGATAAACGCGTAGCGGTAAAAGAAACGAAAACACGAGGGCTTCGTATTTTCGGAAAAAAACCCCGACCGAGCAGAAAATTAAAAGATACGAAATTCGAGGAAAAACCCGTAGCGGGACACAATAAAATACACAGTTCTCGTATCACGGTAAGCGCGCAGCGGGAACAAAAAAAGGAAAATTGTTCAGAATGTAACTTTAACTTTGCCCCCTTGTGTGGATAGGAAAAAAGAAACTGAGTCCTGCACAGGTTAAGTCCCAGAACGTGAAGTTATATGTATTTGTGGGTGTAGGGTACCCGGGTACTTTTCAACTGGCCAGTGAGTTTACTTTAACGATGTCTTCGACTAGTCAGTTGGGGCCCTGTGGGTTTTAGAAGGAAAACAGCAGCGTACGTTCTTATTTACACACGGCCTTGGGGGCTCTCACCCATCCAGCGCAAGCTTGAGGTTCCGCTGACCCAGGACGTCTCTCCGCTCGATATTGACTGGGGACACCGACCACCGGATCTGTTGTCTGGCCTTCTGTCTGTCAGCCGCGACTCAGCCAGCTTACCGCCTGCTCCCCGCTTCAATCGACCGCGGTACTCCTTACTCGAGGGGTCTTCTCTCCTTAGCACTGCACTCGGATAATAGATGGTGATGTCTATCTCCCGCAAGGCTGGGTGACCCAATCCTAAGGCCCGATCCACTTTGTCTGCGCTCCGGCCTATCTTTTGGTCTCTCCTTCTCTGTACGTGCATCCGCTCTCCTCTGCTCCCTGGCGCGCTCTGCCTGTTCTCCACGAGGTGCAGGATGTACAGGCTCTCCACAAACCCACCCACTTCCTGTTTCTTCGCAAAGCATGCATGGACATGTAGTTCAAGTGTCCAGGGTCTTTAATCGTGATAGTCTCCATCTTGTGGCCAAAAATGGGTACTGCCACAGTAAACTTTAACACATCGCTACACTCTCCCCCTCCTAGAACTCTTGGGTCTCTCCAAGGAGGTACAACAGTTACATTATCCTTTTACAATATGCACACAGTTTATACAGCATATACAGGTTCAGCAGCATACATGCAGTGGGTTAGAAACACTTTCTCAAGCTGACTCATGTTCTGGGCTACCTCAGCTAACATAGCAGACACTTCGGGCAATCTCTGCACAGTGGTGATGGCCTCTTCAGTGCTATGTCCTGGTGAGTCATAGGTGAGTCGCTGGGGCGGTCGGATAGAGCGTTTTTGTTCAGGCTCCTTCCGTTCCTCTTCAGGTGGAAGTACTATGGGTGTAGGCTCAGTCCTTATGTCTGCCACTGGAGCAGACACTTCCTCCGAGTACGATCCCTCCAGGGAAGGCATAGAACTATAGTCGTAAGGCTCGTCCTCAGGAGCTACAGGGTCTCTAACAATATCCGGGACCCTTAATGGAAGTTCAAGGGTTTCAGGGAGTTCCATATTTTCGGGGAATTCCCACTGAAATTCAGGAGCTTCAGCCCTCAAGTTACTTTCCCACTGACAAGGAACTGGGACGACCTCTTCAGGTTCTGGTGAGCGTATCCAATCTAAACAGAAACTCTCCTCGTCGCTGTCTCTTTCGCTCTCTCCAACAACCCGAGTCTGTTGAGACCGAGTAACAGGAGGAACACGTGGAGCATGCGGATTCGCCGGAGGAAGTTCGTTTTCCACTGGTATCCTCACAGCCTCTCTCAAAGGTAACAAGTGATTTCGGTGCCAATTCTTGAGGGGACCAGCCTTTCCATCAGGGCGAATCTGATACACCGGCAGACCTGGCAGTTGTTTGCAAACAATGTAAACTTGAGAACTCCATCTATCCGCCAGCTTGTGTCTCGCAGCAGCACCCAAATTCTTCAACAGAACCCTATCACCGGGTTGTAGATCCTGTATTCGAACCTTCAAATCATAGTTCTTCTTGTTCCTTTGCTCCCTGTTACCTGAAGTCAAACGGGCCTGTTCAAACGCAGAAGCCAGATTCTTCCGAAGTCTATCCACGTAGTTTCTATGAGAAGCTACTGACGTCTGGTCTAGAGATAACCCAAATGCCAAATCAACCGGCAGTCGAGCTTCTCTTCCGAACATAAGACGGTACGGTGAATATCCCGTTGCATCACTCTCCGTACTGTTATATGCATGCACCAGAGTAGCTATATGACGACTCCAACTCTGCTTCTCTACATTAGACAAAGTCCCCAGCATATTTAGCAGCGTGCGATTAAACCTTTCAGGCTGAGCATCACCTTGAGGGTGGTATGGCGTAGTTCGAGTCTTTTGAATTCCCAACAACTCCAACAATTGCCCGACCAATCTACTTTCAAAGTCTCTTCCCTGATCAGAGTGTATTCTTCTGGCAGGCCGTAATGAACAAAGAACTTTTCCATCAGCACCTTCGCCACTGTCGGAGCGCGTTGGTCTTTTGTAGAAAAAGCTTGGGCATAACGGGTAAAGTGATCAGTCACTATCAGAATGTTCCCTTGCCCACTAGCATCCGGCTCTAAGCACAGGAAGTCAATGCACACCAAATCCATGGGTCCCTGACTCTGTAGATGGCTCATTGGAGCAGCTCGGGTTGGTAGAGTTTTCCTCTGAATGCACCTCAGACAGGAATGGCAATAACTCTCAACTTCAGCCCTCATGCAAGGCCAATAAAACCTATCTCGCACCAACTTAAAAGTTCTCTCAGCACCCAAATGTCCATGCTCATCATGTAATGATCGCAACACACTCTCCCTGTGTTTAGTGGGGAGAAATAACTGTTGAATCTCTTCGGAATTGGTCGAGGGGCCCCTTCGGTAGACCACCCCATCCAACATCTTCAACCGCTCCCACTCTTTGTAAACCAATCTGGCTCCATCCGGGGAATTGGTTAACAGAATCTCTCGCTGGTTTGCAGTCAGGGCCTTTATGGTCAATGCAATCAAAGGGTCTCTAGCTTGATCCGCTTTCAGGTCCTGCTTGGAAAAGGTAGGTAGATTTTCATCCCTCAATTGCGTAGGGTTACAGTAGAACTCAGGAACAGCCGCGGCCATGACTCCTATGGCCTCCGCTTCAACTCCTCCCTTGACCCGGCGTTCTGTTCCTTGACACAAAGCTTGCACCCCGTCTGGAGTCACCTGAGTCCATTCTGTAGTGTAGGGTCTTCTCGACAAAGCATCAGCATCTCGATTGTTCACCCCAGGGCGATACTTCAGGCTGAACCGAAACCCTGACAGAGCGGCCAACCACCGATGTCCCGTTGCGTCCAGTTTTGCAGTAGTAAGGATATAGGTGAGAGGATTATTATCCGTCTTGATCACGAACTCAGCTCCATACAGATAGTCTTTCAACTTGTCCACCACTGCCCACTTCAAGGCTAGGAACTCCAGTTTGTGAGTAGGATAGTTCTTCTCAGAAGGCGTAAGGCTCCGGCTCACGTACGCTACAGGCCTCAGCAATCCATCATACTCCTGATATAGGACTCCTCCCAGACCTTCTCGGCTGGCATCCACATGTAGTTCATACGGCTTGTGAGGGTCCGCGTAGGCCAGAACAGGAGCTCGGGTTAGATTCTCTTTCAGCTTCACAAACGCACCTTCACATTGACTAGTCCATTCACCTTGTATGGACTCTTTAGCTTTCCTTGGTCCCGGAGCGGAGAAGTTTCGGTCAGAGACCTTACAGCCTTCTTCGGTGGTTTCTTTCTGTAGGAGTTTGTTCAGCGGCTGAGCTATCTTTGCGAATCCTCCCACAAATCTTCGATAGTATGAGCAGAATCCCAAGAAAGATCTAAGTTCAGTGACGTTTCGAGGTCTAGGCCAAGAAGCTACGGCCTCCAACTTTCGAGGATCTGTCGAAACACCTTCTGCCGAGACCACGTGTCCCAGATATGTGACTGACGGTAAACAGAACTGGCATTTCTCCAGAGACAATTTCAACCCCTCTTCATGGAGCCTCTTCAAGACCTTCTCCAACCGTTGCTCATGCTCTTCCAGAGTCTTCCCGAACACAATTATGTCATCCAGGTACACTAACACTTCGATTAGATTCATATCCCCGACTGTCTTCTCCATCAACCGTTGAAACGTGGCTGGAGCTCCCGTCAGACCTTGAGGCATTCTATTGAACTCAAAGAACCCCAGTGGACAAATGAACGCAGTTTTCTCTTTGTCTTCAGGGTGCATCGGTATCTGATGATATCCGCTTCGCAGGTCTAATACACTGAACCACTTTGCTCCAGACAAACACTGTAAGGCATCTTCAATCCGAGGAGTGGCGTATTGGTCGGGGATGGTTCTTCGGTTCAGGGTGCGATAGTCTATGCACAAGCGGACAGAACCATTCTTCTTCCTGACCAGCACTATTGGAGATGCATATGGGCTTCTGGACTCTTGAATCACATTGGTTCTCTGCAACTCATTTAGCTGTTCTCGCAGATCATCCAAGTCTCCCAGCGGAACTCGCCTTGACCTTTCACGAAACGGCTTGTCTTCTTGCAACCGAATGCGATGTTCCGTACTCTTAGCCAGGCCCACATCGAACTCATCTTTCGAGAATAATTCTTTCCACTTTAGAACTTGAGACTGAAGACGTTTCTTCCACTCAGGTGAAATAGGGGCGTCTTTAGGGTAGAATCTTTCATCTGGAATCTCTTTATCCACTCCCCTCCTAAATCGGTGGAGAGGGGTGTAGCAGACTCTACTTGCCCGATAGGCATTCGTGCTTTAAGGACTACTGGAGAATCTGTCACATTGCACACACTGACCGAGACTCTTCCTCGTGTTCTCTTCAAGGCTTTTGTGGAGATTATTTCAGGAATTACTTCGACTCCGGTTTCACTCCCATGACTGACATCGGTTCCCAGCACCACATAGGGACCTGGTTGCGATCCGTTCAACTTGACTGAAACCCGGAAGCTCGCTACTTCTCCTGCTTGCAGAACCTTCTCTGTCCCACCCAGTCTCCACAGTCTTCCCACCTCAGCAGGTGCTTTCCGTTCTTCAACCATCCTCTGATAGACCGG
The DNA here is from genome assembly GCA_009667805.1 of Leptobrachium leishanense. Taxonomy (NCBI): domain Eukaryota; kingdom Metazoa; phylum Chordata; class Amphibia; order Anura; family Megophryidae; genus Leptobrachium; species Leptobrachium leishanense. The sequence continues at coordinate 177,322,925 of CM019065.1, forward strand.
TCGTAACATGGGGTGCACTCCTTGAGTTGACCCTTCTTCCACTACGATGGGGGTCAGGAGACGCCGCACTAGGTCCGTATTCGTCCCCACTATCAGAGAGCTTCTGTTTGCACCCGAGGGTCGGGGGCACACAATGGCCAAGGCGTCACAGCCTCCGGACTGTCCGATGACTTCAGATCCGATCTCCAACCTTACTTGCAGATACCCGTCATAAGGGAGTTTCTCAGTGCCGATACCCCATATTTCCAAATCCTTCAATTCTTGCAGAGGAATGTGCTTTAAGTGTTTCTCATAGAAGTCTTTATAAATCAAAGTCACTTGAGCCCCTGAATCTAACAGAGCTTTGGTGTAGACTCCCTCCACTTGGATTGGCACAATCGGAGAAGGACCTATCAGCTGGTCAGGAAACTTGGTGGAGGTATCCGGACGCTTAGACCCAGTTTGCTGGACCCTGGCCTTTTTCTTGGCCCGTGCAGGTTTTGGGTGTGCATTGCCTCCCCATGACGTAGACCCGGATGCTAAGGGAGTGACTCTTTCCATTCTGGCAGGCTCAGCAGTAGGCTTAACTTTGGGCCCTCTTGCCCTCTTAGTTTTAAATTGATTCTTGGAGCGAGATTCAACTTCTGGGCACCTAGGTTGCTCCTTTACTGGTGCCCTCTGGCGTTTCCCGCTGGTGGAGTAGATAACAGTCCCTCTAGGGCTTTCAGCAGCCACTCAACTTTATCCTTCTCAGGCTTCCGGCCTTTACACTGCGCACGGAAATGGCCCATTTCTCCACAACCGAAACATCTCTTCCTCGAAAGTGGAGACACGGTTGCTTGTTGAGGTTCTAATAAGAGATTTGAACCAGACGCCACGGCAACTTCAGTCGTCTGCATACCTGTTAGGAACTTTTGCATTTCCCCCTGCATCTCGGTCACCTTCATCAACACCCTGCACAGTTCAGCGTGCGCTTTCTGCAGTTCAGTTTGAGCTTCCTGTACCTTCTTTACAGTCTTGAACAACTCGCTTCGTTCAGAAGAGTTCGATTCTTTCGCAGCCTTTTCGATGAATTTAAAACCGACTAACTGCTCCTGTTCATCCAGGTCAGATCCATAGGTGTCTAACGAGTCATTTTCAGGCTGCAGACCGTCGTTATATCTTGCAGGTTGTGCATAAGCCCTTTCTCCCCGCCTGAAGGATTTCTCTTCCAGCAGAGCCTCCTCCTCTCGTACCACTCGGATCAGTTCCAGGTACTTCAACTCTTGATTAACTGCTCTGCTTCTCAGCTGCATCATCACCGGATCTAACGGTTGAGAGCCCCTCAGGATCTGCTTTATTCGTATCTTGTCTACGTCAGCCGGTTTGGCCCCTTTCTTGAGGAGTATTTGGTGCAGAATCTTATCCAAGCGCCCCATGTAATCAATCATTCTCTCACCTCTCTTCTGATAGGTGTGTTCGTACTGATATACCAGTTCCGCTGCCTTTTCTGTTCGCCCAAACACTTCTTCAAGAACGTTCAGATAATCCAAAGCAGTACAATCTTTCCTACTCAGTTTTAGGTTTCTCACCGCTTCTGACGCAGGTCCCTTTAAACTCTCGGTGATCCTTTGCTTTTTCTGGGCCTCAGGGACGTCCCACTCATCCAGTGCCTGCATCGCCTGTTCCACCCATTCCTCAAAGGTTTCTTCTCCCGCCGGAGTTGGTACATTTCCTGTAAAGTTCCTTAACCGTCGATAACCGAAATTAGTGTGAGGAGGGCTTGTTTTCTGACATTTAGCCAGCAAATCTCCAATAGCCACGATAAATTCAGGCCCGATCATGGCCAACGGACTGGGCGCGGGAACACTTTCGGCTTCGCCACGTGGCGCACTTGGCTGAATCAGTTGGACTTCCACCTCATCGGTCAGCTTCACGCTCGCGCCCCGAAAACATGCTGGAATACCTTTTCTCCATTCGAGAAGAACATGCGTGTGAGAGGTATCTGGGTTTTTCTTAATGTCCAGGATTAACCCCCGATGATCTGGTGCTAGCGTGGCCACGGCCTGGCGAATCTGATCTTCGGCCCAAGTGTCTGCGGGAATATCCATGACTATGCAACATGCTAACTGACTACTATGCTCCCCACACCATTCGGCAGCAGTGTCTGGATCCATATTTAACCCTTTAGATGCGGTTTTTCCAGAGACTGAATCCCGGAAACGAGCCCCCACGTGTAGCGCTCACTCCCGGAGGAGCCGCTGAAAATGAACCACGGGTCAGTCTCCCCGCACTAGGGAATAAATATACTCCAACACGCTGAAGTGTTTTATTTTAAAAGGTTTACTAAAAGGTTTGCAGTTCTTGAGACACGGTATATGCAGGAAGATTTACAGTACTTTCGTAACACGATAAACGCGTAGCGGTAAAAGAAACGAAAACACGAGGGCTTCGTATTTTCGGAAAAAAACCCCGACCGAGCAGAAAATTAAAAGATACGAAATTCGAGGAAAAACCCGTAGCGGGACACAATAAAATACACAGTTCTCGTATCACGGTAAGCGCGCAGCGGGAACAAAAAAAGGAAAATTGTTCAGAATGTAACTTTAACTTTGCCCCCTTGTATGGATAGGAAAAAAAAACTGAGTCCTGCACAGGTTAAGTCCCAGAACGTGAAGTGATATGTATTTGTGTGTGTAGGGTACCCGGGTACTTTTCAACTGGCCAGTGAGTTTACTTTAACGATGTCTTCGACTAGTCAGTTGGGGCCCTGTGGGTTTTAGAAGGAAAACAGCAGCGTACGCTTCTTATTTACACACGGCCTTGGGGGCCTCTCACCCATCCAGCGCAAGCTTGAGGTTCCGCTGACCCAGGACGTCTCTCCGCTCGATATTGACTGGGGAACACGACCACCGGATCTGTGTGTCTGGCCTTCTGTCTGTCAGCCGCGACTCAGCCAGCTTACCGCCTGCTCCCCGCTTCAATCGACCGCGGTACTCCTTACTCGAGGGGTCTTCTCTCCTTAGCACTGCACTCGGATAATAGATGGTGATGTCTATCTCCGCAAGGCTGGGTGACCCAATCCTAAGGCCCGATCCACTTTGTCTCCGCTCCGGCCTATCTTTTGGTCTCTCTTTCTCTGTACGTGCATCCGCTCTCCTCTGCTCCCTGGCGCGCTCTGCCTGTTCTCCACGAGGTGCAGGATGTACAGGCTCTCCAAACCCACCACTTCCTGTTTCTTCCGCAAAGCATGCATGGACATGTAGTTCAAGTGTCCAGGGTCTTTAATCGTGATAGTCTCCATCTTGTGGCCAAAAATGGGTACTGCACAGTAAACTTTACCACATCGCTACACTCTCCCCCTCTAATATCTTGGGTCTCTCCAAGGAGGTAAACAGTTACATTATCCTCTTACAATATGCAACACAGTTTATACAGCATATACAGGTTCAGCAGCATACATGCAGTGGGTTAGAAACACTTTCTCAAGCTGACTCATGTTCTGGGCTACCTCAGCTAACATAGCAGACACTTCGGGCAATCTCTGCACAGTGGTGATGGCCTCTTCAGTGCTATGTCCTGGTGAGTCATAGGTGAGTCGCTGGGCGGGTCGATAGAGCGTTTTTGTTCAGGCTCCTTCCGTTCCTCTTCAGGTGGAAGTACTATGGGTGTAGGCTCAGTCCTTATGTCTGCCACTGGAGCAGACACTTCTCCGAGTACGATCCTCCAGGGAAGGCATAGAACTATAGTCGTAAGGCTCGTCCTCAGGAGCTACGGGTCTCTAACAATATCCGGGACCCTTAATGGAAGTTCAAGGGTTTCAGGGAGTTCCATATTTTCGGGGAATTCCACTGAAATTCAGGAGCTTCAGCCCTCAAGTTACTTTCCCACTGACAAGGAACTGGGACGACCTCTTCAGTTCTGGTGAGCGTTATCCAATCTAAACAGAAACTCTCCTCGTCGCTGTCTCTTTCGCTCTCTCCAAAACCCGAGTCTGTTGAGACCGAGTAACAGGAGGAACACGTGGAGCATGCGGATTCGCCGGAGGAAGTTCGTTTTCCACTGGTATCCTCACAGCCTCTCTCAAAGGTAACAAGTGATTTCGGTGCCAATTCTTGAGGGGACCAGCCTTTCATCAGGGCGAATCTGATACACCGGCAGACCTGGCAGTTGTTTGCAAACAATGTAAACTTGAGAACTCCATCTGTCCGCCAGCTTGTGTCTCGCAGCAGCACCCAAATTCTTCAACAGAACCCTATCACCGGGTTGTAGATCCTGTATTCGAACCTTCAAATCATAGTTCTTCTTGTTCCTTTGCTCCCTGTTACCTGAAGTCAAACGGGCCTGTTCAAACGCAGAAGCCAGATTCTTCCGAAGTCTATCCACGTAGTTTCTATGAGAAGCTACTGACGTCTGGTCTAGAGATAACCCAAATGCCAAATCAACCGGCAGTCGAGCTTCTCTTCCGAACATAAGACGGTACGGTGAATATCCCGTTGCATCACTCTCCGTACTGTTATATGCATGCACCAGAGTAGCTATATGACGACTCCAACTCTGCTTCTCTACATTAGACAAAGTCCCCAGCATATTTAGCAGCGTGCGATTAAACCTTTCAGGCTGAGCATCACCTTGAGGGTGGTATGGCGTAGTTCGAGTCTTTTGAATTCCCAACAACTCAACAATTGCCCGACCAATCTACTTTCAAAGTCTCTTCCCTGATCAGAGTGTATTCTTCTGGGTAGGCCGTAATGAACAAAGAACTTTTCCATCAACACCTTCGCCACTGTCGGAGCGCGTTGGTCTTTTGTGGAAAAAGCTTGGGCATAACGGGTAAAGTGATCAGTCACTATCAGAATGTTCCCTTGCCCACTAGCATCCGGCTCTAAGCACAGGAAGTCAATGCACACCAAATCCAAGGGTCCCTGACTCTGTAGATGGCTCATTGGAGCAGCTCGGGTTGGTAGAGTTTTCCTCTGAATGCACCTCAGACAGGAATGGCAATAACTCTCAACTTCAGCCCTCATGCAAGGCCAATAAAACCTATCTCGCACCAACTTAAAAGTTCTCTCAGCACCCAAATGTCCATGCTCATCATGTAATGATCGCAACACACTCTCCCTGTGTTTAGTGGGGAGAAATAACTGCTGAATCTCTTCGGAATTGGTCGAGGGGCCCCTTCGGTAGACCACCCCATCCAACATCTTCAACCGCTCCCACTCTTTGTAAACCAATCTGGCTCCATCCGGGGAATTGGTTAACAGAATCTCTCGCTGGTTTGCAGTCAGGGCCTTTATGGTCAATGCAATCAGAGGGTCTCTAGCTTGATCCGCTTTCAGGTCCTGCTTGGAAAAGGTAGGTAGATTTTCATCCCTCAATTGCGTAGGGTTACAGTAGAACTCAGGAACAGCCGCGGCCATGACTCCTATGGCCTCCGCTTCAACTCCTCCCTTGACCCGGCGTTCTGTTCCTTGACACAAAGCTTGCACCCCGTCTGGAGTCACCTGAGTCCATTCTGTAGTGTAGGGTCTTCTCGACAAAGCATCAGCATCTCGATTGTTCACCCCAGGGCGATACTTCAGGCTGAACCGAAACCCTGACAGAGCGGCCAACCACGATGTCCCGTTGCGTCCAGTTTTGCAGTAGTAAGGATATAGGTGAGAGGATTATTATCCGTCTTGATCACGAACTCAGCTCCGTACAGATAGTCTTTCAACTTGTCCACCACTGCCCACTTCAAGGCTAGGAACTCCAGTTTGTGAGTAGGATAGTTCTTCTCAGACGGCGTAAGGCTCCGGCTCACGTACGCTACAGGCCTCAGCAATCCATCATACTCCTGATATAGGACTCTCCCAGACCTTCTCGGCTGGCATCCACATGTAGTTCATACGGCTTGTGAGGGTCCGCGTAGGCCAGAACAGGAGCTCGGGTTAGATTCTCTTTCAGCTTCACAAACGCACCTTCACATTGACTAGTCCATTCACCTTGTATGGACTCTCTTTAGCTTTCCTTGGTCCCGGAGCGGAGAAGTTTCGGTCAGAGACCTTACAGACACCTTCTTCGGTGGTTTCTTTCTGTAGGAGTTTGTTCAGCGGCTGAGCTATATCTTTGCGAATCCTCCACAAATCTTCGATAGTAGAGCAGAATCCCAAGAAAGATCTAAGTTCAGTGACGTTTCGAGGTCTAGCCAAGAAGCTACGGCCTCCAACTTTCGAGGATCTGTCGAAACACCTTCTGCCGAGACCACGTGTCCCAGATATGTGACTGACGGTAAACAGAACTGGCATTTCTCCAGAGACAATTTCAACCCCTCTTCATGGAGCCTCTTCAAGACCTTCTCCAACCGTTGCTCATGCTCTTCCAGAGTCTTCCCGAACACAATTATGTCATCCAGGTACACTAACACTTCGATTAGATTCATATCCCAACTGTCTTCTCCATCAACCGTTGAAACGTGGCTGGAGCTCCCGTCAGACTTGAGGCATTCTATTGAACTCAAAGAACCCCAGTGGACAAATGAACGCAGTTTTCTCTTTGTCTTCAGGGTGCATCGGTATCTGATGATATCCGCTTCGCAGGTCTAATACACTGAACCATTTTGCTCCAGACAAACACTGTAAGGCATCTTCAATCCGAGGAGTGGCGTATTGGTCGGGGATGGTTCTTCGGTTGGTGCGATAGTCTATGCACAAGCGGACAGAACCATTCTTCTTCCTGACCAGCACTATTGGAGATGCATATGGGCTTCTGGATCTTGAATCACATTGGTTCTCTGCAACTCATTTAGCTGTTCTCGCAGATCATCCAAGTCTCCCAGCGGAACTCGCCTTGACCTTTCACGAAACGGCTTGTCTTCTTGCAACCGAATGCGATGTTCCGTACTCTTAGCCAGGCCAAATCGAACTCATCTTTCGAGAATAATTCTTTCCACTTTAAGAACTTGAGACTGAAGACGTTTCTTCCACTCAGGTGAAATAGGGGCGTCTTTAGGGTAGAATCTTTCATCTGGAATCTCTTTATCCACTCCCCTCCTAAATCAGTGGAGAGGGGTGTAGCAGACTCTACTTGTCCGATAGGCATTCGTGCTTTAAGGACTACTGGGAATCTGTCACATTACACACACTGACCGACACTCTCCCTCGTGTTCTCTTCAAGGCTTTTGTGGAGATTATTTCAGGAATTACTTCGACTCCGGTTTCACTCCCATGACTGACATCGGTTCCCAGCACCACATAGGGACCTGGTTGCGATCCGTTCAACTTGACTGAAACCCGGAAGCTCGCTACTTCTCCTGCTTGCAGACCTTCTCTGTCCCACCCAGTCTCCACAGTCTTCCCACCTCAGCAGGTGCTTTCCGTTCTTCAACCATCCTCTGATAGACCGGTCGCAACATGGGGTGCACTCCTTGAGTTGACCCTTCTTCCACTACGATGGGGGTCAGGAGACGCCGCACTAGGTGTGTTCGTCCCCACTATCAGAGAGCTTCTTCTGTTTGCACCCGAGGGTCGGGGGCACACAATGGCCAAGGCGTCACAGCCTCCGGACTGTCCGATGACTTCAGATCCGATCTCCAACCTTACTTGCAGATACCCGTCATAAGGGAGTTTCTCAGTGCCGATACCCCATATTTCCAAGTCCTTCAATCTTGCAGAGGAATGTGCTTTAAGTGTTTCTCATAGAAGTCTTTATAAATCAAAGTCACTTGAGCCCCTGAATCTAACAGAGCTTTGGTGTAGACTCCCTCCACTTGGATTGGCACAATCGGAGAAGGACCTATCAGCTGGTCAGGAAACTTGGTGGAGGTATCCGGACGCTTAGACCCAGTTTGCTGGACCCTGGCCTTTTTCTTGGCCCGTGCAGGTTTTGGGCGTGCATTGCCTCCCCATGACGTAGACCCGGATGCTAAGGGAGTGACTCTTTCCATTCTGGCAGGCTCAGCAGTAGGCTTAACTTTGGCCCTCTCGCCCTCTTAGCTTTTAATTGATTCTTGGAGCGAGATTAAACTTCTGGGCACCTAGGTTGCTCCTTTACTGGTGCCCTCTGGCGTTTCCCGCTGGCGGAGTAGATAACAGTCCCTCTAGGGCTTTCAGCAGCCACTCAACTTTGTCCTTCTCAGGCTTCCGCCTTTACACTGCGCACGGAAATGGCCCATTTCTCCACAACCGAAACATCTCTTCCTCGAAAGTGGAGACACGGTTGCTTGTTGAGGTTCTAATAAGAGATTTGAACCAGACGCCACGGCAACTTCAGTCGTCTGCATACCTGTTAGGAACTTTTGCATTTCCCCCTGCATCTCGGTCACCTTCATCAACACCCTGCACAGTTCAGCGTGCGCTTTCTGCAGTTCAGTTTGAGCTTCCTGTACCTTCTTTACAGTCTTGAACAACTCGCTTCGTTCAGAAGAGTTCGATTCTTTCGCAGCCTTTTCGACGAATTTAAAACCGACTAACTGCTCTCTGTTCATCCAGATCAGATCCATAGGTGCTAAACGAGTCATTTTCAGGCTGCAGACCGTCGTTATATCTTGCAGGTTGTGCATAAGCCTTTTCTCCCCGCCTGAAGGATTTCTCTTCCAGCAGAGCCTCCTCCTCTCGTACCACTCGGATCAATTCCAGGTACTTCAACTCTTGATTAACTGCTCTGCTTCTCAGCTGCATCATCACCGGATCTAACGGATTGAGAGCCCCTCAGGATCTGCTTTATTCGTATCTTGTCTACGTCAGCCGGTTTGGCCCCTTTCTTGAGGAGTATTTGGTGCAGAATCTTATCCAAGCGCCCCATGTAATCAATCATTCTCTCACCTCTCTTCTGATAGGTGTGTTCGTACTGATATACCAGTTCCGCTGCCTTTTCTGTTCGCCAAACACTTCTTCAAGAACGTTCAGATAATCCAAAGCAGTACAATCTTTCCTACTCAGTTTTAGGTTTCTCACCGCTTCTGACGCAGGTCCCTTTAAACTCTCGGTGATCCTTTGCTTTTTCTGGGCCTCAGGGACGTCCCACTCATCCAGTGCCTGCATCGCCTGTTCCACCCATTCCTCAAAGGTTTCTTCTCCCGCCGGAGTTGGTACATTTCCTGAAAAGCTCCTTAACCGTCGATAACCGAAATTAGTGTGAGAGGGCTTGTTTTCTGACATTTAGCCAGCAAATCTCCAATAGCCACGATAAATTCAGGCCCGATCATGGCCAACGGACTGGGCGCGGGAACACTTTCGCTTCGCCACGTGGCGCACTTGGCTGAATCAGTTGGACTTCCACCTCATCGGTCAGTTTCACGCTCGCGCCCCGAAAACATGCTGGAATACCTTTTCTCCATTCGAGAAGAACATGCGTGTGAGAGGTATCTGGGTTTTTCTTAATGTCCAGGATTAACCCCCGATGATCTGGTGCTAGCGTGGCCACGGCCTGGCGAATCTGATCTTCGGCCAAGTGTCTGCGGGAATATCCATGACTATGCAACATGCTAACTGACTACTATGCTCTCCCACACCATTCAGCAGCAGTGTCTGGATCCATATTTAACCCTTTAGATGCGTTTTTTCCAGAGACTGAATCCCGGAAACGAGCCCCCACGTGTAGCGCTCACTCCCGGAGAGCCGCTGAAAATGAACCACGGGTCAGTCTCCCCGCACTAGGGAATAAATATACTCCAACACGCTGAAGTGTCTTATATTTTAAAAGTTACTAAAAGGTTTGCAGTTCTTGAGACACAGTATATACAGGAAGATTTACAGTACTTTCGTAACACGATAAACGCGTAGCGGTAAAAGAAACGAAAACACGAGGGCTTCGTATTTTCGGAAAAAAACCCCGACCGAGCAGAAAATTAAAAGATACGAAATTCGAGGAAAAACCGTAGCGGGACACAATAAAATAACACAGTTCTCGTATCACGGTAAGCGCGCAGCGGAACAAAAAAAGGAAAATTGTTCAGAATGTAACTTTAACTTTGCCCCCTTGTGTGGTAGGAAAAAAGAACTGAGTCCTGCACAGGTTAAGTCCCAGAACGTGAAGTGATATGTATATTGTGGGTGTAGGGTACCCGGGTTTTTCAACTGGCCAGTGAGTTTACTTTAACGATGTCTTCGACTAGTCAGTTGGGGCCCTGTGGGTTTTAGAAGGAAAACAGCAGCGTACGTTCTTATTTACACACGGCCTTGGGGGCCTCTCACCCATCCAGCGCAAGCTTGAGGTTCCGCTGACCCAGGACGTCTCTCCGCTCGATATTGACTGGGGACACCGACCACCCGGTTCTGTTGTCTGGCCTTCTGTCTGTCAGCCGCGACTCAGCCAGCTTACCGCCTGCTCCCCGCTTCAATCGACCGCGGTACTCCTTACTCGAGGGGTCTTCTCTCCTTAGCACTGCACTCGGATAATAGATGGTGATGTCTATCTCCCGCAGGCTGGGTGACCCAATCCTAAGGCCCGATCCACTTTGTCTCCGCTCCGGCCTATCTTTTGGTCTCTCCTTCTCTGTACGTGCATCCGCTCTCCTCTGCTCCCTGGCGCGCTCTGCCTGTTCTCCACGAGGTGCAGGATGTACAGGCTCTCCACAAACCCACCCACTTCCTGTTTCTTCGCAAAGCATGCATGGACATGTAGTTCAAGTGTCCAGGGTCTTTAATCGTGATAGTCTCCATCTTGTGGCCAAAAATGGGTACTGCCACAGTAAACTTTACCACATCGCTACAATACTTTTTATGTCAGCCAGGTATCAGCAGCATCCGGTGTTCTAGCTCTCTTCATGGGGTGGTGGACATGAATGTATCTGCTATAGGACTCATGATCTTGTGAAAGCTCTTTTTTGATATCTTTAAAAAGACTGCCAATGCCAAAACACATTGCTTATCACTGTTTAGGAATATAAATTAACACATATAGACACAAAAGTAGGTTAAAACAAAAAGGTACTTCTTACTTTCAATTCATGACAAACCTGCTAAATTGTGTAGATGTAAAGGTGTCGATGTCTGCTGTTAGCCTGTTTTCTGTCTTGAGATCATTTCTCTGTCCAGAAAGAAAAAGAGGGCTCAATTCTGCTTTTATAAGCAGGGTCTCACAGGCCAGAAGTAACAGGGCTTCACAGGAAAGGTGCTGCCTCTGTGATCAAGGTGCGCAGCACCGGTTCAGGCCTTAACGGGGCGACGACGACGTGATCCATGACAGAAAGACATTAAAATAACTCTAAGTATATTGAGGGATTGTTCTAATACTTTCATGTCATGTTAGAAAACATGTACAAAGTCAACTTTTTATAAAGTGCCCATTTATGTCTAATGATCAGCACAGTCTCTCGTGATTCTGGTTTAATAAAGCAGAAGAACGTCTCTTTGCAATCAATGAAATTGCGTGCCTGTAAATTTATGAGTCATTAACAAAGCATTAACCACTCATTCATGCATCAGTGCCTTTATCGGAGTGCGTGAACATCTACAATATTCTACCTCTACCACCCACAGACCTTGTATATTTATATCAAAGGAACCTAGTGTTTGCATTTGCTACATGTGAACAGAATCTGTATTAAAGCTCTGATGAGAAGCATCAAGTGATGCATGGCAACACCAAGCCAGAGTGCCCCAAAGGAAAACATCCGTGGGTGCTTTTTGGTTTAAATGGTTTCCTTTCCTGTGGCTAGATATTCCCAAGGAACGATGAATGACTGACCACTTCAAAGGAGCTTGTGCACAAATAGACCTGAGTGTATCTTCACACCTGCATAGACAAGCTAAAAGTAGCGCACAGTTCAATGTTGTCTCTAATGAAAGGTACACTTCAAAGACTAGTTACTGTATAACTGATATTCATGATTTACAACTCTGGAGATTGCTGATGCTGAACACTCAAAACATGCCATTATACACAACAAAAAAATAGTTATTATCCTGTCTGCATATTTTTCACAAAAAAAATGTCTTTTTATGAAGTACCTAAACTGTTCAAAATATATGGGGCCCTATTCCCTAGTTGACGATAAAATGGAGACAGTAAACATGGAAATCTGGACCTGCAGATTTTCCCTTATGATCTCTATGTTAATGTTGTATTCCGAGGAAGGTGCTATGTCAGCACCTTGGACTGGAACGAAGCGCTTAGCTCACTGATACCTGCAGTAGCGCTTCCACGCAGTATAAGCTCCTGGAGCCCATAGGCTCGCAAGATCGCTCAGCGCCACCGAGTGATCGAGCAGGGGCACTAGGAACTATTTGTTCCCAATCTCTGCTCCCGGTGAGAAGAATCAGCCCGCCGGGTCACTCTTTCTTTCACCGTGGGATGAGAGGTAAGTATGGATTTTTTAGGCGGTTAGAGCGTGTTAAATGATTTGATTTTGCATTTGCCGAATCATTTAACACCGTTTTTAGATGGTGGTAAACTTTGACAATTGGCATCCTGATGGTAACTTGCACCTGTACCTTAGAATACCTCCCTTATTGAGATGGTAGAAAATGATTGTGCTCCCCATGTTAAGGATAGGAGATGCAAAGTATAGTAAGCTCACATAAGCTGTGAGTTGCAAACTAATTTCAACCCAGTTGAGCATCATCTTTGGAAAATCGATGCCTAACATAAAAATTACTTACCACTAACGCATACATCTCAAGATGCTACATTAGCACCAATTATGGAATATAACCCATCAGAGGCATAACTAGAAGACTCAGGGCCCCGGTGCAAGAATCCATGAAGGCCTCCCTGCAAAAAAGATCCATATTTCAATATTTTCTTTTCTGCAATATAAAAAAATAGTACACCATTTATATTAACAATTAAAGTAAGTTGAAATATTTAACAGTGGTAGTTTCTGATGCGGTCCGCCCACACAGCTGACATTATCATTGACTACAGGGAGACGGCCTGAGTTCAGGCCATCTCACAGCAGCCAACGGCGTGCCCTGGCTGCGAGGAGGGGCCAAGTCGGGCCATTGAAGTCAGCAGGGCATACCAGTACAACCCGTGTCTTCAAGGCTCACCCTCCGCATGGACCATACCCAGATCTCAGACTCCCAGATATATGTATACCAAGATATCAGATCCAGGCTCCATATACTTGTATACCCAGACATCAGAAAATGTCACACACATAAATAGAACAGAGATATCCGGCTGTGTATAATCAGTGGGCTTGCTCATTCACATTATATGAATGTATAATTGACTGCCTTATCACAATAGTTACAAAATGCCATTCATAGAGGCCAATATGGTTGGGAGATCATATCAAGTAGCGTTCCCTGTGGATTTTCCGAACTATTCATTCCATTCAGGAACCGTCTGAAATGGAGCAATACAAAGTATTACTACAGACACTTCAATGTATACATAGGTCTCCACTCCTCCAATCAAATCCTAGCCTGCGGGTCTCTCAGAGCTGGATTGTAAGTAAAAGGGCCGGACTCTGAGCCAGCAGCGCCTCCATGAGGGAGATCGCCTTGACTCATGAATGCTGTTTTTAGTTCTTGTACGCAGACTGAGCCACATGAAAGTGAAACCGTGTGAGACACTTCGAATGGACATCTCACGGATGCGCAATGGAGAGGAAGCGTGTTCTACAGAATGCGCATGCACAAAAGAAAGATCTAGCGCAGAAGACGTGCGGAAACACGATTGTCTGAGAATCTAAGTGAAGACAGCACACCTGTTGTATGTTAGTTTAATAATAGTTTCTGGATCTGAGGGAGTTTAAAAGAAGAGTTGATGTCAGTTACAAGCATGCTCCTGAGGAGGTGAGGTTGACACTCATGAAACATGTCAAGCTGCTGTGTGAGGAGTCGAGATTGTGGACCAGGGAACCTCGTATCGGATCATCGGTTTTGGTCTTTACCCACTGAACGGCGTTAATGGACTACCTGGGAGTATGATTGGGAGGTTTGGGCCACTGCGGCCAATGCATGCATGCACAATTGGTTATGTTCCTTTTAATTTGTGCGTTTGATTTTTGCTTTTAACTAAACATATTTTATGTATCAAATACGACACTATATATCGTCTCCTATTTTTTCCAGATTGGGGACAACCAACTGTATCTGGGTAACCCCGCTGGTAGTAGCACTACATGTGCGCCATTTTATTTCTACTTTTATTGTTGTGTAATTGAGGGGAGCAAGGTGCCCTATCTGTTTGGCTGCAGGAGGTGGAGAACAATACATTATTTTTACTGTTTATGAAAACTCACTGGCCAATTTGTAATGTACTTTGTGTACAAGTGCCACAAAAACTAGACTATAAATTTATCAGCTTCGCTTGATCTATCATTCCAATTTCCAACATATTCTAGAAGAGTGTTACATGTTCTATTTATTCAAGGGATATCACTTTACACCTTTTAAATGTTAGATCTGCTAATACGGACTTAATAAATTGTGACTACCTCCCACTACTATTGCACAATGTTATGTATTGTTTCTTTCTCTTTCCTATAATTACTCCTTCTTGATGGGAACATATCCTGAAATGCTAGCGGTTTTGAAATGTGTCACTTGGTTTTGGTTGGATGCATTATTTTCTGCATTGCTGTGTTTAACATCATTTTTATACTTTGTTGATACCCATCATTCCAAAGCTGTATTGTAAAGTGCTTAAGAATATGAATGTCTTTAATGTTCTAGTATAATATAAAAATATTATATAATGATATATATAAATCATTGTCCCTAGAGCCTTGTCCTTGACATCTAAGAGACACAATAAGCGAGCATTACACAGGCCTTCATAAAGTTAGCAGTGAAAGGGGAGCACCATTGAGCAAATCATTCCGTCTTTTTATACAAGCTGCTAAATGCTGCACCGCAAGTAGGCGAATATTTATGGGTTTTTTTATGATTTGCCTCTCAGACACAGGGACACAGGCAACAGAAAATGTTAGAATGTGTCTTAATCAGTGGAACTTTTCACTATTTAACAATACTGGAATTTATGTGAATTTACTGACCAAACTGCACATGGTTAAAACCTGACCTAGAAAGATGAGATAAATAAAGTATTTTCAAATATGTTTAATTCGGATGGCCAATTTGGTCTAATAATCCAGGTGAGGGCTAGATTGACAATCACTACATAGTTAACCCATATCTGGAATGGTTCCCATGCCTGCTGCTGGGCTGGAAAAGGTGGGTTGGTCAGATCAATTAGTGGCAAGGTGTCACAGGTCTTGGAGTAAAACCCTGGGTGCAGGTGACAGGCCCAATGGTGTTGTAACACAGTTCAGTTTAGCAGGGCAATCCAGAGTTGTTATCTGTAAACATGGTCCAGTAGGCCGGCAGTGATCAAGAGACATCTAGAGAAATAAGCAAGATTAGTATGAAGCAATACAGCATATACAAAGCACTAGTTGTGCAGATACAATATCAGAGCAATTTCTCACCATCCGGTGTCATCTTATATAGGGCAGAGTGGATTCACGATCAGGGAGCCAAATGGAGATACTGCATTGACTACATGCACAGACGTTGTAGCTGTGTCATACGCCTAACAGGGATACACGCATGTGCATAATTCATTCTGGTGTACCTGTGTGGATGATGTATCTGCCTTACGGTGTTCCAATATCTTTGGTATGACTCCAGGGTGACACAGAACTTTGAAGTGTCCATGCATAGCGTCAGAACATGAAAGTTTATCCGTAAGGCCTTGCATCCTGCGCCATCGCTGGACAGACATGGTAGGTGGTATAGGTACAAAGTAGAGTCGGGCCTCAAGCAGAGTAGAGTGCAGAAAGAATTTTATTCAGGGGAACAGCAACCCCTGCTAAACGTGACGTTTCGGCCCAATGGCCTTAATCAAGTACGATTAAGGCTATTGGGCCGAAACGTCACGTTTAGCAGGGGTTGCTGTTCACTCAAATAAAATTCTTTCTGCACTCTACCCTGCTTGAGGCCCGACTCTACTTTGTACCTTGATCATATTGGGACACCGGCATTCCTGCACGAGGAGGCCTTGCGGAGTTATTGTGGCACTGAGCAACCACCTGGGTAGGCTGCGGCACTTTCTATTGACATGGTAGGTGGTACAGAGATGTCATTGTGTAGAACATAGGAAATGTAACACCAGGCTAGGGATGTCAGGGATGAGAGGTGTGGATGAAACACATAGACCTTAAAGGTCACAGCCTCCAGCAATCATGTTGCATTTTATTCCCATGCTAGGCTACCTCAGCACTGGTCCGGATGGGAACTGCTGCCTGCTACATGTGAGATGCAGCAGACATGGGGGTGGCACATTGAAGCAGATGGAGTGAGCATTTTCCCTAAAAGGGTCCATGAGGTTGAGATTAGCACTTGCTGATCTGAGCTTCTGGTCAGAGTAAAACCCCCACACTTGGAGGGCTGAATCAGCCCTGAGAGAGCCCCCACTCCCCCATTGTAGAGGAATAAGGGCACTATGACACCTCAAATAATATTGAATGGTCACAATGATTAGAGTGTCCTTTTAAGGATAGACTGTGGACAGTGACAGACTGAGGCTCTTATTCAGAACTAGTGCTAAAATAGAAAAGAATGCAAATGGAGTTTAGATTTTGGCAAGATTTGATGAATAAATATTACTAATAACAAGAATGACAGAAAAATATCTCTTTAGCTGTAGAAAATGTATTATGCAAAACAAATTAAGTTTGAATGCCCCATCTGCAATACTGTCGGCTGCTTTTGTATATAGTAAACCTTGATGGTGAAGAGATCTGGCACGAGGACTTTGGCTTTATGAGACTCAGAGCTGTAAAATGTTGGAAAGCAAAATCTGTATGCATATTAACCTATGTGTGTTTAGATTATATTGAGTCATAGACCAATCAGGTTTTCAATCTCATTTCATTAATTTTGTACTGTAGTAACTTCTAAATCAACACTTACATTCTGGGAATGTATACCCAACAGTAAAAACTTTGCCGACTAAGGGAGAAATATCCAGACTCATGGCATAGAATCGGTCAACAATATTTGACTTGGCAGACAGCACCTGTTGAATGTCCCGGCTGGGCTGGCTTACAGCTTTGCTCCGGTATTTCACATTTGGCTTTCAGATCATAAATTGCCTTACAGTAATTTTCCTATCCACTTGGAAGAAATAAATGCATAAATAAGGATTGCAGACTGATTTATGAGAAGTAAAAAAGAAAAGTTTAAATATAGCCTAAAGTTTCAAAATCTAGATACAAACTGTTCCGGTACAGTCTGTGCCACGCACCGAAATTTGAGGAAAGTTTCAAGGCTTCAAAAAGATCATCACTCTAGATCCTAGAGAAATTGAGTTCCTGGGCCCCTTGATGCACAAAATTGTTGCACAGAGGTTTATTTTCTAAGTAGTACTGTATAGCAAAAACGTTTTATGAAACATCTGGAGCCGCAAGAGTGAAATTGAAAAATAACCAAAAATGGGCCAAAAACTTAGAAACCCTCATACCCAGTCCTTGTAAGTGGCTGGGTAACACATAAGTCAAAGCCCATGTATACAAGCAAGATTCTTATATACCGGTTCTTAGACATGGCCAGATTGAGAGGGTATAAAGATAAATGGCCCGATTCTGTAGTTCGCACTAAAATGGGGACGCTAACTAGAGATGAGCTGTTCGGTTTGATCAGTTCGGAGTTCGAACCGAACTTTGGTTGTTCGAAAGTTCGCAAACTTCGAACTTTTTGGGTGTGTTCGGTTTGAGTTCGCAAAAATTTTTTTTTGAAAAAAGTATAGAAAATGCTTAAAAAAATACTAAAAAATCTAGAAATAAAGAGACTCTTTACTGCAGAATATTATAAACAACAGTTTATTAGATATTGAATTAAAAACTAATGTGTATGTGCAAAGTTTTTCAACTCTAAATGACCTGTGTTTTTCAAATGGCATAACAGGTGTTTTTAGTCTGGTCTTATCAATTTGATACATTGTAGACTATACTGAGGGGGTGGGGTGGTGTCTGCTTCTGATTGAGATTTGAGAAGTGTTAATTTCCCTCCTAAAACTTCTAATATGCTGTATTTCACTGCTGTGTGCTCAGCTCATTTTTACCGCTTTCGCTCATCATGTTTAAACGCGATTTTGAAGCCACATTTTGTTAAATGACCGACATGTTAGATATCGTTCTTTCCGGCAGACTCCGCAGATTCATAATATATCATTTTTATATGTATACGTCCTGTACTGGCTGTATATTATGAAAAAAATGCAATAAAAATTTAATTTTTAATCATCTGCAGTGTGTAAAGTGTTGTTTTTTTTCACATTTTAGCACATGAGCGTTTGCGGTTATGTTTTCTATGGGGTGCGCTTGTACAAAAATTAGAAATGGGGACTTGTTACATTTTGTGGGGGGAATTACGTGATTTATAGCAAACACACCCCATAGAAAAAAATCATTAGTGCATCATCGTTCACATTATAATTGCAATGTGAACAATATTGCTGCATTAATAAAAATAACACACAGTTTTCTTTTCACAGCCCACATGGTATTTCTTTATTTAAACCTATTTCTTTATTTTTATCTTCTGTACACAATTTTTTTTAACACACTCTTGCACATGCAACAAGTCATATAAATATTAAAATTATCGGTAATTCGGGTTACACTGTGATATCAAATATGATTCTATGTATAGGTCAAACAATAAAAAGGAGAAAATGTCAAGTTGAGCTTCTATGTCATTCATTTGCTTGCTTATATCTTCTAAAATAAAGTTAATTTACTTTTCTCAGGAAAACGCAGAACCAAGGTTGAGCTTGTGCATCTTTTTTTATCTTTCTGATGAACAATGAAGTTAATTAAAGCAGAGGCTAAACAGGTTGTCAATGTCATCACTTGCTTTAAGAAAACAGAACTGCAATAACACTTTAATAGTAATTGCAATGGCACGTCATTAAACCTTGGGGATAAGAAAAAAACCAAACAGAACAACCTAGAAATAGAAAGGCCTTGGTGAACTGCTCGCTTGGATCCATAGAAATATAGTTCTGGAGGGAAAAAAAATGAAGCAATGCTGAAAACTTGTTTTATAAGTTTAAAGTGAAACTGTGATTTGTTTTGCCCGCATTAACTCCTTCAGTACAAAGTGACTTTCCAAAAAAGCATCATCAGAAACCAGTGTTTTTTTGTAAAATCATTTTTAATTAAGTTTAAAGTAAGAAATATTTGAGTTCATACCTATTGTATGTCTTACTGTAAATAACCTATTTTGGCCAGTAGATGGCGCCATCTACTGCCAAATTGAGTTAGAAGTTTCAGTGGCTGGTCTATTTTCTTCTATTTCTCCCTGCATGGGCTAGTGAAAGCCTAATATTTCAGAGCTTTGAGCTGCTGATTTTACAGTTTTAGCTATTTGGGCATTATGTCCGCAGGGCTAAAACTTTGGGGGCACCTTCTGCAGCCCAAAGAGCAAAAAATTTCATTTACTTTTGGGCTGCTGATCAGCATACCAAGATTTCTCGATATCGGGGCACCAGATGGTGCCTTTGAAGGCCAAGATCTCGATATCGGTAGTGAAGTGGTTCAAGAGAATCACTCCCTTTATACAGAGCAATGTTTTTTTGCTGACCGGAGCAAAAGACCATTGATCTATACAAAGGGAGTGATTCCCTTTGACATGGGAAAACCTACTTTGCCCACCACAAATTTACTTTAGGGGTTATTCAGAGACGTCCACAATGTCACCGAAATGTAACCGGACACTGAAATTCAGTGTACAGTGACATTTCGGGACCATTCAGCTATTCAGAGAGCAGGCAGTTCGCCAAATTTTGGCAAACAAGTACAGTGCCTGTTCGAAAGCAGTGAAATCCTCCATAGAGAAGCTATGGTTAATCTATTCAGAGAACACCGAACAGCATGAAAAGTTGCCGTAGTGCCCTGTTCGGTGGTTTCATTTGGCAGGTTTAATCAGGCAAATCCCATAGGTTTCAATGTTAAAAATATCCACGTTTTAATTCAATATCTAATAAACCATTTATTATTTTATTCTGCAGTAAAGAGTCTCCTTATTTATAGATTTTTTTAGGAGCTTTTAGGCATTTTTAGGCATTAATCGTTTTCTTTTTTTTCTGTAACAGACTGTTTTATTATCATTCATTGGATAGCGGGGTTTTTTCTGTAACAGACCTTTTTATTATTATTCATAGAACTTTATATGTAAATTCCAGACATATTCGTTCAGTAGTTTTTTGCAAACCTCGTTTCAATTTTGACACTTTCAAGCATATAGTTTTTTTTGTTTTTTACCCCGTTCATCAGCTTGTCTGCTTTTTCCGGTGGCTGGTCTGCGCTGTGATCGGCAGGTCATCGGCTTTTTCTGACATGTTCGGCGTGGTTTTTCGGGCAAGTTTTCGGTGGAATTGCGGCAGGTTTTCTCTACACTCCAAGGACCCTGCAGTGAATGCTGAAATCACCGCAGGGTGGGCAACTTTGATTCCCTGAAGTGCAGGGAACCACGGGGAATGAGAGCACCGACATGTCGGCTGCCAACCCTCTGAACAGCCGCCTCAAACCTGCCGGACGGCCGCCACAAACCAGCCGGCCACCGCTGCAAACCCGCCGGCCACCGCCGCCAGCCCGCTGCCCACCGCCACCAACCTGCCGGACAGCTGCTGCAAACCCGCCAGATAGCCACGAAACGCACCTGCAACCAGCTGTCGAGCCGTCGAACACAGCACTGACCAGCCACAGAAAAAAGCCGACAAGCCAATGAACGGGTAAAAACAAAACTGAAACGATTGAGACTTTCAAAATTTGAAACGCTGTTTGGAAAAAAAAATACTAGATGAATATGTCTGGAATTAACATATAAGGGTCTATGAATAATAATAAAAAGGTCTGTTACAGAAAAAAGAAAAACCGCTATAAAAAAAAAAGAAAAAAATGCATATAAAGTCCTAAAAAAGAAAATAGAGGCTTTTTGCTGCAGATTAAAAGAATAAATGGTTAAATAGATATTGAATAAAAACAGGAATATTTTTTACATTGAAACCTATGGGTTTCACCTGATTAAACCTGTCGAATGAAACCACAGAACATCAGGGCATTTCATTGACTTTTAGGTGTTCTCTGACTAGGTCAACCATTGCTTCTCTATGAGGACTCTCACTACTGCCGAACAGCACTGTATTTCGCTGGCAATTCGACCAAAATTTGACGAACTGCCTGCTTTCCGAATAGCCGAAGGGCCTCAAAATTACACGATACAGGGAAATTCCCTTGTTCAGTGCAAATTCGGGGACAGTTCGGCTCTCTCTGAATAACCCTTTATTATATCAAAATACTCTATAAATAAAGTTATCTTATTCACATGCCTTACCAAGGAGACATGTGCTTTTTAATCAAAGAGAACACAATGACCAGCTATTCTGACATATGGAGCTATCGTACACTATATAGTTGGTGCTAATGCAGCATCTTGATATGTAATCGTTAACACTAGGATAAGTGAGTTTAATGCATGGCATTCATATTACATTCCTTATGGTACACTAGGGTTAAATCTGTTTGTGAATCGGAGCTTGCGCGAGCTTACTGTACTTTACGCATCCTATACCTAACATGGGGAGCATAAACAAGCAGAATCATTTATCTCCCCCTTAAACCCCCCATTAAATTCCATGCTCACCTCTCATCCCACGTTGACAAGGGTGCCCGATCTGTCGCTTCTTGTTGCCGGGTGCGTGATAGTGGCAACAAATAGTTCCTAGCCTCCCTCCGTAATCACACCTCGGAACTGCGCGATCTTGAGAGAGTGAGGTTGCACAGGGCTCTCGGCCTGAAAGTGCAACTCCCCATGGAGTCCTATGGACTTCAAGAGGTGATACTCGCGGTGATGCAGAAGCGCTAACGCGAGTTTCACTGCGGTTAGCGCTGCACTCCAGAGCGACGTGCTGCGCTGATGCCCAGCCCAGAATACCACACTAAGGGCAATATTACAAAGTTGGAGCTAACAAAACCAGAGCTGTTGTAAACTTAACAACTCCATAGACTATAATGGCTCTGGTACGTTTACAACAGCCCTGGTTAAGTTAGCACCAACTATGGAATGTTGCCCTAACAAGGCAATGCTACAGGAAATCTGCAGGCGCAGATTTTCCCCCTTAGCATCTCCATGTTAGCGTTAACTATGTAATATGGTCCACAGAGTCTCTGGTCAGTTTCTTTTATTTTAGTATTTAGTGACCCAATGCAACCTTAATTACCAACTACTGCTCAAACGTACGATTTTTACAAGTTGTGTGTAGTCAATCAAGTTTTGCTGGAAGAACCAGAGCCATTTAGGCTGCTGTCAGACGAGCGTAGTGTTCACGTCCGTGATTGCGCCTAAAAGTACGTCCGTGATAGCATGAAAGAAAGTCCATTGGAGCCTGACACATGAAGTACGTCCGCACTGAACTGCGGACGCATGACGGACGCTGCAAACGGACGCAGGTTAGGCAAGAACGTAATACTGCTAGAACGGACGTGCGGAGTGCGCCACGTCCACAACGTCCGCATAGCTTTGTGTGTGAGTGATGGAGCATGGTCAGACGGACTGCATTTATACGTCCAGCATTTTTGACGGACAGAATGTTTTTTCATTGTAATTTATTTTTCCCTCCTACATCCGTCAAAAAATAACTTCAGTGAAAAAACGGACTGTGTGGGAACTACTGCGTCATCCGTACTGACGATGTCCGTACTGCACGGACGTACAGTCCGTAGAAATCACGCTCGTCTGACCCTAGCCTTAACCAATAGTAATCAAGAAAGTCATTTCCATAACTTTTTAAATAAAAGAAGCCCATTTGTTTAGTATATAAACATACAGGGTTATTCAAAGAGCTCAGAATTGCTTGAGAAAGGTAATCGAACGCTGATAATCAGCGTTCGGTTACCTTTCCTGGCCATTCGGCTATCCAGAGAGCAGGCAATTCGCCAAATCCTAGCGAATTGCCTGAACATACGGTGCCTGTTCGGTGCCTGTTCGAGGGCAGTGAAATCCCCATGAAAAAGCACTGCTTCGGCTATTCAGAGAACACAAACCAGCAGTGAAAGGTTCCCGAAATGCCCTGCCGTAGGGTGGTTTAATTCGGCAAGTTTATTCAGGAGAATCCCATAGGCTTCAATGTTAAAAATATTCCCGTTTTAATTCAATATCTAATAAACCGTTCATTATAAAATTCTGCAGTAAAGAGTCTCTTTATTTATAGATTTTTTAGGATATTTTAAGCATTTTTTTTTTTTTTTTAAAGTCCGATTTTTTTTTTTAAGTTTACTAATTTTTTCTGTAACAGCCCTTTTTATTATCATTCCCTGGACCTCATATGTAAATTTCAGACATTTTCGCTCAGTAGTTTCTTTGCAAACATTCACACCAACTGTTTTGCTAATTTATTCACTGCCTCGTCTGCGGTCTCAGCTGCTTCGCTGCGTGTGATCGGCTCCTGCTCGGGTTTTTCGACGGGTTAATCCAGATGTTTTTGGGGGTTTTCGGCGTGCATTCGGTGGGTTTTGCGGTTAGTTTTCGTCAGGTTTGCGGCAGCTTTTCCCTGCAATTCGGGGACCCTGTGGTGCTTGCTGAATACACCGCAGGGTCGCCGAAATGGGATCGGCAAAAGGAACCGAATTGAAGAGAACGAAAAGTCACCGAATGTGCGGTGACTTTTTGAATCTCTTTGAATTACCCTGATAATGAAAAAGAAAAAAAGAAGGACCAGCAAGGGTAGGAGAAGCTTGAGCCGTGCCAATCCACCAAAGCACGGTTCAGGCGTCGCATACCCTTGCTGGTCCTCCTTTTTTTCTTTTTCATTATTCAGAGGGTTATCCCCTACAGCTTATGGACTAATATTTATGCCATTTATCATCACTGTATTGTATTGGACACCCCATCTATTTTTTTTTTTATAACCATACAGGGTTATTCAGAGAGAATCCCAAAAAGTCACCGCACTTCGGGGCAATTCAGCGATTCCTAGTTCGCCAACCCTGCAGTGTATTCAGCAAGCACCACAGGGCCCCCGTAGTGCAGGGAATACCCATCACAAACCCGCAGAACACTCACCGAACACTCACTGAATACTCACCGAACCCTCATTAAAATCCCACAGAAACAGCCGCAAAAACCAAGCCGAACATGCTGCAAAACTCCGAACAGTCGCCGATCACAGCGCAGCAGAGCAGCCGCCGGAAAAAGCCGACACACAAACGAACGGGGTGAAAAAAGCCAAAAACCAGTTTGCTTGAAAGTTTGAAATTTGAAATGCTGTTTGCAAGAAAACTACTGAACGAAAATGTCTGGAATTTACACATAAGATCCAATGAGTGATAATAAAAAGTTCTGTTACAGAAAAATGAAAAAACTATTTAAAAAAAAAGGAAAAAAGTTTGACAAAAATTTTAAAAAAATGCCTAAAAGATCCCAAAAAATCTAAAAATAAAAAGACTTTTTACTGCAGAATAAAATGATAAACGGTTTATTAGATATTGAATTAAAACGGGAATAATTTTAACATGGAAGCCTATGGGATTCGCCTCAATAAACCTGTTGAATGAGACCACTGAACAGCACGGCACTTCACTGACATTCCTCAGCTGTTCGGTGTTCTCTGAATAGACGAACCCTTGTTTCTCTTTGGGGGATTTCACTGCCCTCGAACAGGCACCGTACGTACAGGCAATTTGCCAAAATTTGGCGAATACCTGCTCTCTGAATAGCCGAATGGCCCCGAAATGTCCCCGTTCGCTGAACTTCAGTGTCCGGTTACATTTCGGCCACGTTTCGTATCTCTCTGAATAACCCCCATAGTGAAAATTACAAAGAGGTCTAGATGAGTTCATCACTGGCACAAAACAAGCTTTACTTATAAATTTGAGAGTTCTCGGTATGTATCCTTTAAACACAGGTTTCTTTTATTTTTTGAGATTCACTTTCCCAGATCATTATCGATAATTATATGACAGCAGACAATTGTCTCGCTAAGCAAAGATGTACGATAATCTGAAAAATGTTTTCATTATTCTTTAGGGGAAATTAAGCATATGGCACAAAAGCACCTATCACAGCAAGTCACATTTCTTTCATCTTTGATTAATTAGTGGCCAAGAGACAGTAAAGTACAGGTTTTTCTCTTGGTTGATCTATGATCTTGCATGATGGAATAATACCTCGGTCTTCCAAAGCATAATTACAACTTACACCACATAGCAGTGCAGAACATGTCAATTCAGTTCTGTATGTCCTAATTATCACATGTCATCTATTGAAAAGAAAAAGATACATCTGTAATCATTGAGGAAATCTACACCGCACCATATTATCTATAGTTTATTTTAAATGACAAGAGCAAGTAAGAATGTCTGTTTCTTATAATATAGTTTTCAATGCTAGGAAGCGCTTTCATTATTATCATTTCAATTGCTTAGGTCCTTTATTATGAATATTTTCTTTCCTTTTTTTTATAAATAGAGATTTATATAAAATATAGATTGTGTGTCCTGGAAAACAAAACTAAAATGATAGTTGTTTAAGAGATCATGAAAAAATAAATGTATGTTCCCCCCATCTTCACATTCTGTATATGATCACACTGACAGATTCTGGCAATGTATATTAGCATCTACTGGGAAAAAAAGCTATTCTTAATCAATGGTTCTCACTCCTCGTCCTTTTTAATGATATATAATACGATCTATAAGATATTTCTTAATGACTGGACGGAAAAAGTTAACCTCAAAGAAGTATTAACTGAAAGATTTTTAGACATAGGTCACCTCTAATGCCTCATTTACCTTTAGAAACTAAGACAACCTTATCGCACTCCTTTACATTCACTAAATTCAAAGTGGAATTTCGGCGCTCTTTCGTTCCCTGCACTTCGGAGAATCAAAGTCCCTGACCCTGCGGTGAATTCATCATTCACCGCAGGGTCCCCAAAGTGCAGGGAAAAGCCACCGACTGCATCCGGAGAACCGCCGATTCGAATGCAAAAAATGCCCGAAAAACCGCTGAAAAAAAAATTGGAGTGATCTGAAGAACCAACGAAAAAAAAGCCGAATGCACCAACGATCTGTCGCATAACCGCCATCTGTGTCTGAAAAAAGCCGATGATCGCCGAACACATCACCGACCAGCTGTCGGAAAAAGCCGAAAAGCCGAAGAACGGGGGGAAAAAAAAATAATAAAAAGGCAACACAGCGACTTTGAAAAGCTGTTTGCAAACAAACTACTACATGAAAATGCCTGGTATTAATATATAAGGCCCTATGAATAATAATAAAAAGGTCTGTTACAGGAAAAGAAAGCGCTATTTTAAGAAAAACAGAAAACAAATTTCACCGTAAAAATCCTGAAAACTGCTAAAACAAAATCAAGAGACTTTTTGCTACAAATTGAAAGAATAACTGGTATAACAGATATTTAGTAAAAAAGGGAATACTTTTAAAATTGAAACCTATAGCGTTCGCCTGATTAAACCTGCCGAATGAAACCACCGAACATCTAGGCATTTCACTGACATTTCGGTGCTGTGCGGTGTTCTCTGAATAGAGTAACCATTGCTTCTCTATGGGGATATCACTGCTGCCGAAGATCACCATATTTCGCTTTCAATTAGTCAATATTTGGTGATTTGCCAGCTTTTGAAATTGCACTGTATGGGAAAATTCACTGCTCGGTACAATTTCAGGGCCAGTTCGGATCTCTTTGAATAACCCTGTAAGTAGTACTCCCTACATAGTCTAAGTGGGCGCACACCCACATTTTCACACAGTGGACGCATTTCCTCCACCTCTCACACTGTCCAGTTTTATTGAAATGTACAGCTAAAATGTGTTGTTTATACCTTTCATGTTTCGCACCGTCGCCGCCGCAAGAAGGTCGAAACCGTTGCTGCTCCACCTGGATATCCATGGCAGCACATTTCCTGCAATGCCTAGTATTATTTTTATTATTATTCTTTATTTATATAGTGCCAGCATATTCCGCAACGCTGTACATTGGGCACAATATAGACAGGGTTACAATACATTAAACAACATTTTACAAACCAGTACAGGAGGAAACAAGGCTCTATTCTCATGGGAACCTGCAATCTAGAAGGGATGGGAGGTAGAAACAGGAGGAAAGGACTGCAAGGTGAGATTGATGGACTGGTGAGAGTGATGGACTGGTTGCGTCAGTGAGTCTGGTGGTAGGCTTCCCTAAATAGGAATGTCTTGAACATTTGAAGGAAGGGAAACTAGGATAGAGTCTGACAGTAAAGGGGAGAAAGCATTTCAGAGGATGGGGGCTGCGCGTGAGAAATCCTGCAGTCTATCATGGGAAGAGGTGATGCGGGGAGAAGCTAGGTGCAGGTCACTGTTTGACCTTACATAGCGGGCTGGGGTGTATTTAGTGATTAGTGAGGACAGGTAGTGGGGAGCTGAGTTAGTGAGGGTTTTGTAGGTCAGGGTAAGGAGTTTGAATTTAATTCTACAGTGGATGGGGAGCCAGTGAAGGGATTTGCAAAGGGGAGCAGCAGAGACAACATTATTACATTCCGGCCTTCCTGCAAGCACCTCAGGTTTTCGAATAAAACGGATCCTATCACCTGGTGTGTGCTAAAACGCCTTCACTAATGGAAAAATGTAACGTGAGTCGCTAAAGGTACCGCCTGACGACTCATCAACAGATCACCTCGTCCACAGTAGTCCGTGTACAAGATTGTTTAGCACACGCTAGGTAAACGCTAAGACCCGGACTGGCTGACATCCAGCGCTAATTCGGTTGTGTACAGGATAGAAGTGTTTTTTTCCAGTGCAGAGTGCCGGGCCATACATATCCCCCGCCCTCACAAGCTTGTAGAAGTATTAACACATCCAGCGAAAAGCGCTCACACCCCTGCATTATTAAAATCCTCCAAGGTGGCCTTATTATCCATGTTTATATGCACACATATATTAATTAAGGCTGATGGGCATTGCATGTTAAATGCCACCCAACGGCATGTAGAATCATTACAATGCATTTAATAAATCCAAAAGGAAGGCCTGGTAAGCGACAATAATTTCCCTGCTGCAGCATATAAATAATACATGTTTTGAAATGGATGAAATTATCCGTCCTTCGCATGCCAGTGTCTGTTCTAATCGGTGGAGAAATCAGGCAAGTCAAAGTGCGCACTTAAAGAAATCACACAGACAACGAATAGGTCTATGCAGCCTCTCTGGCTAAAGCCAGTGACTTCCCTCTTTTAATGATAGGTTTCGATACATGTTTTATAATAGTTTGCCGCGTTAGTCAATTTAACATTTTAGTCAACTTCAGCATAAAATTGTGCACATACAGATTATTTTATTAACTATATAAGAATCAAATATCTGCTATTTCTAAAGGTCAAGGTATCATGCGTCATTGACAAGTGTCAGCCGTTTCTCTCCATCATGGGTGTGCGGGTGATGTCCAGTACCAGGATACAAGATGGGCCCGCACCCTTGTTCCTGATACTAAAATAAATTCCTCATGACTTTGTGGTTAGCTATTCTGCAGAAACAGCGACGTTACGCAAGATACATTTTGGTTTTATCTGAAAAGACAGTTCAGGGTTATTCAGAGAGCGTGAAAAGCAGGAGAATAAGTGGAGAATGACTGGAGAATGAAAAATTCCAGGTCAAAATAGCCAAACCAGAAACATTCTCCCTTTCATCTCACTTTCCAAATCGGCTATTTTGACCTAGAATTTTTCATTCTCCAGTAATTCTCCAGTCATTCTCCTGCTTTTCACGCTCTCTGAATAACCCTGAGTTGTATTAATCATCTCTTAAAGACATATCAAACTTAACCACTTCAATGCGGTGGACGCGCTCAGCGCATCCAACCGCATTGGTACTTGGCTGCGGAGGACGCGCTGAGCGCGTCCTCCCTTTGCAGCCGCGATCAGCCGGTATTCCGGCTGATCGCTCGGCCCCCGGTGCGGGCTGACATCATCGATGTCAGCCCAGCCTCCGGGATCCCGGCGGGCACGATAGGCGTCATCGCGCATGCGCGATGACGTCTATTTCAGGCACCCCCCGCCATTGCAGGGAAGGTGCCTGAAGGGGAGGGGGGAAGGTCCTTCGGACCTCTCCCCCTCCCCTTCCCTGCAGGCCAGCGATTAAAGGCAGGCACCGCCTGGAAGGGCACAGCCTGCCCTTCCAAGCGGCAGCTGTCTTTAACCTCTAGGGGGCTGGATCGCGATATGGCGCCAACATGCGCCGTATCGCGGTCCCCTCCCGGAGCTGGCCGACATCTTGGATGTCGGCCAAGCTTCCGGGATATTCCCCTAATGACTGGCGTCATCGCGCAGAGCGTGATGGTGCCAGTTTTGAAATTAACCCCTTGCTGCCACCTATAGTGGAGATGGGGGTTCCAATGAACCCCCTATCTCCCGATCCGTGACAGCTAGGGGTTAATGTTTGCTATCATTGGAACGGCCAGAGCGTGGCCTTTCCAATGATACCAAACATGACCATGTAAAATGTAAAAAAAAAAAAAAAAATTAAAAAAAATTTTAAAAAAAAATTAAAAAAAATGTTTTTGGGGGTTTTTTAGATTTGTTAGTGCAACAATATTGTTCCCATTTCAATTATAATGTGAACAATGATGCTGCACTAACGATTTTTTCTATGGGGGGCGTTTGCTAAAAAACACGTAATGTTCCCCAAAAAAAGGAACGATTCCTCATTTCTAATTTTTTTAACAAGCGCACCCCATAGAAAATATAACCGCAAACGATCGCATTTTAAAATGTGAAAAAAAACACTTTACACATTGTAAATTATTGAAAATTCTAATTTTATTGCATTTTTTGTTATAATATACAGACATGACATAACATATACATATAATAATGACATATTATGAATCTGCACAGTCTGCCGGAAAGAACGATATATAATATGTCTGGGTCATATATTAAAATAAGGCTTCAAAACGCGGTTAAACATGATGAGCGAAACCGGTTAAAATGAGCTCAGCACAGAGGTGGGAAAAGGCTCAGCAGCGAAAGGGTTAAATGAGCATTTACCTAGGCCTCTGAATTTTATTAAAGCAGATACATATTCTTGTCCATAACAGTTTCAGGGCAAGACTTATCCATGTGTCCCTTTAAACATGGTCCACACGGTCACCCTAATACAACCGCTAACATACTATGAATAACCCCTAGCATAAAATGTTTAAACTTAAGCAATATATTAGATTGAGGATACATATATATCATAATATAGCCTACTACAACTACAACAGCAGCGACATTGGTGACCAGATCCATTGCTATGGTGTATGGGGTCAAGAGAACACATGTGCTGCATTCTTTTGAATTGCCTGTTAATAACCTGTTAATTTTGGGGGAGGACCTGTAACAGGTAGGTAAAAGTTTGTGATTAGTGTCGCCCAGAAATTTTCGCAGGCACCAAGTGCTCTGTTGGTTACAAAAGCGCTAGCAATCTCTAGCGCTCCCCATGTTAAGTATAGGACGCAGAAAGTAAAGTAAGCTTGCGGTACGAATCACAAATAGCCATGCTCTAAGTGATTTTTCCCGTTTCTAGCGGGAGGCAAATGATCTGTTGGTCAGGCACTAGACTGAATTAGCTTTGCGCTAATGCAAAAACATGCTGACATGGGGACGCTAGGCTTAGCTCACACCAGGTGATAGGGCCTCACAGCTCTCATACCCACATGATTAATTTAGCACGACTAATGAGGACCTGCTGTCCTCAATGAAAACAACGCCTTCAAACAGCCAGTGCTCCAACATTGTAGCCTTTTACCTCTCTGAGTGAAGTCCTACCTGCTGCTGTGCCTCAGATCTGCCCTGCTTACCAACCAGTTCCCTCAGTCAGCTCTTCTGCCTCTCCTGGTTCCAAGCTTCCACAGTTTATCATACCCTCCAAGTCTCCTCATGTCTTACAAAAATTCCTCCGCCTTACAGTTATAGTTACAAGCATTTATAAAGTGCCAACAAGTTCTGTAGCGCTGTACGAAGGGAGAGACAGAATAACAAATATGCATACACATTACACACACAGAACAGTAGGAGAGAGGACCCTGCTTGAGGGCTTACCATGTCTCCTCATTCCCAAGTCCCTACCAAGATTCCTCGAGTCTCCAGCATTCCTGTTGTGGTCAGTTTTCAAAAGACTGTATTTCCCATTATCCCCAGTTTTCCCACCGGTATCCCAGTCAGCCCTCATCATGTCCTACCCCTTGTCTTTAGCTTATTTCCTGCAATCCACCACCACCCTTCTCTATGTATATGCAATACTGCACATTGGGCTCACAAACCTGCTTAGCCAGTACTCAGCTGTTACCAATACCTTACATAATGTTGGAGCCATTACCAAGTGAGCCCGTTGTAATGCAAGCTATAGTGGACTTACTAAGGAGAACTTTTCACAAATTATGTTCATATCTGACTAAACTGATGAAAGAGATACTGCAGAGTATATGGGGCTCCTCTCCTTTAGGTGTGTGTTCTTGGAGCTAAAATAAAACGTGGTCTAGTGTCCCCTGTGGCGCGTGCCCGGAGGCAAGCAGCTAATCTGTGTGTATATTGTAGACAATCTGGACACTGGATCTGCCATTACCCAGTGAGACCCCAAAAACAGCCGGGTCTGGTACTGAAGCCAACTCCAACACCCAAGTGAGCTCCAGAGCTCAAATCTACACCCCTGCCAAAGCATGCTTCCAGAAAGTCAGCGCCGGTTCCCAAACCTGCTCCCAAACAACCAGCTCTGGGACCTGAACTAGTGCCACAACCAAAACCTCCCGAAAAACTTGCTCCTAAAAGACTTTACCTACTAAGACTTGTAAGACCACCCTGAGAGAACATTGTATCCAGAAGCTATCTCTGAGGAGGATAATGAACCTAGCGAAACCATGGAGACTGAACCTACCATGTCTGGAGTAAGGATCCTGCCCTGCCATGGAACTGGAGCCCAATGGGCCCATCCTCCTGTCCCAAAGGTGATTGTACCTGCTATGACCTCAAGTAAGATATCTGTTACTCCCAGAAAGCAAGACCTACCACCACATTTGCCATATGACTCTGGGTCTTGGCCTCCATTGACTTGGCTGGTGAGATACCTTTACAGGTTGCCAGATGGCCCCAAGAACCCCAGGTCAGCATGTAGGATATATCGGGTCTGCTACTGTCATCCCCACAGAAAACCGTCAGAAGATTTTTTTATCGTTTGTCTGTTCCTCTTCAGATGAATATACTGACCGAGAGTGGGACCTGGGCAAAGATCAAGTTCAAGATCCTGAGGTAATTTGATCATCTCTATATGGTACCATATACGTAATGCTGGCCACTCAACTCCCTCAGGGTTATCCGGATTGCTATACTGCTAAGGCTGAAACCCCTGACCTGGCTCCCTCCATATTAATTCCAGTGGTGGAGTCAGGAGACTCTAAAGCTACTACCAAGGTGCCTGCTGTCGCGATTCCAAGTCCCTACCGAGGTGCCTGTCGATGAGATTCCGGTCCACGCCGAAGTACCACATATCATGAAAGTGACTACCGAGGCATTACAATCAGAGAAAACAATTGGACTTCCACTATTACACCCACCGTATCTACCACATCTTCAGCTTATGGTGTTATTGTCTCTTCCATTTCCAACCTCACTACCCAGTTTCCTACAATTGCCCAAACCGTAAAGGATATCCAACTTAATCAGACGTCCTTAAAAACCTAGCACATGATGCATGCAACTTTGGTTATCCCAGTCTGCAGCTTTTGGGGGAGGTACCCTGTATGACTGGTATACCTTCAGGGGCCAGATGTAGTTTTATTGCCTCAAATGGTGAACCGCCGTTTCAAATAGTAAAATATACCCAAGGATCACCTGACCAAGAAAAGACATGTATTTATACCATCATCTCATACCTGCTACTAATTTAGCTATTTACCTGTGTGGATCTGTCATTCCCAGGAAAATCCAGGGAATTTTTAAAGTGGACTCCACTATCATCCACAGCCACAAGACTAAACCCACTCCTGCTAAATCCCCAGATCACCACATCGCAAAAATGGTTTCCACACCCCCTATACCTACAGAACCAAAAGACACGCCTAAGCCTTCGCTGCCAGACCTTGCAAAAACCTGTGAGACTGTAATAACAGGGCTTTTTTTCTGGCGGTACGTGCCGGTACGCAGTACCGGCACCTCACCAGCCGGCAGCTCGGACTGGCCATCGGGCATCATTTGCCCGGAGGCCACGGGCCTTCCAGGCTGGTCGGCCGCTAGCGAGCAGGCCTTAACAGTTCCTGTCCGGCCAGGCTTGAGTCATGAGGATAGGACTGACATATTATTTTGTCACATAAAGCAACAATTGCATATGGTCTCAAGGCTAACGAAGAGAATGTACGGTTGTCTTTTTGCCTTGTACTATGTTCTATGCACTACAAGGTATTTCAGATATTGCACATTGAGAGGCCTGGCAGCGTTACTTTTAATGGAGGGAATGGATCAGCTATCAAATATTGCAAAGATTCTTATTGAAAATCTTATTTTTATGTTATGGTGACCTCGATAGACCTCTCAGCTCTTATGTAGATCCAGGCCAGCAGACAGTTTTAGTCAATCTAGCCTGAAGAGTATCTATTTTCTATAAATAAAAGACAGAAATTGTCAATTTATGTAATATCAAATGATATAAACTTATTGGGATGACCTCTGGAAACCCTATATTGCAGCACAATATGTAATACAGACTCTACATAATAGACTTTCTAGCCATTGTT
The DNA here is from genome assembly GCA_009667805.1 of Leptobrachium leishanense. Taxonomy (NCBI): domain Eukaryota; kingdom Metazoa; phylum Chordata; class Amphibia; order Anura; family Megophryidae; genus Leptobrachium; species Leptobrachium leishanense. Next base: position 177,356,584 of record CM019065.1, read on the forward strand.
TTGTCTGCATTGTACAGACAAATCTATTGTGTATTTTAAAATACATGGTGCTTTGATCTGTTTTTCTGTTATTGTGGTGTGCATCAATGCTGAATAATAAAAGATGACAATAAGGTAGAGCTCTTCCTTTATTAAATGATCTTACATGATTTGTCCAATATTTTCTGACTCATCTTATGTTGCACTTGGCCTCCAGCTCTCTATTGACATATATTCAGTTTTTGTGCAGGTATTTACAGTATTATTGATAAATAAAATCGAGATCACAATTCAATTAAACAGAACTCCATTAGTTTTCACTGACAATATGTTGCAATTATTCAAAAACAATGATTAGAATCTGTTATTCAATGAAATAGAAGGAGGTGAAGCCGGACAATAAAAAAACAAACAAACAGTAAAACTATGGTTTTGCATTTTTCTGTAAAATACACAGAATGACCATTTGGTAAAAACCATAAAAGGGTACAAAAGATGTGAGATGTGCAACAAGTTGCTGTAAAACACCCAGAGGTACTGGCTTTTAGTAATCAAACATCTATTAAAGTGTGACGCATTCTTGGTTCCCATCAAACGAGACTTTAAATACATGACCATCCATGAAATATGACGCCACATCTCATTTGAATGCTGGCGCTAAGCGTGAAATGTAGGGAGGTTTAAAGTGCGACAGAGAGTCTGCAGTTTTTGGCAGGAATCCTTATCCCTTGTGACCCTCTCCACGCTGTGTTTCCATGTGCCACATTTTATAAGACATGAGCATCTGCTTTACTCATCTGAAAAGGCATTCCCGTTTCTCACATTTCTTTTTAAAATCTTGTTAAGAACCAGAAATGTTATAAATGAGCAGATTTGTAAATTAAACTGTATAAACATGTGCATAAATGGTGCAATTTTGAGACTGTTATTCCTTGTTAGTTCAAAGTTGTCCAGTCTATGCATTAATTTTGCTCTTTCTTACATTGTAGATTGCCAAACCTCTGTTGGGTAAGAAGATGTTTGGTAGGTGTACTACAAGAGATACCGATTTCCAACATATTTAGCATAGATCACACAGTATGCCATTATTACTTTGCAAAAGCAAAAAAAAGTGTGAATAAGTACCTTCAATTGCAATCAACCTACAGATTGTGGATACTAAATATTTGTATGGAATAGGTATGAGACGGACGGGTCACTAATCTCTCCTTCAAAAAATTATTTAACCCTTTCACTGCTGAGGACGTGTGGGGAACGTCCTCATTGACTAGTAAGGAAAGATAGGGGGTTCGTTTGAACCCTGATTTCTGCCAACTGTTGGCAGCTAGCAGGGTCATGTTTGGTATCATTAGAAAGAAAGAGCATGGTCTTTCCAATGATACCAAACATGACCATATTTAAAGTAAAGAAAAAAAATAATAATAAAAAAAAGGAAAAATGGTTTTTTTTTTAAAGACGTGAAATGGCTCAGCACTGAAGGGGTTAAGATAATGCCACTGTACAAGACTATGTAATTAAGGTAATTCCTTGATACTTTCATAAGAAGACTTAGTACAGGATTATTCTAGACCAGTTGTTCCCAACCCTGGTCCTCAGGACCCCCTAACAGGCCAGGTTTGTCAGATATCTGAAGCGCAGCACAGGTGATATGATTTGCTGCTCAGTGATTGCAGGATTCAGTCTGCATTTCCCCAAGGTCATCCTTAATATCTGGCCTGTTAGGGGTACTTGAGGACCATGGTTGGGAAACAGTGTTCTAGACCAAAAATATGCTAAACCAGAAGACCGCATTGGAGTCTGCGTTTTATTCCTAAAATAGGTAAGTGATAGTGTTTGTGATTTAATTGGTTTCAATTGTCTACTTGTACAACTATAAATGTCTTGATGGATGTATGGAAAACTGATTTTTAGCCGAAACGTTGCTGTGAGTCCTATTAAACACTTTGAATAGGAGATTGAGTGCCCGATCCGTTTTTTCTTCTGGTCTAATGATAGTGTCTGTGTCAGGGCCTGGGAATCTGTATCTCTTACCAGAGGTAAGCCATTAAATTGGCACATTTAATGAATAGTGTAATGGCGAGAGATAGGATTTAGTGTTCCTTCTTAATCTTACTTGATCCTTGAGCCATGAGACAACAGAGGTGTACTTGAAGGCTTATGTGCTGGATGGCAGACAGTTCAAATCTTCCTTTTACTGGAAGGTCACATTGGTGCTATAGAGTGACATCATTACTTCGTGCCAAGTTATTTGTGGCATTTATGTTACTACAGCGTGATTTCATTTGGCAATATATGTGTCATCTGGTGCGTTACAAATTACTAAAGCCATTACACCTGTTAAAGAGGACACCATGTATATTCACAAAGGACAAAGAGTTAATTTTTGAGTGAATATAAACCATCTGGAGAAAAAGGAAACTGGAAAACAGAGACCTTATTGATAAAAGAATAGAATTTGTTTCTATCAATAAGAATGCCCATGTCCACATTCCCAGCTCTTTCTTATGTATTAGACCTTTGTGCACTTGCCTGATTATGAAAAAAGTCTGGTGTAAATAGGATTTGTGTGGAGTAAGAACTGCTTTATTTTATTCCTATGAGGCAGTCCTCGTATATAGCCGCATTGGAAAATGTCCTTATCTTTTTTGGGGACATGTTAAATGCATTTGTTTTAAATTGATGAGTCGATTAAATGAGAATAAACCAATTCTTTGTTTAGAATTTTCTACCGTGGCTACAGTAGGTGTAACGTTGGGAGCTTCCAGCCCTACCTGTGTGCTTGAGGGCAGCATGTCTGATGCTGCTCGCTGACCAATGCCCGGTTTAAATGGAGACAGGCAGGGAGGTGGTTGCATGAGGCGCGGCTTGAGTGGGGGGCGTGGCCTGGTGAAGGTCTTTAAAAACCCTCAGTGTATTCTCAGCAGTTGCCAGATCGTGGTTATCCATACCTGAGCTCCTTGTACCTGACTGCTATATTGAATTAACCCGTTATTGACCACTGCTTGTTTCTGACTATTCTGCCTTCTGTTGCCCTAGACCATTTTCTTGTACTACGCCACTGCTCTGATATCGACCCGGCTATTCCATTTGACCATTCTGAACTCTGTATTCCTGATTCTGGCTCGGTTGACTACTCCCCGTGTTGTTAACCCTTTCTGTCTAGCTAGTTTACCTGGCCAATTCTAAGGACCAGACAGTTAGAGATCTTTCACGGCTACTCTGTTGGTAGCTTCTGGGCTCTGTGGAGTGTGGGGTGTTAAGTACTGCGTGGTGGGATCTGGGAACTGTGACAGTAGGTAGTTTTTGTGAAGAGCAAAATATGTTTTGCAGCCGTGCAAATGCACCACCGGTGACATGAATGGGCATGAATCAACCCCTAAAAGAAAAGTGACAGCCTCACATTCCTAAATGTAAGGTTGGCAGGCAGACATCTACATATATCTACACAGTGATAGATCTTGATTAATAATTTACAAAGAACGATTATTTCACTGCAGTTTCTTATCAGAATGAAAGAGTCAAGACAAAATTATAAAACATTTTTATTTTTTTTAAAAAAAGGTTGTGTTTTAAGCATCAGTTTGATTAGACATCCTTGCAGTGGCAGAGTTAAACATTTCCCACACCTGTTACTGTGGTTCATACGGTGCCCAAGTTTCTAAAATATTTCCTCTCATTTCCAAAGGCTAAACAAGACTGCCATTCAGAAGAGTTTGTCTGCATGGGATCAGCAAAGGGGAAGTTTCTCAGGTTAAAATGACTAAAATAGTTGTCAACCCAGTCAGCCTGTGCTCTGTAGTATGAAATCTAATCTGCCCAGACTGACCGCGGCACATAAATTAAAGAGGTCTCTGACAGGCTGCCTACTGAGGAGCTCAAGCTATAAGGAATAAATGCCGTTCTATTCCACTGGTTATTCTCCTGTTTAAGAAACTAATTGGCACAGCTCTCCTCAGGATATTAGACCGGAATGAAAATATTCAGCAGGCCAATGCCTTCCCTGCATGGCATGGGTTATGAAGACATATAAATTACCAACGGCAAAACAGACTTTCCCAACTAGTCTAGCAAGTAGTTTAAATTGCTTTGCGAATTATGGTCACTTCCAGAAAGGATTTCTCTCTGTCTACTGTTGTTGTAACAGGAGCCTTCCCGCCGAAACAAACTTAGTAGAACATGTGTCCCCTGTGTAACATATCTCTGGTAAAAGGAAAACGCTGCATCATCTTTCATCTAGTCTTTCGGCCTCTATGATCATTTGTCACTGAACACTTTCATATCATTCTGTTTGCATTACCTTTTTTTTTTAAAAAATGAGGAATTGAATAGCCCGGTGTCACTGTCTTACGCTGATTCATGCAACAGATGTATTCCAGCTTGACGTTTCTAAAGAAGGATGACCTCATATTCTTCTACACTAAAAGGAGCATGTCGCCCTAGGTCAAGGCCTCCAATAAGTTCTTTGAAGATGGAGAAATGAGCAGTCAGCTGATGTTTCAATTAAAAGACTAAAATAGTGCAAGCATAAAAAGTCTAAAGCAGACTACAAAAAGTAGGATATAGAGGTTCCCCTAATAAACACATTTAACAAGTATTTTTACACCATGCAACACTCAAAATACATTAACAACTGTCAATGCCCTTGAAGATAACAGTCAAATCCTATACAGCGAAGAAACAAGGTAATCCTTTATGGCTTGTAATGCAGCACCTTTAAAACCTCCATTAGGCCCAAAGTTAAAAGTGATATTTTAATCCATCATTTTATTCACAATATCATGCATTTTTGCAGGCATTGGGCTGATATTTATTTTGATTTAGCTGTTTATCCTAAAGTAAAATAATGTGGTACAGCACTACCCAAGAATGGAGCGAGGGTAGGAAATTATACAGCCACTGTTAAGATAAGTGTCATGAATCACGCCGCCACCGCCGTGGCAAGAAGGCCAAAGGCGGTACTGCACCCTCCTGACTGAGCCTGGGCAACATCCTTCCTGTAACACCAATTTCAGGCAGATTCTGGCTGTGTGCGCACACCAGGTGCTCCTTGTAACGAGGCCTGTGTTTCCCTTTATAAGGGTGGAGCACCCATGGCGCATTGCTCCATCATCTGTCTTACCTGGTAGCTTTTCCCCTGAAGCCTGCACCCTTCCTATGCTTCTTTGGATTATTTTTGTACCATCCCGTGCTTGGACTTTTGACTACGTTTGCCAGCCACCTGTCATGACCGATTGCATGGACTGTACTACGATTATTTTCTATTGCTCTATCCAAGTCTCCAGTGCCAACTGCTACCAAGTCTCAAATCAGCCCTTTTTCTGTCTCATGTCTTACACAAGTCTCCTGCTATGTTTCCCTCACTGTATCTTGTACCTCCTCAGTCAACTCCATTTCTGCCCCGTCCATCATCTTCCATACTGCTGTCTGTATATAATAAACCCCCATTATACCTTTTCCACGTGGCTCAGCTCGTTATTCACTGCACATTGGGCTCATACCCTCTTCCCCTCTACCACGGTAGTGACGATAAGGTAACCTCCAATTCTTCTTTGTTCTATATTGAATTCAACGTCATTGCTACTTGGGTGGCTTTAGCATGGAGTGCACAGGGAACACCTGGTGGTCAATACGGATTTGAACGAAAGGGACTAATCTGGTTCTTGGTGGGTCAATTTCTTTTAAATGGTCACAAGATCGTTAAATCATTTCAAATGGCAGTAGTGATTTGGGAGATGAAACCTTTCAGACATCTAGAAGTGCATTACCAATGATAAAGCTCAAGCCAAGTCACAAGTCCCATGGTTACATCATCATCAACATTGGCAGAACTATTCATTAAGCAGCAAGAAGGTGACAACAAGTGCAAAATAGTTGAAGTCGCCAAGTTGTGCTTGATCATTGGCTTATCTAGTCACTTTGGGAACCATCAGCTAATACTCCTGATTTAGTCTACGTTATTAATCGAGATGACACTCATGAGCACAACTCAACGATTTCAACCAAGTTGCACTTCTCAGCACCTATTCAGCACCTATTCAGCTATTGGTGATTAGAGCCTCTTTAGTTTTAAAAGTACTTTACCCTTTGTTGTTCAGAGCTCTAAAGTATAACAAACGAATTGTGGCCACCAGTAATAATGATTTTTTTTTTTTATATGTCTGGATTCCCCGTTTTACAAATGTCATGTTTCTGGGTGAATTTATCTTCAAGATGATATTTGCATTTAAAAACTTCCCATTTTAAATGTAGTCAAAAGTTATTGTTTCTTATTCAATGCACAGTACAAAAAATATTGTAACTTTTTCAAGGTTTCACAACGCATACATAATTAAGAAAACATGGTTTCTAACCTATGTACTCAAACAAAAGTAACTTTTCTGTATGAATGTTTCTCATGTGTTAAAGGTTTTCTCTAAGGTTAAAAGGGCCTTCCACCAAAAAAATGAAAAGTTTTTATTGTGTTTATTTTATGTTGCTAATATCTTACATGTGCTTAGTTTTTCTCATATGTTTTAATTAAGAAAATATTTTACTCTAATGTGTGTCACTTTGTGCATCCATTTTGTGATTATGTGTTGTATACTGCCCCCCAACAGTAACTTTACAGAACTTGCTCCTCAAAGTGTGGCATCGGCCATAGAATGGAGTTCAAAGGTCAGATCTCCAAAAACCCAACTTTTCACAATTGCATTGTATGGGTCCTATGCAAAGTACATCGGCAGGGGTTAGATTAAAGCATTGTTAGACCAGTATCAGATTTCATTCAGCTGCTATCTTTTATCTTGGGTAGCATAGACAACATAATATACCACTTGCAGCTTTGCCTAAACATTCTTTCCACCATCCATTGCCTCTTCACTGCTGCTTCATACTATTTCACACATGTAAAGGCAGACTCGGCAGAAGATTTTGGTAAATGTTGCATCATGAGCTAAATCCCCAAAATGGAAACAGATTAAAACCTAGATTTTTTTAATTTTTTATATGTAATTACATCAAACAAAGAAAACAAAACAGCAGTGTGTATGATTTTATAAGGTGTTTTTTTTGTAATACATAAGTAATCTAGTTACAGCTTATGATAGTGGAAGTGTTTTCTTTAAGCATTATTCCCTGCTGTCCCTTTCCACAGCACCTCACATTGTAACGTATTATAATGTTTTCAAATTTACCTTAAGCGACGGGCTCCCACGGCACTGGTCCAGACATGCTGCTGGCTTCTTGAAAGATGCTGAATGCCACATGACAGGGGGGGGGGTGGACGATCAAGCAGGAGTCCAGCCAATCCGTTGGATCTTATTATCGTAGCACATTGAGATCCATTGATGGAAGCTGGGTTCTGAAGGTCCCAATATCCCAGGATGTGGGCAAGATATCACAGAATGTGGGATCTGTGTTCAGGTTCTGGGTGAGGTTATTACCTTGCACTCGGAGGACTAAATTAGATGGGGGGAAAGATGGGTGAGGACAATTAGGCCACTATGACCACTCAAATTACATTGAATTGTCAGTGTATAGAGTGTTCATTTAACCCCTTCACTACCAATATCAAGATATTTTGGGATTCCAAGGCACCATCTGGTTCCCTGATATCAAGATATCTCGATGTGCTGTTCTACAGCCCAAAATCAAATGGAATTTGTTTGCTGCAAATGAGTTTCGTTTGCTTTTGGGCTGCAGAAGGTGCCCCCAAAGTGTTAGCCCTGTGGGCACCATCTACTGGCCAAATATGCTAGTACAGTAAAAAAATAAATAATTGGGAGTTTTTAAAAATGATTCTTTAAAAAGCCACTGGTTTCTGACAATGTTTTTTGGAAAATCACTTGGTAGTGAGTGAAGGGGTTATCGTCTTGTATATATAGAAATGTAATAAATATATATATATATAAATAAATATAAATATATAGAAATAAGTGTGCTAAAACTTTTGCTTAATTATTTTAGATCTTCAAACTAAAGTGAAGCATAAATTTTGGGATGCGGCTATAGGGCCCTGGTGCAGTGTTAAATCCTTCACTAAAATACACTGAAAACCTCAAAGATAATGCAAAAAGGTAGATGCCCAGTGACGTGTATATATATATATTACACACACACTCGTAATTTTGGAATCTGGACTAACACGGCCTATCGAATTTACATTATATATGTATATACAGTGGGGCAAAAAAGTATTTAGTCAGCCACCAATTGTGCAGCTTCTCCCACTTAAAAAGATGAGCGAGGCCTGTAATTGTCATCATAGATACACTTCAACTATGAGAGACAAAATTAGAAAAAAAACAGAAAATCACATTGTCTGATTTTTAAAGAATTTATTTGCAAATTATGGTGGAAAATAAGTATTTGGTCACCTACAGTACAGTACAAACAAGCAAGATTTCTGGCTCTCACAGACCTGTAACATCTTTAAGAGGCTCCGCTGTCCTCCACTCGTTACCTGTATGAATGGCACCTGTTTGAACTTGTTATCAGTATAAAAGACACCTGTCCACAACCTCAAACAGACACACTCCAAACTCCACTATGGTCAAGACCAAAGAGCTGTCGAAGGAAACTAGAAACAAAAATTGTAGACCTGCACCAGGCTGGGAAGACTGAATCTGCAATAGGCAAGCAGCTTGGTGTGAAGAAATCAACTGTGGGAGCAATCATTAGAAAATGGAAGACATACAAGACCACTGATCATCTCCATCGATCTGGGGCTCCTCGCAAGATCTCACCCTGTGGGGTCAAAATGATCACAAGAACGGTGAGCAAAAATCCCAGAACCACACGGGGGGACCTAGTGAATGACCTGCAGAGAACTGGGACCAAAGTAACAAAGGCTACCATCAGTAACACTACGCCGCCAGGGACTCAAATCCTGCAGTGCCAGACGTGTCCCCCTGCTTAAGCCAGTACATGCCCAGGCTCGTCTGAAGTTTGCTTGAGAGCATTTGGATGATCCAGAAGAGGATTGGGAGAATGACATATGGTCAGATGAAACCAAAGTAGAACTTTTTGGTAAAAACTCAACTCTTCGTGTTTGGAGGAGAGAGAATGCTGAGTTGCATCCAAAGAACACCATACCTACTGTGAAGCATGGTGGCGGAAACATCATGCTTTGGGGCTGTTTTTCTGCAAAGGGACCAGGACGACTGATCCGTGTAAAGGTAAGAATGAATGGGGCCATGTATCGTGAGATTTTGAGTGAAAACCTCCTTCCATCAGCAAGGGCATTGAAGATGAAACGTGGCTGGGTCTTTCAGCAGGACAATGATCCCAAACACACCGCCTGGGCAACGAAGGAGTGGCTTCGTAAGAAGCATATCAAGGTCCTGGAGTGGCCTAGCCAGTCTCCAGATCAACCCCATAGAAAACCTTTGGAGGGAGTTGAAGGTCCGTGTTGCCCAGCGACAGCCCCAAAACATCACTGCTCTAGAGGAGATCTGCATGGAGGAATGGGCAAAAATGCCAGCAACAGTGTGTGAAAACCTTGTGAAGACTTACAGAAAACGTTTGTCATTGCCAACAAAAGGATATATAACAAAGTATTGAGATGGACTTTTGATATTGACCAAATACTTATTTTTCACCATAATTTGCAAATAATTTCTTTAAAAATCAGACAATGTGATTTTCTGGATTTTTTTTTCTCTTTTTGTCTCTCATAGTTGAAGTGTACCTATGACGACAATTACAGGCCTCTCATCTTTTTAAGTGGGAGAACCTGCACAATTGGTGGCTGACTAAATACTTTTTTGCCCCACTGTAATATACCGTATTTTTCGCTCCATAAGATGCACTTTTCTCCCCCCAAAAAATGGGGGGAAAAGTGGGTGCGTCTTATGGAGCGAATACTGCGCCGGTGCAGTGTTCGCTCCAGCTTCGCTCCTAGGCCGACAGCTTCCAGGGGGCGGCACCCCGCCGCTCAGTGGGACCCGCCGGTCACTGTGACCGGCTGCCCCGCGGGATGCGCTGACCACGGCCGCCGGTGATTCACTGAATCACCGGCCGCCGATCTCTGCCTCCTCATTGCTGCAGTGTGCATTGTGCGCCGGGAGGAAGTGATATAACATCACTTCCCCCCAGCGCCAGTGCTCCACTACATGCAGATGCCGCCGGAGGAGAGGTGACACACGCAAGACCCAGGTGTGTGTGTGTGTGGGGAAAATTAAACTGATCTCCAGGAGAGCGGAGCAAAATATCCATGTGCTGGGGCATTATCCATGACTTGGGGCATATCCGTGAGCTGGGGCATATCCATGAGCGAGCTGGGGCATATCCATATGTGAGCTGGGGCATTATCCATGTGTGAGCTGGGGCATTATCCATGAGCTGGGGCATATCCATATGTGAGCTGGGGCATATCCATGTGTTGGGGCATTATCCATGAGCTGGGGCATAATCCATGAGCTGGGGCATATATATGTGTGATCTGGGGCATATCCATGTGCTGGGGCATTATCCATGAGCTGGGGCATTATCCATGAGCTGGGGCATTATCCATGTGTGAGCTGGGGCATATCCATGTGCTGGGACATTATCCATGAGCTGGGACATATCCATGAGCTGGGGGCATAGCCATGAGAGGAGCTGGGGCAGTATATCCATGAGAGGAGCTGGGGCAGTATCCATTATTACACTATTTGATTCAGAATATTTTTTTCCTGTTTTCCTCCTCTAAAAACTAGGTGCGTCTTATGGTGAGGTGCGTCTTATGGAGCGAAAAATACGGTATATATATATATATTTTACACAAACAGTATGAAAACAAACAAGGGTTTCTGTTGCCACAAAGCAAAGGAAAATATGATATTATATTCCAAGTGCCAGAAGCTTGTGATAGTGCTCATGACCATACATCAAAATTGATCTTAGAGAGTGAAGATACTTATATTTATGGTTGTATTCTGGCTCCAGCGTCCTCTGATCCAATTCTAGTCATGACCATTTTGTCAAAAAACAAATGGATTAATAAATGATACAATATCGTTACAAGGAATAAAAGTCCACATAAAAAGAAAAATTGTTCCCACAATTCACTCACATATTCCAGAGCCCTAAAAAGCGAAGGTACAGTCGCATAGAGTATGACTTTGCCGGTCTTTCTCTCGGATAACCTCAAAGACACAAGTGGACCGATGGTGCTGCCATGACATAATACGTTCAATGCAGTAACTTAATTCAAAAAGTGTAAAGTAATGCACTCAACAATGTTAGAGCCTTTCTAAAATACTGCTCTGAAATGTAGTATTTTATAGCTCTGACAGTATCAAACAATTTTTTTTTTTGAGAAAGGATTTTACCAGGAAGGATACATTGAGATTTCTCTCATTTTCAAGTATGTCCTAGGTGGCGAGTATGTACCGTTAGGTGTCTTGCCCAAGGACACTTACTGGAGAGGTTCTCGTCGGGATCAAACCCATGTCTCCACAGGCTCTCTCCACGCAGAGCAGTGATGTTACCTCTACTCCACCAGATACTCTCCAAGGTTATGCTGCTCGATGGGTTGGATGGCAATATACAGACCTCAAGATTTCCAATTTGCAATAAAAGCTCTATTTATTTATGGCAGTCTGTATGAAAAGAGGAGACATTTTAGGACACACAGAACAAGTTTAGTGATTTTTTTGGCTAAATTATGGTGAAACTTATGCAGGCTTTGGATGAAAAGTAACAATAGATGCTTTATAATTGGGCCTTTAGTGTCGGCAACAGTGCCGTCACACCGTAACCCCTCTGTGGTATTGTGGAAGAGTGCAGGGTGGGACCCTGCGGTCAAATATTAAAATGATACGAATCTGGTATAGGCGTCAGTGGCAGTGCACCCAAATATTGTGCCTTTGGTGGCACCAAGTGCCTTCACAACGTAAGTAACAAGGTTTTGGTAATGCAGAAGAGATCCCCGATCTATTCAGTTATATCAGCAGCTATAACAAAACCGGGTCAGCAATGTTTAGGCACTTGTACTGCGCTACTGTATATGGTGAAAATTGGCGCACACCAGTAGCAACAGGAAGCAAACAGAACCGGGAATGGAATACACAGAGAATAGTCAAATGGCAGGCAAAGTCGGCAACAGATCGGGTCCTCAGAACAAGCAGGGTCAGTAACAAGTATACAAACTGATTCGGTAAGCTAGCGATGCGGGAATAAAGGCTGAGACACACTGAGCGTGTAGCGACGCACAGCGTAGCGAAGCAAACATTTTGCAGGTTTGACTTCGCTCCACTCCGCCCCGCGTCTACACTACATTACGTTTGCTTCTCACCTCACTGGACAGGAATCCACTAAGTAAATTAAAATGTACACAAAACCGTTTTATTTTCACAAAGCACATGTTATATAGGAAAAAACATTTTCTACTGAATAAAATACATAAAAAATTACTGTTAATTTAATAGGAATAGTATAAAAATATATAAAAAAGTAACCACTGATCATATATATTATAGGGACATGGAGCGCCGTGTATAGAGTAGGGATGCATTGATACCACACACAGACATATACGTATATATCAACAAGCAGATATATATACACCCACAGACTTCAGACCATATATACACATACGCACATGGGGGGGTGGCATGTGGACAATCTCAACTAAATGCACCCCCCCATTTGGCTGATCCCTCCAGAAGAAATGTTGAACCCAACAGAGCAGAGAATATATATGTTATTCTCTGCTCTATCAGGTTCAACATTTCTTCTGGAGGGATCAGCCAAATTGGGGGGGGGGGGCAATTAGTTGCCAAAATGTGTAATACAAGTCTGGAGAGATATATATATATATCTATCTATCTATCTAATATATTACCTGCCCTTACCTTCCCCTATAAATTTGCTAAAAACATACACACACAAAAACAAACCACTGCCTGAGACCCCGCACAGCCCACATGCCACCCCCCTCTACCTGGCTGAATGTATATGTATGTATGTATGTGTATATATATATAATATATATATATATTTTTTAAATACATTCAGCCAGGTAGAGAAAGAAAAAAAGTGTTTTATTTTATGTTCCCGGGGACATTTAAAAATGTCCTCGGATTTTATTTTTTTTAGAAATGTATCGCCTTACCTTACTTAGCCTGGTGGTCAGTGGAGGCTCCCTGGATCCTGGTTGTGGGGGGGGGGGTCTGCCGTGGCCGCAGGTGCAGTCAGTGGCGTAGCGTGGGTTGTCAGCGCCCGGGGCCAGCCAAGAATTGTGCGCCCCCCAACTTGTGGACACGTTATCATGCCCCGATTCCCTCTCACCATTAGGGCTTTGAACCCCTTAACTGTGATACAATGTAATGTGCAGAGTGTATGAGCGTATCACAGTGCCCCACAGCAATAAAACCCACAGTAATGTGCAGCTCACACATGGATATATATATTGCCCCCAGCAGCTCAAACATGAATATATTTGCCCCAATGCCCCCAGTATCTCAAACACGAATATATTTGCCCCAGTAGCTCAAACACGAATATATTTGCCCCAGTAGCTCACACACGAATATATTTGCCCCAGTAGCTCACACATGAATATATTTGCCCCCAGTAGCTCACACATGAATATATTTGCCCCCAGTAGCTCACACATGAATATATTTGCCCCAGTAGCTCACACATGAATATATTTGCCCCCAGTAGCTCACACATGAATATATTTGCCCCAGTAGCTCACACATGAATATATTTGCCCCCAGTAGCTCACACGTGAATATATTTGCCCTCAGTAGCTCACACATGAATATATTTGCCCCCAGTAGCTCACACATGAAAATATTTGCCCCCAGTAGCTCACACATGAAAATATTTGCCCCCAGCAGCTCACACATGAATATATTTGCCCCCAGTAGCTCACACATGAATATATTTGCCCCCAGTAGCTCACACATGAATATATTTGCCCCCAGTAGCTCACATGAATATATTTGCCCCAGTAGCTCACACATGAATATATTTGCCCCCAGTAGCTCACACATGAATATATTTGCCCCCAGTAGCTCACACATGAATATATTGCCCCCAGTAGCTCACATATGAATATTTGCCCCAGTAGCTCACACATGAATATATTTGCCCCAGTAGCTCACACATGAATATATTTGCCCCCAGTAGCTCACATGAATATATTTGCCCCCAGTAGCTCACACATGAATATATTTGCCCCCAGTAGCTCAAACATGGATATATTTTCCCCCTCTCCCCCCACTCACCGGCTTTGAGGGCCTGCGGGTCGGTAGAGGGGGCGGTTTGGGGCATCATAGCAGGCCCCGCTGGTTTCCCGGCCTTTGATGGTCATCGTGCTCTTGGGCAGCCAGCGGCGCATTCTGTAAATGCCGCGGTGGCGCCTGCAGCCCAGTCTAAGCACGATGCACTGGCGCCGCCCCTCACGTGACACGTCACGTGAGGGGGCAGTGCAGGCGCCACCGCGGCATTTCCAGAGTGCGCCGCTGGCTGCCTGTGTGCACTGATCGCACAGGGCAGGGAAGCCGGCGGCGGGGGCCCACTATGGCGCCCCTGGCACCCCCAAAAAACTGTGCCCGGGGCCACCACCCCCCACACTACGTCAATGGGTGCAGTGGCTCCCTCCCTGCACTGCCTGTCTCTGCCACATGCAACCGGGCGGCTAGCCCGCACAGTCGCAGCTCTTCAGGCTGCTCTCTACAGTGCCTGATTAGAGGGCCGTGTCTGCCTGATGTTTTAGTAACAAGAATGTTTTACCCCATAGGCGTCAATGTTAAAAATATTCCCGTTTTAATTCAATATCTAATAAACCGTTGCTTATAATATTCTGCAGTAAAGAGTCTCTTCATTTCTAGATTTTTTAGTATTTAAGCATTTTTTATACTTTTCAAATTATTATTATTGTATTTTTATTTTTTTTCGAACTTTTGGCGAACGTCCCAAAAAGTTCGAAGTTCGAGAACTGTTGAACGGCCGATGTTCAATGCGAACTCTGAACAGATCGAACCGAACAGCTCATCCCTAGTTAAATATACTTTGTCCAAATGGGGAAAAAAAAAAGGAAATGTAAGTTGGTGTGCTGCTGTCTTGTATATTAACATATAATTTAACAAATAACTATAAATCATATTAATCCTTAACTCCAGTGTGTGTGTGTGTGTGTGTGTTTTATTGAAAAGCTAAACTATTAGTCTGCATTCATTCTACTCTCAAAATGCCCTGTCCTGAAAGCTTGAGTCGGTTCCAGATTGAAATAAATGAAAATTCAATAGTTTCATTCATACACAGGAAGAGGCAAAGACACGTGTAGACCATAATCTTAATGAGTGGCCTCCGCTTCTAATCTAACAAGTGGCATTTACAAGAAGACTATGTGTTTTATTGAAAGAACCAAGTTAGAAAGTATATGCTTTATAGATGCATCACTGCTAATTTATTTTGCAGAGGAATAAAATATAAATTCCCTGCTAAAAGGTTGCTGAATACAGACTAGTGTTCCTTGTTTGGGGGAAGTTCAAGATTCTTTATCATGAATTCTGAATTATAGTGTAAGTCGTTCTACTTATATATTTTAAGAAGTCAATCAAGCAACCTATTAAACTCTGGATTTTATAACAAGCATACGTTCTTACATATATATATATATATAATACACAAGGAGGGCAGCACTCAACCTTAACTACGCTTTCAGTGCGGGTGCAACTCAAGACAATATGATACAACAAACCAGAAAGATATATATATAGAAACTTGATGTTCCACCACACAGAGACTTGCTGTAAATTTTCAGAAAAGTTCTTTAATAGGCGTCAACGTTTCAGTCCAACCGGACTTTTCTCAAGAAAGTTTAATTCTATTTTTTTGCGCAGTATAGCTTCCAGACCTGAAGAAGAGAGGAACACTCTCGAAAGCTGTATTTTAAATGTAACGTTAGTCCAATAAAAAAGGTATCACTACAGACTGCTATACTCGTAATTTTGGCATCTGGACTAACACGGCCTACCTAATCTATATATATATATAATATAGTACACGTAGTTTTGATAAAACTTTCTAAATTATATACTTGAAATGTATAATTCAACCCTTTCCTTACCAAATCTTCAGAATATCCTAGTTAAAGAGTAACTTTATAGTATGTATACCCCTACCCTGCAACATTTGACTCTCTTAGTCTCTCCAGTCCTTCAAGAAGTCTCTGAAAACACATTACTTTAGAGAAGCCTATCGGCTCACTCCATATTCCCTCACTGTACATTTCTTTCTCCATCTTCCCGCACAGCCCCCATGCACCCCACTACTTCCCATGCCCAGCTATTTACTCTCACCTAGTGTGTCACCCCTCTCTTAGATTGTAAGCGCTCGAACAGGGTCCTCTTTCCTACTGTTCTGTTTGTTTAACTTGCATGTGCTTTTGTTCTGTCTCAATCATTGTACAGTACTACAGAACCGGTTGGTGCTTTATAAGTTTTATATGTTTTATTTATGTAAGGAAGCCATGCCGACACATTTAAATAGATAATTAGAATTGAGCCCGCAGACAGTTATTATGACTTGTTAAAGCTAACATTCAATAAATGTCAATTAGAAAAATGTTTGGTTTAACATGCTGAATGGATAAGGTAGCGATAAAACCAAACTAGACTGTCCCTTTTAATATTTTTTGTTTATAATGTATTAAAGGGGCTCATCTTAATGTAACTCCAATGTCAGTAGTAGTTGCTTGTGTTAAGACACTAAAGTGTAAGGCGGAAAACAGATGATATTAGTTCTATCAAAATACTAAAACTGATATTTAATTAAAATAATAGGGGTAATTCAGAGAGCACCGAAATATCACCAACATTTTGGCGCTCTCTCGTACTCCGCACTTCAGGGAATCAAATTTCCCGACCCTGCGGTGAATTCAGCATTCACCGCAGGGTCCCCCAAAGTGCGGGCAAAACTCGATGAGCCTACACCGGTCTTTTTTTTTTTTTTAAATCCCAGATATTATCGGATCCGATCCAATTCGATAAATTATCAGATAGGATCCTATAAACCACTGCCAACCCGCCGACGAGCCGCCGGACACGGTGCCGACCAGCCGCAGAAAAAGCCGACGAGCTGTCGGACGGTTAATTGTGATCCGGCACCCAAGGTGTTAAAGACAGGCACAGTTTGGAAGGGCAGGCTGTGCCCTTCCAAACTGTGCCTGCCTTCAGCCGCAGGACCCCGGCGATCGGGAAGGAGAGAGGTCCGAAGGACCCCCCCCCTCCCTTTCAGGCACCTCCTCCGCACTCACGGGGGAGGCACCTGAAATAGATGTCATCGCACTGCTGCAATGACATCTATCTTCCCCCCGACGTCCCGGAGTGCCAGGCTGACATGCTAGATGTCAGCCCACACCGGGGGGGCCAGCAATCAGCCGGAATCCCGGCTGGTTGCTGCCTCCTGTGCTAGGACGCGCTCAGCGCGTCCGTAGCACAGGAGGAACACCAAGTGGTTAAATAGCCAACAGCCAAGTGGTTAAACGCGATTTGAAGCCACATTTAATATATGACATATAAACATATAATTATATACATATAAAAATTCATTTTTATATGTATACATCATGTCCTGCCTGTATATTATAACAAAAAATGCAATAAAATTTGAATTTTTAATCATCTACAGCGTGTAAAGTGGGGTTTTTTCACATGAGCGTTTGCGGTTACATTTTCTATGGGGTGCGCTTGTACAAAAATTAGAAATGGGGACTTGTTAAATTTTTTGCGGGGAATTACGTGATTTTTACCAAACGCACCCCATAGATAAAATCATTAGTGCAGCATCATTGTTCACATTATAATTGAAATGGGAACAATATTGCTGCATTAATAAAAACAACACACAAAAAAACATGTTTTTCTTTTCTTTTTTTTTATTTTGTATTTACTTTGAACATGGTCATGTTTGGTATCAATCGAAAGGCAATGCCCCGGTCTATCGAATGACACCCTCCATGATCCCCTAGCTGCCACGGTTCTGGAGACATTGGGGTTCAAAGGAACCCCTTATCCGGGTAGCTAGGGGTTCCCCGGCTATCTGACGTCATCGCACTATGCGCGATACGTCAGGAGGTGAGGGGGAACCCGGATGTAGAGCCGCCATCCAAGATGCCGAACGGCACTGGATCGTGATCTGGCACGTAAGGGGTTAAAAAAGGCACCGCTTTAAAGGGCAGACACTGCCCTTCAAAGTGGTGCCTTTTGTTTTACTGTAAACCCTCCCGATCGGGAGGGAGAGGGATCCAAAAGAATCCCCCCTCCCTTTCAGGTGATCTCCCGGGGTCATTGCTGAGGGGGTCGCCTAGAAATGACGTCGAGGGCCGGCCAATCTTCAGCGCCTGGCTTCCCCGAAGCCAGAATGCCACAGGACCCCGGACAGAGAGGTGAGTATCTCCGCTGGGGCTCCCGCTTGCGGGTGACGTGTGGGGAACGTCCTCCACATATAGCAGAAGTCAATGAGGATGTTCCCCACACATCCTCTGCAAGTGAAGGGGTTAAAGTGTCAACATTTGAAACGCTGTTTTCAAAAACACTAAAAAAACTACTAGATGAAAATGCCTGTACTTCACATATAAGGTCTTATGAATAATAATAAAGAGCTCTGTTACAGAAAAAAGAACCCACTATTTAAATAAAAAAATATATATATTTTTGCTTAAAAATGCCTTTTTACTGCAGATTAAAAGAATAAATGGTTTATTAGATATTGAATAAAAACTGGAACATTTTTAACATTGACCCCTAAGGGATTCACCTGCATAAACCTGTCGAATGAAACCACCGAACATCAGTGTATTTCTCTGACATTTCACTGCTGTTCGGTGTTCTCTGAATAGGTTAACCATTGGTTCTCTATGGGGACTTTCACTGCCGTCGAACAGCACCGTATTTGCTGGCAATTCACGTCGGACGCGATGATGTCATTTTCAGCCCCCCCCTCCGGAGAAGCTAGAAGAGCGCCTGAAAGGAATGGGGGAATTGGGAGGAGGTTGGAGTCACAGTCTGCCCTTTCAAGCGATGCCTGTCTTTAACCCTGAGGTGCTGGTACGCAATCTCCTGGAGGTTGCTGACATCTTGAATGTCAGCCAAGCCTCCTGGGCCTCTCCCCTTCTACTGACGTCATTGCGCATGGCGTGATGATGTCAGTGTTAGAATTAAACCCTAGCTGTCAAGGGGTTTCCCTATGGAAACCCTATGGTGGAGATAGGAAGATCCTTTTGCAGCTAGAGGTTAATGTTTGGTATCATTGGAAAGGCCAGAGTATGGCCTTTCCAATGACACCAAACATGACCATGTTAAAAGTAAAAAAATAACAAAAATAATTAAAAATATAAACAAAAATTTGTGTGTTATTTTTTATTAATGCAGCAATAGTGTTCCCATTTCAATTATAATGTGAACAATGATGCTGCAGTAACAATATTTATTTGTTTGGATTTTAGCTAGAAATCAGGTAATTTCTCCGAAAAAAAAGTAACGGGTTCCCATTTCTTATTGGTTTAACAAGTGTACCCCATAGAATCTATAACTGTAAAGGCTCAGATGATAAAATGCGGAAAAAAAAAATTACATGCTGTAGATCAGTGTATCCCAAACCTCTCCTCAGGTCCCTCGACCAGGCTAGATTTTGCAGATCACCTTGGGGAAAAGCAGACTGAATCCTGCAATCACTGAGCAGCAAATCATATCACCTGTGCTGTGCTTCAGATATCTGTCAAACCTGGTGAGGCGGAGGGTCCTGAGGACAGGTTTGGGAAACACTGCTGTAGATGATTGGAAATTCAAATGTTATTGCATTATTTGTTATAACATTCAGAAGGCAGGGCATGATGTATGCATATAATAATGATATATTATGAATCTGCCGAGTCTGCCAAAAAAAAGGATATATCATTTGTCTGGGTCCTACAATAAAACATGACTTCAAATCGTGTTTAAACACGATGAGCAAAAACGGTAAAAAGGAGCTCAGTTCACACAGAGGTGAAATGTCTCAGCAGTGAAGGGGTTAATATATTTTTAAATTTTAATAATATTTTATTCTTTACTTATTCATGTGTTTTACTTTGGTGCTCTGATACGCTCATACACACCGTACATTACTGTGAGTTTTATTGCTGTGGAGCTCTGTGATACGCTTACATGACACATTACTGTGAGTTTTTTTGCTGTGTAGTTTTGTGAAACACTCATACACACACACCGCACATTGCTGTGAGTTTTATTGTTGTGGAGCACTGTGAAACGCTCATACGCACTGCATGGTACTGTGAGTTTTGTTGCTGTGGAGCTCTGTGAGATATACATAGTGCACCTTACATTAAAAATGGGAAGGACTGAAGTGGTCATAGAGGACCGGGAAAAAAATGGGACACGGGTTTTTCTGGAGTTAACATTGTGGACCTGGAGGGTCCAGTGCATGGGGATGGCAGGGGGTGGGGGGAGCAGAATATGGTGTTGCCCAAGGTGGGGTGTCTTCATGGATTCCTGCACCTGGGCTCTGAGGTTACTAGTTACGCTTCTGGGTCCTGTGGACAGGGTTGGGAATCACTGCCTTATATGCAAGTGTCCCACTTTGGCCATTTGAAATGCTGGCTGATATACTTTACGTTGTATCTTCCATGCAGGTCCATTAAATGACATCACACAGATTCCAGCCACTGAGTGATAATTATAGAATGTGACAACAGCCTCTAAGAATGCAAAGCAGAGGGGAAAGGTGTCCCAGTGATATGCTTCCTGTCCAAAAGTCTCACTTTGACACACCATAGCAAATGTTCTGTTCTGACAGCTGTTTGAAGTGTTCTCTAGTAGTACCTCTAACAAGCTGAGACATTGGTGACCTACACACTAATGTTTCATCTGCCTTGACAGGACCACCAACTATGGTGATCAGATCTGATAATGACGTACAAAAACTCTGCCACAATACATGGTGGATGGACTGCCATCACATCCTGTCCCCTAGATAGCATTTACCACTCAGCATGGGAAAATCTGTGAAAACAAATGAGGAATTAGGTAGGGCATCAGTCTGGATGTCTTTCCTGTAGAAATAGGGGTTTTGTCTTGCCCATACCAGAGTTGTTGGCAGTTATACAATGTCAGTATGGGGAACCAGCAATGTATATAAATATGAAGGGGGCAGCTCATTATGATGAAACAAATCAAAAGTCAATTGTTTGTTTCTTGTTTTTTTATTTTTACTATAAGTACGAAGAAGCATCTGCCATTGCACGACTGGGAAGCTATAAAGTAAAATCACCATAGACAGCAATAGTAAAACTGCAGCTGCCAGGTTAAACTATAGATCACTTAAGACCATGTTGAGTGGTGTAGGCATCAGACCTGCCAAGTGGCACGCGGTTTTCCCTTAGTCATCCTGATCATCCGACAGCCGTAGGCTGTCACCATAGCGGTCGCTCTATGCTGAATTAGTTAAAATTAGGTCTGTTTAAGCCCATACATGAGTGGTATTGCAGCGCTTATGTATGTTCATTCCTGATTGCCTCCTCAATCATGCAGCCTGTCATCTTGGTGCACATAAAGTACATTATTTTAAAGAAAATGGGAATCACTTTTAGACTTAAATGCCCCTTTAACTAAAGGCCTAAATTAGTTTTTCTAACATTTCCTAAGAAGCAGTTTTGTCCTTCCTTAATTTATTTCACATGTGTGCGTCTTCGTCTAGCTGCCTTAACACATGCACGCTTATAATCTGCAAGTAATATGTGCAGCATTGTTAGGACTTGGCCTGAAATATACATTTTCCAGCTGTGTTTTTACTATAATAGGCTTTGGCCAGACATGAGGTTTACTTCTTTTGCGGTTTTTGAAGTAAGCACTTGGTTCTCAAAGAAAAGTGAAAAAGATCCTTATAAGCCAGCCTATGCTGTATATTGGCTTACTTTATTTTAGTCTGCTGACAGGGACAGGGGGTCTTAAAAAACAGACCATCAAAAACAATTGGAACCTAATAATATCTCCATTACATCACCACTCAGGGATACATTGCCTTCTCTATCACTGTAATTCCATAGCTGCAGAGTAAACACAGAACAGGGTCAAGGAAGCATATGGCATTTACCTCCTTGAGTTCGAAAACATATAATCGAAATATATCCAAACATGTAAATCATGACATCATTGCATAAACATATTCTTTCATTCACAAAGTTATTTACTTCTTATTTTTCATGAAAGCTATTTTATTTAACCCTTTCACTGCTGAGGACGTGTGGGAAACGTCCTAATTGACTCCTAAGGAAAGATGGGGTGGAGATGGGAGATATCGTGGTTCCAAGTAACCCCCTAACTGTTGGCACCTAGCAGGGTCATGTTTGATATCATTTAGGCCAGAGTATGGCCTTTCCAATGATACCAAACATGACCATGTTTAAAGTAAAGAAAAATAAGTAATAAAAAAGGCTTAAGACATGAAATGGCTCAGCAGCGAAGGGGTTAATTTGCATTATCATCATCTGCAAATGGTACAGCAAGCGGTAATATATTTTTCAGTTCCATGCACAAAATAAAACGTGTAGCTATTACCAACAACAAAATAAAACGTGTAGCTATTACCAACAACAAAATAAAACGTGTAGCTATTACCAACAACGATCTCTCTCTTAAAAAAATCAGGCATTCTTAAATAAAAACCTAGACTCCACTATGGTAATCACAATATCTTGTTTGGATATACTTTTGAGCACTTGGAATAGCCTGGACCCATAGGCGTGTGCCGGGGGTTTGCCTGGTGTGCCCAGGCACACCCTAATGTTGGATGAAGAGGTCCTCTTTCACCTTTTATATTGACATTTTAGATGTCCTTTATCTGGATTATGATGAATAGTATGAACACTGAATTTATCTCTGATTACAGGCTTGTTACTGCTAATGAAAAATGTGTATTTTGTGCAAAATTGTCAAACATAAGCTTTTAATTAATAAATGTTCCATGTGTGCACACCCTAATGTAACATGCTCCACCGCCAGTCCCTGGACCTCTGCATTGCTTATTAAATATACTACAATCTTTAATTACAATCAAGCAAAACACGACAACACTATTAACACACATAATGTACATTTTGGTCGAAGACAATAAATAATCATTAAAGGTGCAGACTGGAAAAAGTAAGTGAACCTCTATGTTAAAGCCAAAACCTATTTATTGTCTGGTGTTTCAACTGGGGATTGGCAAGGTATGTTCCACAGCTGCCCTGTCCACAAAATTACTTACAGGGTTATTCAGTAGGGATGTGCGTTTCGGGTTTCGGAATTTCGGAATTTTCACGAAATTTCCCGATTCGTGTTTTCGGATGCGGCCGAATTTCCGAAAAATTTTAGATCCGAAAATGTCAGATCCGAAATGTTTTCCGAGCCGAAACGAAAATTTTCGGATTTTTCGAATGGACTTGAAATGTGTCAAACGAGGAGAACAGATTTTCCGAAAAACGAAAATTTTCCGAAAAACGAAAATTTTCTGAAAAACGAAAATTTTATAAAAACGAAAATTTCAGAAAAACGAAAATTTTGTAAAAACGAAAATTTCTGAAAAACGAAAATTTTTCGAAAAAACGAAAAGTCGATACAAAAAACGGGCAAAATGACACGAAAAATACAAAAAATGGTCGATATTCCGAAAAATGTGCAATTCCGAAAAACGAAAATTTCCGAAAATACGAAAAGTCGATACAAAAACCGAGCACAGTGACACGAAAATACGAAAAATGGTCGAAATTCCGAAAAAAAAATGTACCCGAAAAACGTGCCGAACCGAATCGAATCGAAACCGAAATCGGTCGAAACGGGCCGAATCGAAAAGTTTAAAAATCCGAAAAATCGAACCGAATCGAACCGAAAAAAAAATCGGTGCACAAGCCTATTATTCAGAGAAAGGAGAAACTCTGGAGAACCTTTGGAGAAGTGAAAATTCTACGTCAAAATGGCCAAACCAGAAAAATTCTCCCATTTATCCCACTTTCCAAATCAGCTATTTTGACCTAGAATTTTCAATTTTCACAAACGTCAGGCCCAGATTAAGATCTCTATGGGTTTGGAGCTGAAGATTTTGGTGGGTTTTTTTGTAATTTAGTGAAATGAAAACATATTTTTTGTTATTTTAATAGTGCGGATACGGGTATATCTAACCAGGCAGATACTGTGTGATTAATTTTTAATTCAGATTTGAATCATTTAAAGAGTGTAATCCCCCCCCCCCATTTTATCATCCACACCTTTTGTGGTTATATATTCTATAAGGCATTCTTGTTAAAAAAATTGTGAAATGGGAACCTGTTACTGCATTTTTCTGAGAAAATATACAATTTTAACCAAAATGAAATATTTCCCTTGTGTTTTGGAACATGTTTTTTTACGAATAATATGACTGTGTATAAAACACTGACCTTGGTCACAGTGTGGGAATTGAGAAGGTGAGTAATGGCAGTGGTATTGCTCATTTTATATGTGACAAATGGGCAATGCCATCGCTTTGAAACTAAAAATAAATAAAATAAAAAATAGTTTTCTTCTCTTTTAGATTTTATATGGTCACATTTGGTATTAATGCAAAGGCCAGTCTCAGACCTGTCCAATGATACCTCACTTGACCTTGTGAGGTGTAAAGATTAGTGACGCAATGGTCTAAAGTTCCCCGCAGTGCTCTTCACTGCAGTGCGGTTGTTTAGGTTTTTGATGTAACAATTCGTAACAATGGATTGTACCATCACCCATCACCTCCACACATGAGAAATGTGATGGTTAGTGCAGGATCATTGTTTACCTTATAAGTGAAAAGTGAAAAATATTACTGTTGGAAAGAAAAAGTAAATATTTATTATTTAACTAGGTGGAAAGCCTGCCCAGAGGGCAGTCTATTGTTGTTGTCGCCAGGTCAGAATTCAAGTCCACATAGTTTTTTTTCAATGTCCTATCCAAGAGTATCTCTCTATATAAATACGTTTGTAACACGTCCATCGCCATCCCATCCTCAACAGGAGGGCCGACTGAGCAGCTGTGATGGGCGCACAGCTGACAGCGCATTACAAAGGAATTTATATAATAGAGTAGGTTCCTCTTCCCTCTTAGATTGTAAGATCACGGGAACTGGACCCTCAGATTGTAAACTCGTGGGACCCCTCAGATTGTAAACTCGTGGGACCCCTTAGATTGTAAGCTCATGTGGCCCCTTAGATTGTAAGCTCATGGGGCCCCTTAGATTGTAAGCTCATGGGGCCCCTTAGATTGTGTTGGGCTTGGGCGGGCATTTTTTTTGTAGCGTATACATTATGCGTATATTTAATGGCACGTGGTATGCATGGCATGGCAGGCTGGTATTTAGGCACACTGGTATTATGAGACACTGGTATTATGAATGGCAGACTGGCATTATGGCTGGCAGACTGGCATTGTGCATGGCAGACTGGTAATATGGCTGGCGAACTGGTAATGTGGCTGGCAGACTGGTATTGTGCATGGGAGACTGGTATTGTGCATGACAGACTGGTAATATGTCTGGCAGACTGGTAATATGTCTGGCAGACTGGTATTGTGCATGGCAGACTGGTAATATGGCTGGGAACTGGTAATATGGCTGCCGGACTGGTAATATGGCTGCCGAACTGGTAATATGGCTGGCAAACTGGTTTTGAGTATGGCAGACTGGTAATATGACTGGGAACTGGTATTGTGCATGGCAGACTGGTAATATGCATGGCAGACTGGTATTGTGCATGGCAGACTGGTAATATGCATGGCAGACTGGTATTGTGCATGGCAGACTGGTAATATGCACGGCAGACTGGTAATATGCACGGCAGACTGGTATTGTGCACGGCAGACTGGTATTGTGCATGGCAGCCATATTACCAGTCTGCCATGCACAATACCAGTCTGCCATACATATTACCAGTCTGCCAGGCATATTACCAGTTCCCAGCCATATTACCAGTCTGCCATGCACAATACCAGTCTGCCATGCATATTACCAGACTAGTATTGTGCATGGCAGACTGGTAATATGCATGGCAGACTGGTAATATGCATGGCAGACTGGTATTGTGCATGGCAGACTGGTAATATGCATGGCAGACTGGTAATATGGCTGGGAACTGGTATTGCGCATGGCAGACTGGTAATATGCATGGCAGACTGGTATTGTGCATGGCAGACTGGTAATATGGCTGGGACTGGTAATATGCATGGCAGACTGGTAATATGGCTGGGAACTGGTATTGTGCATGGCAGACTGGTAATGCATGGCAGACTGGTATTGTGCATGGCAGACTGGTAATATGGCTGGGAACTGATAATATGCATGGCAGACTGATAATATGCATGGCAGACTGGTATTGTGCATGACAGACTGGTATTGTGCATGGCAGACTGGTAATATGGCTGGGAACTGGTATTGTGCATGGTATACTGGTATTGTGAATGGTAGACTGGTAATATGCATGGCAGACTGGTAATGTGCATGGCAGACTGGTATTGTGCATGGCAGACTGGTAATATGGCTGGGAACTGGTAATATGCATGGCAGACTGGTATTGTGCATGGCAGACCGGTAATATGCATGGCAGACTGGTAATATGGCTGAGAACTGGTATTGTGCATGGCAGACTGGTAATATTCATGGCAGACTGGTATTGTGCATGGCAGACTGGTAATATGGCTGGGAACTGGTATTGTGAATGGTAGACTGGTAATATGCATGGCAGACTGGTAATATGCATGGCAGACTGGTATTGTGCATGGCAGACTGGTAATATGGCTGGGAACTGGTAATATGCATGGCAGACTGGTATTGTGCATGGCAGACTGGTAATATGCATGGCAGACTGGTAATATGGCTGGGAACTGGTATTGTGCATGGCAGACTGGTAATATGCATGGCAGACTGGTATTGTGCATGGCAGACTGGTAATATGGCTGGGAACTGGTATTGTGCATGGTAGACTGGTAATATGCATGGCAGACTGGTATTGTGCATGGCAGGCATGGCAGACTGGTAATATGGCAGGCTGGGCACGGAGGAGATGCAGGCCAGGCGCGGAGGAGATGGAGGCCGGGCGCGGAGGAGAAGGAGGCCGGGCGCGGAGGAGATGCAGGCTGGGCGCGGAGGAGATGGAGGCTGGGCGCGGAGGAGATGGAGGCCGGCACGGAGGAGATGCAGAAAACAAATCCGATCCATTCTGTGCGCCTCTCCAATGGATCGGATTTGTTTTGTCCCTCTCGCACGCTGGCTGTGCGCATGCCGCGGCCGTTGGATGCGCGCGCAGCCAACCGCCGCAGGTTGCGCGCACATGCGCAGTAGGGTTTTGGCGACGGACACGCCAGCCCTTATTGTTTTATAGTATAGATTGTTTTCACTTAAAACCTGGTCATGTTTGGAATCATTGGAAAGGCCATGCTATGACCCTGTAGCTGCTATGGAGTTGGAGATACATGGGTCCAAATGCAGACATAGTTATCCCTTTTCTGGGCCTATTCTGAGGCATGGGCCTAGAGCTGCTGCTCCATCTGCCTGTCACGTCTTCGGTCCTCGCGGCAATGCCTGGGGGGTCTGGGCGGCATCGCTGGCTGGCTGGGTGCCAGGAGTTAAAGATGGCCGATCGGCGTCTGAGGGGGTGGGCTTGGTGTGGTGACACGGAGCTGTCAGCCTTAAATGCAGGGATAATTGCCAACAATAGAACCCCAGATACTACTCACAACAAATTGGGTAAACAGGATGAGAATCCATGCTCCACGATTCCAAATTCAGAACAGCATAAATAAATTCCAGAAACCCATATATTAAATGCAGATTTTTTGAATGGTTTGATTGGCAATTTGTAACACTATATATATGATGTATATTCAATTCAGATTGATTTGATTGGCAATTTGTAACACTATATACTGTATATGATGTTTTGCACAGTTACTCTTTAGACTTGACAAAGATCAGTTCTAGTCGAAACGTCGTCCTTGTTGGTGCTGGAATAAATTAGACATTTTCGTTCCGTAGTTTCTTTGCAAACAGCATTTCACTTTTTAAACATTCAAGCGTACTCTTTTGTTTTTTTCACTCCATTCGTCTGCGGTGACGGGTTTTTCCAGCGGCTGCTCTGCGCTGTGATTGGCAGCTGTTCAGGTTCCTCCTGCGTGTTCGGCGGGGTTAATCCATAGGTTTTTGCCGGTTTCGGTGTGCATTCGCTTAGGTTTTGCGGTGAGTGTTCAGCAGGTTTTCGGTGACTTTTCCCTGCACTACGCGGCCCTGTGGTGCTTGCTGAATACACTGCAGGGTCGCAGAAATGGGATTGCCAAATCACACCGAATTGAAGAGAAAAAGTCACCGAACGTGTGGTGACTTTGATTCTCTTTGAATAACCCTGTATATCTGTCTGTGTATAGTTAAAGTGCTTTCACTCAGTAAACACTTGGTCACAAAGCCATTTGATGCTGAGTGGTATATCATATTCTATATCACTTCCCTGGCTGGGAGTGCAAGGTGTTGCAGTTCCTACTGCTATCAAAACACGTATTATAGAAATCTGTCCATAAGGATCCAAACTACTCTGATCTGTGAGCGCCAGCGAGAACGTGACACTGCCCCTATGTTAATCCAGCCCTGCCAAAAGTTCTCCAGAGTTTCACCTTTCTCTGAATAACCCTGATAAAGCCAGTCAGCCAATTTATAGAACCTTACCATTAAAAGTCCTAAATCCAGTATTACAGCAAAAGGTAGCTTGACATATTAAAATTAAGGATTTGAATACCAATGCAGACACCAAATTTAACCCCTTCGCTGCGGAGGACGCGCCCAGCATGTCAGCCCAGCACCCGGAACCGCCGCCGGCACAATTAGATGTCATCGCGGCTGCGCAATGACATCTAATTCAGGTGCCCCCCCGTATGTGCGGAGGAGGCGCCTGAAAGGGAGGGGGGAGGTCCTTTGGACCTCTCTCCCTCCCGATCGCCGGGGTGCAGGGGGTTAATCCAGGCACCGTTTGGAAGGGCACAGCCTGCCCTTCCTAACGGTACCTGGAATTAACACCATAGGGGCCGGATCACGAATCGGCGCCGAAAAGCGCCGGTTCGTGATCCTTTCCCGGAGCTGGCCGACATCTTGGATGTCGGCCAAGTTTCCGGGAACTCCCCCTGAGGACTGGCGTCATCGTGCATAGCACGATGACGCCAATCCTGGAGTTAACCCCTAACTGCCACCAATGGTGGAGATAGGGGGTTCCAATGAACCCCCTATCTCCCGATCCGTGGCAGTTAGGGGTTAATGTTTGATATTGTTGGATCGGCCAGAGCATGGCCGTTCCAACAATACCAAACATGACTATGAAAAAAGTTTTTAAAAAAAAATAAAAAATAAAAATAAAAATAAAAAAATATTTAAAAAAAAATTATAAAAAAAATAAACAAGTTTTTTTTTCTTTTTTTTTGGTTCGTTAATGCAGCAATATTGTTCCCATTTCAATTATAATGTGAACAATGATGCTGCAGTAACGATTTTATGTATGCGGTGCGTTTGTTAAAAATCACGTAATTTTCCCCAAAAAAAAATGTAACAAGACCCCATCTCTAATTTTTTTAACAAGCGCACCCCATACAAAATATAACCGCAATTGCTCGCATGTTAAAATGTGAAAAAAAACACTTTACACGTTGTAAATTATTGAAAATTCATATTTTATTGCATTTTTTGTTATAACATACAGACAGGTCATGTCGTATACATATAATAATGACATATTATGAATCTGCCGAGTCTGACGGAAAGAACGATATATAATATGTCTGGGTCATATACTAAAATAAGCCTTCAAAACGCGTTTAAACATGATGAGCAAAACCGGTAAAATTGACCTCAGCACAGAGGGGGGAAAAGCCTCAGCAGCGAAAGGGTTAAGTTAATTTCAACTTTTATTATTTTTTTTGCTTCAAAAAGTCTAGCTGATGAGTTTGCAATAAAATATTGTTATAGCAAATGTGAATATAAATAACTTTAATTCAGAAATAATAAATATCATGTGGTCTGAACACTTTCACAAGACACTATACAACATTTAAACCATGTAACATCACCTTAAGGGTTGATGTCCTGCAGGGAATTAGGAACATTGTTATATCAATAAAAACTTAATGAGGCTGATGTGGAGAACGTATATGCCATTGTACATAAGCACAAATAACAATTTGTCTTTTGTATCCACAACATCTCTTTGAAGATATAAAAGCAGTTGTTTTCTTTTATCTCAAATAATATATATGTTACACCTGCTGGCTAACAGCCTACATAAAACTATGCACATTGTTTATGTTGCAGTTCTTGAAGTTACAGTAAAAAGGACCATTGATACAGGCTCAAAAGAGTTACTCAACAGGCAATCTTCTATCACATTTGGATAGAACTCAAACACCGGGTCCCTTGTCTAGTTCTTTTCCCAGGTCCCTATATTTATGTTGGCCTGTTATAGCTTGGCATCCCAGTCATGGCATGTTTTCTTTTTTGGATTAGTCAAAGTTACGAGCAGGAAATAGAAAGAGATGTGATTAAGCATTTATGAGATTTTTCCAGTAAAGCCAAAAAGACAACACTTGAACGCTAGATCATGTTTGTGGATGAACAATTCTTCAAACACATACTGATATAGAATTAAAAAAAGCAATGAACAATAAAATGGGGACAGAGTATATATAAAGCTTTGCAGACAATGATTAGTAATGTGGGCAATGTAGTATAAATACTGTCAATAATCGTATCTCTAGTTTTTATTTATTACTAAATATTTATTTATATAAACTATAAAAAGCACAAATTAGCAGAAGAATGTGAGAGCTTAAAGGGATACTCTAGGCAACATGACCACCTAAGCTTTTTTAGGTGGTCATGATGCCCTGAGTATGCCCTTGTCTTTCCCCCCTCCCTCCGCTCAGCCGATTGGCTAAAACAGCTGAGAGACGCGGAGGACTTTACTCCGCCCTCCCAGCTGTCAGTCAGCAGAGCGGGATTCATATTTCCCGCTTCTGCCGACTATTGCCGAGTAGGAGACGTCATCGCTCTTTCAGCGCGATGACCTCTCCAACTCGCCACAGTAGCTGGCGGGAGCGAGCCGCCAGCATAGTCTGTGGCTGCGATTAGTGTTGCGCGCATCCTCTTGCGCGTAACACTAGTCAAAGAAGAAGATGAAGCCTGCTGATTGGCTGGCTTACGTGAGAGGCGCGCATGCGCGCTTCTCACGTAAACCATTAGCCAAGTTAAAAATTTTCAGGACGGGAGCGGAAGAAGAGGGAGGTGAGTATATAAAAAAAAAAAACGCTGTTGGAAACAAGTGGTTTTTAGGGTAAGTATTACAGTAAAAAAAAAATATATATATATACACAAAATAACTAGGTAGGGAATAGGTATATTTTAATGTAAAGGAAAGGGGGGATTTTTAGCCTAGAGTGTTCCTTTAAGGGAAGAAAGTGTCTCCTGCATCATATGCATCTCGTTAGCATTGGCTGGTTTTCTTTAAAACGACCACACCCGCATCCAGCCAATGCTCTGACATTAACGCCTCAATCCTCACCTTGTGAGGACCTGCAGTTGATCTTCCAGAGCCTTGTGGCTATTCCTGTCTGAACTATCTGTATACTGAACCTCTGCCTGTTTTCTGACAAACCAAGATCGCCGCCGGCCTACGACCATTGCCTGTTTCTGGACTTGCAACTACAATCCACAGTTCCTCGTGTTTTCTTCACAGAAGGATTATTAATTCATCCAGGTTCCTTTCAAGTTTTCCCTTTGTTACCAAGGACTGTATTATTGAACATTTTTCCATTGTTTTATCAAGGACTTATTGTTTATACAGATTCCTGCCTTTTTTGTTTCATCCAATATATTTTCTGCTATTTTTATACCAATCCTTGTGTTGCATTTATTTTTATTACTGCAAATTGGGTTCTCACCTTGTTCACTGGTATTTACCGGATACGATTCCTGACAGAGACTAAAGAAAAAAGAAAAGGAAAAAAATAGTACGGCCATGAAAGCCAATGCCTAAGATAAGACAATATTAAAATAAAACAGACGTTCACCTGGTCTGCCCAATGGCCAGTCCGGGCCAGCAGAATTATGATTCTGTTTTATAGGAACACTCTACTTATGATCACTTTAGCTTTTTAAAGTGGTCAGGATATGAGGAGTGTCCTTTCCTCCCCCTCTGCTCTGATCTGGTTAAAACACTCTATGAAGCAGAGGTTTCTCTAGCCACCTATAGAATCACCACCAGTCGGGATTTTGAATTTCGGTCACCATTGACTCCAGCACACAAAACATGCTGACCTCTTTCAGCCCACTCACGATAGTAAACATCTGAGAAAAATGGAGCCAATGGATTGGATCTGCACATGCTTGAGCAGCTACAATCCATCGATGTGCACAGGAGCAAGGAGGGGTTAGTTTTAGGTAGAGTGTTCCTTTAAACTCACCACTACTTTCAATATAGAGGTAACATCACTGCTCTGCATGGAGAGAGACTGTGGAGACATGGGTTTGATTCCAGCAAGAGCACCTCTCCAATAAGTGTCCTTGGGCAAGACACTTAACAGTACATACTTGAAAACGAGAGAAATCTCAATGTATCCTTCCTGGTAAAATACTTTCTCAAAAAAAATAAAAAATTCAGTATTGCCCCAGACAGGGACAGAAAAGGTGGCCCAACCATGAGACCTGTCCAGGACTGTGATATGAGTGTGGTCAGTGGTGAAAAGAGTCAGTACCAGGGGCACAGAACCCTACATACATTATATATGGGGCAGTGTTTCAGTTGTAGTCAAGTATAAGTAAGAAATGGGCAGAGTTTGGGGCTCCGCCAAGATTAAAATTTGTGTTTGGTTTTAAGACACAGAGATATAAGAATGGAGCCATTGTTTTTTTTGTAAAACAGAAGATTTCTCAGTAAACTTGACAAATTTACATCACTGCTCTATAACCATGGAGACTGTGGAGACACAGGTTTGAATCCCAGGAAGAGCACCTCTCCAGTAAGTGTCCTTGGGCAAGACACCTAATGGTACATACTCGCCACCCAGGACATACTTGAAAACGAGAGAAATCTCAATGTAATCTTACTGGTAAAATACTTTCTCAAAAAAAAACAACTTCGTTCTTGTTTATTAAAAATGGATTATTTCATGGCTAATTTTCCAAACCCCTCAAAAACATGTTCTGCTTTCCATCCATAAGTAATTTAATATACCGTATTTTTCGCTCCATAAGACGCACCTGACCATAAGACGCACCTAGTTTTTAGAGGAGGAAAACAGGAAAAAAAATATTCTGAATCAAATAGTGTAATAATGGATATGCCCTCATGGATATGCCCCAGGAGCTCTCATGGATATGCCCCAGGAGCTCTCATGGATATTGCCCCAGCTCCTCTCATGGATAATGCCCCAGCTGCTCTCATGGATAATGCCCCAGCTCCTCTGATGGATAATGCCCCAGCTCCTCTCATGGATATGCCCCAGCTCCTCTCATGGATATGCCCCAGCTCCTCTCATGGATATACTGCCCCAGCAGCTCTCATGGATACTGCCCCCAGCTCACCTCCTGCCGCCGCTGCGTGTTCGGCTCCCTCTGAGCGTCCAGCGGCATGGAGCTTGGGCGCTCGCCTGGGGGAGCCACGTGACCAGCCGCAATCTCGCGAGAACTCGGCTGGTGACGTTGTTCCCCCCAGGCGAGCGCTGAAGCTCCATAGCTTCGAACACTGCAACGTGCAGTATTCGCTCCATAAGACGCACACACTTTTCTCCCCACTTTTTTGGGGGAAAAAGTGCGTCTTATGGAGAGAAAAATACGGTTATTATTATTATTATTCTTTATTTATAAAGTGCCAGCATATTCCGCAGCACTGTACAATAGGCACAGTATAGACAGGGTTACAATACATTGAACAACATTTGACAAACAGTACAGGAGGAGATGAGGGCCCTATTCCCGTAGGAACTTACAATCTAGAAGGGTTGGGGTTGGAAACAGGAGGAGAGGACTGCAAGGTGAGAGTGCTATATAATAGTGCTCAAAATCTGTGGCTCTTCCCATGCTCATGACAGCGTGACTGCTGGTCGCCCATGCATGGGGCTCGGTGTCGCCCCCCACATATCAAGAGTGGCTCACCCGGATGGAAGAATTCCGGTCGATGGAAGACCTGATTGCTGGAGTGGAAGATGGATTGACGACCCATCTCCACAAATGGTATCACTGGAGTGCATACCTGTCTTCGGCCTTATGCCGTGCCCGAGCGTGGTAATGTGGCTTTTTGACGCTGTAGGATCCTGCAGGATGTTGGCCGCTGGTGCCTGACCGAGCTTCTTCCCTGGCTCCCCTGACGCCTGGTGCAATCGACCCGATCGAGAACCTGCCGGCCACAGTGCTCTGGCAGCCGTGATCTGGCACGCTGGGTGGAGCGTCTCCACCTGGACATACTTCTCTTCTCTCCTTTCCTTTTCCTCCCCCCCTCATCTCACTTCTCCCCTGCTTTTTATTCTCTATCCTTCTTCCTCTTTCTCTCCCACTCCTTTCTGTCCACCTGTCTCTTCCCATTTCTCCTTCTCACGCCCCTTTCCTCTCCCTCCTCTCTTTCCCACACCTCCTTACCTGGCCCCCCTTAGGATTCCCCTGTGTCGCTTGCTCCCATCCTGACCCCTCCACATCCACCGATCAATGGCGTACTGTATGAAATCAGCTCACCTGCTCCGCACTGAAACGTGGAGGTACACGCGCGTTTCCCAGCCGCCCTGAGGACCTCACACTTTTGTGCCTTTTTGGTCTGCACAACTTTTTCTCTCCCCCCTTTTTATTTTATTTGATATTATCTTATTTTTTATAGCTTACCATTTTATCCCTTCGCCCCCCTTTACCATTTACGCGTCCTGATCTTCGCATGATATGTGTTGCCTAATGATACACAAAGACGTTTTCACATTCTGTGCTCATATGTATCCTTGCCTATGTACTGCTGTATTACTTTGACGCTGCTGTCATGTACTTTCGCTACTTTGCCTTGAATAAAAAAAATAAAAAAAGTGGTCAAGAATACAAAATGGCAAAAAAAAATCAGACATTATAGGATTCTCATATAGTAATTTTACTTCTCCAAGACATGATGCATCAATATGTATGTTTTCCCATGAATTAGAGGCATCGGAACAGTCTTCTTTTGGCAGCATGTCGCATGTAACCTGGCATTAGTCAAGAGGTCAGACTAATAATGGTACACAACTTTAATAACTTTCTCTATACGACAGCAAAAAATAGAACTTAGGTCACCCTGTGAGCATGAGAAAAGAACAGGTTGCAGCAAGATTTATTTTTCTATAAACTAAAAAGATGACAAGTAACGGCCAGACAGTGGTTGCTATATTCATCAGCCTTTGCCTGTGAAATGTGATCTGTTGAGGGATTGATGGGGATAGGGAATAACAGTGAAGCTTGGTTTAAAAAAAACCTGTTTAAATATTATTTTACATTATGTTATAAACTGAGCATTCTTGACTCTAGGGCTGGCAGTACTGTTTGAGTGTTTGTGCTTGGTAAAATGATGGGACACTTTTTTGGAATCCTTTCTCAATACAGAAATTCATCAGGAAACCTATACATGCATATACTGGCACAACGACTGGGAGGGTGACCATGCGGCTGCCCCAGCGCTGCGATGGCGGGAAGCACTGTGCACTCGGCACCCGCAGTCAGTCCAGCAGTCAGCAATTTATCCCCTGGGGGCTCAGGCAGCCTCCGCTCCGTCCACTCCTACTGTAATCCGGCAGCCGCCGCTGAGTCCAAGGGTTGGGCGGAGACAGAGTACAGCTCCCAGGCATAACAGCATCTTCACTGACTCGAGGACTCGGAGGACTGGAGCTTAGCGTGATGTGTTTGCGTCATCTCGCATACTCACGTTTCACTCTTCCTCCACTCTCTCCATCGACTGAGGGTGACATAGTCTGTCACTCACTGTCTGTGAGGGAGGGACAGGAGAGGTGATGGTGTCGGCGAAGCTTAACGTAAATGACACGTCATCACCAGTATAAATTTCAATGCTTTGGCACAGTTGGCGCTCATTTTCTTTCTTTCGCGACTGGTTTAGAGCCAGCACACTATTGATAATG
Source organism: Leptobrachium leishanense (assembly GCA_009667805.1). NCBI lineage: Eukaryota > Metazoa > Chordata > Amphibia > Anura > Megophryidae > Leptobrachium > Leptobrachium leishanense. The sequence continues at coordinate 177,392,691 of CM019065.1, forward strand.
TAATGCAATGTATGTTCGCGGCAATTGTAAAACAGTGATACGTTCTTCGCTGTGGGTGGACTCTGACCATGAATGGTTGTGCATCCAAGACAAACGCCATAAACATCGTAGATGCAATGAAGGAGATGTACATGGCCATTCGGGTGACTGAGCCTTAAGCATGAGCAACTGGGAAATTGTGGTGTCGCAACTAGGCTACAGATAATCTCTTCCTCTTTTTGACACACATTGCATCAAGGTAGAGATTTTTTTTGCAATCAAATAATTTTTATTAAGGTAAAGGTATACAGAAAATACAAAAATAGGACGGTAATAAAGTACAGTAATACATGAAAAGTATAGGGTAAAATGATTACCATCTGGGTACCATTGTAAATAAAGAGTATCGTGCCAGATAAATCAAGACAGTTCTACTGGTAGAAATGTGAATTGTACAGTGCGGGAGTACTCATAGCTGCAGAGGGTAGAGAAAGAATTTCTAGAAAGAGAAGTAGTAAAGTGAAACAGAGAGGAGAGAGAAAGAAGGTGGAATAAGGGGGTAAAAGTAACAAACAAACAAAAAAAAAATAAAGGGGGGTGTATCTCAGAGCTCCGGGAGCAGAGACCTCATCAGCTCGCTACCCTCTCAATCTGGCGTCAGCCAGCGTCTGCAGGCTGAGGAGGACACGAATGAGTTCCAGTGGAACCATGTGGTGTTATGTACCTCTGTCCATCCACCTGGGGGTAAGGTCACTGTTTCGATAGACCTAATGGTTTTGACTTTCGTTATCAGGTCATGGGTTGAGGGCACTACAGATGAGTTCCAATGAATCGGGATGAGTGCCCGAGCTGCCAGTAAAATCCGGGTCAGTACAGATTTCTTCAGTGATTTTACAGACAAGGCCATCTGCCCTAGCAAAAATATCTCAGGTGTGAAGTCCAGTTCGATCTCAGTGGTATGTTTAATTAAAGAACTGGTGGAGCGCCAAAAAGGCTGGAGAAGGGGGCATTTCCACCAAAGATGTAGAAAAGTTCCTTGGTCCCGAAGGCATCGCCAACATTCTGTAGAATGAGTTGGACTAAAGCGGACTATCCAAATGGGAGTAGTGTACCATAAGGACGCAATTTTTAATGATGTTTCCTTTAGTCTAGATAGAGTAGTCCCGTGGTGAATTAAAGTAAAAGTCTTTGTCCAGTGCGCATCAGGAATCAAGGTTCCCAGCATAGCATCCCAGCGTCCCATGTACGAGGGTAGATCTAAGTCAGAAGACTGGAGAGCGTGGTATTGAGAGGAAAGACTGTGCGACGGAACAACGCCCAAAGCACAGAGGTTTTCAAACGCCGTGAGCGGTCGAGTCAAATTCGTACCGTTAGGTAGCGACAGCAGATAATGTTTGATCTACAAAAAGTTAAGCCTGTCTAGATAAGTAGGTGATGGGTCCATGTCCGACGTTGGAATCTGTCGGAATTGGCCATCTTTCAGCACGTACATGGCCAATAGGCCCGGGTGGGTGGTGAAACGATTCCGTAGTGTTGGCCTGATTCCCCCTGGAAAAGCCGGGTTGTGAGATAAAGGGAGGAGGGGAGCTGGAAAGGTAGACAGGGAATGCCGGACCCTGAGTTTGTGCCAGATACGGATGGTACAAATCAGTGTTGGGATCAATCGGTAGGAGGGTGGTATATGATCCGGGAACAACCATGGCAAAACCCATAAAGGGCTGGATGCGAGACCAGCTTCCAAGTCAAGCCATTACTTAGTCGGAGATGGGACCATCCAATCCAATATTCTGGTAAGATGTGTGGCATGGTAATATAACCGGATATCCGGTAAAGCAACTCCACCGTGTGCAGTAGGTTTGCAAAATGTAGAGAATTTGAGACAGGGCCGAGTGCCCGCCCATACGAAGGAGAGAAAACATTGGCGGAGAGCTTGAAAAATTCCGTTTGAGATTGTGAGTGGGATTGCTTGCATTAGGTAAAGTATGCGAGGTAAAATATTCATTTTTAACACCCCAACTCTGCCCAGCCAAGAGATGTGTTTGTTGGACCATGTCGAGATGTCGTGTCGGATGTCAGCCAGAAGGGGTTCAAAATTTAGATTAGAAATACGCTGTACGTCCGCCGACAGCCAGATCCCGAGATATTTTAATTTGTCGGCACACCATTTAAACCGAAATTGTGTTTGAAGCTGCTGAGCCGCTTCCTTTTGTATGGAAATTCCTAAGATCTCAGATTTTTCTACATTGATGGCTAGACCCGCGACTTCGCCGTAATGCTGTAATTCTCACACTACCTCCGGCAAGGAGGTGAGCGGGTCTGTCAGCAGAAACATGAGGTCGTCCACATATGCTGCGACTTTATGCCTATGTCTCCTCCCTTGAAGTCCAGGAATGGCAGGATTCGCCCTTATGGATGCCAGTAGGGGCTCCAGAGACAAGGCAAAAAGTAGGGGAGATAATGGGCAGCCCTGTCGCGTTCCGTTCAAAATGGGGAAATTGGCCATCAGTGCTCCATTCACTCGGACCCTAGCCGAGGGAGATGTATAAAGAGCGGATACCCATCTCAGGAACCCCTCCACCAGTCCAAACTTCTGAAGTACCTGCATAAGATAGGGCCATAACACCCTATCAAATGCTTTCTCAGCATCGGTAGAAGGCAATATGAATGGGGATTTTTCATGTTTGGCAAGTAAGATAGCGTTAATAACCCTCGATGTTGGGTCTTTTGCGTCTTTTTCCCTTCCTGGTATAAACCCTGCCTGGTCCGAGTTAACCAAGCGGGGCAGGAACCGTTGCAGCCGAGTAGCCAAGATACGCGCCAGAAGTTTGACGTCCGTGTTGAGGAGAGAAATGGGGTGGTAGCTGGATGGCAGAAGCGGGTCTTTTCCCGGTTTTGGGATCAAAGTGATGGTTGCCGCTAGTGCTGAAGAGTGTAATACCCCCTCAATTAAGAGCGAGTTGAATGTGGCTAACAGATGTGGGAGCAGCTCTGGTTGTAGGAGTTTTAGGTATTCCACTGGGAGATCATCAGGTCCGGGGCATTTGTGTGGCCTAGCTTGTTTAAGAGCTGACACAAGTTCCTCAACACTGATCAGTGATCCTAAGTCTGTTGCCTCCTCGGGCGACCGTTGTTTAAGGTTCTTGTTTGCCAGATAGCCATTAACGTCTGTGACAGTAAGGTCAGGGAATTGCGAGGTCTGTAACGAATAAGGCTAGGGTCAGACTAGCGCAGTTTTAACGTGCGTTTAGCCGCACGAAATCACGGCCGTACTAGCAGCAAATGACGTCCAATGCCGGGGAACATACGACGAACGGCCGCACGAAAGTTCGTCCGCGCAACGCAAGTGGCCAACGAACGCATTTTTTCGAGAACGTCAAACCGCTACTACTGACGTACAGAGTGCGCTGCGGCCGCATAGCGGCGTGTGTGTGTGATTAGGAGACGTCAGACGCTGCTAATGTCCGGCTAACATAACGTCCAGACTCAAAAAGTGTTTTATTGATGATCCGTACAAAATCACAGACGAAAAGGCGCATCATATGACCGCTATCGCGTATTCCGGGGAAAAATACGTACGTTCGTTCGACCGCACTTTTTCACGGACAACGTGAAAAATGCGTTCGTCTGACCCTAGCCTAAAGGGATTGAAAATAAGTGCAAAATTCCTCAGCCACAAGGTCAGGGTGTGTTGTAATTTCCGTGGAGGGGAGGCGAATGCGAGGGATATATGCTTTTGAAGTCTTTGATTTAAGTATTTGGGCCAGAAGACGACCCGGTTTGTTTTTATTAAGAGCAAAAAAGGAGTTTGCCTTAGTGGCCAGAAATTTGAGGTCATCCGTAGGACGTGTCGTAAGAGATGCCCTGGCCTGAGTGAGCTGTTGATTAGGGATGAGCCGAACACTCCCCGAGTTCGGTTCGAGCCCGAACCCGAACTTCCCATTTGTTCAGGACCGAACCCGAACCCCCATGCAAGTCAATGGGGCTGAAAATTCAGTTATTTAGAGTGCCCTCCAAGAGGGCATATATGCTACATATTTGCCATAAAAGGTGTATGTGGGTCTGGGTAGTGCCCTGGGGGACAGGAAACAAGGACAAAAAGTTTTTAAAAAAACGTTTTTAAAGGGACAGTGAGTTTTCCATGAAATAAGGGTTAAAAATAAAAACGAAAAATTCCTTCAAATATTGTGCCTAGGAGGTCCCCATAACCTGCCCGTGAAGTGGCGGATTTCTAGGATGTATAGAAACACTTAAAATCAAAAAAATGACGTTTCATATGTCGGTAAATGCTTTTCCTTTAATCTATCCATAAACAACTGCTTGGGGCGGCAGCCTGTATGAAAAGACATTTTAGGACGCGCAGAAAAAATTTAGTGGTTTTTTTGGCTAAATTATTGTGAAACTTATGCAGGCTTTGGATGAAAGTAACAATAGGTGCTTTAAATTGGGCTTTAGCGTCGGCAACAGTGCCGTCACACCGTAACCCCTCTGAGGATATGAATCTGATACAGGCGTCAATGGCAGTGCACCCAGATATTGTGCCTTTAGTGCCAGGCATGCAAGTACTATCATACAGTAACCCCTCTGTGGTATTGTGGAAGAGTGCAGGAGTGGACCATGCGGTCCTATATTAAAAAGATATGAATCTGGGAATGGGCGTCAGTGCACCCAGATATTGTGCCTTTAATGCCAGGCCATCAAGTATCATCATACAGTAACCCCTCTGTGGTATTGTGGAAGAGTGCAGGGGTGGACCTTGCGGTCCTATATTAAAAAGATATGCATCTGGTTAAGGCGTCAGTGCACCCAGATATTGTGCCTTTGGTGCAAGACTACCAGGCCAGCAAGTATCATCATACAGTAAGGCTGGGGTCAGACGAACGCAGTGTTAACGTCCGTGTTGCCCGCACATAAGTACGTCCGTGATAGCATACAATTGTGTTAAATGGAGCCCCACACACGAAGTACGTCCGCACAGAAGTGCGGGGGCTGACGGACGCTGCAAACGGATGCAGGTTAGGCAAGAACGTAATACTGCTAGAACGGACGTGCAGAGTGCGCCACGTCCACAACGTCCGCATTAGGGATGTGCGTTTCGGGTTTCGGAATTTCGGAATTTTCACGAAATTTCCCGATTCGTGTTTTCGGATGCGGCCGAATTTCCGAAAAATTTTAGATCCGAAAAGTTCAGATCCGAAATGTTTTCCGAGCCGAAACGAAATTTTTCGGATTTTTCGAATGGGCTTGAAATGTGGCAAACGAGGAGAACAGATGTTCCGAAAAACGAAAATTTTCCGAAAAACGAAAATTTTCTGAAAAACGAAACTTTTTCGAAAAAACGAAAAGTCGATACAAAAAACGGGCAAAATGACACGAAAAATACGAAAAATGGTCGATATGCCGAAAAATGTGCAATTCCGAAAAACGAAAATTTTCCGAAAAACGAAAATTTTGTAAAAACGAAAATTTTGTAAATACGAAAATTTTGTGAAAAACGAAACTTTTTCGAAAAATCGAAAAGTCGATACAAAAACCGAGCACAGTGACACGAAAATACGAAAAATGGTCGAAATTCCGAAAAAAAAATGTACCCGAAAAACAGGTCGAACCGAATCGAATCGAAACCGAAATCGGTCGAAACGAGCCGAATCGAAAAGTTTAAAAATCCGAAAAATCGAACCGAATCAAACCGAAAAAAAAAATCGGTGCACAAGCCTAGTCCGCATAGCTTTGTGTGTGAGTGATGCAACAAGGTCAGACGGACTGCATTTATACGTCCAGCATTTTTGACGGACAGAATGTTCTTTCATTGTAATTTATTTTCCCTGCTACATCAGTGAAAAAAACTGACTTTTATGGCACTGGCCACTACCTTGTCGTCACAGTCAGTAAGTACGTCCGTACTGCACAGACGCACAGTCCGTAGAAAATGCGCTCATCTGACCCTAGCCTAACCCCTCTGTGGTATTGTGTAAGAGTGCAGGGGTGGACCATGTGGTCCTATATTGAAAAGTAGGGATAGACCGATATGTTTTTTCCAGGCCGATACCGATAATCGTCCGTCTCTCTGGCCGATAACCGATATCAGGGGCTGATATTATGTGCACTTAAATTTTTGAAAACAAACACAATTTCACACAAATCTGGTATAAACTGAACAGGTTTATTCATATTTTAAACATTAAATTAGGGGGTCGACCGACCCTGCATGCAGATCTCGGAGAGAGCAGGGTAAGACCGGGTCATCGGCCTGAAAAAAAGTTTACTGTATGTTTAACTGTAGATCGCTAGCTGGCTGTCTGTTCCTTTTTAAGTAATTACAACCAGGGTGTGCTGCTGAGTACTCTGCTCCCTTCACTAGCCCCACGCAGTGCACACACAGCTGTGGGCCATTTTTTTTTCACCTGCTGCAGGTTGAACTTCAGGCAGGGCTGTGTTTAAGGGGGCTTCAGGTCAGGCTGAGCTCTGGGTTGCAGTGCTGTGTCCCGGGCCGTAACTGCCCATTATGGATGGAGTCAGTGGACGGAGCAACGGGGCTTTAGAGATGGAGCTGAGGAAGGAGGGGGAGCTGCTGCAGCTAGTGGGGTTGGTTAGTGCGTGACTGCGTGGGGCTAGTGAAGGGAGCAGAGCACTCAGCAGCACACCCTGGTTGTAATTAGTTAAAAAGGAACAGCCAGCTAGCGATCTACAGTTAAACATACAGTAAACTTTTTTTTAGTCCGGTGACCGGGTCTTACCCTGCTCTCTCCGAGATCTGCATGCAGGGGCAGGGTTTCCGGATATGCTGACGCGAGTACCATGTGGTGGGCGGCGTAGCTCCTCATTGGTCAGCTTCTCCTGCAACGGAACAAGAACATCGCATGCGCTTTGCAGTGACTGAGCGCGCTGGGGAGTGGCAAGTAGAAATCGGTAATATCGGGGACTTGAACACCGATACCGATAAATTCAAAAAACCCTAAAATCGGCCCAAAATATCGGTAGATCCGATAATCGGTCGACCCCTATTGAAAAGTGTTTTTTTTTTATCTGTTAATGGGCGTCAGTGCTCCCAGATATTGTGCCTTTTATGCCAGGTCAGCAAGTATCATCATACAGTAACCCCTCTGTGGTATTGTGGAAGAGTGCAGGGTTGGACCCTGAGGTTCAAAAAAATAAAATGATATAAATCTGGCACAGGCGTCAGTGCAGCCAAATATTGTGCCTTTCATGGCAGCAAGTGTCTTCACACCGTAACCCTTTTGTGGTATTGTGGGAGAGTTCAGTGCTGGAGGTTTTGTGAATGCAGAAGAGGACATCCCCTATCTATTCCATTACTTCAGCATCAGGGGATTGATAGCTGCTGATCCAGGACTGATTCATTTTTATAAATGTCAGCCGGTCTACAGAGTCGGTGGACAGACGCACTCTTTTGTCTGTGACAAAACCACCAGCGGCACTGAACGTCCTTTCGGAAAGCACGCTAGATGAAGGGTAACCTAGTAGCTGCATAGCATATTGGCTAAATTCTGGCCAGTGATCCAATCTCAACACCCAGTAAGCCAGTGGATCATCTGCTGGAAAGGTATCCAGGTCTGCCCTTGCCCCTAGGTAGTCCTGCACCATATGGTGAAGACGCTGGCAATGGGTGCCTACATTTGACGTCCTTGGCGTCGTGGACTAAAACAATTTAAAAAGCATCAGTCAAGCAGCCGGCCTTCACCGCTATTCCTCTGATCACCTGCAGCCTCAGAAGCACGTGTGTCAGCACTTGGTAATCTACCAGTGCCTGGAAAGGTGTTACACAAGTGTCACTTTAGAGCATCCTCAAGTTTTGTCATCCTGTGCTCCCTCTGTGCAGGCAGGATGAGCTCTGCAACTTTCCCCTTGTATCGTGGATCAAGAAGGGTTGCCACCAGTAATGATCCCTCTCCTTGATAGCACGAATCCTGGAGTCCTTTAGCAGGCTTTGCATCATTAAGGAGCCCATGCAGCATAGGTTGGAGATGGCATTAGCTGCCGAGTCTTCCTGGTCAATGAGGATGACCGTATCGTGCACTTCCTCCTCCCAGCCACGCACAAGCCCTTCTGTTTCTGGGCACACAAAACCCTCCCTTGAGGAATCCCCACCTTCAATGCCCCCACTACTTAAATTGTCCTCCTCCTCCTCATCCTCCTCCTGTCTGATCTGAGTAGGACCCGCTGGAATGCTGTAGGCTTGTGCACCGATTTTTTTTTCGGTTCGATTCGGTTCGATTTTTCGGATTTTTAAACTTTTCGATTCGGCTCGTTTCGACCGATTTCGGTTTCGATTCGATTCGGTTCGACCTGTTTTTCGTGTACATTTTTTTTCGGAATTTCGACCATTTTTCGTATTTTCGTGTCACTGTGCTCGGTTTTTGTATCGACGTTTCGTTTTTTCGAAAAATTTTCGTTTTTCAGAAAATTTTCGTTTTTACAAAATTTTCGTTTTTTTCGGAAAATTTTCGTTTTTCGGAACATCTGTTCTCCTCGTTTGCCACATTTCAAGCCCATTCGAAAATATTTCGTTTCGGCTCGGAAAACATTTCGGATCTGAACTTTTCGGATCTAAAATTTTTCGGAAATTCGGCCGCATCCGAAAACACGAATCGGGAAATTTCGTGAAAATTCCGAAATTCCGAAACCCGAAACGCACATCCCTAGAATGCTGTCTGCGGAAAGACTGGGGCCTTGAGAGCAAGGGAAGGCCTCCTCTTCCTCCCGCTGCTCTGCCTCTAGAGCCACATATATAATTCCCCGCAGAGTGTGCTCCAGCAGGAACACTAAAGGAATTGTGTCACTGATGCATGCACTGTCCCTGCTCACCATCCTCGTTGCCTCCTCAAATGGTGACAGTACAGTGCCTGCATCCTTGATCATCAGCCACTGCGGGGGGGGGGGAACCAAGTTGACCTGAACCTGTCCTTGTGCCATACTCACACAGGTACTCGTTGATGGCCCTCTGCTGCTTGTGCAGACGCTGCAGCATTGCTAATGTCGAGTTCCACCTGGTGGGCATGTCACAGATCAGACGGTTTGTGGGAAGGTGGAATTCTCTTTGAATTTCTGCCAGGCGAACGCTTGCTGGGAATGACCGTCTGAAGTGGCTGCGGACCTTTCTGGCCTGGATGAGAAGCTCTGGCAGCCCTGGGTACTTGGTTAGGAAACGCTGTACCACCAGTTTTAGGACGTGTGCTAGGCATGGTACATGCGTCAATTTACCCTTGCGTAGGGCGGAGAGAAGATTGCTGCCTTTATTGCAGACGATCATTCCCAGCTCAAGCTGGCGTGGTGTTAACCATCTCTGCACCTGCCCTTGCAGAGCTGACAAAATTTCTGACCCCGTGTGGCTCCTGTCCCCTAAACAAACCAGCTCAAGCACAGTATGGCATCTTTTTGCTTGAGCCATTGCGTAGACCCTGTCAGGCGTCGGTTTAACGGCCACTTCGCCAGAGACAGAGAAGGAGGAGGAGGAGGAAGAGGGAGAGGTGGTGGTGGTGGAGCAGACAGACCTCATACAAGCAGCTTTTTGTAGGCGTGGTGGATGAACAAGCTCCAGCACAGACCTCCGTCTTGGATCCCTCCCAGCTGCAATCAGAGTTACCCAGGGTGCCGTGAAGGAAATGTAATGACCCTGTCCATGCTTGCTGGACCACGTGTCTAAAGTGACATGCACCTTGCTGCTGACTGCCTTTCCCAATGACTGGATAACATTGTCCTCCACGTGCTGGAATGGCCTTGTGTGAAAAGTAATGACGTTTTGGAACCTGCCACTGTGGTACAGCACATTCAGCAAATTCACGGAAGGGAGCAGAGTCCACCAGCTGGAAAGGCAGCAGCTGCAATGCAAGTTTTTTTGCTAAGCTGGCATTTAAACGCTGTGCTTGGGGATGGTTGGGACTATATTTTTTCTTTCGCTGCAGCAGCTGCGGCAACGTAATCTGACTGCGTAATTCTTCAGCTACTGGGATGATGTCACATTGTGAGGAAGGACCTGCTGGTACATCCATTACTGTAGCATCATCCCTGTCGGTGGAGGTTGTAGGCAATGACATGGCAGGACATACAGTGTGGGTAGAGACAGATGAGGAGGAGGAGGACCTACGCAAAGTTTTGCGCCAACGGGATGTGTGGCACTTGTTCATATGTCGCCTCAAGCACATGGTACCCAAGTGTCCGGTGTTTATCCCACGCTTCAGCCTCCTCTGACATAGATTACAAATAGCAACGGTGGGGTCTGCTGCACATTTCTTAAAGAACTCCCAGACAGCAGAGTTCCTGCATGTGTTCTTTGAGACAACAGCACTCTGCACCGGAGCAGCTCTGACATGTGATGCCTTGGACTGGCTAGTGCTATGGTTGGTCACAGAGGATGTTGTGCCTCGTGTGCCTCCTCCTCCTCCCCCTCCTCCTCACTTGATTCCTCAGTTCGATCTGGAACCCAGGTGGAGTCAGTGACCTCATCATCATCAATGTCATCTTCACCCCCTATCTCCTCGTCACTGGAGCCAACTTGGTAGTATGCTGCAGCTGCTGGGGCAACATGAGTGCCAGTTATTTGTGTGTCATCACTAGTACCCCCTTCCTCTAAGTTGATTATACTCCCTTGCTCAACCTCAGAGATTGAATCAGAGCATTGTACTTGCTGCGCATCCTCAAGCAGCATGTCACTCTCATTGTAGTCAAACAATTCAGCTGACTCCGTGTGTGTGATAGCGAGGCTACGGCAGGAGTAGCTGTGGACATGGAGGCTGCATTTGATGCTTTGGCAGCTGAGGTGGACTGTAAAGCACTAGAAGCCTGGCTGGCAGAGGACTCGGAGGATGAGGATGGCCTGGTTAGCCAATCCACCAAGTCCTCTGTATGTTGCTGCTGCTTAAGACGGCCAGCACCAGTTAGAAAGGACAAGCGTGCCCCTGCAGAGGATGCACCACGTCCACCACGACCAGAGACACAGCCTCCCGACACAGGGGCTGCTTGCCCTCTTATCTGTGGCTGGGAGCGTCTGCCTGTCCTTTTTGTTCTTTCAGACATGGTGAGTGATATATAGATTAATATATACAGAACTCTGATTCAACTCTGGTATAAAGATGTAAATAACTCTGGTATAACTCAGTGAGACACACTGATAGCTGGCAGCCAGTGACAAGAGACAGATCACCTTAATTCACAAGTGTTTTAAAGAAATTAGTGAGCCCCAAAAAAACTTGCTGGCTGTGTGACGAGACACAGAAGATCACCTTAATTCACAAGTGTTTTAAAGAAATTAGTGAGCCCCAAAATACAGCGTGGTACTGTTTGTATGATGAGACACAGATCACCTTAATTCACAAGTGTTTTAAAGAAATTAGTGAGCCCAAAAAAACTTGCTGGCTGTGTGACGAGACACAGAAGATCACCTCAATTCACAAATGTTTTAAATAAAGTTGTAAACCCCAAAAAAACTTGCTGGCACTGTGACAAGACACACATCACCTAAATTCCCTGAAATTTGGTCGAAATGAGAACCCCCCAGACCCCCCCAGTAGCGTGGCAGACCGGCAGTAACAACACACACAACTATCTCCTTTGAAATCTCCTCTGAAATGCGTGCAGAAGCGCTGCGTGGAAACCTTATATAGTGTGCTGCGGGACTTAGCTCTGTGAGCCCATGATTGGGCAAAATTTGCCCAATCAGGACTCTGAGCGGTGATTGGCATAGTGTTCAACCAGTCTTGCACCAGACCTGTGGTCAGGTGCAAGGCTGTAGCCAATTACGAGCTTCAGGCCAGTGGGAAAATGCATTGTGGTCCATTGTGGTCGAACATGCGGCGAACACCCGGAAATGTTCGGTGTTCGCGATCTGCTCGAACAGGCTAAGTTCAGGTCGAACCCCAAACCATCCGAACCCGAACAGCTCATCCCTACTGTTGATAGGTCGAGGGGTCTCCCGAAGCAGTATGTAACGTTTCCAAACGGGACACCTCAGCAAAGAGGTCAGCCTTTTGTGCTAAATGGAGCTTCTTTGCAGCCGTACCTTTGCTTATGAAAAAGCCCCTTAGGACCGCCTTATGGACTTCCCAGACCGTGGTAATCGGGACCTTTGGAGTGAGGTTCTCCGTAAAATAGTCAGAAAGCAGTTGGCGTGTCTCTGCAATATCACAGGGTCCTCTAGAAGGGAAAGGTTTAGTCTCCCCGTGCGCTCTCGAGGAACGAAAATCGGGGAGGTCAAACAAGCCGAGATCAGGGAGTGGTCTGACCACGTTTTTGTATTTATGTCTGAGGTACGTACTAGGTCAAATGTATGTTGTTGTACAAAGAAATAATCTATCCTTGAGTATGCACCGAAGAGTAGTATGAGTAATCTTTCTCCCCACCGTGCAGTGCCCTCCACATATCCACCAATTGGTGTCTATCTAAGAGTCTTCGCATACGGCGTAAGATGTTTTGTGGGACTGAGGACACCCCAGAGGATGTATCCATCTGGGGGTCCAGAGCGACATTGAAGTCCCCGGCCAGGACCAGTGTGCCCTCTTGAAAGTCTTGAAGAGAGAGTAAGATAGAGGCCAGACAGCGATGTTGGGCTTTGTTAGACAAGTACACTGACACCAAGGTAAAAAGCGTGCCCGCTAGACGGCCCTTTACAAAGAGAAACCGACCTTTCCGGGTCTCGACGGACCTCCACCTCTTCAAACGGGATCCCTCTCGCAAACAGAATAGCTACCCCATGCGATTTACTCAACACGTAATTGCTAAAGTATCCAGTAGGAAAATTTTGGTCGCGGAAAACGCGTGCCGTCTCTCCACGAAAGTGTGTCTCCTGTAGGAATGCCACCGACGCCCTCTGCGCCCAGAGCTCTCGTAATATCTTAGATCTCTTTTCCGGGGTATTCAAACTGCAGACATTGTAGGATATCATTTGGAGCGTCCCCGGGGAGAACAAGGTTGCCATTTGAGAAAGTACAAAAAAAAAAAGGGGAGGGGGAAGGTGGTAGGCGGGAAGGAAACAGGGAAGAAAGGGAGAGAAACAAAGTAGAGAGATAGACAATAGCGCCAATAAGAGAAAGAAAAGATTGGCCAATGAGGCAGGAGGTGTGACTGGGGAAACAAAGACAGAGGGAGGAGTAGAGCCTCCCCCGCAAAGTCCCCAGAAGGTAGTACACCAAGCCTCTCGAGGGTGAACAGCCTGACTTGCAGTTCAGTTAAAGAAAGGTCGTGTGAAGTCAAATATGGAAGTAGCAAAATAAACAGATGTGGATGGAGAACGACAAAATCAAACCACGAGTGAACCCATTCGAGTTCATTGTAAAAAGAACTTCCCGAAAGAGGGAGGCGTAAAGCAAGAGTAAGCTTAAACATAGTAACTTGCGCAGTCTTAGGCCGGCTGCACACTAGACGTTAATTTTTGCGCAATAACTCGCGTTAAAAACGACGGACCCGTGCGTTAAAAATGACGGAAGAGATGGTAGATGTCAGATGATGCGTTAATTTTGACGCACGTCTTAAAAACGTGAATTTTGTGAGCTGGAGGAAAAAAAAGCTGGCCATAAAAAACGTTGTGCGTTGTGCGCATGCGCGATGAATTTGACGCGCCAACGTCGCGTCGATCCTAGCGCACAAGCTAGGTGTTTCTGTTAACGCACGTCCCACAGCGCGCGTTATGCGCAGCGCGCGGTAGCGTGTGTTGTGCTCTATCGGCGTTAACTGTAGGCAGTAACGCACGCCGGTAACGCGCGTTAGAGCGCAGAATTTAACGTCTAGTGTGCACCCGGCCTTAACCAACATATTATACTTGAAAATATATGAGGGAGAGTTTCCTCCCGTAGTAAGGTATACTTAACAACATTCTGGAGAGTTAAACAATATCACCCTCCCCGCTGCCATCTAGTGCAGTCTTAACCAACATATTATACTTGAAAATATGTGAGGGAGAGTTTCCTCCCGTAGGAAGTTATACTTAACAACATTCTGGAGAGGTAAACAATATCACCCTCCCCACTGCCACCTAGTACGGTCCATTCTAAGGTTTTCGTAGCACCACATTGCAAAACCCTCTTCCCCCCTCCCTATCTTCCCTGTTTTTTTTTATATATATATATATATATATATATATATTAGTTTTGTTTTAGTTATTTCAGTTTTTTTTTTTTTTTATTGTTTCAAGTTTTTTGGGTTTCCCCCCTTTCCTCATCCCCCCGAATTGCTTATTAGCGACTAAATCCCTATCTGTCCCTGAAAGAGATACATAACGTGCGTAAGAAGTCGATCCAGTAATATCAAAGTCAAGAATAGGAACAAGGATAACACATCGATGTCTTAAATGATATTTGCTATTCCTGCTTTTCTTTTTTTCTTTTTTTTTACCAGTGAGTATCGTATATCCATTACCTATGCTATCCCCGTCCCACCCACCTCCACATTGAGGCCCGAACTACGAGTAAGTAGCGAACAAAACATTACCAGAAGCGGACTTGTAAACAACAATACCCCATGGTTTTTTTTTTGTTTGTTTTTTTGTTGGTTTTTTTTTTAGCGATGCGGATCGTGTTTCAGTTGCTGATACCATCCCCATCCCTCCCACCTCCTCAGTTAGGTATGAATCATGAGTAAGTAGCAAATAAACTTTACCAGAAGTGGATATGTAAGCAAAAATACCCCACTTTTTTTTTTTGCAAGTTATTCCCTCGCCCTTTATTCATATGAAAATTATACTATTAAAGACCCCCCTCCCCAGCGTCGTCGGACTATGCCACCCATCCCCAAAATATCCCCTCCTCAAAGAACCCCTTAGTCCCCTACCCTATAGGAACCGCAAAACCCATGTTTCTCTTTTTTCTTTTCCCCCCCGTTACCCGAGAATGTGTGGTACTACTAACCATATGTCAACTGAACAAATAACCATGTTGTAAACCAAAATTCGAAAAGTTAGCGAAACGTGACCTAAAAGGCACAGTATCAAGTCAAGCAGTCCGTTCAATAAAAAAGGGAGGCCAGCAGTGGTGGGGTGCTCAGGATCGCTGTAAAGTCACACCGGCCAGTGTCTTATACTCCTACCCATGTTCCATTGTGTCCAACAAAGTAGTCAAAAAATTCCCCCCCCCCCCGTTTGCAGTGGATGGTGTCAGACAATAAAGACCATAGGGAAACGGATGGTCACGGGATCCAGATCCTTTTCAGGGCTGCAGTGAAACATATAAACTGTTCAGGGAGGTCGTCATGGCCTCCAAGTTGAGGCCTCATCGTTTGTGATATAAAATCCGCTCCGTTAATCAGTGTTAACGAGGGGTCCTCCGTATCGTCTCTTTTATTCAAGAAGAGATGAATGGATAAAACAGGGCTCAGAGTGGTGGGTGAAACTCAGAATGGACAGGCCTCAGAAATGTGTCTGAGGCCTACATCTTCCGTCAGTCACCTCCCACCACAACGTCTTCAGGTATCTGTGCGGGTCCTCTGCGATGGCGTTGACGGCGCTGTAGCAAACCTCCAGTGGATGCCAACGGTTAAAATTCAAACAGTTCCCAAGAAGGTATCTCCATCTCTGGAAGGTCAAGGGTGCGCAAAAATTCCGGTACGTCCTCCCGGGTGCGAACGGTGAGCCAGTTATTGTCAAATCGGACCGACAGCGAGAGAGGGAAACCCCAGCGGTAGGGGATCCCGGCCTCTTGCAAGGTGCGAGTAAGCGGACGTAATATACGTCGGGCCTGCAGTGTGGTGGGAGAAAGATTGTTAAAAATCTGTACTTGGGCCCCACCAAAATCCCATGTAGGCTGCGTTCTCGCCCGGATCGAAATGCAGTCTTTGAGTGCGAAGCTTGTGAGGTTGCACACAATGTCCCTCGGTGGTGTTGTGGGCGAGGCAGGAGGAGGACGCAGCGCACGATGGGCCCTCGCCAGGTCCTCCGGGATAACTACTTTGGCCCCCAGGATATAGTGAAAGAGTCCCGGTAGATATCGGCGCAGTGCCGTCTCACGCTCTGGGACCCCTCTAATCCGCAAATTTTGACGTCTGGAGCGGTTGTCTAAATCATCTAGGCGTCTCCAGATCGCCGACACCGCTGTGTCCTGAATGAGAGGGCGGGCCTCCACCTCCGTGGCTCGCTCAGCCACTTGCTCGAGACCACGGACTCTGGCCTCCACCTGCCCCACCTCAGTCCATAGTTCCGAGATTTTGCGTTGCAGGGATTCCCGTACCTCCGTCACCATCTCCCTGATGTCCGATCTTGTGGGCATTTCTGCTAGTGAGCGTTCGATGCGCTGCGAGGCCGCCCCTAGCTCGGGCAGGGAAAAAAGTCGTCTCGGCGGGAGAAGCCGCCATGACAGTTGGCCGAGCACGAGGAGGGGTCTTGGATACTGGTGCAAAATACTGCTCCAGACGTGCGGGAGCCGGCGTGGCTTGTGCTCCAGGGGTTGTGCAGGTGACTGTGCGCTTCCTACCCCTCACCATATTGGGGAATTTATGCATATAGGGCTGAAACTCTTAGGGTTCACTCGGAGCTCACCTAATGTGCGTCCATCTTAGGCAGTCGTCAGGCCACGCCCCCTCATTTTCTTTCTAGATGAAAGTGGAGAGACTGGTAGGGGAGAGAGAACAGAGCAGCAGCACTCAGTCAGCAGCACTCAGCACTGTGGAGTCGTCAGCAGCACTCAGCCAGCAGCAGCACTCAGTCAGCAGCACCCAGTCAGCAGCAACAGCACTCCGCAGCCAGAGAACAGGGAGAGAGGACAGCAGAGCAGGGAGAGGACAGAAAAATATAAACAAAAATTAGATATATTCAGGAGAATCGCTACTGCATTAAGGTATTTGAAAAGAAGTTCCCATTGCAGATTGGGCCCTGGGTTGGTGTGTGGTAGCCCATATGGCTTAATTCTATTGATAATGTGTTAAACTAGCCTTACAACCAGGGTTGCTAAATTTTGTTCTGTCCCAGGCGACCTTAGGTCTGGCTATGCCACTACGAGCATATATATCTGTATATATAATATACACAAGAAGGGCAGCACTCAACCTTAACTACGCTTTCAGTGCGGGTGCATCTCAAGACAATATGATACAACAAACCAGAAAAAGCGCACACCAAACAACATGTTCAAACAGTACAGAAGAAACCACAACAGTAGCTAAATTCATTTAAACAGGAGATTTTACCAGGTTTAACCCTTTAAATGCCTACAACCAATTCTTATCCCCTTCAAAAGCACTATAGTTCTTAACTCTTTAATGTTGAGCTCTGTTGAAAAATGGTGGAAGT
Source organism: Leptobrachium leishanense (assembly GCA_009667805.1). Taxonomy (NCBI): domain Eukaryota; kingdom Metazoa; phylum Chordata; class Amphibia; order Anura; family Megophryidae; genus Leptobrachium; species Leptobrachium leishanense. The sequence continues at coordinate 177,409,891 of CM019065.1, forward strand.
TTAGTTTGCAATGATGGCCATGGATTGCGTAAGCCTGCCAACAGCGACAATGTATTCCACCCTTGGCAGGTCCTATCATACTAACCTAATGACTGCTCTTATGGGATAAACTTACTTGTTGAGGACCAAGTCCTTTCTGAAGCTCCCTGCAGATCAAGGTTAAATAGAACCTGTGGGTGGAGCACCTGTGACAGGGAGGGGTGCTTGCCCAAGGGTTGTCAGCCCTTTTCATACAAAATACACAAGAAGGGCAGCACTCAACCTTAACTACACTTTCAGTGCGGGTGCGTCTCAAGACAATATGATACAACAAACCAGAAAGAGCGCACACCAAACAACATGTTCAAACAGTACAGAAGAAACCACAACGGTAGCTAAATTCATTTAAACAGGAGATGTTGTGGTTTCTTCTGTACTGTTTGAACATGTTTGGTGTGCGCTCTTTCTGGTTTGTTGTATCTGTATATATACATAAATATATAAACACATTTAAATATATGTGCCCTTTACTGCCAAATGACATAATTATTCTATCATGGCGGTCCCACAATTAAGGACCCATGAAAGAATAATTATGTCATGTGGTTTAAACCGCTCTAGGCAGTCACAGGACTTAATACTGGTGCTGGTTGCCTCATCATCCTAACATGGCCTCCTAGGTTGAATTACAGTCTCACTGGCTCAGCTCTGCAGGCCTGGGTGCAGCACACCTCCTGTACCAGCCAAAAGCTTGTGCACAGCAGAATTTTCACACTTTTGTCAATACTTCATTAGTACCTGCATTTAACCCCTCCACTACCAAAACTGAGTAAATCCAATCTTCAGAAGCACTTGATAGTGCCCTGATGTCAAGTAGGCTCAATCTGATCTATTTTTGAAGCAATGCAAAGAAATTTTGATTATCGCAAATAATGCATACAGTTTAAAATTTAGACTTTTGAGCTTTTCAAGCACATTTTCAAAGTATGACTACTACAAAGTTGTTTTCCATAAATCCACTGGATTTTGGCAATGGTTTTATGGAAAACAACTTGGTAATGATTAAGTTAAAGGCAATAAATGTGTTCCTTTTTGACACATTTCTTATTTGGTCTACAGCCCCTTCGTGGCAATAGTGGATATGAAATTTAAAAAATAATACAATATGTCTGTCTACAGGTGTATGAAGGACAATCTATTTTAATATGTCACAAAAAAGAAATATCTTGCTGTTTACATCTTTAGAAGCTTTTCACTTGCTTTGGGAAAGCATCAACAAAGAAACTGTGCTGCAAATCTAAGTTAAAATATGTTTTTCAGAGGGGGCGTGGCCAGGACGTCCAGGAAGATGGCCACTTGATCGGTGAGCTCCGCTGAGCGCGCTGTTTCTACCCCTTTTCCACTGCACATCCGCACCCATGGGTAAAGCCAGGAAGCCCCCACACACTCCTGGCCCCCCAGAGCTTGCTGGGAACCAGCAGACAGGGTCCATCAGGCCGTTTTTGGCCCCTCTTTCCGACCGCTGAAAATGCTGACCCGGATTCCAAGATGGCCGCCGCCGCATGCTCCTCGGCCTCCAGCTCTCCAACGCACTCGGTGAGTGTTTGGGACCCCCCAAATGACCTCCGCCAGCTCTTAGAATATCTCCCCAGTAAAGAGGACTTAGCCATTGCCACCACTGAACTGGGAGCTTCCCTCCTCTCAGAAATCCGCGCGCTGCGCACAGATCTTGGCGGTATTCACACCAGGCTGCAACACGTGGAGGTGACGCAGGAACAACAGTCTGCCACGATAGTGGCCCACTCCGCTGCAATAACCACGCAGCGCTCGGCCCTACAAATGATGGCTCGCCATTTGGAAGATGTAGAGAACAGAACTCGCCGGAATAACATCAGGGTTCGAGGCCTCCCGGAGATAGAAAACACGCAGGAGGAATTAAAATGCACCCTCATCGCTTTATTTAACGAAGTTTTGGAAAGGGACCCTGCCACGGTTATCGAAATGGAACGCTATCACAGAGCACTGAGACCGAAGGGCCACCTGACGCTCCCCTCGTGATGTGATTTGCTGCCTTTTACGCTACCCGCTGAAAGACTCCATACTGGCAGCGACCCGAGGTTCTCGCACCATTGATTTTGCGGGGCTAAGATCTCGCTATTTCAGGATCTCTCACCCGCTACCTTGCAGTCCAGACGAATGCTACGTCCGCTCACGGCTGCCTTGCAGGACATGAAACTTCAATATAAGTGGCTATTTCCATTTGGCCTCCAAGTCCGCACGCCATCGGGACCTCTCAGCCTTCGCAGCGAGCTGGATCTCCCGCTGTTTCTGGAGGAACTCTCTCTTCCACCGGACACACTCCCGGCTTGGCCAGACCTGGCACTGCTATACATGCTGCCAGAACAGGCTCCAACACGCCCGCGAAGATCCCGCCGCAGATGCCGTTCCTCCTCCTCGCAGGCACCGGTGAATTGAACTGGCCTCCATCGGCTCCGTCTACGTTGTCCTGGGACCTCTGGACCTCTCCCTATGTTGTGGAAGCCGCCCTTAGCTGGCACCGGCGCCTAACCGATTTGAATACCTTGACAACGTCAGTATCCTTTTTATATGCTCCTTGGCCTGAGAGGCCCCCTTTTTATGTGTTATCAGGCCTGAGGTGCGCTTGGTCGCCTAAGCCTCTTCCCCGGCTGACTTGTGTAATACGGCTGGAGGCGAGGTTCCTACTCACCCTTGAACCTCCACCGGCCTGCCCTTACCGTTTATGGCCTAAAACACTGCAAGACTCAATGCGCCTCAGGGGCGGCCTGTGCGAACCGTTACTTTCTTTTTTCTTCTTTTTCCTGAGTACACCCGTGTACTTATCCGATCTGGGGGCTGCGCGTTCAGCGCCTCCTGTGTGCTTTTTGATTTTTCTTTTTGAACTTTTGGAAATTTTTACTTATTTTATTCCGCTGCTTTCTTAATATCTGTTGCTAAATTGCACTCTGAATTTATTGTTATACTACTTGATTTTCACTGTTGACCGTCCCGCGCCGGGTACCCCCACGAGTCAGTGCCTACACAGTGTGTTGGTGGTGTACGCACCCCCCTCTGTGACCTGAGACTCCCCCGCGCCCACTCGGTGACGTGGTGAACTGTCTTTTTAGGCACGTGCTCCTTGTGTATATATTTGTACCCAGTGGTGTATTTAGGTTTTATGCTGCCCTAGGCCTGACTAAACTCGTGCACCCCCTATTTAAATTTGAGGCACCCCCTCCTGTCAAGGGCACACCTCTTCCTGGTTAATCCCCACCCTTCCTCTTTAAGCTCCACCTTTTCCTCTTAGAGCTCCGCCTTTTCCTCTCTTTATATTAAAAGTGGATACCAAGTGCCTACTTGTATATTTTGTATACCATTTCAAATGTATCTATTGAGAAATAAAATTATGAAATGTTTAAATTCAAGCATTTTTACAAAGAACAGCCACGCATGTCAAGTATACTGGAACACAGCCTCTCTAATTGGTTGAACAATAAAATCCACAGAAACGTGCACTGCATATGAACGTATCACAGAGCTGTACAGCAATAAAACTCACAGTAATGTGCAGTGTGTATGAGTGTATCCCAGAGCTCCAAGGCAATAAAACTCACAGTACTATGCAGTGTGTATCACAGAACCCACAGCAATAAAACTCCAGCAATGCAATGTTTGGTGTGTGTCAGCGTATCAGAATCCACAGCAATAAAAATTCCAGCAATGCAATGTGCAATGTGTATGAGTGTTTCAGAATCCACAGCAATAAAACTCCCAGTAATGCAATGTGTGGTGTGTATGAGTGCATCAGAATCCACTGCAATAAAACTCCCAGCAAACCGAGTGTATATGAGCACACAGCAATTATTTATTCTACATTTACCGGCCTCTGTCCACGGTAGGGCTGTGTGCAGAGTCAGCAGGGACTGTGTACCGACTCAACAGGAGGTCCCTCCAGGCCACGTTAGGTCACGGCTGTGCCTGTGCATGGAACCATCTTGTCAGCAGTGGGGTGCCACTGCCAGAGGGTGCACCGTGGCTTTGATTCCCTTCCCGTTGGGTGTTCAGTCCAGAATAGAGTGAAAGTCCATGTTAACAAAAGGGCGGGCAGCTGCGTGCATGCGTGTCACGTGGTCCAGCCAGTCAGGTGGCACTGAGACTCAGTACCACCTGACTGGCCGGACCGAGTGTGACCTGCACGTAAGCAGCCTCACCAGGAGCCAGGCAGCTCAATGACAAATTTCTATCACTGCAGTGCTGGTTAAGGAAAGGTCCACTTTAAACAGCAGTAAGCAGACAGGGCTTCATATTCTGCTGATAACCCCCCCCTTTACCTGCCGTTTACTGTCATCTTCTCTCTCTGGACACAAATCACATCCCCCTCCCCTCTCCTAGAGCTGCTGCGGGGCAGGGGAGGAGCTATGGAGGGAGGAGAGGGGGATTTTTATTCTATTCGATTTTATTCCGTATGCAAACGCCATGCTCCGCTGCTCGTTGTTTGAGAACACAGCTCAAAGCTGACACACAGTGACAGTGGCACCTCCTAGTACCCCCTAATGACCCCAATAATCACTGGTACCTGGGGCGGCCCGCCCTCCGCCACTCCTCTAAGTACACCACTGCTCTGGTGATATGCTCACACACAAGTTTGGTGAACTGCCAGCAAGTACGGTGCTGTTTGAAGGCAGTGCAAATCCCCATAGAGAAGTAATGGTTAATCTATTCAGAGAACACCAAACAGCAGAGAAATGTCAGTGAAATGCCCTGATGTTCGGTGGTTTCAATCAGCAGGTTTATTCAGGCGAACCCCATAGGTTTCAATGTTAAAAATATTCCTGTTTTTTATGCAATATCTAATAAACCATTTATTATTTTAATCTGCAGTAAAAAGTCTTTATTTATTTATTGATTTTTTTTTTGTACCTTTTAGTGATTTTTCAGAATTTTTTGGGCTAAATTCCCCCCCCTTTTTTAATAGTGGTTCTTCTTTTTCTGTAACAGAACATTTTATTATCAATCATAGGATCTTATATGTAAATTCCAGACATTTTCGTTCAGTAGTTCTTTTGAAAACAGCAGGCCATGGGTTTGCGGTGGCAGCATACAGCAGCCGACTCCATGCACTTTAGGGACCCTGCGGTGAATGGTGAATTCACTGCAGGGTGGGGAAATTTTATTCCCCGAAGTGCAGGGAACTACAGAACACCAAAATGTTGGCATCATTTCGGTGCTCTGTGATTAACCCAATTAGTGGTGAGGTTTTTTGTTGCCCCCTGGAAAGTGAAAGCCTAGGCCTTGCCTACCCAGGACATACTTGAAAATTAGTGACATCTCAATGTTTCCTTCCTGGTAAAATAGTTTTCAAAAGTAAAAAAAAAAAAAAAAAAAATTTTTTTAGGGGTGGGGCCATCCAGCGGGCCGCCGCCCCCTGGAAAGTGCCGCCCTAGGCCTGGGCCTTGTTGGCCTAGGCCAAGATACACCAGTGTTTGTACCCAGGCCAGCCACCAGAAATTTTGGGGCCCCTTACTGACCCGCAGAATAGGGCCCCCACATGATCCCCTCTTCCCATAGGAAATCAATATTTACTGTGAATCGTGATCACATTACAGAGAGTTAGTCCCAATATCTTAAAATCACACATATTGCTCGCACAACAGCACATTTAACATAAAAATGTTTCTATCTGGTTCAAATAGTTTAAGAAAGTATGAAATTGTGATTAAAAAAATAATATGAATCAAGATCGTATTGCAGAGTGTTGCTCCCAATACCTTAAAATCACATAAAATGTGTATTAGTGTAAACAATGTAGCATAAAGTATAATTAGATTACTCCACTGGTTAGGCATATCACAGAGCACCACAGCAACAGAACTCTCATGGTAAATGCAGTGAGTATGAACATACACAGAATCCACAGCAATAGACCTCTAACAGTAAAGGGAGCATGAACGTACACAGGATCCACAGCGATAGACCAATAGTAAAGCCAGTGAGTATGAAAGTACACAGAATCCACAGCAATAGACCTCTAATGGTAAAGGCATTGAGCAGGAACGTACACAGAATCCACAGCAAGACATCTAATGTTAAAGGCAATGAGTATGAACATACACAGGATCCAACAGTAACGGGAGCATGAACGTATACAGCATCCACAGTAATAGACCTACAACAGTAAAGGGAGCTGAACATACACAGGATCCACGGCAATAGACCTCTAATGGAAAAGGCAGGGAGGCTCTCCTTTTTCAGGTCCCTCTCCCTTTATCATGTCCATCTCACCCCCCCTACATTTTCATTTCATCCCCCTCCTCTTCTATTTTAATTTTATTTCACTCCCCTCCACTTCAATTTTAATTTTATTTTACCACTCCTCCTCTTCCATTTTAATTTTATTTCACCACTCCTCCTCTTCCATTTTAATTTTATTTCACCACTCCTCCTCTTCCATTTTAATTTTATTTCATCCCCCTCCTCTTCCATTTTAATTTTATTTCATCCCCCTCCTCTTCCATTTTAATTTTATTTCATCCCCCTCCTCTTCCATTTTAATTTTATTTCATCCCCCTCCTCTTCCATTTTATTTCACCCCCTCTTCCATTTTATTTCATCCCCCTCCTCTTCCATTTTAATTTTATTTCACCACTCCCCTCTTCCATTTTAATTTTCTTTCACCACTCCTCCTCTTCCATTTAAATTTTATTTCATCCCCCTCCTCTTCCATTTAAATTTTATTTCACCCCTCTTCCATTTTAATTTTATTTCACCACTCCTCCTCTTCCATTTTAATTTTATTTCATCCCCCTCCTCTTCCATTTTAATTTTATTTCATCCCCCTCCTCTTCCATTTTATTTCACCCCCTCTTCCATTTTATTTCACCCCCTCTTCCATTTTATTTCATCCCCCTCTCTTCCATTTTATTTCATCCCCCTCCTCTTCCATTTTAATTTTATTTCACCACTCCTCCTCTTCCATTTTAATTTTATTTCACCACTCCTCCTCTTCCATTTTAATTTTATTTCACCACTCCTCCTCTTCCATTTTAATTTTATTTCATCCCCCTCCTCTTCCATTTTAATTTTATTTCACCACTCCTCCTCTTCCATTTTAATTTTATTTCATCCCCCTCCTCTTCCATTTTAATTTTATTTCATCCCCCTCCTCTTCCATTTTAATTTTATTTCATCCCCCTCCTCTTCCATTTTAATTTTATTTCATCCCCCTCCTCTTCCATTTTATTTCACCCCCTCTTCCATTTTATTTCATCCCCCTCCTCTTCCATTTTAATTTTATTTCACCACTCCTCCTCTTCCATTTTAATTTTATTTCACCACTCCTCCTCTTCCATTTTAATTTTATTTCATCCCCCTCCTCTTCCATTTTAATTTTATTTCATCCCCCTCCTCTTCCATTTTATTTCACCCCTCTTCCATTTTATTTCACCCCCTCTTCCATTTTATTTCATCCCCCTCCTCTTCCATTTTATTTCACCCCCTCCTCTTCCATTTTAATTTTATTTCACCACTCCTCCTCTTCCATTTTAATTTTATTTCACCACTCCTCCTCTTCCATTTTAATTTTATTTCACCACTCCTCCTATTCCATTTTAATTTTATTTCATCCCCCTCCTCTTCCATTTTAATTTTATTTCACCACTCCTCCTCTTCCATTTTAATTTTATTTCACCACTCCTCCTTTCATTTTAATTTTATTTCACCACTCCTCCTCTTCCATTTTAATTTTATTTCATCCCCCTCCTCTTCCATTTTATTTCACCCCCTCCTCTTCCATTTAAATTTTATTCCATCCCCCTCTTCCTTTGTTTTTTCAGTATATTTCACCCCTGGCCCCCTCCCAAATTACCTGGGTGCCGGTGCTCTCCGCAGCAGCATGTGCATCACGGAGCGCTGGGAGGAAGTGACATTTATGACCACTTACTCCCAGCGCTGCAGAATACAGATGATGGGCAGAAGTCTGGCGCGCCCTTTCTGACCTCATCAGAGGGGGCCCGTCAGCCACCGGCCGCCATCTTGGAGTCTCTGCTCGCAGGCGGCTGGGGCCCAGGTAGGCTGCAACACCTCCTCCGAGGCCTGCGGCCTAAAGTAAATGTAGCTGCTGTCGGCGGGCCCCCCCAGTGCCCGGGCCCCTTACTGCAGCATGGGCTGTAATGCCCTGATGGCGGCCCTGTTTGTACCATTGTAATTGGTTATCTGTCTTTGTTCCCCTATACCTGGTTTGCCCTACTGGGCGCTCCCCCATATCCCCTTCTCAGTCCTTTCATATTGTTATCTCTCTCACGATTATACCATGGCCACCGTCCCCCGCACTCTTAAAGTTCTCTCCATTAACGCGAAAGGCCTGAACATACCCGAAAAGCGCCATGCGGCCCTCAGGGAATTTACAACACTTCACGCGGATGTAGTATTAGTGCAGGAAACCCATTTTCCACATGCCAGGCCTCCCTCCTTCAAAAACCACAAATATTCTACTGGTTATTTCAGTATTGCTAATGCTGGTAAAGTTTGCGGAACAGCGGTGTTGTTTTCTCGCTCCACCCCGTTTAGCAACTCGACCTCCTTGTTAGATCCCGCTGGTCGTTACACATTTGTGAAGGGCCAAATTGGTGCGCAGTGGTACACTTTCGTCTCCATATACCTCCCGAATCGACAGCAACACTCCGCCATTCGTTCTATACTTCGTCGACTGCACGACTTCCAGGAGGGTATCTTAGTGGTGGGGGGGACCTCAACCTACCGCTTGACGCTCGCCTGGATACCTCTAGAGGTGTCACTAGCACCCCACACACTGTCCTCCGCCGCACTCGACTTGCGCTACAATCCCTGAGATTGATGTACTGCTGGCGCTCGCTCTTCCCCTCCACACGAGATTACACATATTATAGCGCTCCGCATCAGCTCTACACACGCCTCGACTACATCTTTCTCCCTTTTGGTAGTATGCACCTCCTGGAATCTGCCACCATTGGCCCCATGACCTGGTCGGATCATTGCCCGGTCCTGATCACGCTCTCCTCCCCCCTCGCCCGCCCTAGGGAGAGACTCTGGCGCCTCAATGAATCCCTTCTCACCGACCCCCAGATTAAAGAAGGCCTCCACAACGCACTACACAATTATTTTACGGAGAATGACACACCCGACTGTTCCCCGCAGATTATTTGGGAAACACATAAGGCTGTCATCAGGGGATACCTTATACAACAGAGCGTGTGGCGTAAGAGAGAACGCACCGAGCAGCAGGAATCCCTATTGCAGCGCATAGCGGCCCTGGAACGATCCCATAAACTGCACTCTGACGACGACACCTACGCTGAATTGCTGGACCTTAGGTCACAGCTCCGCTCACTTTTTAATAACAGGGCTCAGAAGGCCTTACTGACGGTACGTAAAACCTTCCATGAACACGGAAATAAATGTGGCAGACTCCTAGCTAATGCCCTCCGAACCCACCGACAGGCACTATATGTCACCCATCTTCGCACCCCCCAGGGAACCACCGTTACCCTCCCGAAAGATATGCTCGGCCTCTTTCGTGATTATTTTACTAAGCTATATGGCCTCACCCCGGCTCCCAACCAAACGGCCCCTGACACCACCCAGCGCTTCCTTCGCACTCACATACGCTCAAAACTGACGCCACACATGAGGTCCTCTATTGAAGGTCCAATCACTGCGGAGGAACTGCATGAAGCGATCAAGCGAATGCCAGTGGGTAAGACCCCGGGGCCTGATGGTTTTACCCTTAAATGCTATAAAACGTGCGAAAAGCTCCTCTCTCGCGCCTGGCTGGCTGCTTTTAACGGACTGACTGAACCTGCATCCCAAATTGCCCCACAAACACTCTCTGCCACCATCACATTAATCCCTAAACCTGATAAAGATCATGCCCTGTGTGCTAATTATAGACCAATTTCCCTCCTGAATCAGGACGTAAAACTTTTTGCTAAGGTACTTGCTCTGCGCATCGCAAACCATATGAGACACCGGATCCACCCTGACCAGACGGGATTTATCCCAGGGAGGGAGGGGCGAGATAATACTACGCTGGCCATTAACTTGATTCATGCTGTCCAGAGACCTGGCACCGGTCCGACACTGCTCCTCTCCACCGACGCTGAGAAGGCGTTTGATTGGGTACACTGGCCTTTTCTATTCCAGACACTACATCATATGGGATTTGGCCCTAACGCCCTGCGCTGGATAACCGCCTTATATGACTCACCTACCGCTCGCATTAATCTAAATGGCACCTTGTCCTCCCCCTTCATCATTAAAAAACGGCACTCGACAGGGTTGCCCTCTCTCCCCTCTTTATTTTGCATTATCTCTGGAACCCCTCCTTCAAGCTGTCAGGGCCAACCCTCTATCCATGGTGTCTGTGTTGGACGCCACACACATAAGGTGGCGGCGTATGCAGATGATCTGCTATTTTTGTACAGCAGCCCCAGATTTCCCTACCTTCAGTCATTGAACTACTACGCGAATATGGCTCGCTCAGTAATTACAAAATTAATATGTCAAAATCGGAAATCCTGAATATTTCAATACCTGCTCCCCTTAGCACACACATTCAATCCACATTCCCCTTTCGATGGTGTACTTCCTCTCTTAAATATCTCGGAGTCCACCTCACCCCAGCGTTATCAAATCTTTATGCCACAAATTTTGTCCCCCTGCTTCGGGTCCTGGAAAAAGACCTTGCTCGATGGGCCATCCCGCACATCACGTGGTTTGGACGCATAAATGTCCTTAAAATAAACGTTCTTCCAAGAGTCCTTTATTTATTGCAAACCCTGCCGATACATGTCCCATCTGCCTTCTTCCGCTCCTTGCAATCTCTTTTCATTAGATATGTCTGGGCCGGGAGTAAACCGAGACTGAGCGTGACATTGCTGACAGCCCCTCGCTCTCGTGGAGGTCTAGATCTGCCACATCTGCAGCGCTATTACCAGGCTGTTCATCTTCTGCGATTGGTGGAGTGGAGCTTGGGTACCTCTGGTAAACAATGGGTGGCGTTGGAGCATGAACTGGTAGGCCGCTCGCTAACCTCCCTCCCTTGGCTTTTAGGCACCACTGCCCTTACTGACATCCCCACACACCCGACAGTTTCGGTCACACTGGCCATCTGGCGTTGGCTACAGAGGTCCACGCAGCTAGCCCCCTGGCCCTCTCCGCTTCTCCCTCTCAGTCACTTACCGGCCTTCTCGCCACGACTGCTACCTCTCACTGACGCGGCTCTGCCACGAAACCCCCTACCTGGCCTTTACATAGAGGGTGACCGACCTAAAGCCCCAAAGGACGTACCGTTGACTCACCCTGACTCCTTTCTTACGACATTCCATATGCACTGCCTCATAACCTATCTCCGCTCCCTGGCTCCATTAGAAAAATACACTCGCCCACTGACCGCGTTTGAACAAGTGATCACCCGTAAGACTCTTCCCCAACATGGCATATCGACTCTATACGGTGTCCTGCAAAACCTCTCCCCCTCCACACCCCCATATGTGGCGAAATGGGAGACGGAACTCCACCAAACATTCACAGAGAAGGAGTGGAGTCAAATGTTTGCGCTCAATACCCGGTGTTCCATTGCTACTCGTACACAAGAAACGGCTTACAAGCTGCTGTCGCGATGGTATAGGGCGCCCACCACCAGGGCCGGATTAAGGGTATCATGGGCCTGGTGCTGAGGATTTCGGTGGGCCTATTTTTAGATACTTAGGCAACCATCGATCCGCGTTGCTTTGCTTATCTGAAAGGATATTTACACCTTTTTTTTTTTTTTTTTTTTTTAAATTCTTTATTTTAAAATTTTTCATAACATAAAAGACACATCTACATGAAGACCCCGCAGGGTCAATACAAGAAACAGTAGACCCATAAAAATAACATTTCGCTCTTCAAAGGAGTTATAAGGGTGCATATAATTCAGGATTAAGTCACTCATATCAAAATAGAAGATACATCATAAGCGGGTCCCCGGAGGGCCAATACAAGGAACTGTAACCACCTAGGAGGTAACACACACATTGCTCTGCAGAAAAATATAAAGGCAAAGATAGTACAGAAAGAAGAAAAACAACAACAAAAACAGCAAAAAAAAAAAAAAAAAAAAAAACAACAAAAAAAACCAAAACAAAAAAAACATAACCTATAATAAAACAGGAGTGTAAGTGGAAAAAGATGTAAGATAAGGACCAATAGAAATGGAGGGCACTCAGACATGTTCTGCAGCGACTCGTGAGTAGCAGCCAGGGAAAAAAGAAAAGGCTGCACTGCCGTCCAACCCTTCTAACCCGGGTCCAACGAGGCAATGGGGGAACCCCCGTGATCTAAGCCAGGTGTCGTCTGAGGAGGCGAGATGCCCAGGGTGCGCAACAGGTGCCATGCCGCCTCTGGGGTAGACACCAGATGAGACATGTTGTCATAACAAATATGCATCGATCCCGCCACCCCCCATCTATAACGAACCCCCTTGCTCCTCAGAAAGGAGGATATCTCCCTAAACTGCCGCCGGGCCACAAGCGTCACAAAGGGAAGGTCGTTAAAAAGTGTAAGTGAGAGGTCCTCATAAAGTATCGGGGCTCGGGCAACCGGGTTAGACATCAGCCTGCGTTTATCCATCTCCTCCACAGCGATTGCGAGCACGTCACGTGGGGACTCCACCGGAGCTGTGGCCGCCTTCCGAAGACGGGCAGCGTGTCTAAAAATGAGGGTAGTCCCAATCTGCGACCCCATGACATGAACTGCAAATTTGTTGACATATGCCAGCAAGGCCTCTGCGCCGATCGACTCCGGGATCCCCCTAATCCGGACATTCCTCCTGCGATGTCGCACCTCTGCCGCCTCCACCGCACCTGTGAGCAGCGAGACTTGGGAATTTAAGGCCTCCATCTGCGGCACGAGGAGAGCCTGTGTCACCGCAGTCTCCTCAGCGCGCGTCTCGACAACCGAGAGCCGTCCTTTTATAGATCGCATTTCTGTCCGCATGGTCTTGAAGTCAGCTTGCCACATAGCTCTCATCTCCGCCATTGTTTCGCCTAATAAGCGTCGAATATCGCTCTCCAGGAGGGGTAAAGGTCCACGAGCGGCCTGGGGCACCTCTGCCTCAGCTCGGGAGGTCATCGGGTCTATCCCCACCGCGTCAGCTACCGCTGATTTCGAGGGAGCCGGACCGTCCTTTGGCTTTCTCACCTTCCCCGGATCACGGGGCGATCTCCGGGCTGCTGCCGAGGCCTCCGACCAGTATGGGTCCTCACCGTCAGATGAACTCAGTGTTGGGGACATATAGGTTTGCGGTTGCGCCTGCTTCTTCCGTCGGCCGTCCCCCATGGAATCGCGGATGTCTCTCTGTCGGGGGCTCTCTGGTAGCTGGGGCTTCTTACCCGATTTTCTCCCCATGAGGTCAGGCGTAAGCTGCGACTGAGATGAGATGTCCCCGACAGCGTGAGTAGCGCCTCAAAGATGGCCGCCGGCTGTAGGCCGCAGTCCACAAAACTTCTCAAAACCAGCGCCGTTCGGGTCCCAAATAACAGTCCTGGGCAGGTAAAGTAGGTCAGCGGGTTCCACCTGCCAGATATAAATGTTGGACGGGGTTGAGTCGGTGAGGTATACAAATAGATCAAAATTTAGCTGGGGAGCTCTCCACCATGCGACTGCATCCACCGGAAGCTGGCTCCGCCTCCATTTACACCTTTTTTAAAAATTTACTTATAGCACTACAACGGAACATGACTTAGGCTGACCGTCCACTGGGTCCATATTCTGACGTCCAACGTGGTCGTCAGACTACGGACAACCTAGGTCGTACGATGGCAGACTTCCTGGGTTGTCTACTGCAAGTGACTATGGACAACCCAGGGTCCCAGCCAAATGCTGCCGGACTGACAGCCGAACGCCACTGAAGCCCGCTGGACTGCAGACAAAAACAATAAATGGAACTACACTATTCTTGTATTTTAACCAATAAAAATGCATTAAAATGTGTTTAAATGATAAAAAAGGTCCCATAAATAATAAAAAATATCTGCTGCAGAAAAAAAAATCATTCATAGGAGTGAAAGTCACCGAATGTGATGTGAATGGGGCTATGCGTCATAGAGATTGATGAATGTGTGTGGCTGGAGTGAACTAGGAGTGGATTTGTGGCTGGGCGACTGACGTAGGAGTGCGTTAACAGAAGGGGTTATTCACTAAGCCCCGAACTTGCCACCGAACTGCACCGAACGGTGAATTTCACCCTATGGTGCAATTTCGTGTCAGTTCGTCTATTTACTAAACTGTCAGTTCGCCAAATACTGGCTCATTGACAGCGAAATACGGTGCAATTCGTCAAAATTCAACAATCTTCAGTGGCAGTGAAATTGTCCTATAGAGAAGTCATGAATAATATATTCACAGATGAGCGTATCGGAGCTCCCAGCAATAAAACTCACAGTAATGTGCAGTGTATGAGCGTATCACAGAGCTCCACAGCAATAAAACTCACAGTAATGTGTGCTGTATGTATAAGTAGTATCTCTCATTTCTGTGTACTCTTTCCCACCCGTCACACATCTTTGAGTCCTTTCCTCCGTCCGTCTCTCTCTCTGACTCCTCTGTGACTCATCTCTCATTCATTCCTCTATGTGACTCCTCTCACCCCTCTTTCTGTACTCCTCTCTCATCCCTCGCTCTCTCTGTACTCCTCTCTCATCCCTCGCTCTCTCTGTACTCCTCTCTCATCCCTCGCTCTCTCTGTACTCCTCTCTCATCCCTCGCTCTCTCTGTACTCCTCTCTCATCCCTCGCTCTCTCTGTACTCCTCTCTCATCCCTCGCTCTCTCTGTACTCCTCTCATCCCTCGCTCTCTTTGTACTCCTCTCTCATCCCTCGCTCTCCTGTACTCCTTCTCATCCCTCGCTCTCTCTGTACTCCTCTCATCCCTCGCTCTTTGTACTCCACTCATCCCTCTCTCTGTACTCCTCTCATCCTTCGCTCTCTGTACTCCTCCCTAATCCCTTGCTCTCTGTACGCATCCCATCCCTCACTCTTTCTGTACTCCTCTCTCATCTCTCGCTCTGTACTCCTCAATCATACCTCGCTCTCTCTCTGTACGCCTCTCATCCCTCGCTCTTTTTGTACTCCTCTCTCATCCCTCACTCTCTCTGTACGCCTCTCTCATCTCTCGCTCTGTACTCCTCAATCATACCTCGCTCTCTCTCTGTACGCCTCTCATCCCTCGCTCTTTTTGTACGCCTCTCTCATCCCTCTCTCTGTACTCCTCTCATCCCTCTCTGTACTCCTCTCATCCCTCTCTGTACTCCTCTCATCCCTCACTCTCTTTGTACTCCTCTCATCCCTGTGACTCCTGTCTCTCTGTGACTCCTCTTCCATTCCCCCTCTTCACCCCCCTTTCAATCCCCCTCTTTCATTCCACCCCTCTCTTTCATCCCCCTCTCTCCCTCTCTTTCATTCCTTCTCTCTTTCATTCCCCCTCTCTCATTCCCCTCTCTCATTCATCCCCTCTCTCATTCATCCCCCTCTCTCTCTTTCATCCCCTCTCTCTCTTTCATCCCCCCTCTTTCATCCCCTCTCTCTCTTTCATCCCCCCTCTTTCATCCCCTCTCTCTCTTTCATCCCCTCTCTCATTCATCCCCCTCTCTCATTCATCCCCCTCTCTCATTCACCCCTCTCTCATTCATCCCCTCTCTCTCTTTCATCCCCTCTCTCTCTTTCACCCTCTCTCTCTTCATCCCCCTCTTTCATCCCCCTCTCTCTCTTTCATCCCCCTCTTTCATCCCCCTCTCTTTCATCCCCTCTTCATTCATCCCCTCTCATTCATCCCCTCTCTCATTCATCCCCTCTCATTCATCCCCCTCCTCATTCATCCCCTCTCTCTCATTCACCCCTCTTTCATCCCCTCTCTCTCTTTCATCCCCTCTCTCTCATCCCCCCTCTCTTTCTTTCATCACCTCCTCTCTTTCTTTCTTCACCTCCTCTCTCTTTCTTTCATCACCTCCTCTCTCTTTCTTTCATCACCTCCTCTCTCTTTCTTTCATCACCTCCTCTCTCTTTCTTTCATCACCTCCTCTCTCTTTCTTTCATCACCTCCTCTCTCTTTCTTTCTTCACCTCCTCTCTCTTTCTTTCATCACCTCCTCTTTCTTTCATCACCTCCTCTCTCTTTCATCACCTCCTCTCTCTTTCATCACCTCCTCTCTCTTTCTTTCATCACCTCCTCTCTCTTTCATCACCTCCTCTCTCTTTCATCACCTCCTCTCTCTTTCTTTCATCACCTCCTCTCTCTTTCTTTCATCACCTCCTCTCTCTTTCTTTCATCACCTCCTCTCTCTTTCATCCCCTCTCTCTCTTTCATCACCTCCTCTCTCTTTCTTTCATCACCTCCTCTCTCTTTCATCACCTCCTCTCTCTTTCTTTCATCCCCCTCTCTCTCTGTGTCTGTGATCCCTCTTCCTGTCTTGTCTGTTTATTGTCCCCCCTGCATGCTGCCCCCCCTCCTTCCGAATGAGTTCAGAGGGAGAGCTGCGGGGTGGGGATAAGGGGTGAAGGTAAATTACAAAAAAAAAGCTGCCCGGGTGAATCATCAGCTGGGGAAGCTTACCTTTCTCCCTGGCTGCTGCTCAGCTGCTCTCCTTACCAGTCGCCTTCCTTCCACATGGCTGGAAACAGGAAGAGGTGCTGGAGGATGGGGAGGAGCAGCTGTGTCTCACTGAGCAGCTGATGAGCGACACCTAGTGGCTGCTCTGCCCAAAATACTCCTGCGCATTTAACAACACGGTGGGGCCGCTTGAGAGGATCGGCTTCATCACGCTGTGTGTGTGTGCTGTGTGTGTGCGCGCGTGGCAGATCTGTCGGACGGCCGGTGGCTCCTCTATTCTTGGGGCAGCTGTGGGCCTATTTAATGGAAGGGGTATGGAGCGGCCGCTCCATCCGCCCCTACGTTAATCCGGCCCTGCCCACCACTATTGCTACATATTCGGTCACAGCAGATGCCTCCTGCTGGAGGTGCGGATCACAGCGCGCTGACCTCTTGCATATATGGTGGTCCTGCCCAGTGCTGCAACCCTTCTGGACACTGGTTCACGATGCCATTAGCAAAATTTCTGACACTCCACCTTCCTATACACCAGCGGCCATGCTGCTCCACCACACACCGCTACCTGTGGACACCTACAGAAACTCTCTTGATATTCGTCTACTGAACGCCGCCAAAAGCGGTGGTACCCAGACACTGGAAATCCCCGATAGCCCCCACTTTTCGAGAATGGCTAGATGAAGTCCAACGTATCAGGGACATAGAGGATCTGTTGCACCAATCCTCCGACACCCTCCGCCAAACCACCTGCGGCGTTGGTTTTATTGGTCTACACCAGCCTGCCCACACCTCGCAACTCAGTAGATCTCCCTTGACCGCAATTGAATAACAAATGACTGGCCAACCCCCTAGCCCACACTCTTTTCTTTTATTCCCTTGTCACAGGTTATATCCTTACCTTTTTACTAAATTTGTATTATATATGTGTTCATGTATGATGTTCAATGAGACGCCGTATCGAAAATACGCACTTTATTATCTGATACATACGTCCCAAATAACTTGCGACTGTTTGAATATGTGGCAATGCACTTAGTTTCATGTAATGTATGTTTCAAAAAACTTAATATGTTTTTCAATCTACTTTCTTATCTTAAAACCTTCCTAATAATTCCCAACTCCTAGTTTATTGAATAAATCCTTAGACATTAGGGTTATTCACAAAGCACCAAAATGTCGCTGACATTTCAGTGCTCTCTTGTTCCCTGCACTTCGTGGGAATCAAATTTCCCCACCCTGCGGTGAATTCTTCATTCACCGCAGGGTCCCCAGAGTTCAGGGAAAAGCCGCTGAATGAAAGAAAAAGCCGCAAAACTGCCGAAATGATCAGATCCGATAAGTTATCCGATCTGATCCGATAATCCGCTGCAAACCCACTGAACCCGTCCGGAAAAAGCCAACAATCCACCGTAAACAGCGACGACCAGTGGCCTGGAAAAAGGCGTCAAGCTGACGAATGGGACGGATGGACATTGAAAGTGTCAAAATTTAAACACTGTTTGCAAACAAACTACTGAACGAAAATGTCTGGTATTTATATATAAGGTCCTATGAATGATAATAAAAAGGTCTGTTACAGAAAAAAGAAACCGCTATTTAAAAAAACCAGAAAAATAATTTGGCTGAAAAAAATCCCCAAAAATGCCTAAAAGATCCTAAAAAAATCAATAAATAAGGAGACTTTTTACTGCAGATTAAAAGAATAAAAAGAGTTTATCAGATATTGAATAAAAAAACACAAATATTTTTAACATTGAAGCCTATGGGATTTGCCTGATTAAACCTGTCTAATGAAACCACCGAACACAAGGGAATTTCTCTGATATTTTACTGCTGTTCGGTGTCCTGTGAATAGAGTAACCATTGCTTTTCTATGGGGATTTTACTGCTGTCGAACAGCACTATACTTCCTGGCAATTCGCCAAAATTTGGCGATCTGCCTACTTTCTGAATGGCCACGTAATGGCACAGTACGGGGAAATTCCCTCCGGGGCCAGATCGACTCTTTGAATAACCAAGTCGTCAAGAATACTTTCATCAGTTTCTTTAATGCTTTTACTTGTTGAAGTCGCTGGGCTAGATATTTTACGTAAGAACTCTGTCAGAAAAATACTTTTTACCATGATAACATAGGTTTCCCACATTCCCCTAAAATAGTATTTTAAACCACTGTTGCTTCAAAGAGTTAGTAACCACAGTGTTAACTTAAAAAAGAAAACATCAAAGGGGATCAGGCAAAACCTGTTAAAAGCTTCTGTAAAGAACTGTCAGTTCTCATGCATGAATGATTAATTATTTTGTCACTTTCAGGAAGGTGAACCTTGTATTCACTATATCCTATCAAACATGGTGATATGTTTCTGTAAATACCTCTTTATGTTGACCAATCATCAACTATTTCCCAAAACTGACTTTACAACCATTGTACTGAACCATAGAACTAATGACAGTAATAATAATATATTTATTTATTTAGAAAGGATTTTACCAGGAAGGATACATTGAGATTTCTCTCATTTTCAAGTATGTCCTGGGTTCAAGAACATTGAATGGTTACAGAAATACAAAATAGTAAAATGCAAGATATTAACACAAAACTAAATATACAGATTAACAGAAAAATAAATATGTAGGAAATAAAGTCATTATGTTACATGTTTACAGGTGCATTCCGTATTGAGGTATGTTAATAGGGAACTCTTAAGACTGGGGGAAGATTTGATGGCGTCTGGGAGGTTATTCCATATTTGCAGTGCTCTGCAGGAAAATGAGGATCGAGCCACAATGAGGATCGAGCCACAATAACAGTGATCCACTACCAGGTTTGATTAATTAAATAAAAATAACACAGAACAGAACTGGACAAAAAGATAAAATAAACAGCACAGTAGAATAAAAATAAAACATGTTTATGTGTAGACTGTTATTTACGTATATGTATATAAAAAAGAAAATCTACACAATATTATCTTTTTATTAATCTGTTTATATTTTACAGAAAAAATACAAGGTAAAAGTTTTTCAGTATTACCATATTCGATAGAGTGATTATTAAAATTACTATACAGATATTAAAGTAAAAATACATTTGTTTGTCCCATAGATTTGTAAAAAGACAGAATAGTCAAACCCCTTAGTTATATATATATATATATATATAAACTGAAATGGAATGCGTTTCTGAGAATGTAGAGAATATTTCACTTTATTTATGCCAAACTAGAATACTCTGTCCGTCCAAGTAATGCATAATTAATCATTTTGCCTAATCAAATAACAAGTGAAATAACCCAGGACATACTTGAAAACGAGAGAAATCTCAATGTATCCTTCCTGGTAAAATACTTTATAAATAAATAAATTAGTTAATTAATAATTTTGCTAACCTGAAAGTGTAATTGTGTTGCAGCCCTTCAGGAGCAGGTTGGATAACACGGATATCAGCAGATGTAGTCAGTAACACAACCTTCTAAGGGCACTATTCCATAGTTGGTGCTAATATAACGTGTGTAATCGTTTAGGCTGGCGGCACACACGCGTACAGGTACTGCGTACAGTGCGTCCTTTACGGACGCACATTTTGACAGGAGATATTGTGTTAGACAGACGATTAGAAGTTATAAATGACAATCAGAAGATGGCAGATGCTTCAGTGTGCCGGCCTTCGCTCTTGCGCAAATACTCACGTACACAGGAAGCAGCACCTAGTTCCTACAGGACGCCTAGCTTTTTCACGTCCATGCCATTTTTGCATCCGTAGCAATATGCAAATGCTGTGCGTGAACAAGAGCACAGTTGCATCGTTCGGTGTTCTTCATTGACTCCAGCAAAAAGCTACCACGGACGGCAAATTGCGCACACAGGCAGATGCAAAAAATCCGCTCATGTGCCGCTGTTAGATTTTTATTTCCTGTATGAAATATAATAAATATTTTGTCTTGAAAAGCCTGTTCTGATAAAATGGATTGTAAAATCACCCCCCCTTTCATTTTGATTGTCAAATTCTGTATGTAGACAGTCTTTTCCTACATAGGAGATGTTGGCCTGCAGGAATTTAGCTGCATTTCCTGTTTTTGTCTTTGTTACATGATGTAGAAATGTATCTGCTCTGATTAGTTGTTATATCACACTCCTATGTGGGGTGGGATAGGAATCTCTTTTCTACAATGAACGTTTCTATTGGATGTTAAAATAATAAACTGTTCTGACTATCATTTTGATATTCAGACGTGAAACGGCCATATCCCGGTGTGGTTGGTTTTATTGTCTCCTCTGATCAGTGTAGCGCAGCGCCTTACTTCATTTTTGATATATCAGCATGAAATGACAGACTATTTGGGATTCCAATTATGGTAATTATAATAGGAAAATTGTTTTGTTTGCTTAAAGTTATAATTTAACAATTGGTGTCAGTGAGAAGTGGAATTTGCCTTTCAAATGTACCTTGTTTACATTTGCTTGTTCAGATTTTGCGAACTTGCCTCCAGGTTTGGTTTTTGTTTATTTTCCTTGAAGTTAAAGCTATGTTTGAGAGCTTGTTGTTTTTTTTATTTTGGTTGCAAGGATGGACGTTCTTTTGTTTTTCTTGGTTTACACTCACCTGGAGGGATGATCTAAGAATCTAGGATCATGCCTTAAGTTGTTCGAGATGCTGTTTTTGTTTGTTTATCTTAACATAGAGAGCTGTTAATGAGCGGTGACTCACTCATTGTTATGTTGATGTACCCTGTGGAAGCTCTAGTGCTGAGTGGAGTGTAGGAGTGGTTGTAGCTCCGTTGTGGAGTTGTAACTCCGTTCTTTGTCTATCTGTATTGTACCTCCGTTCTGGAGTTTCTCACTCGTCCAAACATGCTTGTAAAAAAGCATTTTGATTTAATTAATTAGATCTGTCTAATTTCCTCTCATATAGCAAGATGGTTTTATCTCCCATTGAGAGACATTTTTTCTTTTTCCTCTCTTCTTTTTTTTGCGCGCTGCTGCCATTTTTTTTGCGCATTACTGTATGTTTTCGCGTTGTCTTATTTTATAACCTAATTTTTTCTATTGCTTAGCAATAGAAAAAAAAAAGAACAGGAAATGGAGACAATAGGGATTTACTTTTACAGTAACTTTCAATCGCCCTGCTAGCTAATTTTTTTTCTTCTCATAAACTCTTGTAGAAAAAGTTCTTTCTTTGTTTTTATTAATAGTTTTCTATTTGCCTTATGTAGTAGCTAATGATGTAAATTGAAAAATGTATTTAGCTGTGAGTTCTGGAATGTGTCTTATTTTCATGCTATAATGGGATATGTAGTTATTTTAGTTGTTCTGTTAGGATGTTATGATGGGATTTTGTTTATGTGCTATGAGTATCTATTAGGGATCATTGGACAGTATATACCAAATAACATATATCTAATGCCTTAAATATATAATAGTAATTAAATTCTGGAACTCTTAGTTCTTTGTAAAGACTGTAGCTTGGCTGTTGTGGAATTGGGCGCGGTTTGAGCGCGTTCGGCGTGCGTACAGATGTGGAAAGAAAAATCCCAAAAATTGTGGGAGTTAGATTTAGTGTAAGGGATGATAAAGGTTGATGTACAATATAAAAACTATTTTGTGTATTAAGGTGTTGGGCGTCGTCCATCTGCCTTAATAGAAGCTATAAATTTTCCCAAAAGAGGCGTGGTCGGTTATTTTTTTTTCTGGTCTTTGAGTCCAGCACAAAGGGATTGACCACACCTTAATATAGGTTACATGTTTTGCATAAGGGACGTGCATTATTATTGTTATTCTTTATTTATAAAGCGCCGGCATATTCCACAGCGCTGTACAATAGGCACAGTGTATGCCTGTGTAGTCTTCTTTGTTTATGGGCGAATGATAATCTCTATTGAAGACATAATAATAATGATATTTGAGTCCCCTATTGAATAATTGCCAAAATGGCTGACTGAAGTCATTTACAGGTTCTGTAACCTGTACAATGGAATATATATAGGTTGTCATAATACAGTGGGCAAAGAGGTCCTGTTTAAAAGATTACAATCTAAAAGGATAGAGTGATATTGAAGAATTAGAGT
Source organism: Leptobrachium leishanense (assembly GCA_009667805.1). Classification (NCBI taxonomy): domain Eukaryota; kingdom Metazoa; phylum Chordata; class Amphibia; order Anura; family Megophryidae; genus Leptobrachium; species Leptobrachium leishanense. Next base: position 177,432,566 of record CM019065.1, read on the forward strand.
TAAAGTTTATGTAGAAAGTGCCTACAGGTTTTGTAGCGCTGTACAAAGGAATGTTAAAGTATGTATGTTAGTACCTAGAAGAGATAAGAGGGAAAGGAGATCAGGCAGATTCATTGGGTATTCAGGTGATAAGTGGGAATAGAAGGTTTTGTTTTCCTTTAGAAAACATTTGATTAATTTGGTCATATTGCTAATTGGGGATCGGTGTATATAAATAATTGATAATTATCTTTAGTCTTAATTTTTAACATGCCCTTCTATACTTTCTTTCCCAGTTTATGACATTTGTGTTATGTGTTTTTTTATTTGAATATACAAGAGAATTTAAGGAAAAATGGTGACCGTTGCAAAAGTAAAAAAAAAAGTTTTTCACATTCTTCTCCTAGCCCCCTCCATTTTGTCTCTCTCATGACCCCACTTTTCTTTGTGTCCAAATTTGGTGCATTTTTCAAAATGGATTCCTGGTTTCTTTAAAGTATTTTAACCATGTAATTTTAATTAAAATATTAATAACCTGTGAAAGTTTTTTTTTCCAATTTTTTTTTACTTTAGGTGGCAATTACCCACGCATGCCAACGTATATATTGCAGCTGATGTTGATCAAGCTAGATGGAAGATTATTTGATACCAATATCGGTATAGCTATTGGAATTTAAGGAAATTTACTCAAATACACATTATCATTTTACATTACAATGTTACATCCACCGGATAACAAGAAAGGAATTATCAGACACCAGGCAATAAAACATTCTAATGAAAGGAGTTGTATTTCATTTTAAATAATTTTATCAATAACTCATCGATAACTCATGCGATTAAAGAACATCATTGATTTGGAAATAAAACTTAAGACACATCAATTACTGACATAAGTTTCACAAAACAGTTATATTTTGAACCAATAAGACAGAAGACAAAGAAAGAAGAACAATAATGTATTTTCTATATGTTGATGGATTATCATTGTGTTGTCTAAGTGATAATTATTCTGTATCTTTTATTATTTTATGTTTTATTATTTTTGTTGTTTGGTTACAATATTTATTTTATAATGGATTTTACCAGGAAGGATACATTGAGATTTCTCTCGTTTTCAAGTATTTTCAATATTGTTCAACTTCCCTGACACATTTAGGATTATTGGAGATCACATCCAATTAAAATTAGAGTTATTTAATGTATCTAGGAACATATAATTTAATGCATTTGCATAAATACGTTTCATGACATATATAGTGGTAAATGGAACATAGTTTAATTCAGGTCTAAATGATTGTAGGAAAGTTTTAGTTCGGTTAAATTATAAGTTGTTTTTATAATTTTTTTTTATTTTATTTAAGATTGGTGTGTTTTATAGACACCAGTTTTGATTCAAAACACCAAACAAGAATGGATAGGATATCGATAAATTATTTTTTGATATATTAAAATGGGTGCAGTATGCACTTCGGCTATTTCCCTTTTGAGCCAAAGTTGCATATATATATTTTTCTCTAATGCAAGGAGTCAGAAGTAGTATGATTTTCTTTTTTTGTTCCGTGAGGCCCATAGGCTTTACGGGGAAATTTTAAAATTTATTATCTGTGTCTTTTCTTGTGTAATTAACATATTTTTATTGTTTTCGAGCACTTGAGAGTGACAATGAATGAATGTGTATATGATTAGTGGGTATACCATATTTTATTTTTTATTTCTTTATTTTTGCTAAAACCGTATCACATCTTCATCATCACAAGAAATGACAGTCACAATAACTGCATATGGAACGAATCATGGACATTTTGTGTCAAGGACAAAGGTCACAGGTAAAAAGCAACCAGCAAAAAGAGACAGCCATTCAATGATTATGCGTCTCAAGCTGGGATGTTGAAAAGGACCAAACCTTGATCTTGCACTTTGGACTACGGTATTGGATTATGAGATTATTTTTTTATTTAATTCCCTAGATAAGTGTGAGAAAATATTAGATTTGGGAAAATGAGAATGTATTTCTTGAGAGTGTGTGTGAATGCAGGTGTGTATGCGGTATGTGGAGTGAAGATGAACATAGGAAAACACACAGATATAGATCTGACTCATGTTGATTATTAGATAAATGAACTTTTACATTCAGGTTATTATATTTTTTTGTTCAGTGAAGTACGTTTTGGGAAATGGGAATAAGTTAGTTAATGTATAGGTAAGGTATTTTGGTCCAGGCTCCAAGTGTGGTTCGCTGGAAGAGTGAATCTAGATAGATAAGTGTATTTTATGCTTATAAAGGGTCTCCTTGAGGAATCCCTTTCCTATATCGTAAAGGTAGTGAGGTATTTTAGGAGTAATTACCAATTTTTCTTCCCTCTGAGCATCTAGAATGATCTAAAGGTCTTAGGTGAGGACACTGTGGCCTCAGGTATAATTAGTTTAATTGCCTAAGTTTGGTTTATCTTTTGGATGATCACAGGTGATATGTGATCAAAGGAAAGAATTGTTAGATTTTAATTTCCTGTATGAAATATAAGAAATATTTTGTCTTGAAAAGCCTGTTCTGATAAAATGGGCTGTGAAATCCCCCCCCCCTCCATTTTGATTGTCAAATTCTGTATGTAGACAGTCTTTTCCTACATAGGATGTTGGCCTGCAGGAATTTAGCTACATTTCCTGTTTTTGTCTTTGTTACATGATGTAGAAATGTATCTGCTCTGATTGGCTGTTATATCACACTCCTATGTGGGGTGGGATAGGAATCTCTTTTCTACAACAAACGTTTTTATTGGATGTTGAAATAATAAACTGTTCTGACTATCATTTTGATATTCAGATGTGAAACGGCCATATCCCGGTGTGGTTGGTTTTATTGTCTCCTCTGATCAGTGTAGCGAAGCGCCTTACTTCATTTTTGATATATGTGCAAGAAATGACAGACTATTTGGGATTCCAATTATGGTAATTATAATAGGAAAATTGTTTTGCTTGTTTAAAGTTATAATTTAACAGCCTCCAGCCTTAATGTTTGCCATTGAGAAATAAGTTTAATGTTTGCCATCGATATTCTTATCCTGATGCTACACTTGGGAGAAATGTGTTGTGTTTTGCAGCTTGCGCAAGCCTACTAGACTTAAACACTTCCCATTCCAAACATGGGGAGCGTAATATTTTTTAGCGTTTCAATAAATTAGGTATTACAAAGTGCAGGTGCAAATTACCGTTGGGACGCACAAACAAAATTTTAGTGAGTCCTAAGACCGGGGTCAGACAAGCGCACTACTTGCGCTCATATTGACGTGCCTCCCGGCCTTCCGTCGCAACATTGTGACACTTCGACGGGGTCAGCCACACGCTATAGCGCGTGGATGAATTGCGCATGCTACAGTGGATGTGCTGCGACCGTACAGAAAGCCCACCCGTCGAATAACTATGACACGCATTCGACGGGCTGCAAAGCGCAATTGTCCATAGGAGGATCGAGCCATGCAGCGCTGAGTGCACTAACTGCAAGGTGGCTACAGGGGCATCAGAGTGGAAGGAACATCCACCTTCACAAACATTCCTTCCGCTCTTAAAAACGGTCATCTGAACCCAGCCTAAAGGCTGGTGTTAAATGATTCTGTAAATGCAAAATGCAAATGCAAAATCATTTAGAGCCCCCTATAAACCCACACATAAAATCACATACTCACCTATCATCCCACGGCGAGAAGGGTGGCCCAATGAGCTGAGTGAGACTGGAGAAAAATAATTCCCAATCTCCCTCTTCGTTGACTTGGCAGCGCTGCGCAATGTTAAGAGAGCAAGATTGCGAAGGCCATAAAGCACAACCCTCCATGGGGTGATACTTACGGTGGCTCGGAAGCGGTACCACAAGTATCACTGTGGTTAGTGTTGCATTCTGGGGCGAGGTGTGCGAGGTTTGCTAGTGCCTGTCCCAGAATACCACGATAACATGGTGACGCTATTCTGCAGTCCTGTACAAAGGTGCAAAGGGTAAAGACAGGACAATTCTACAATACATACAGGAGGCTGGTCAGTATTCCTGCTTGCAGATATAGGAGGAAATGAGGGCCCTATTCCCGTGGGTACTTACAAATCTAGAAAACATGTTAACATCTCAGGCATCATGTCCATGGTGCTAAAACTTGTGGGTATGTTCTGGAGCCAGATGTGAATGAAATTTGCTTGCAACAAACAAATTTGATTTGCAACAATACTGCATAGCTGCAGATCCTATTAACACGATGTTGGGGTGTCTGCTGCTGCTATAAACAGGAGGGGATAAAAAGAATAGTCAACCTGCCTTTTCTCTCATTTTCAAGTATGTCCTGGGTGGTGACTACAGGTGCTTCTCAATAAATTAGAAGGTCGTGGAAAAAGTTAATTTATTTCATTAATTCACTTCAAATTGTGAAACTTGTGTATTAAATAAATTCAATGCACACAGACCGAAGTAGTTTAAGTCTTTGGTTCTTTTTAATTGTGATGATTTGGCTCACATTTAACAAAAACCCACCAATTCCCTATCTCAACAAATTAGAATACTTCATAAGTCCAATAAAAAAAACAATTTTAGTGAATCGTCGGCCTTCTGGAAAGTATGTTCATTTACTGTAAATGTACTCAATACTTGCTAGGGGCTCCTTTTGTTTTAATTACTGCCTCAATTCGGCATGGCATGGAGGTGATCAGTCTGTAGCACTGCTATGGAAGCCCAGGTTTCTTTGACAGTGGCCTTCAGCTCATCTACATTTTTTGGTCTCTTGTTTCTCATTTTCCTCTTGACAATACCTCATCGATTCTCTATGGGGTTCAGGTCTGGTGAGTTTACTGGCTAGTCAAGCACACCAACACCATGGTCATTTATTATTATTATTATTATTGTCATCATTTATATAGCGCCAACAGTTTCAGCAGTGCTTTACAATAACCAAAGGGAACGAAATACAAATAAACGGACGTAAGATGGAAACAAGAGGTGTAGAGGGCCCTGCTCATAGGAGTTTACAGTCTAGAGGGATTAGGGGTTGAGGAAGACAAGAGGAATCTCACTAGATAGCAGGATCATTAGTGTCAGTGGTTTGGGAATGGTGGGGCCATAAGAGCGGCTTCAATCAAGTGTGAGTAGGTGAGCAGAGGGATAAGTTGCATCAGTGATGTGGTACGCTAATCTGAAGAGGTGGGTTTTGAGGGATTTCTTGAAGGCCTGAAGATTAGGGGAGAGTTTGATAGGGCGAAGCAAGTGATTCCAGAGGACTGGTGCAGCCCTTGAGAAGTCCAGGAGGCGAGAGTTGGTTGTGCGTGTGTAAACCGATGACAGGTTGAGATCACCTGCTGAACGGAGTTGTCTAGATGGGACGTGCTTGCGGAGTAACAAAGACATGTAGGGAGGGGTTGAGTTATTGAGTGATTTGAATGTGCGCATCAGTATTTTAAACTGTATCCTGAAACGTACAGGAAGCCAGTGGAGGGACCGGCAGAGTGGGGACGTATGTGAGGTGTGTTTAGTGAGAAAAATAAGCCTTGCCCCTGCATTCATTACAGATTGCAAAGGGGCAATACGGGAGTTGGGGAGGCCAATAAGGAGCGAGTTGCAGTAGTCAAGTCGTGAAATGACAAGAGCGTGAACCAGCACGTTTGCGGTATCTTGTGTGAGAAAGGGACGGACACGGGCAATGTTTTTGAGTTGATAATAACAGGATTTGGTCACTGTCTGGATGTGGGAAGAGAATGTTAGGTCAGAGTCAAAAGTGACACCAAGGCAGCGAGCTTGGGGTGTTGGGCTAATGGGTGTTCCATTTACTCGTAGAGAGATGGATGGTATTGGGATCTTCTTGGAGGGAGGGATGACGAGAATTTCAGTTTTGGCAAGATTGAGTTTAAGGAAGCGGGAAGCCATCCAATTTGAGACAGTGGAGAGACAGTCAGTGACTCGATCCAGGAGACCTGGAGAGAGGTCAGGGGAGGAGAGGTAAATTTGGGTGTCATCAGCGTATAGGTGGTACTGGAATCCAAAAGGAGCTGATTAGTTTGCCTAGAGAGGCTGTGTAGACTGAGAAAAGTAAAGGGCCCAGTACTGAACCTTGAGGCACCCCAACAGAGACAGGCTGCCGGGAGGAGGTACTTCCAGTAAATGAGACACTAAACGATTGTTGGGACAGGTAGGAAGCGAACCATGAAAGAACAGTACCTTGAAGGCCTATATCACTAAGAGTTTGAAGGAGGATTGAGTGGTCAGTTTCGCAAGAGCCATTTCTGTTGAGTGCAGTGAGCGAAAGCCAGATTGTAGAGGGTCAAGGAGAGAGTGGGTGTTGAGGTAGTCAGACGGGCGTACACAAGCTTTGAGGAGTTTGGAGGCGAAAGGGAGCAGGGAAATGGGGCGGTAGTTGGAGGGAGCAGTCGGATCCAGAGATGGTTTTTTTAGGATTGGGACTACTGTGGCATGTTTAAGGACAGATTAAAGGTGTGGGTCAAGGATGGTACAAGAGAAACGGAGAGTGTTTTGGCAAGATGTGAGGGAACGGGGGTCGAGGGGGCAGGTACTGGGATGAGAGGATCGTAGTAGTTTAAGGACCTCTTGTTCAGTAGCTGAAGGGAACGAGTTAATCATGTGCGGATGGACAAGGTTAGCATCTTCCCGCATGGGTGAAGATGGCATTGTGGAGATTTCAGTTCTTATCTGTTCAATTTTTGCATTTAACCAACTTTTGGCAGTGTGGGCAGGTGCCGAATCCTGCTGGAAAATGAAATGTCCTGGGTGGCGAGTATGCACCGTTAGGTGTCTTGCCCAAGGACACTTACTAGAGAGGTACCCTTGCTGGGATTCAAACCTGTGTCAGGAGCACAGGCAGCTCCCTCTAGTGGCAGATGCAGAGTATGACAGGCACAGGCAGCTCCCTCTAGTGGCGGATGCAGAGTATGACAGGCACAGGCAGCTCCCTCTAGTGGTGGATACAGAAAATGACAAGCACAGGCAGCTCTCTCCTGGTGGATACAGAGTAGGACAGGCACGGGCAGCTCCCTCTAGTGACGGATACAGAGTATGACAGGCCCAAATTTTTTTTTTCTTTTCTCTATCATATTTAAAAAAAAAAATAATAGTAAAGTATATGATATGATGAAAATAATTGTATCTTTAGAAAGCCCATTTAACCGTGAGAAAAACGGTATGCAATATGTGTGGGTACATAAATGAGTAAAAGATAATTTACAGCTAAACACAAACCAGAAAGTTAGTTAATATCTGTGTATATCTGGCTCTGATACCAGCCACTGACCTCACCGCTTGTCCCTGATCTAGTGGGATATTTTTATTTGTGGGATTGATTCAGATATCTGCAATTTAGAATTCGAAGCGATTCAAATTTCTGATAATTCTAAGTCTAATATTTTAAAAGAGGAAACATGAGACGATTTGGAATGATGTTTCTTGTGGCCTCATAGATATTTCCAGCAGATTATGTGCTCTATTCCAGTAATATCATATGCGTCTTGTCTCAGAGCATTTATGCATATTGTTAAACCTATTTTTTATCATTTCAATATCCTGAGATGTCTGTCCTCTTCATTTTACCTTGCCCTGGTTACAACGTATGGTTTATCCTTCTACGGGCTACATTACATACTTGTTGCTAACGTTAGCGCTCACCTGCGTGAGAATTAATGTTAGCCCTGGTGGCCCTAAACGTGGGGCGCACCATATTACAATCCAAACGTTTGGTACCTTGCGCTTTTCAGCGCGAGGTTACTGTACTTTGCGCTCCCTATACTTAACATGGGGAGCGCAAAGTGTTAATCAGCGTTAGGATTACAAAGTCCTAAACGCTGATTAACGTCCGGCTGCGGTTAGCAAAAAGTTAACCACAGCCAGGACTTGGTGCTAACGGATTCCGCTGGTGCAGAATCTGTTAGCACCAGCCAAAAACCCCCCAAAGAAAATTCAGATACTCACTTCCTATCCCGCGGCGTCTGCCTGCCCAGCGTGAGCAGGGAGAGACTGGGGAAAAAGTCCCAGTCTCCCCCTGTGGATCACTATGCCAACCTGCCAGATCTCACGAGGCGATACGCGGCAGGTCATGTGACCGGCGCTGTTTGCTCAATGGAGTCCTATGGACTCCATGGAGTGGATGCGCGCGGCGGCGCTTAGCGCCCGTTAACAATGCAGGCAGCTTTTTAAGCGCCTGCATTGTAATATCGCACAAAAATGGGGGCACAAAAGGAGAAACCTGCAGGCGCAGGTTTTTCTTTGTGTCCCCGTTTTAGTGTGATATATGTAATGTAGACCAATGTGTTTTAGTTTTGACTTTACACATACAAGTTCCTTAGTGCCACATTTTTTGCATGTGGTAAGCATAATAAACTGAAATAAATAGGTGCCTATACAATTCATAATATTATATTGTCACGTGGCATGTGCGGTTCTGGTATGAGCCCAGCAGGCGGCGACACAGAGGGGAGGCCAGACAGGAATCACGCAATGAAGATTCTTTAATGAAACATAAATGGTCCTTAACTGCAGGCACTTGAAAGAACAAAGGAAATATATAAAGTCCAGGGAGAGTTCTTGACTGGAGAGTCTGAGGTTTGTGGGCAATGCAGTCCCAGACTGCAGACAGGGCCCACCAAGGAGAAGTCTGGACAGCGGACAGTGGTACCTTGATCAAAAGGTCAGACGGTGATGAACAACTGTAATCCATGGGTAGACAGATGGGTACTGGATACGTAGGATAAGCTGGTACAGGAAGAGCAGGTTTGCACACAACCAAGTGACCTCAGTCAGGGAGAACAATGCAGACCCACTGCTGGCTGGGTCTCTCTGCCTTTTATGGAGGCTTAATCATGGATGGGTCTCAGCTGGAAGTCCAGGGCTAGAAAAGGAAGACCCAGGCTGGAACTCCATGAGCCTGGTCAAGGTGCTGAGCCTTGGGAAAACCTGGACTGGAATCCAAGACAAAAGCATACCAGGACAAAGGCTGTTAGGATCAGGCTGTGCAATATAGGTACCCCGGGTGGACCGTGACAGTACCCCCCCCCTGACGGGTGCCCTCCAGGCACCGAGGCTGGAACAGGGGATGGAGCACAAATCACCACCCTCCAATGTACTCAGAGTCTGGATTGCCATAAACGTCACCATAAGCATGCAGGGCCCTCTCAAAATGTGGCAGGTTCTCTTTTCAGACCAACGTGCCATTGGATGCCCAGACGCAGCCCTCGGGAGCAAGACGTACAATGGGTGATGGGCCTTTGGCACGACCCGGTAGGGCAGCGCCCTTGGCAAGGCTCGATGGGGCAGCGCCCTCGGCAAGGCTCAGTAAGGTGGCACCCTTGGCGATGACCGGTGGGGCAGCGCCCTTGGTACGGCGGGGCAGCTCCCTCGGCGATGACTGGTGGGGCAGTGCCCCTGGCAAGGTTCGGTGGGGCAGCGCCCTTGGTACGGCGGGGCAGCGCCCTTGGTGATGACTGGTGGGGCAGCGCCCCTGGCAAGGTTTGATGGGGCAGCGACCTGGGTACAGCACGGCTCTGCGGCGACCTGGGTACAGCACGGCTCTTGCTGGGCAGTGAGCGGCTTGGCCTTACGGCGGCGTTGACGGCCCCATGGTGGTGACAGTTCTGGAGCTCCTGCGGAATGCAGGGCAGTGACAGTTCTGGAGCTCCTGCGGGATGCAGGGCAGTGACAGTTCTGGAGCTCCTGCGGGATGCAGGGCAGTGACAGTTCTGGAGCTCCTGCGGGATGCAGGGCAGTGACCGTTCTGGAGCTCCTGCGGGATGCAGGGCAGTGACAGTTCTGGAGCTCCTGCGGGATGCAGGGCAGTGACAGTTCTGGAGCTCCTGCGGGATGCAGGGCAGTGACAGTTCTGGAGCTCCTGCGGGATGCAGGGCAGTGACAGTTCTGGAGCTCCTGCGGGATGCAGGGCAGTGACAGTTCTGGAGCTCCTGCGGGATGCAGGGCAGTGACAGTTCTGGAGCTCCTGCGGGATGCAGGGCAGTGACAGTTCTGGAGCTCCTGCGGGATGCAGGGCAGTGACAGTTCTGGAGCTCCTGCGGGATGCAGGGCAGTGACAGTTCTGGAGCACCTGCGGGATGCAGGGCAGTGACAGTTCTGGAGCTCCTGCGGGATGCAGGGCAGTGACAGTTCTGGAGCTCCTGCGGGATGCAGGGCAGTGACAGTTCTGGAGCTCCTGCGGGATGCAGGGCAGTGACAGTTCTGGAGATCCTGCGGGATGCAGGGCAGCGACAACTGGAGATCCTGCGGGATGCAGGGCAGCGACAACTGGAGATCCTGCGGGATGCAGGGCAGCGACAACTGGAGATCCTGCGGGATGCAGGGCAGCGACAACTGGAGATCCTGCGGGATGCAGGGCAGCGACAACTGGAGATCCTGCGGGATGCAGGGCAGCGACAACTGGAGATCCTGCGGGATGCAGGGCAGCGACAACTGGAGATCCTGCGGGATGCAGGGCAGCGACAACTGGAGATCCTGCGGGATGCAGGGCAGCGACAACTGGAGATCCTGCGGGATGCAGGGCAGCGACAACTGGAGATCCTGCGGGATGCAGGGCAGCGACAACTGGAGATTCTGTGACGTGCAGGGCAGCGACCTCCGTAGTCTGTGTCAAAGCAACCTCCATGGACATATAAGACTCCGAATCTGTGGGCAAGGTAGGTTCCATGTCCATGGGTTCAACGTCAACAGGCTCAGATGGCGGGGTCTCCAAGTTATCAGAGAGGGAGTCATCCTCTGTACTCTCCACATCAGAGAAGGCTTCCCTAAATTCAGGTCTCTTAGATCTGGGTACCGGAGTATGGCAAGACTTGCCAACTGTGGTAGCCTGGCGAGGCCTAGCAGGAGTAGAGACTGGGTGAGGCTTGGCTGTGGGCTGGCAAAGCTTGACAGCAGCTTGGCGAGACTTGGCAGGATTAGAGACTGGGCAAGACTTGGCCGTGACCTGGCGAGGCTTGATAGCAGCTTGGCGAGGGCTGGCAGAGACAGGGTGCTGTCGAGCTTTGGCACTTGGAGTTCTCTTGGACATTGATGGCAAGGACTCAGCAGGTAATGTCTTTTTGCTTTTAGCATGCACAGACACAGGAGGAGCAACCAGCCGAGAAGCAGGAGTAACAGGGTTGACTCTGGTCTGTGATGAGGATGGCTTGGGTGGGCGCACAGGGCACAAAGATGAAATGTGAGCCCGCACTACAATAAAAGCACAGTCCCAAAGACCTCCTCCTGGAGCGTTCCTCCTCAGACAAGGGTCTCCTGCAGCCAGACATAGAAGTTGAAGAGCGCACCTTAGGTGAGGTGCCCCTTAATCCTTGCAGCACTTTAAGCAACATAGAGTCCAGTTACTGCAGGAAGTTCTCCACAGCCATTTTCATGGATGCCACCACCGCCTGTATCACCGCAGACTCGTAATAAGATGGGGTCTGCATTCTGTCACGTGGCGTGTGCGGTTCTGGTATGAGCCCAGCAGGCGGCGACACAGAGGGGAGGCCAGACAGGAATCACGCAATGAAGATTCTTTAATGAAACATAAATGGTCCTTAACTGCAGGCACTTGAAAGAACAAAGGAAATATATAAAGTCCAGGGAGAGTTCTTGACTGGAGAGTCTGAGGTTTGTGGGCAATGCAGTCCCAGACTGCAGACAGGGCCCACCAAGGAGAAGTCTGGACAGCGGACAGTGGTACCTTGATCAAAAGGTCAGACGGTGATGAACAACTGTAATCCATGGGTAGACAGATGGGTACTGGATACGTAGGATAAGCTGGTACAGGAAGAGCAGGTTTGCACACAACCAAGTGACCTCAGTCAGGGAGAACAATGCAGACCCACTGCTGGCTGGGTCTCTCTGCCTTTTATGGAGGCTTAATCATGGATGGGTCTCAGCTGGAAGTCCAGGGCTAGAAAAGGAAGACCCAGGCCGGATCTCCATGAGCCTGGTCAAGGTGCTGAGCCTAGGGAAAACCTGGACTGGAATCCAAGACAAAAGCATACCAGGACAAAGGCTGTTAGGATCAGGCTGTGCAATATAGGTACCTCAGTAGGTACCCCGGGTGGACCGTTACATATATCTTCTGTTTTTATTGCAGAATTCAACTCAATTCAAGATTTGCTCTCATTGCCTAAACATAACCAAAGTTCTCATTTAACTATATTGAAAAATGCACTTTTAGACTTTGTTTATGAAGCCTCTCACACAGCAAAATTAGAGCTAAGATAAACAATGAAATAAGAGGACGCACAATGACATCAGAGCTGCAGAATAATACTGGAGGAGATTTTCTTTTAAAGCTTTAATAAATGTGTTTGCTGAAGTATCAAAAGAACTGAACAAGCAGACATGCTTGCCTGCCGCTGAATAAGAACATGTTTGTGCAGGCAAAGCTTGAAGATATTGTTTCCACATAGTTCTGTATTACCTAAAGATTGGCTGAACAACACTTTCAAGACACAATCAGCTCTGGGCGATGTTCGACTGCCAGCTGCAAAACAGGCAGAATGACAGAACAGTAATGGCTGCGGGATGTTTATTTTTAAAATGGATTTTGTTGCCATGTTAGTGGTCTCCTGTTGTTGAGTGGGAAGCTGGTCAACTGTAATGATCAGAAACTACATAAATACCAAGTACAGACTTCTATAGATAGATCCCATCAAATTATAAATGTCCAATACTTGTTTAATAAGTCTAGAAAGAAAATCAATATCACACAAGGGCAAATTACAGTCCTAACCTCAACATCTGAGGAAAGGGATTTAGGGGTTATTATTGCAGAGGATCTAAGGGTAAGTAGTCAATGTAATAGAGCAGTGAGAGAAAGGGGGGTTGTGAGGGTCCCCCCCTTTTCTCACTATAAGTATACAGGGTCATCCAGACGTGGACCCCTGGCTTGATGTGCCTAGAGGGGTGTCAGCTATACCCTCCTGACGAGGCCCAAGAAGGCCGAAACGATCGGCGGGGGTTGCTGCACCTCTCGTGCAGGTATGACGTCCTTGGCAATCAGCACTGGCCACCCTTTGTGGGTGAGAGCATGCTGATTTGCATATGGAGCATTCATCCCTGTAATGGCACATACAAGCTAAAACCTTGTGAGACCTGAGCGGGCCCCCACCGTAGAGCAGGCCACTAGTGCTGTTGCTCGTCCTCAGGATCCTCACACACACCCTTTTCTCACTATAAGTATACAGGGTCATCCAGACGTGGACCCCTTGCTTGATGTGCCTAGAGGGGTGTCAGCTATACCCTCCTGACGAGGCCCAAGAAGGCCGAAACGATCGTCGGGGTTGCTGCACCTCTCGTGCAGGGATGACGTCCTTGGCAATCAGCACTGGCCACCCTTTTTGGGTGAGAGCAGGCTGATTTGCATATGGAGCATTCATCCCTGTAATGGCACATACAAGCTAAAACCTTGTGAGACCTGAGCGGGCCCCCACCGTAGAGCAGGCCACTAGTGCTGTTGCTCGTCCTCAGGATCCTCAATGGATCCTCAGGATCCCCTTTTCTCACTCAATGTAATAGAGCAGCAGGAAATGCTGGCAGAATGCTTGGTTGTGTAGGGAGAGGTATTAGCAGTAGGAAAAGGGAAGTGCTCGTGCCACTGTACAGACCACTGGTGAGACCTCACTTGGAGCACTGTGTGCAGTACTGGAGACCGTATCTCCAGAAGGATATAGACATCTTAGAGAGAGTTCAGGCGAAGGGCTACTAAAATGGTGTACGGCTTGAAGGAGAAAAGTTACCAGGAAAGGCTTAATGATCTTAACATGTACAGCTTGGAAAAAAGACAAGACAGAGGAGATATGATAGAAACATTTAAATACGTAAAGGGAATCCACAAGGTAGAGGAAGGGAGTATATTTAAAAGGAAACAAAGTAGCAAAACAAGAGGACACAGTCTTAGATTAGAGGGGCAAAGGTTTAAAAGTAACATCAGGAAGCATTATTTTATTGAGAGGGTGGTGGATACATGGAACAGCCTTTTTGTGGAAGTGGTAGAGGCCAAAACAGTAATTGAGTTTAAGCAGGCATGGGATAGGCATAAGGCTATCCTAAACAAAAGATAAATCCAGGTAAAGTATCCATGTAATTGGGTAGACTAGATGGACCGAAAGGTTATTATCTGCTGACATTTTTCTATGTTTCTATGTTTCTAAATTATGCTGATTTTCTGTAGCCTTGCCTACAGGCTGCTCATTTAAGTGTGGCTTATAAATGAGGGAAACACAATGTGAGATATGTTTATGGAAATACAAAAAAAAAAATCTTTTGGATTTGAACGGTTGATACATCATCACCCTGACTTCACTACTGTCCTGGGATCGGATGGTCAATCCTAAATTTTAAGTTCAGCTCAACCATCTTGGATCTTTTTCTGTTGTCCAAATATAGTTTTGCTATGTTCTTTAATTTCGCAGTAATTTCTCTTATTCTCTTTTTGTGTACCCACACATGTTATATATTGTTTTTTTTTAAAGAACAAATGGGGCTTGTTTTTGGTACCTGAAATTTATATATAGCGGATTACTCATTACTGTGATGTGACACTAACCAAGACATTATTGCCTCTGCAGGAGCGCTTGGGGGTATTTGGGTGAACTTGGATGGATTAGGGGACATTTAGGGACACTTGGGTGCTCTTGGGGTACTGCCTCTTCTCTCTCCACACAAGCTGTACACAGTGTTCTGATGGTTGGCCTACACATTTTAAGTTGCCAACAGTTGCAGCATAGCAATCTCACAAAGAGAGTCTCTGAGCACTTGTTACCAATAAGGGCCTTGCCTGAACTATTAGTTAATACTGCTGTGAGGGGAGCAGTTATGTACCCACAGCATCACTCATGATGCAGTAGGGGATGAACCACACCCTCCACAGGTCATGCCTCTGGCTCTGCACCTAAATATGTGGAGGTCTGTAAACCTCTAGATCATGAATGTCAAAATCTAGCCCCTCCCCAGATGTTGATGGCCTACGATTCTCAGAATTCTTTAAATGCAATAGACAGCTAGAGAATCGAGGGAGTTTTAGTTCAGAAACATGCCTGCTCTTGATATTTACTAGTTACTTGAAAAACTGAAAAACACATTGGCCATGGTTTTTCAGCTCAAGTTACATGGTTGTTTTTTTAATGTTTATGTGGTTTATATTTGGAATCCTTGCAATGGCTGGTGTGGATTTTATTACCAAGTACAGAAATGTTTTGTTCTATCAGGGTTATTCAGAGTGCATCGAAATGTCACCAAAAGTATGGAGCTGTCTGTTTCACCGCACTTCGGTGAGTCCGAATCACTGACCCTGCAGTGAATTCAGCACTCACCGCAGGGTCCCCGAAGTGTGGCAAATCGGCCACCGAACACCACTGCCATTCCGCCGGACAGCGGCCACAAACCTGCCGGGCGCTGCTGCCAACCCGCAGGACAGCTGCCACAAATCTGCCGGCTGCTGCCAGCAGGCTGCCAGACAGCTGCCTCCAACCTGCCGGACAGCTGCCGCCAACCTGCCGGCCGCCGCCGCAAACCCAACGCATAATGCATAGTGAACTCTGTATTTCTATTCTTCTCAGTCACCTCCATTAAAAACAATTATATTTTTTCCAGTTGAGTTTTAACTTTGTAAGATTTTATTTGGAAACATAATATTTTACCTTTTTTCTATGTACGTTATAGTTAAAGTCTGTAACTCAGTTACAACTATTTTAATTGAAGATGTAACTGAGTTAGCCAATGAAAACGCTCCTAAGAATTAATTAACACAGAATGAGAGAATTTAAAGGAATTGCTCTCTTTGGCAAGATAGTTCAAGCCAATTTAATAACATAATCATAACCTACATTTGGATTCTTAGAAAAAACAATTATAATTGGTATCTGTTGCCATTATGCCGTGTCTTAGCTCATACCCCGTCCTCTACATGTCTCCTCTAACTCCACTGCACCTTCTAATTCTAGTATAGTTACATTACATAATGAACCATGACATTCTCAGCAATTATACTACAGATTCAAATGCTATCTTAAATTCTCATTATTGTATGTACCTTTGCACCAATGTCCATTAGAATATAATTTTTAAAAAGGGATCTCGCTTCAATCTATCCAATACCTAAGAGCTGCCTCATAAATATCCTAAATCTTCATTCTTCATCTTCTACAAAACCCTTTCAGAATTAAGGGGTCAAGTCCTGGGGAAAAAAGTGAGGGAACTCACCCAAGATTTCTACTACCCCCACTACCTGAAAAGTGTGTGTATGTGTAAATATACCCACCAGACTTCAGAGACAGACCCCCATAATCACGTATAACCAGGCACAGACCCCCAGAATCATGTATACCCAGGCACAGACCTCAGAATTATATACACCCAGACCCCCAGAATTATGTATACCCAGGCACAGACCCCCAGAATTATATATACCCAGGCACAGACCCCAAGAATTATGTATACCCAGGCACAGACCCCAAGAATTATGTATACCCAGGCACAGGCCCCCAGAATTATATATACCCAGGCACAGACCCCCAGAATCATGTATACACAGGCACAGAATCACAGGAATAAATATACCCACACATAGGCCCCCAGATTTAAATATACCAGTGAACAGACCTCAGGATCAGGTATAACCCGTATGTTCCTCCGAGCGTTGGCCTGCTCCTCCACGTGGCCGTTGGCTTGTGAAGGCTGTGATGAGATCTCAGCTGTAGACTGCGTCACAGCCGTCACAGGAAGGTGCCCGTGTGAGGGAGCACGCTGGCACTCGGAGGAAACCACGGCTGTTAATGCATTCTGCTAGCAGCCCCAGCGATACTGGCAAATCAGCCCAGCGCTGGCTTCCAGTGCATGCCAAGCTGGCATATGTGCACTTGCATCTCAGCGGCTCAGCTTGTGTGTGTGTGCGCACTCACACGTGCATTGTTCACTGTACGTGACTAACTCCCCTGGCTCCTGACTGACCACACTCACACAGCTCCGTGAGTGTCAGCTGGGAGCAACCGCGATCCACTTCTTTGTCGGCCCACAGCAGGAACATTGTGTTCCCGCTATGTTCCCGCTGCGGAAGAAATAGCCATGCGAGACATATATCAATTCTCAGTTATTTTTAGCATATACCTTCTGGTTTGTACTAAACCTACTGAATACTCCATCTTACAATGTTGACAGGATTCTCTGTGTATGTTTATGGGCATTGGGCATGATGGCAGTTGCCTCTGGTACATGGAGAAAGTCAAAAGTTACCAAGCATCGTATTGAAGTAGACTACGACTGAATCATGAATGGGAGTAAGAGCCATAAAAAGTAAGGCATGGCGACTGCTCAAATGCTATATAGCTACAGATTATTCTCAATTCTAGATGCGTATTTAATGATGGGACTCGAAGAGGTCTTTTATATTTATACAAGTAGTGTTATATACTTTTTACATCTATGTATAAATGATGTAAATTTTACGATATTCAATCCGGAAGTGGGCGGGTCGTTTGCCTGCATAGTCACAAAGTTTTTTAGTATATAATGAACTTCTGTGAGTGTACACTCCTGTTTTGTTTGTTTTACCCCTGATGAAGCGCTGCAAAGCGCGAAATGCGTCTGGTTCTTGTTGTTTATTTTTATTTGAATAAATATTCTATCATCCTTATTTGTCGACTACACTGATGATTCCAGCTGAGATGTTTTTTTAAGGGCTGTACCATACTCTACAACCCAGTGTGAGTGTCCCTCGAGCCAGGCTAGGCTCTAATAAGGGTAAGTGCATTACCAATGGAAATTTCTACATGTATCTCTGTCAAAACCGGCTGTACTATTGTTCTTTTGTTTCCTTTTTTGGTGGGCACTTCGAGGAGAACTTTACAGCGAAGCAGTGGTTTAATTCTATCTAAAAGCCCACAAGTGACCATTGAGAATTTCTGGAAGAATCATGGTTCTGGCGCTGAAGCTCTTAGTTTATAGAGAGGCATCAGGAGGGTGAATATAATCTTTGGGAGAAAAAGACGATTCTAGGAATTGACTCAATTCAAGGAAGAGGTCTCCTATATATACACATCTGTTTAAAGATTTTCTTCTATTGGTGATTTTCTCTTTGAGGTATATATTGTATGTATATAGATTGCTCCACATATATATAGAATTTTGGGATAATTTCGTTTTAGTATGACTCAAGAGATACGAAACTGCTCAGTACAAAAAATGAAAGAAACTAAAATAAAATGCACTACATTTTAGTTTCAGTCCTTTTTGTGATATTACATTGATGAGTGAAGGAGACCAGCAATGAAGAGCGCAACATCGCAAAGCTACAGAAAAGGTTTGTATGCGTAATCCTTCCCGACCCCTACCCGAAACTCAGACAGTGATAGAGCTCCAGAATACTCACTCGCAGCACAGACAGCCAGCACAGGAGAGGAAACCTTTACTTAACCCTTGCATGTCTATGAGGCAGACAAGATGATAAAAGCAGCTGGAGAAGGAAAACATTCAAATAAATCACACTGAAAGCTAATGACAGAGGAGGGCTGGATAGTAAAAACCCCTTTATAACAAGCAGCGCTGGGAGAAAAGAGGGACTTTATAAAACGTATGCTATCTCCCCTCCCGCTCTGCATAATAGGGGCTTACATAGGGTCTGATACATTTTATATTATCCAGGAGCACTATCCCCCTTTCCTCATCTATAATAGACGTTTTATATAAAGTCCCTCTCCTCTCCCAGTGCTGCTTGTTATAAAGTTTTTTTTTACGTCTGATACATTTAGTATCCAGCTCTCACAGTTACTCTGTCATTATGAGCATTCAGTGTGATTTATTTGAATGTTTTCCCTGGATTTAAAGTGCTTTATTTTATTATAAAAATAAATTTGCACCAGTCATCTCTTCTCTGAGCTTTCAGACCGATTTACGGTAATATTTTCCCTCTCCCCTGCTTTTATATTCCTGTCAGGGTTATCCAAAGAGATTCGAAAAGTCACCGCACGTTCGGTGACTTTTCGTTCTCTTCAATTCGGTCCCTTTTGCCGATTGCATTTCGGTGACCCTGCGGTGTATTCAGCAAGCAGCACAGGGTCCCCGAATTGCAGGGAAAAGCTGCCGCAAACCTGACGAAAACTCACCGAATGCACGCTGAAAACAAGCAAAAACATCTGGATTAACCTTCGAAAAACCCGAACAGGAGCCGAAAAGGAGCCGAATCACACAGAGCCGAAGCAGCTGTGAGGTAGAGGAGGCAGTGAATAAATTAGAAAAACCATTTGTATGAATCTGGGAAAATGAAACTCTGTTTGCAAAGAAACTACTGAGCGAAAATGTCTGAAATTTTCACAGGAGGTCCAGGGAATGATAATAAAGAGGGCTGTTACAAAAAAATAAGCAAACTGAAAAAAAAAAAAAAAAAATCGGACTTTTAATTTTTTTTTTAAAAATTCAGAAAAAGCTTAAAGTATCCTAAAAAATCTATAAATAAAGAGACTTTTTGCTGCAGAATTTTATAATGAACGGTTTATTAGATATTGAATTAAAATGGGAATATTTTTAACATTGAAGTCTATGGGATTCTCCTGAATAAATTTGCCGAATTAAACCACCGAATGGCAGGGCATTAGGGGAACCTTTCACTGCTGGTTTGTGTTCTCTGAATAGCCGAAGCAGTGCTTCTCTATGGGGATTTCACTGCCCTCGAACAGGCACCGAACAGGCACCGTATGTGCAGGCAATTCGACAGGATTTGGCGAATTGCCTGCTCTCTGGATAGCCGAATGGCCAGGAAAGGTAACCGAACCCTGATTTTCAGCGTTCGGTTACCTTTCTCAAGCAATTCGAATCTCTTTGGATAGCCCTGTATGTCTCCCCCACAGAGATACAAAGTTTAAGTAAAAGTTCTCACTCCTGTGCTGGATAAGCATTGCATTCCGAAGTTCTGCACCCTCCACATGCCAATGCAGTAGCATGTTCTATACAGAGAGGGGCATTAATTAATGCAGGAGGATGTTCTATACATTATACAGAGAGGGGTATTAATGCAGGAGGATGTTATATACATTATACAGAGAAAGGTATAAATTGAGGAGGATGTTCTATACAGAGAGGGACATTAATTAATTCAGGAGGATGTTCTATACATTATATAGAGAGGGGTATTAATTAATACAGGTGGATGTTGTATACATTATACAGAGAGGGGTATTAATTAATGCAGAAGGATGTTCTATACATTATACAGAGAGGAGCCTTTTTTTAGCCCTTTAAATCCAGTGGCTGTGAGCGCTGAGATCAGCAGCTTGTTATATTATCTCTCAGTACAATGTGTCAGGCTCAGCTGTTGCAGTAACTGACTGTAACAGCGCTCAGAGTTTCAGTAAAACAAGGAAATAATATTGTTCTAACCTTTTATATATATAAAATATTATTTACTAGTTTTACGGAAACTCTGAGCGCTGTGATGAGCAGCAGTCAGTTACTGTAACAGCTTTGCCTGACACATTGTGCTGAGAGTGAGAGATACTGTAACAAGCAGCAATCTCAGCCCTCTGAGGAGACACTACAATAGTAATTGTATCCACTGGTTTTCGGATGAATGAAATTAGTTTTCATACTAAAGAACTGAAAACAAATTTCTTTAGCAACTAAATAAATTGCATTTTAGGACTAATCCATTAGTTCAAAACGAAATTTTGTGCTGTGCACATGTCTACTGTACATTACTGTGAGTTTTATTGCTGTGGAGCTTTGTGATAAGTTCATACACACTGCACATTGCTGTGGAGCTCTGTGATACTCTCATACACACCACGCATTGCTGTGAAGTTTATTGCTGAGGAGCGCTGTGAGGTACACATAGCGCACATTACATTAAAAATGGGAAGGACTGAAGAGGTCATAGTGAACCTGAAAATAATGGGACACTGATTGTCTGGAGTCACCATTGTGGACCTGGTGGGGACCAATGCATGTTGAAGGGTGGGGGGCAAAATATGTTTTTACCTAGGGTGGGGGGGACGTCATGGTTCCTGCACCTGGGCCCTAAGGTTTCTAGTTATGCCTCTGCATACGACATATGTTGGATTTATGTTAAATTTACTTGTATGTTGTCATAAATGTATTGTTTTATCACTGACAACTTGGGTGTCAAAAGTGACTAGTGCAGTGTGTGTAACCTGTTAAGGGTGTTTTTTTCAGTTTTGCTTGCACGCTTTATTTGCACTGGGTATCTTATACTGGATTGCAGACTCAAGACTGCTCTCTTCGTTAAATGGCAGAACGTAGATGTTCAATGGGATACAATGGGAATCTGATCGTTCCCAATATTAGCCAAAGTCTGTATTTGCATTGCACTGCAAAAGAGCTGGCTTTGCATTAAATGCTTAGCATTTTGTAATTGGCAACAGTGGTGTAACCGGAGTTACGGTCGCGCGGGGCAGAACAAACCCCCCCCCACCATCCACTCTGTCGCTCTGGTTGTAAGGCAAGTTAATAACTGTAAGGTTGCTACACCAGTGGTCCTGTGCCTCCCAGTCCTGAATCCCTTCCCATCATCTCCCCTCTCCTGTTCTCTCCAACTTAAATCCTGTCACTCAGTCGATGAAGGCGGAGCTTAACATGGAAATGTGTGATGTCATATCTTCATGCTAAGCTCCACCCTTGCTATCGACTCCCTTCCGTCCCTCAGAGTGTGACAGTACTATTTCACTCACTGCCTCAGTTGACGGGAGGGTGGAGCTTAATGTGAGGATGTGTGATGATGCATCTTCACGCTAAGCCCGGCCCTCACTTTTGAGTGAGTGACAGACACTGTGTAACTATTCTCTGCCTGCCCCTCAGGACAGGAGGAGAGCTGCTGCGCAAACCCGTAAAGTATTAGGGGGCCGAGGGAAGGTATGTGTATGTGCATATCACAGACCTCCACAGAAGAAAACTCACAAAAATGGGCCCTATTACCTGGTGTGAGCTAACCCTAGCGTCAGCAAGTTTTTGCGTTAGCGTCAGGTTAATAGAGTCTAGCGCCTGACCAACAGATTGTTTGCCTCCCACTAGAAACAGGGAAGAATCACTTAGCGTGTCGCTATTACTGATTTATACCGCAAGTTTACTGTACTTTCCACATCCTATACTTAACATGGGGAGCACTAGAGATCTCATACTCTAGCGCTTTTGTAACTAATAGATCACTTGGTGCCTGCGCTAATTTCTGGATTGACGCTAATCGCTAAATCTTACCTACTGCTCAATCCTGGTGCTAACTCCAAAAAAAAAACACAAAAACCGGTCCTCACCCAAAATTAACAGGCAATTAAAAGGAATGCAGTCCCCTCTTGGCCCCATATACCATAGTAATGGATCTGGTCATCAATGTCATTGTAGTAGGCTATATTATGTGATATATGTATCCTTACCCATTCACATATATCCTAATTCAAATATATTGCCTAATTGTTGGCACTTATGGGTGGTATTTATCAGAGGGCATGCGGTCTGTGCACGATTGCCCATCGAGGGCATGGTCAGCCAAGACGCTGTCTCAAGCTGTGGCGTGTATCAGCATAACAGAGAGTACCACAGCAATAAAACTCACAGCAATGTCCGCAGTGTATGAGCACATTACAGAGCCCTACAGCAATCAAACTCACAGAAATGTGCGGTGTGTATGAGCTTATCACAGATCTCAATTACAAAGTAAAATATTCCTGGGATAGCGTGTCCGTGGCAGGTAAGCTAACAATCAGCTGCGGCTAGAAGGTGAATCCCTTCTGTGCATCCAAACAAGAGGTAACAATTCTTAATAGAAAAACAATAGACAACACTCCAGTGCTGTTTAATTGATGCACTAGTGCAACCACATTTAATTAAAGTGAAACTGCACACTCAAGAAAGAGCTGCATCTGACAGTCTGTGTTTTTCACTTTAAGTAAATGTGGTTGCCCTAGTGCACCAATTAAGCAGCGCTGGAGGTGTTGTCTACTTATTTTTTCTATCACAGAGATCCACAGGGCAGCATCATTGTTCACTTTATAATTGAAAAGTGAACAATGGTACTGTATTAGAAGAAAAAATATATATTTATTTAATTTTGCATACACGCCATGCTCTGGCCTTTCCAATGACACCTCACATGACCTTCTAGCTTCTATGAGTCCAGAGATACAGGGGTCCAAAAAAACCCTGTATCTCCTCCATAGGGAATTCCGTGCCCGGCTAGGGGAGAGTCCTGCTTCTGATGTCATCACGCCCATGCACAATGATGTCAGTGGGCGGTCCCACAGGTTGGGCTGACATGCAAGATGGCGGCTTCCTGCAGGAGAAGTCTGCAATCAGTGCCAGGCTAGCGCTGATCCGCAGAACTTCGACGACGGGCTGGTGTCACGTCCCACGCTGATGATTCCCGGCACCCGTCCTGCTTGCTGGCCAGGTGCCGAGTGAAAAACACAGAGCCTGCGGTCACACGAGATGCCAGGGGGCAGGGGGCGGCTTGATGACGCTGCGCCCGCCGGGTTTATAACCCAGCGTCTCATTTACTCCTGTGCCCTGACGTAGTATTCACTTCCCTCAGCGTTTATTGTATTTTTGGCTCATATTGTGTATCGACCTAGCTTTCCCTGACAACCCTGCACTGTGTAGTGACCTGGCATTCTCTGATGAACCTGATTTGTGTATTGACCTGGCATTCTCTGATGAACCCGCTCTGTGTACCAACCTGGCATTCTCTGGCAAGTACAAGTGACCCTGCTCTGGGTATTGATATTGGCACACATCTGACTTATACTAAGACCCCTGTTCCTTCAACCAAGTCTGTTGTATTCTGGTATCTGTTAAACCTTGGTTACACCTCACTTGGTTCCCTGAAGATAGTAAGTTGTAACGACCACCTAAGGATCGGAGGGGTAGATAGTATACTGTATACAGGGTCCAGTAACAGACCAAGGGGGGATCCGTGACAACTAGAGACTTCTTCTGCATCCTAGCGGCGGAGTGTTGGCCCTGCCTCCAGGTGCCGGTACTGAGTATATTGTGACAGTGTGATTAGGTGTAGGATGACAGACCACCGTTTGTCAGCAGGCAGATGGAAAAAGTCCTTTTCCCCCTATAGGGTTAATTCTCACCTATCTACTTATTAAGACTGCCCTGTCTTTATAGATGCTGTTGTTCCCTCTAGGACAGCAATATTTTTGCTGGGACCAGCAGAGGAGGAGACAAGCCCTGGAGTCGCTAAGGGAAGTATAAACTCGAATTTTTGCTTTACTTTACTGGTAAGCGACTTAGCTGCCTAGTATCATAATTGAGGGAGAACAAATGTTCAGCTAGTCTCCGAATAAGGAGTAGGCTTTTGATTTATGTTAGTTTTATTTGCTTGTTTATTTGGATATACTGCCTGTACGGTGGCTGCAAAATAAAGCAAAGCTTTTAACACTGAATGGTCTGTCCAGTGGCTATATCACAATATACTGTATATTTAATGTGAAATATATGTATTTGTTTTTGTCTATAATGAATACAGGGTTATAATTGATTATTCAAGAGAACCAGAAGATGTTATTTTTGGTTGGGCTCTAACAAACAAATTATCGGTTTCAAGGTATAATTTTGTATAACTTTGTAATACTTGGAAATATAATAATCAGTATGGTGTACAGGGAAACCGAGCACAATTGAGAACATTTATATTATAAGCTCATGTAATCAGGGATAATTGATTTCACCATTCATTATATCATTTTGTTTTCTTTGACATACCTTTTAGTAATTTCTGTTAGATACACATATATTAGTGAATGTAATATTTATCATTCAAAAATAGAGAACCACTTTTCTCATGCAATGTTGGATATGGTAGAACAATGGCTGTTTACCATCATGTTTCCCTATGTGCCCTAGATGGTTAAAAGTTTTAAGGAAACACCTTACCTTGCATTTAAACTTACTTTCTACACATTTTCCAGGAGCTCATCCCAATACCTTTTGTGGTAAAGATTATTAAAACTATCATTTGCCATTTAATAACTAAGAACATGATCCAATTTCCGTATTCAATGGCTAGGTGTTGACAGTTGTTAAGAGAACTGCCACTGAATCATTCTGTTGGCAGGTGAGCATAAGCTGCATTAATTATTTATTCATAAGTTACATTCAGATTCTAGGAACAATCAGTTTTTGTTGTTTATTGAAATGCATTCACTAACCAACTCAAATCACACAGCAGCTACTTAATCAAGGTTATTTCAGGTATTTGATGTAAGTCAACTCACTCAATAAGTCAAGACTCAAGTAAAAAAAAGTCTTATAAATTACTTAACAACTCACCCCACACCACTTCCCATGCTTAACCTGGCTACCATGCCACAATGATATTAATGTTAAATTGAATATATACCTGTATATGTTATGTTTGTTTTGTGTAAAATGATCACTAAACATGAGTCAGAGATGTTATTTTTGAACGGGTTTTAACAAACTGGACCATTAGCCATCCAGTCTCACTTAAACGCACAACTAAAAAGAGAATTATCACCGTTTACCCTGAGATCTTGCAGCTGATCAAAATATCAGGTCTCAGGTGGAAATGTGAATGAGTAGACAGTTACCTGCTTGAATTGGCTCAAAATACTCAACTCTGTTCCAGCCACTAGGGATGAGCCAAACACCCCCGTGTTCGGTTCGCAGTCGAACTCGAACAATTTCAAAAGTTCGAGTTCGAACGCGAACACGATTCGAACTCAATGCAAGTCAATGGGAAAGTTCGAATGTTAGAGTGCCCTCCAAGAGGGCATATATGCAAGATATGTGCCATAAAAGGTGTATGGGGGTCTGGGTAGTGCCCTGGGGGACAGGAAACAAGGACAAAAAGTAAAAAAATAAGTTTTTAAAGGAACAGTGAGTTTTCCAAGAAAAAAAGGTTAAGAATAAAAACAAAAAATTCCTTCAAATATCGTACCTAGGAGGTCCCTATAACCTGCCCGTGAAGTGGCGGATTTGTAGGATGTATAGAAATATTTAAAAACAAAAAAATGACATTTCAAATGACGGTAAATGGTTTTCCTTTAATCTATTCATAAACAACTGCTTGGGGTGGCAGCCTGTATGAAAAGAGGAGACATTTTGGGACACGCAGAAAGAGTTTAGTGATTTTTTGGCTAAATTATGGTGAAACTTATGCAGGCTTTGGATGAAAGTAACAATAGGTGCTTTAAAATTGGGCCTTTAGTGTCAGCAACAGTGCCGTCACACCGTAACCCCTCTGTGGTATTGTGGAAGAGTGCAGGGTTGGACCCTGTGGTCCAATATTAAAATGATATGAATCTGGTATAGGCGTCAGTGGCAGTGCACCCAAATATTGTGCCTTTGGTGGCAGCAAGTGCCTTCACACCGTAACCCCTCTGTGCTATTGTGGAAGAGTGCAGTGGTGGAGGTTTTGGGAATGCAGAAGAGATCCCCGATCTATTCAGTTACGTCAGCATCAGGGGATTGATAGCTACTGATCCAGGACTGATTCATTTTTATAAATGTCAGCCGGTCTACAGAGTCGGTGGACAGACGCACTCTTTTGTCTGTGACAAAACCTCCAGCGGCACTGAACGTCCTTTCAGAAAGCACGCTGGATGAAGGGCAACCTAGTAGCTGCATAGCATATTGGCTACGTTCTGGCCAGTGATCCAATCTCAACACCCAGTAAGCCAGTGGATCATCTGCTGTAAAGGTATCCAGGTCTGCCCTTGCCCCTAGGTAGTCCTGCACCATACGGTGAAGACGCTGGCAATGGGTGCCTACATTTGACATCCCTGGGCGTCGTGGACTAAAAAAATGTAAAAAGGTGTAGCGCTGTTAAAGATTGTGTTGCTGCATTTACTCGTTATGGCCAGAGGGAGACAGAAGCCATATGGACTATGCTGGACCTAAACGAACTACAATTTTCATCGGGCTTTGTGGCGGATACAGAAAGTGGGTGGGAGAGAGGGGAAGGACGTCAGCAGCCTCGTGCGGTGGAGAGCCAGAGTGAGCCGAACGGCGAAAGGTGGAGGACGCACGTGAGACTGCCAAGGATCGTGACCAGGTCAGAGTGCAGGCGCTGCCTCGTGGGTGCTGGAGATTGAGACTGTGACTTGCAGAGACCTACCTACGCACCGCTGAGAGGTTTGCGCAGAAATTTAGTTCCGGTTGGACCCCGAGTAAGGAGACCGCGATGATCCATTGGGAGTGCAGGCCCTAGTTTCTCATTGTGGAGATCGGACAAGCAAGGGAGTGGATCCGGTGGCACAGAGTCCCAGTGTAAAAGCGGAGAGACATCCTTGATCGGGCAGTGGAACAGATTGTTTAGCGGATGAGTGAGAGGCCTTCCAGGCCGCCGTTCCAAGTATAACAAAGCACGCTGCATTATTGTTTAAATCTACAGGGCCCCAACGTGACTAGTCGAAGATTTGCTTATTACATTCACTGGCCAGTTGAATACGGTACCCGGGTACTCGAGACAATACACATACACCCTTTTGAGACATTGCATTCACGGGACTTACACTCCAGAACTGAAGGGGTTAATATTTTCTTTTTGCCGCCGCGTGTTTCCCGCATTACGAAATCCTGTCGTTCAAATACCGTATCTATGATATATATATGCTTCTTTATTGGGATCAGTAAAGAATATAATCTATAAAAATCCACAACAATGCTGGTGTATATTTATTCCCCAACGCGGTGAGACTAACCCGAGGTTAATTCAGCGGCTCCTCCGGGAGTGAGCGCTACAAAGGCATCAGTCAAGCAGCCCCGGCCTTCACCGCTCTTCCTCTGATCATCCGCAGCCTCAGAAGCACCTGTGTCATCACTTGGTAACCTACCAGTGCCTGGAAAGGTGTTACACAAGTGTCGCTTTAGAATGTCCTCAAGTTGTTTCATCCGGTCCTCCCTCTGTGCGGGCAGGATGAGCTCTGCAACTTTACCCTTGTATCTTGGATCAAGAAGGCTTGCCAACCAGTAATGATCCCTCTCCTTGATAGCACGAATCCTGGGGTCCTTTAGCAGGCTTTGCAGGATAAGGGAGCCCATGCAGCGTAGGTTGGAGGTGGCATTAGCTTCCGAGTCTTCCTGGTCAATGAGGATGACCCCCATTGTGCACTTCCTCCTCCCAGCCACGTACTAGTCCTTGTGTTTCTGGGCACACAAAACCCTCTGAGGAATCCCCACCTTCAATGCCCCCACTACTTAAATATTCCTCCTCATCCTCCTCATCCTCCTCCTGTCTGATCTGAGGACCCGCAGGAATGCTGTCTGCGTAAAGACTGGGGCCTTGAGAGCTAGAGAAGGCCTCCTCTTCCTCCCGCTGCTCTGCCTCTAGTACCACATCTATAATTCCCCACAGAGTGCGCTCCAGCAGGAACACTAAAGGAATTGTGTCACTGATGCATGCACTGTCCCTGCTCACCATCCTCCTTGCCTCCTCAAATGGCAACAGTACAGTGCATGTATCCTTGATCATCAGCCACTGTGGGGGGGAACTAAGTTGACCTGAACATGTCCTTGTGCCATACTCACACAGGTACTCGTTGATGGCCCTCTGCTGCTTGTGCAGACGCTGCAGCATTGCTAATGTCGAGTTCCACCTGGTGGGCATGTAACAGATCAGACAGTTTGTGGGAAGGTGGAATTCTCTTTGAATTTCTGCCAGGCGAACGCTTGCTGGGAATGACCGTCTGAAGTGGCTGCAGACTTTTCTGGCCTGGCTGAGAAGCCAGTCCTGGGTATCTGGTTAGGAAACGCTGTACCACCAGATTTAGGACGTGTGCTAGGCATGGTACATGCATCAACTTACCCTGGCGTAGGGCGGAGAGAAGGTTGCTGCCATTATCACAGACGACCATTCCCAGCTGAAGCTGGCGTGGTGTTAACCATCTCTGCACCTGCCCTGCAGAGCTGACAGAATTTCTGGGCCGGTGTGGCTCCTGTCCCCTAAACAAACCAGCTCAAGCACAGTATGGCATCTTTTTGCTTGAGCCATTGCGTAGCCCCTGCCACGCGTCGGTTTAACTGCCACTTTGCCAGAGACAGAGAAGGAGGAAGAGGTGATGGAGCAGACAGACCTCATACAAGCAGCTATCTGAAGGCGTGGTGGATGAACAAGCTCCAGCACAGAGCCCCGTCCTGGATCCCTCCCAGCTGCAAGCAGAGTTACCCAGTGTGCCGTGAAGGAAATGTAACGGCCCTGTCCATGCTTGCTGGACCACGCTGAGCGCAGCCGCACGCATCCTCTCAATGGAGTCCATAGGACTCCATTGAGTTCCTCTCTGCCGGTCACGTGACCGGCCGGATCTCGCATCACGAGACCCGGCCGGTCGGCGTAGTGATACGCAGGGAAAGACAGGGGGACTTTTTCCCCCTGTCTTTCCCTGCTCCCGCCGGCTGGTGGATGCGACCGGAGCCGCGGTCCTCGCCGCGGGACAGAGGGTAAGTATGTGGCTTGTTTTTTTTTATTTTACAGCTGGTATTAACGGATTCTGCAGAAGCGGAATCTGTTAACACCAGGTCCTGGCTCTGGTTAACTTTTCGTTGACCAGAGCCAGGCGTTAATCAACGCTGGGACATTGTAATCCAGCGCTGATTAACACTTTGCGTTCCCCATGTTAAGTATAGGGAGCGCAAAGTGCACTAACCTCGCGCAGAGGAGCGCAAGGTACCAAACGCAAATGGGTTTTTTAACCCGTTTGCATTTGGATTGTAATAGGCAGCTAACGGTAGTGCTCACGCAGGTG
The DNA here is from genome assembly GCA_009667805.1 of Leptobrachium leishanense. Taxonomy (NCBI): domain Eukaryota; kingdom Metazoa; phylum Chordata; class Amphibia; order Anura; family Megophryidae; genus Leptobrachium; species Leptobrachium leishanense. The sequence continues at coordinate 177,462,248 of CM019065.1, forward strand.
AGCGCTAGCGTTAGGGGCCAAAGAAAGAAGAAGGAAAAGAAAAGGAATAAGAAAGGAGAGAGAGAGAGAAGAGGGGGGGATGGGGAGGGGAGAAGTTCCCAACTCCAGTTATAGTGACTCTAGGCAAGAGTCCTTCTATGTTCTGCATACGTGGGTCAAACAGTTGAAAGGGACAAGAGTAATCGGCTATGCAAAGAAAATAAGCCATGACAATACAGGTCTAATGACCCCCTCAAATGGTGCAACTAGGATCGTACGAGAGTCACGGGGACCACGTTTTAGAGAAGAAGTCCATGGTTTGGTGGACGACAGCCATCAATTTCTCCATCAAAAAAGTGTCTCTAATGATGCCCAGAACCCGCCCCGTGGACGGTGCTTCCATCCGTATCCATCCCTCAGCCACCCCCCTGCGTGCCGCTAAGAGGTTGGTGAGCAGTTTATGCTCCCTGTGGGTAAAGTCTGCAACAGGGTTCGCCAGTAAGAAGAGGTCCGGCGAGAGGGGAATCTGGCAGGACACGACTTCTTCAAATAGTATTCGTATACTGGACCAAAACGAATGGATGACAGGGCAAGTCCACCACATATGAAAGTATGAGCCTTTGGCCCCACATTGCCGCCAACAGTCTCCCGTGGGTGTCCGTTTGATCCTGGCCAGTTGGGCCGGTGTTGTATACCAGCGCATAAGTAGCTTGACCGCCTGTTCCTGGATAGTGGTGCACACTGAAATCTTCCTAGAGGCTTCCCAGATGTCCAGCCAGGAGTCTCCTTCTAGTTGTTCCTGTAGATCTGTATGCCAAGCTCGGACATAGGGGAGTTCCTTCCAGTCCAGTATACAGGTGACCTGTTGGTATAAGGAGGAGATCAGTCCTTTAGTGTAGGGGCCCCGTAAGCAGAGAGATTCAAAAGAGGTGGGTTTTGTCGTTGCAGCCAGTTTAATATGTGGCCTTAAGGCAAAGTCCCGCTGCTGAAGAAATCTGAAGAATGAGGCAGGTGGCAAGTGTACTCACTCCTGAAGGTCGCGGAATTGAATCATGGTACATCTTTTGAATAGATGGCATATCCTTTGTCTGTTAGAGTCGAAAAAATGTAAGGTTGTAGTCCTGGAGCAAAGTCCCTGTTGTGGCAAAGCAGGGTCAGTGGGGAGGGATAGGAAGTCGAGTCGCATTTTAGGGCTATTTTGTTCTAGATATTGAGCGAGTTCGTGATGGCCAGGCAGGTGGTTCGTAGTAGTGGCCTATGGGGTTTAGGCAACCATATCCAGTGTTCCAATTTGTATGGTAGGGCAAATAAGTGTTCCAGTTCCACCCATCGGCGTTCAGATTGTGGGCAATGCCATGCCACTATTTGGGCCAATTGAGCAGCATAATAGTATGAATACAAACAAGGTAATCCCAGCCCACCCCAGTCCCTAGGACGATACAGCGTTTGCCGTCAAATCCGCCTCCTCCCCACACAAAGTCATCAATCCGTCTCTGCATCTGCTGAAAGTCCTCCCAGATCAGGGGAATCGTTAGGGTCTGAAATAGGCACAACAATCTCGGGAGCAGATTCATTTTAACACAATAAATACTGCCAAGCCACAAAATTGTGTGTTTAGACCATCTATCTAGATCCTGCCCAAGTGTGTGTAAAATGGGAGTGTAGTTAGCGGTATACAGATCTTCAATTCAGGGTGTGAGAAATATCCAAATATTTGAGACGGGAGCGTTGGAGCCGAAACTGATAAGCAGAGAGTTGAGAGCTTTCCTCCTCCGGCATGTGGATGGCCAAAGCTTCTGATTTTGACATGTTTATTTTATAGCCAGAGAGGTGAGAGAAGTGCGCTAGCAGGGCAGAGATCGACTCCAAAGACCTGGCGGGGTCAGAGAGAGAGAGAAGGTTATCATCCGCGTAAGCAGAAACAATGTAAGTACCGTCGCCCACCCCAATTCCCGAGACCCCATCCGAGTGCCACAGGGCCTGCAGAAGGGGTTCCAAATGAGGGCAAAAAGTGCCTGTGATAAGGGGCAACCCTTGCGAGTGCCATTAAAAATTCGGAAGGGGGTGAGGGGGCATGAGGCAATACTATGCTAGCCGTCGGGGAGGCATATAAGGAGCGAACCGCCTCTATAAACTTAGTCGGAAAGCCAAAACGCTCTAAAACTAAAAATAAGTAGGGCCATTCAACCCTATCAAATGCTTTTTCTGCGTCAAGCGACAGAAAAAGCGATGAACAACATATCTTTAAGGTGTGGGTTAAGCCTATCAGCCTTGCATTCCCTTGTTTGTGGTGGCAAAAAGTCCTAGCATGGATGACTGAAGGCTGCTAAAACAACAAAATAAACTCATAGACAGAAAAGAAGCATACAGTTTCAGTTGCTTAAATGCTTATTTATTAAATTAAAAAAACACTAGTATGTCAATGTCCCTTTGCAGACAAATGAACATTTGCTTGTATGTAATGGATGACACAATCCTTTACCTACATCTGCCAAAGTCACATTAGTATCCTGGACAAATGAATATGCAGGCGCGGGTTTTCCGCTTTCCCCGGTAGCATCCCCATTTTAGCACCAACAAGGGAATAGGGCCCAAAGTGTTTGTCTGTGCAGAAGACACCTTGTTCCTGTTAAGCCAACACCTGATTTCCTTTCCGAATCTGATGCGGGTATACAGACTTTGCAGCACCCTTTCGAAACTGAACTGGAATGAAGCCAAAGAAGAAATTTTTAATGTTTCGGTATCTGCTGATATAGTGTCCCGAATACGCACGTTCTTCCCGTTCTCATGGTGCATGGGGCCCCTTGCATTACCTAGGGGTTTTTATTTCTGAAGACCTCATTAAGGTGTATGACCATAATTATATCCTTCTGTTCACTTGAATAGAGGCAGATCTCCACCAGCGGATGCTTAAACACCTGTCCTGGGTTGACATAATGAACATTGTAAAAATGAACCTACTTCCAAGGGTTCTATATCTTTTCATATCTTGCTGATAGTAATCCCAAAATTGTTTTTCAAGTCTCTGACCTCACACATCACAAGCGTTATCTGGAGTTAAACTCTACGCTTCAGCTCCCCCGTTTGGGAGGCGGTCTGGGGGTCCTCTTCTTCACTCCCTATTCTCATGCTGTGCATTTGCTAATACTGTTGCAGTGGCATGTGGTTAAGCCAACAGCCCACTGGCCAACCATGGAAAGAGTGGTGGGAGGCCTGACATTTTTATAATCCTACGTCTGGGCGGGTGGGATGCCATCTCGGCGAGAGGCATTGTTACACCCACAAATAAGCACAAAATTACACATATGGCATTCTACCAAATTTGAATACGCCCTCACTTTGATCACTGGCCCTATGCTACCAATTCTTCCTAATAAGGCCTTTCCAGCGGGTGGGGACCCACTAAGTTTCAATTTTCTCTCACTCCCAAGCACATTATTCTTCCATAAAGTTTTGAATCAACGGAGTTTCAAGGGACTGACGGCCTACCAGCTGGGCCGACCGCTAACAGGGATGGAGCAATTTCGTTTTGCACTACTTCATCACTTAATAAGTTGGTGTCAAGTTGGTGCCATTATCTGGCCAGACTGCACCACATGGACATCTCTAGGTCGACAGTTTGCTAACCATGTAGGGTACCATTGTCCAAATTTGGTGAGACTGCCTAGGAGTGTCTAGATCAGGGTTTCCCAAACCGGTCACCAGGACCCTCAACCAGGCCAGATTTTGCAGATCACCTTGGGGAAATGCAGACTTAATACTGCAATCACTGAGCAGCAAATTATATCACCTGTGCTGTGCTTCAGATATCTGGCAAACGTGACGTGTCAGCGGGTCCTGAGGCCAGGTTTGGGAAACACTGGTCTAGAAACTGGTAGGAACTACATGCCACTATTTCAGCCCTGATGAATCCACCTAAGTCTTTACACCATGTTTCATTCCTTCATCGTAGTCAGGTAGAGATTTCAAAACATAAAAAAAATCCTTGCTGAAACACCTCTTGAACACGGCCAAAAAGTCATCCCGTCGCGGTGGGGTTCTCAAACATGCCATCCTACCGCCACTGGTTATCCTTGGGTTGAAAATGTCTATTGCATGGATTCTATGATTGCAAATTTGTGTGGAGTCATGGGTTCGATCCCAGCGAGCACCTCTCCAGTAAGTGTCCTTGGGCAAGACACCTAATGGTACATACTCTCCACCCAGGACATACTTGAAAACAAGAGAAATCTCAATGTATCCTTCCTGGTAAAATCCTTTCTCAAAAAAAATAAAAAAATTGCATGGTCGAACAGAACAACACATGCGTATTTAGTCTCTATGGCTGCTTATGGCGGATTTATGGGTTGAGGGACCCGCTCCCACCCTGCAGCGCTACCCCACAGATTGCTGCACTGGTCTAACACCTGCATCCATTCTTTCTTTCTAAATACATATATTTATCTACCTCTTTGATCTCTGCTTTCCCAATCTGGATGCACTTAAATTGGTCTGAATCTACCCCATCAATTACAATACCTTTTCTATGAATAATCCTCGCACTTGGTGGGAGTCTGATCTTTACACCCTACTGTTCACCCAAAATTGCAACTATTTTGCCCCTGTCACGAACCTCCTTTTTAAATTCCTGGGATGCACCACCCAAGAGTTAAATGCGACAGTACACATGGCTAATTGCATTTATGGGGATCTCGGTGTCCATGCACTTCTTTTTATCTGAGCCTGCGTGCTCTCTTATGCATGGCAACATGTTGATACTGGTTTTCTGTTTGACCTTTAAGCCTATAATTCATTGTTATGCCGGACTTGAGTGTCCACACTCTAATATATGCTATTTGAAACTAAATGATAATATTTTTCATCGAAAATTAATCAAAATGATGTGTTAAAAAAAAACTAACAAAACTAACGTGGCAGGATACATAAAACAAAATGTATGTAAAATATGAAAGATAACTAATAACACACCTGTAACAGAATACCCAACCTGAGAGGGACGGTGGGAAAATATTTTCCACTTGTCATTGTCAAAATCAAAATTATAGTACAAAAAAGTTATAATATTCTGCATTATGCTACATGACAGGAGGATTTGCTGTTTAAATGCTCCTACAGAAGATTAAATGCAACATCAGCAAACAATGGCACTTTCTGAATTAAACCCTATATTATAATTACAATTCAATGCTCCATTTTAACCAGACTGGGATATTAGCTGCATTAAGGTTTATATCTATAGCCATGTCACTGAGAAAGCACTTTCTCATTCAATAAATGTCAATGTATTTTAATCCAGCTGTTTACGAGACTAAAAAGATTTTACCTCATTAAATTTCAAGAACAATTAATTCTTCCTGTTATAACTGGGAATCGAAAACACAGTCTGCTTAGACACTTTAACTTGGTACTTGATGAGATAAAATGAGATTAGCCTTTATTTAATGAATCTATAGGAAGTAAAAAATGTGATAGTCTTTATGCAGATGGGACGATTGTAGTCCGAGTATACTTTCATTCAGAAAAATCGAATCAGAATGGTAGAACTGGATTAAGACTGTATCCTGCACTCTTGTAGCAAATAATTTGTACAGGTGGTGAACACAAAAAAGAAAAGGCCTCTATACGCATATGGAAGCTGAATGAAGGTACTCTGACTGGAATTTACTGTAATCTTTTGGCCAGACTGTAAAGGGGGTCTGTGAGACTCTAATCACAACATTATTCGTTGTGTCAGAGGTTTTGGTGAGGTTAAAACCGTTTCTGTTTAAAAGATTGTAAATCTGCATCTCCAGAGAGAAGCACTTGCATCAAAGCTAATGATTTTACCAACATTTAACAGTAAATCTATTCACAGATTTCATGAAACATTTAATAGCTTTAGAGTATTGGTTGGTGCGGGCATTCAAAATCCGCTGTGTATTGAAAAAGCCAACATTTCTCCTCTCTCAGATAGGATTTCAGCTTTCAAAGCAGGGTGCCTGAAAGAGTCTTTGTTCGACCCTAAGAAAACACACTGAAGCAGAGCAGTGTGCTAACAGGAAGATTAAGAAAAACAGGGAGTGTATGCATGCGCCATAAAAGTCCCACTCTGCTAATGCCATCAGGCTTGACAACTCAGAGGTACAGGTGATTGCAAACATGTGCTGACTGGTCTACAGAGATACACTGTGTGAATGAACTGATGGTTGTTTTTATCCTCAGCAAAACATTCAGTATTGACTGCATTAGAATTTATTTTTTTAACATCATAGATAATTATCATTTTAACATTATTCCAATATAATACGAAGTGATGCATGGGTACTCTCATACACAAACACACACACTTTGTATATATATATATATAATTATACACACAGTATGTGTGTATATATATATTATTGTTTCTGCAGAAATCCAGCAATCACAATCACTCTACTGCCTGGTGCAGCATCAAGCTATCATGTAGCACGAAGTACGATGGCACTCCAGGGTCTTTTCAATGTAAAAATTGTTTTTTTTTTTGTTTAAAATGTACAACGTTTCACTTTGTTCTCCACAAACATTCTTCAGGTTACAAAATACTGTCACAAATTATACTAATATAGAAAATTTGAGCTCACCGCTACCTTGCACCACAGCCCTGGTGCCTTCCAGACGCCACATCCGCGTCGATGTGTGACGTCAGAGCGCCACCACCATGTGATCCATCACCATGGTAACTAGGAAAATAATGTTTCCAAAACTGTTACCTTCATTCCTATCCACTACAGGAAAACAAATACATTCCATTTAAAACCATACTTAGGGAGGACTGATCTAGCCGTTATAAATAGGGATGAGCCGAACACCCCCCGAGTTCGGTTCGAGCCCGAACACGAACTTCCCATTTGTTCGGGTCCGAACCCGAACCCGAACTCGAATCCAATGCAAGTCAATGGGGCTGAAAATTCGGTTTTTAGAGTGCCCTCCAAGAGGACATATATGCTAGATATTTGCCATAAAAGGTGTATGGGGGTCCGGGTAGTGCCCTGGGGGACAGGAAACAAGGACAAAAAGTAAAAAAAATACATTTTTAAAGGGACAGTGAGTTTTCCATGAAATAAGGGTTAAAAATAAAAATGAAAAATTCCTTCAAATATCGTGCCTAGGAGGTCCCCATAACCTGCCCGTGAAGTGGCGGATTTCTAGGATGTATAGAAACACTTAAAAACAAAAAAATGAAGTTTCATATGACGGTAAATGCTTTTCCTTTAATCTATCCATAAACAACTGCTTGGGGCGGCAGTCTGTATGAAAAGAGGAGACATTTTCGTACACGCAGAAAAAGTTTACTGATGTTTTTGGCTAAATTATTGTGAAATATATGCAGGCTTTGGATGAAAGTGACAATAGGTGCTTTAAAATTGGTCCTTTAGCGTCCCCAACAGTGCCGTCACACCGTAACCCCTCTAAGGATATGAATCTGATACAGACGTCAGTGGCAGTGCACCCAAATATTGTGCAAGTATCATCATACAGTAACCCCTCTGTAGTATTGTGGAAGAATGCAGGGGTGAACCTTGCGGTCCTATTATGAAAAGTTTTTTATCTGGTAATGGGCATCAGTGCACCCAGATATTGTGCCTTTAATGCCAGGCCAGCAAGTATCATCATACAGTAACCCCTCTGTGGTATTGTGGAAGAATGCAGGGGTGGACCTTGCGGTCCTATATTGAAAAGTTTTTGATCTGGTAATGGGCGTCAGTGCACCCAGATATTGTGCCTTTAATGCCAGGCCAGCAAGTATCATCATACAGTAACCCCTCTGTGGTATTGTGGAAGAGTGCAGGGGTGGACCATGTGGTCCTATATTGAAAAGTTTTTGATCTGGTAATGGGCGTCAGTGCACCCAGATATTGTGCCTTTAATGCCAGGCCAGCAAGTATCATCATACAGTAACCCCTCTGTGGTATTGTGGAAGAATGCAGGGGTGGACCTTGCGGTCCTATATTGAAAAGTTTTTTATCTGGTGGTAATGGGCGTCAGTGCACCCAGATATTGTGCCTTTAATGCCAGGCCAGCAAGTATCATCATACAGTAACCCCTCTGTGGTATTGTGGAAGAGTGCAGGGTTGGACCCTGCGGTTCAAAAAATTTAAATGATATACAGTTGTGTTCAAAATTATTCAACCCCCAATGCTGTAAAGGGTTTTAGGGAATTTAGTGTACATTTGTAAATGTATTCAGAATGAAATCCTACAAGGACTTTTTAAAGAACCATATGCAACTAAAATGACATCAGTTGCTTTTGTAATACAGTAGTAAATGTTTCTTTTGTGAATTCTTCATTGACACAATTATTCAACCCCTTAAAGACAACCACTCTGAAGAACAGAGGTTCATTCAAGTGTTTTCAATCAGGTATTGAAAACACCTGTGGATGTCACGGAGCAGCAATAAAGCATAATAAGCACCAATTAGGCAGCTTTAAAATGACTGTGATACTCAGCTCCTTCTAGACATTTACTGGTGTGGTTACAAACATGGTGAAGTCAAGAGAATGGTCCAGGAAGACAAGAGAAGAGGTGATTACTCTTCAGAGGAAGGGCAATGGCTATAAGAAGATTGCAAATATGTTAAACATACCAAGAGAGACCATAGGAAGCATCATTCGCAAATTCAAGGCAAAGGGCACTGTTGAAACGCTACCTGGTCGTGGCAGAAAGAAGATGCTGACTTCGACTGCTGTGCGCTACCTGAAGCGTAGAGTGGAGAAAAGTCCCAGTGTGACTGCTGAGGAACTGAGAAAAGATTTGTCAGATGTGGGTACTGAAGTTTCAGCTCAGACAATACGGCGCACACTGCGTAATGAAGGCCTCCATGCCAGAACTCCCAGGCGCACCCCCTTGCTGTCTCCAAAGAATAAGAAGAGTCGACTGCAGTATGCCAAAAGTCATGTGGACAAACCACAGAAGTTTTGGGATAGTGTTCTGTGGACCGATGAAACAAAATTAGAACTGTTTGGGCCCATGGATCAACGCTATGTTTGGAGGAGGAAGAACAAGGCCTATGAAGAAAAGGACACCTTGCCTACTGTGAAGCATGGCGGGGGGTCAATCATGCTTTGGGGCTGTTTTGCTTCTGCAGGTACAGGGAAGCTTCAGCGTGTGCAAGGTACCATGAATTCTCTTCAGTACCAGGAGATATTGGATGACAATGTGATGCAGTCCGTCACAAACCTGAGGCTTGGGAGACGTTGGACCTTTCAACAGGACAATGATCCCAAGCATACCTCCAAGTCCACTAGAGCATGGTTGCAGATTAAAGGCTGGAACATTTTGGAGTGGCCATTTCAGTCACCTGACTTAAATCCGATTGAGAACCTCTGGTGGGACTTAAAGAAAGCAGTTGCAGTGCGCAAGCCTTAGAATGTGACTGAACTGGAGGCTTTTGCCCAAGACGAATGGGCGAAGATACCCGTAGATCGCTGCAAGACACTTCTGTCAAGCTATGCTTCACGTTTAAAAGCTGTTATAACTGTAAAAGGATGTTGTACTAAGTACTAAGATTGAATGTCACTTGGGGGTTGAATAAAACTGATAATGATGTGAGCACAGAAAAGACATTTGTGGTTATTTCATTATAAATGTTATGTTATATTTGTCTGACCTACACGTGCCTCTTTGATTTAATTGTAAGCAAGATGACTGAATGATCAAAATCAATGTCAAACTGGCCAAAACACTCAATTTCAGTGGGGGTTGAATAATTTTGAACACAACTGTAAACCTGGCACAGGCGTCAGTGCAGCCAAATATTGTGCCTTTCATGGCAGCGAGTGCCTTCACACGTAACCCTTTTGTGGTATTGTGGAAGAGTTCAGTGCTGGAGGTTTTGTGAATGCAGAAGAGGACATCCCCGATCTATTCCATTACTTCAACATCAGGGGATTGATAGCTGCTGATCCAGGACTGATTCATTTTTATAAATGTCAGCCGGTCTACAGAGTCGGTGGACAGACGCACTCTTTTGTCTGTGACAAAACCTCAAGGGGCACTGAACGTCCTTTCGGAAAGCACGCTAGATGAAGGGCAACCTAGTAGCTGCATAGCATATTGGCTAAGTTCTGGCCAGTGATCCAATCTCAACACCCAGTAAGCCAGTGGATCATCTGCTGGAAAGGTATCCAGGTCTGCCCTTGCCCCTAGGTAGTCCTGCACCATATGGTGAAGACGCTGGCAATGGGTGCCTACATTTGACGTCCCTGGGCGTCGAGGACTAAAAAAATTTAAAAAAGCATCAGTCAAGCAGCCCTGGCCTTCACCACTATTCCTCTGATCACCCGCAGCCTCAGAAGCACGTGTGTCAGCACTTGGTAATCTACCAGTGCCTGGAAAGGTGTTACACAAGTGTCGCTTTAGAGCGTCCTCAAGTTTTTTCATCCTGTGCTCCCTCTGTGCGGGCAGGATGAGCTCTGCAACTTTACCCTTGTATCGTGGGTCAAGAAGGGTTGCCAACCAGTAATGATCCCTCTCCTTGATACCACGAATCCTGGGGTCCTTTAGCAGGCTTTGCATCATTAGGGAGCCCATGCAGCGTAGGTTGGAGGTGGCATTAGCTTCCGAGTCTTCCTGGTCAATGAGATGACCGTATCGTGCACTTCCTCCTCCCCGCCACGCACTAGCCCTTCTGTTTCTGGGCACACAAAACCCTCCCTTGAGGAATCCCCACCTTCAATGCCCCCACTACTTAAATATTCCTCCTCCTCCTCATCCTCCTCCTGTCTGATCTGAGTAGGACCCGCTGGAATGCTGTCTGCGGAAAGACTGGGGCCTTGAGAGCTAGGGAAGGCCTCCTCTTCCTCCCGCTGCTCTGCCTCTAGAGCCACATCTATGATTCCCCGCAGAGTGTGCTCCAGCAGGAACACTAAAGGAATTGTGTCACTGATGCATGCACTGTCCCTGCTCACCATCCTCGTTGCCTCCTCAAATGGTGACAGTACAGTGCATGCATCCTTGATCATCAGCCACTGCGGGGGGGAAAACCAAGTTGACCTGAACCTGTCCTTGTGCCATACTCACACAGGTACTCGTTGATGGCCCTCTGCTGCTTGTGCAGACGCTGCAGCATTGCTAATGTCGAGTTCCACCTGGTGGGCATGTCACAGATCAGATGGTTTGTGGGAAGGTGGAATTCTCTTTGAATTTCTGCCAGGCGAACGCTTGCTGGGAATGACCGTCTGAAGTGGCTGCAGACTTTTCTGGCCTGGATGAGAAGCTCTGGCAGCCCTGGGTACTTGGTTAGGAAATGCTGTACCACCAGATTTAGGACGTGTGCTAGGCATGGTACATGCGTCAATTTACCCTTGCGTAGGGCGGAGAGAAGGTTGCTGCCATTATCGCAGAAGCTCATTCCCAGCTCAAGCTGGTGTGGTGTTAACCATCTCTGCACCTGCCCCTGCAGAGCTGACAAAATTTCTGACCCGGTGTGGCTCCTGTCCCCTAAACAAACCAGCTCAAGCACAGTATGGCATCTTTTTGCTTGAGCCATTGCGTAGACCCTGTCAGGCGTCAGTTTAACTGCCACTTCGCCAGAGACAGAGAAGGAGGAGGAGGAGGAGGAAGAGGTGGTGGTGGTGGTGGAGCAGACAGACCTCATACAAGCAGCTTTCTGGAGGCGTGGTGGATGAACAAGCTCCAGCACAGAGCCCCGTCTTGGATCCCTCCCAGCTGCAATCAGAGTTACCCAGTGTGCCGTGAAGGAAATGTAACGACCCTGTCCATGCTTGCTGGACCACGTGTCTAAAGTCACATGCACTTGCTGCTGACTGCCTTTCCCAATGACTGGATAACATTGTCTTCCACGTGCTGGTATAGTGCTGGAATGGCCTTGCGTGAAAAGTAATGGCGTTTTGGAACCTGCCACTGTGGTACAGCACATTCAGCAAATTCACGGAAGGGAGCAGAGTCCACCAGCTGGAAAGGCAGCAGCTGCAATGCGAGTAATTTTGCTAAGCTGGCATTTAGACGCTGTGCTTGGGGATGGTTGGGACTATATTTTTTCTTTCGCTGCAGCAGCTGCGGCAACGTAATCTGACTGCGTAAATCTTCAGCTACTGGGATGATGTCACTTTGTGAGGAAGGACCTGGTACATACATTACTGTAGCATCATCCCTGTCGGTGGAGGTTGTAGGCAATGACATGGCAGGACATACAGTGGGGGTAGAGACAGATGAGGAGGAGGAGGACCTACGCAAAGTTTTGCGCAAACGGGATGTGTTTATTATTATTCATATGTCGCCTCAAGCACGTGGTACCCAAGTGTCCAGTATCTTTCCCACGCTTAAGCCTCATCTGACATAGATTACAAATAGCAATGCTGCGCTCTACTGCACATTTCTTAAAGAACTCCCAGACAACAGAGTTCCCGCGTGTGTTCTTTGAGACAACAGCGCTCTGCACTGGAGCAGCTCTGACATGTGATGCCTTGGACTGGCTAGTGTTACGGTTGGTCACAGAGGATGTTGTGCCACGTGTTTGCTGTGCCTCCTCCTCCCCCTCTTCCTCACTTAATTCCTCTGTTCGATCTGGCACCCAGGTGGAGTCAGTGACCTCATCATCATTGTCATCTTCACCCCCTATCTCCTCGTCACTGGAGCCAACTTGGCAGTATGCTGCAGCTGCTGGGGCAACATGAGTGCCAGTTATTTGTGTGTCATCACTGGCACCCCCTTCCTCTAGGTTGATTATACTCCCTTGCTCAACCTCAGAGATTGAATCAGAGCACTGTACTTGCTGCGCATCCTTAAGCAGCATGTCACTCTCATTGTAGTCAAACAATTCAGCTGACTCCTCCGTGTGTGATAGCGAGGCTACGGCAGGAGTAGCTGTGGACATGGAGGCTGCATTAGATGCTTTGGCAGCTGAGGTGGACTGTAAAGCACTAGAAGCCTGGCTGGCAGAGGACTCGGAGGATGAGGATGGCCTGGTTAGCCAATCCACCAAGTCCTCTGTATGTTGCTGCTGCTTAAGACGGCCAACACCAGTTAGAAAGGACAAGTGTGCCCCTGCAGAGGATGCACCACGTCCACCACGACCAGAGGCACAACCTCCTGACACAGGGGCTGCTTGCCCTCTTATCTGTGTCTGGGAGCGTCTGCCTGTCCTTTTTGTTCTTTCAGACATGGTGAGTGATATATAGATTAATATATACAGAACTCTGATTCAACTTTGGTATAAAGATTTAAAGAACTCTGGTATAACTCAGTGAGACACACTGATAGCTGGCAGCCAGTGACAAGAGACAGATCACCTCAATTCACAAAGTTTTAAAGAAATTAGTGAGCCCAAAATAATGCGTGGTACTGGTTTTGTGACGAGACACAGATCACCTCAATTCACAAATGTTTTGTAGAAATTAGTGAGCCCCAAAATACTGCGTGGTACAACTGGATGTGTGATGAGACACAGATCACCTCAATTCACAAATGTTTTGTAGAAATTAGTGAGCCCCAAAATACTGCGTGGTACTGGTTGTGTGACAAGACACAGACCACCTCAATTCACAAATGTTTTAAAGAAATTAGTGAGCCCCAAAATAATGCGTGGTACTGGATGTGTGACGAGACACAGATCACCTCAATTCACAAATGTTTTGTAGAAATTAGTGAGCCCCAAAATAATGCGAGGTACTGGATGTGTGACGAGACACAGATCACCTCAATTCACAAATGTTTTAAAGAAATTAGTGAGCCCCAAAATACTGCGTGGTACTGGATGTGTGACGAGACACAGATCACCTCGATTCACAAATGTTTTGTAGAAATTAGTGAGCCCCAAAATAATGTGTGGTACTGGATGTGTGACGAGACACAGATCATATCAATTCACAAATGTTTTAAAGAAATTAGTGAGCCCCAAAATACTGCGTGGTACTGGATGAGTGAGACACAGATCACCTCAATTCACAAATGTTTTGTAGAAATTAGTGAGCCCCAAAATACTGCGTGGTACTGGATGTGTGACAAGACACAGATCACCTCAATTCACAAATGTTTTAAAGAAATTAGTGAGCCCCAAAATAATGTGTGGTACTGGTTGTGTGACAAGACACAGATCACTTCAATTCACAAATTTTTTAAAGAAATTAGTGAGCCCCAAAATACTGCGTGGTACTGGATGTGTGACAAGACACAGATCACCTCAATTCACAAATGTTTTAAAGAAATTAGTGAGCCCCAAAAAGATTTGCTGGCACAGAGACAAGACCCAGAAGATCGCCTCAATTCACAAATGTTTTAAAGAAAGTTGTAAACCCCAAAAAAACTTGCTGGCACAGTGACAATAAACACATCACATAAATTCCCTGATATTTGGTAGAAATGAGACCCAAAAAGACTTGCTGGCACAGTGACAAGACCCAGAAGATCACCTCAATTCACAAATGTTTTAAAGAAAGTTGTAAACCCCAAAAAAACTTGCTGGCACAGTGACAAGACACACATCACCTAAATTCCCTGATATTTGGTAGAAATGAGACCCCCCCAGACCCCCCCCAGTAGCGTGGCAGACCGGCAGTAACAAGACACAACTATCTGCTTTGAAATCTCCTCTGAAATGCGTGCAGAATCGGCGCGTGGAAACGTTATATAGTGTGCTGCGGGACTTAGCTCTGTGAGCCCATGATTGGGCAAAATTTGCCCAATCAGGACTCTGAGCGGTGATTGGCATAGTGTTGAACCAGTCTTGCACCAGACCTGTGGTCAGGTGCAAGACTGTAGCCAATTACGACCTTCAGGCCAGTGGGAAAATGCATTGTGGTCCATTGTGGTCGAACATGCGGCGAACCCCCCGGAAATGTTCGGTGTTCGCAATCTAATCGAACAGTCCAAGTTTGGGTCGAACTCCGAACCGTCCGAACCGAACAGCTCATCCCTAGTTATAAACCTCACTGGGAGGTTAACCATAGAGTATCTCATATTCAATCACATAATGTCACGATTCCCCCCTGATAAGATGTTGGTCCCTATATATAGTACCCTATCTACCCCTCCGATCCTTGATTGGTTGGTACAACTGACTACTTTCAGGGACTCGATCTTAATACACTCAGCAATGGTTAACTGGCCACAGAATAGTATCATAGAGCAGACCCTGACAGTATAGATCTGAAAGCCAGGAAAAAGGGTCAGTCGTATGCCAAGGATAGAATTCAAACCAGGTTTATCAGGATTAGCCACGTCAGTATACAATGGAGGATTGTCAGTAATAACCGAGTCGATACACAATGCAGGGTTCTCAGTAATAGCTGGGTCAGTATACAATGCACGGTTCTCAGTAATAGCCTGGACAGTATACAATACAGGGTTTTCAGTAATAACCGGGTCGGTACACAATGCAAGGTTCTCAATAAAAGCCTGGGCAGTATACAATGCAGAGTTCTCAGTAATAGCCGGGTCGGTACACATGGAGGGTTCTCAGAATAGCCAGGGTCAGTAATAGTCATCAATATAAAACCAAAGTACTGGAGAAGTAACTTCACGTCAGGGCAGTGAGTCTGCCTAAGCAGAAGGATTTTAACCCCTTCGCTGCGGATGACATGTCCTCATAGACGCCCGCTATATGCGGAGGACGTGCCCCATACGTCATCCACTTTATTGGAGCCCCGGCGGAAATACTTACCTCTCTGTCCGGGGTCCCGCAGCGATCTGACTTCAGCGTCCTCAGACGCTGAAGTTAAGCCCCTCCCAACGTAAATGACGTCATCGCACCACGCGCGATGACGTCGTTTCCAGGTGACCCCCCGGCAATGCCGGGACATAGCCTGGAAGGGAGGGTGGATCCGTCCAGATCCCTCTCCCTCCCAATCGGAAAGGAGCAGCGCCAAAAGCCAGGCACTGCTTAAAAGGGGAGAGTCTCCCCTTTTAAGTGGTGCCTGGCTTTAACCCCTCAAGCACAGGGTCGCACTTCAGTGCCTTGCGGCGCCGCAGGGCGGCCTAGCTCCGGTGGGGGCTGCCATCTTGGATGGCGGCTCCACCCCGGTTCCCCCCTCGCATAGCGTGATGACGTCAGATAGCCGGGGAACCCCTAGCTGCCCGGGGATTTCCCAAGGAAATCCCCTGGTGGAGATAGGGGTTCATGGGGGGTGTCATTCGAAAGGCCTGAGCATGGCCTTTCGAATGATATCCCACATGACCAGGTATAAAATAAAACAAATAATAAAAAAAAAAAAAAAAATATAAACATGTTTTTTTTTGTGTGTGTTTTTATTAATGCAGCAATTTTGTTCACATTTCAATTATAATGTGAACAATGATGCTGCACTAATGATTTTTTTCTATGGGGTGCGTTTGCCAAAAATCACGTAATTCCCCCCAAAAAAATTTAACAAGTCTCCATTTCTAATTTTTGTACAAGCGCACCCGATAGAAAATATAACCGAAAATGCTCATGTGATAAAATGTGAAAAAAAACACTTTACACGCTGCAGATGATTAAAAATTTACATTTTATTGCATTTGTCATAATATACATATAAAAATTATATATTATGAATCTGCCGAGTCTGCCGGAAAGAACGATATATAATATGTCTGGATCATAAATTAAAATGTGGCTTCAAATCGCGTTTAAACATGATGAGCGAAAGCGGTAAATATGAGCTCAGCACACAGCGCTGAAATGCCTCAGCAGTGAAGGGGTTAAACCCAGCAGCTACGCATCATCATGCCACGCCCTGCCTCCCGGCCACCCACGTGACCGCCGCGGGCTTGCATATATCATTTGGCATAATTTCCATATATCATTTGTCCCACACGTCATCAGCTTTGCGGGACCCCTGGCGGAGAAATTCACCTCTCTGTCCGGGGTCCCGCGGTGTTCTGACTTCAGCATCCTCAGACGCCGTGAGATGCCGTGTATAGAGATGCTGATGGGGGTTATGTATAGAGATGCTGATGGGGTTGTGTATAGTGATGCTGTGAGGCTGTGTATAGAGATGCTGTGTGGCTTTGTATAGAGATGCTGTGAGGCTGTGTTTAGAGATGCTGATGGGGTTGTGCAGTGGCGTAGCGTGGGTTGTCAGCGCCCGGGGCCAGCCAAGAATTGTACGCCCCAACCTGTGGACACGTTATCATGCCCCAGCTCTCACATGGATATTGCCCCAGCTCACACATGGATTTGCCCCAGCTCACACATGGATTTGCCCCAGCTCACACATGGATTTGCCCCAGCTCACACATGGATTTGCCCCAGCTCACGGATTTGCCCCAGCTCACACATTTGCCCCAGCACACGGATTTGCCCCAGCACCTCATGGATTTGCCCCAGCACATGGATATGCCCCAGCACATGGATATGCCCCAGCACCTCATGGATTTGCCCCAGCTCATGGATTTGCCCCAGCACATGGATATGCCCCAGCTCATGGATTTGCCCCAGCACCTCATGGATTTGCCCCAGCACCTCATGGATTTGCCCCAGCTGACGGATTTGCCCCAGCTGACGGATTTGCCCCAGCTCATGGATTTGCCCCAGCTCACGGATTTGCCCCAGCTCACACGGATTTGCCCCAGCTCACACGGATTTGCCCCAGCACATGGATATGCCCCAGCTCATGGATTTGCCCCAGCACATGGATTTGCCCCAGCTCATGGATTTGCCCCCCAGCACATGGATTTGCCCCAGCTTATGGATATGCCCCAGCTCATGGATTTGCCCCAGCTCATGGATTTGCCCCCCAGCACATGGATTTGCCCCAGCTCATGGATATGCCCCCAGCACATGGATTTGCCCCAGCTCATGGATATGCCCCCCAGCACATGGATTTGCCCCAGCTCATGGATATGCCCCAGCTCTCACCTGGATATTGCCCCAGCTCCCGGGCAGCGGGAGTGCCTGCCGGCTGCCCGGTCCTGAACAGTGAGTCGAGTCTGTCCTGTTGATTGAAGGGGAGTCGGCTGCGTGCGTGCGCAGGTCACACGGTCCGGCCAGTCAGGTGGTACTGAGTCTCTGACCCACCTGATTAGACGGACCACGTGACCTGCGCCTGCACGCAGCCGCATCCCCTTCAATCAACAGGACGGACTCGACTCACTGTTCAGGACCGGGCAGCCGGCAGGCACTCCCGCTGCCCGGGAGCTGGGTCCCCTCAACCCGCGGGCCCTTGGGCGGCGCCCGAGGGCCCGGCGGGTCAGTCGGGCCACAAGTTTTAGGGGCGCATAATTTCAAAAGAAATTATGCCCCCTTAACAAAACTGCGCCCGGGGCCACGGCCCCCCCTGCCCCCCCAAGCTACGCCACTGGGGTTGTGTATAGAGATGCTGTTTGTGTATAGAGATGCTGATGAGGTTGTGTATAGAGATGCTGTTTGTGTATAGAGATGCTGATGGGGTTGTGTATAGAGATGCTGTGTATAGAGATGCTGTGAGGTTGTGTATAGAGATGCTGTTTGTGTATAGAGATGCTGATGGGGTTGTGTATAGAGCTGCTGTTTGTGTATAGAGATGCTGATGGGGTTGTGTATAGAGATGCTGTTTGTGTATAGAGATGCTGATGGGGCTGTGTATAGAGATGCTGTGAGGTTTTGTATAGAGATGCTGATGGGGTTGTGTATAGAGATGCTGTTTGTGTATAGAGATGCTGATGGGGTTGTGTATAGAGATGCCGTGTATAGAGATGCTGATGGGGTTGTGTATAGAGATGCTGTTTGTGTATAGAGATGTTGTGAGGTTGTGTATAGAGATGCTGTGAGGTTGTGTATAGAGATGCTGATGGGGCTGTGTATAGAGATGCCTTGCGGCGCCGAAGTGCGGCCTAGCTCCGGTGGGGGCTGCCATCTTGGATGGTGGCTCCACCCCCGGGTCCCCCCTCACTGCCTGACGTCCTCACGCATAGCGTGAGGACGTCAGATAGCCGGGGAACCCCTAGCTGCCCGGAATCCCCTGGTGGAGATAGGGGGTTCATTTGAACACCGATATCTCCAGAACCGTGGCAGCTAGGGGGTCATGGAGGGTGTCAATCGAAAGGCCTGAGCATGATACCCAACATGACCAGGTATAAAGTAAAAATAAAAAATAAAAAAATGTATTTTTTTGTGTGTTATTTTTATTAATGCAGCAATATTGTTCACATTTCAATTATAATGTGAACAATGATGCTGCACTAATGATTTTTTTCTATGGGGTGTGTTTGCTATAAATCACGTAATTCCCCCCACAAAATGTAACAAGTCCCCATTTCTAATTTTTGTACAAGCGCACCCCATAGAAAACATAACCGCAAACGCTCATGTGCTAAAATGTGAAAAAAAACACTTTACACACTGCAGATGATTAAAAATTCAATTTTTATTGCATTTTTTGTCATAATATACAGGCAGGACATGACGTATACATATAAAAATGATATATTATTAATCTGCGGAGTCTGACGGAAAGAACGATATCTAATATGTCTGGGTCATTTAATAAAATGTGGCTTCAAATCGCATTTAAATATGATGAGCGAAAGCGGTAAAAATGAGCTAAGGGGTTAAACAGCATATCAAAGGAAGATTTAGTAGAGAAATGAACACTTCTCAGAAGCACAGGTGTTGTTAGATACATGTTCAGATCAGGAGACACCACACCCTCAGCCTCTAACAATGTATCAAATTCATCAGACCAGACTAATTAAAAGCACAACACTAATTAACACCTGTTGTTTACACCGTTTGAGACCACAGGTCATTTAGAAGTGAGAATCTTTGCACCTAGACATTAGTTTTTAATTCAATATCTAATAAACCGTTGCTTATAATATTCTGCAGTAAAGAATCTCTTTATTTCTAGATTTTTTAAGCATTTTTTATACTGTTTTCAAAAAAAAATTCGAACTCAAACCGAACACGCCAAAAAGTTTGAAGTTCGCGAACTTGCGAACGGCCAAAGTTCGAATCGAACTCCGAACTGATCGAACCGAACAGCTCATCCCTAATTGTCATCTCTGTACTGACACCATTGAGCTAAAAAACTTTGTGAGTCCTGAGCGGGCCCCACTGTGGAGCAGGCCACCGGTGCTGTTGCTCATCCTCAGTCAGGACCTTCACAAACCTTTATTTAGTTCCCAGTGTTGCTTTGCGCATCCCTTCACCACTTGGACGGTTCACATTTGCACAAGCTCTTGCAGAGCTTGCGCATGATCGCGTCCATCTCCATGGAGTCCTATGGACTCCTAGAGTTGATAACAGTGGGGAGCTTAGCACCACTGGAGCTATCATTTAACACCTCAGCCGGAGTATGAATCAAGCTGCTGAAAAAGCGGCTCTGTTATAATACATGTTTTAAATGACAGACGCTACTGGAAAATGGCTGAAGCTCAGGTTTTCCATTAGCGCTTGTCATTTAACAAACATTGGAATAGGGCCCCATAGTAATTAAAAAGAAATAATGAAATGTTACATGCCTTTAATGTTTCTGAAGCCGCTGCTTCTTTGCAAGAGTATGAATCAGCTGACAGCAGCCCAAGGTCCAGGGCCGGCGCTAGTGTAAGGCGGCACAGGCAGCCGCCTTACTGTCCTGGCTTGCTGTCAGTGTGAGGGGCAGAAAAATTCTGTTTTTAAAATACTGGAAGCGGAGCTATAAATGATCTTCAGACATCAACCAGGGGCCCAGTCGCGCACTCTCAAACCGATGCAGTGTGCCTGCCTCAGTCCCACATTCTAAACATGACCCAGCACACTGCTTAATTTGGCACCGCCCCCTCACGTGACACGCATAGCCAGGGCATGTAGCAGCAGAAAAGCTTGGAGGACAAACCCCAAAGCTTAGGGTGCGGCCCTGCAGCAGAGTCAGGATGCGTGCTTCCACTGTAGTGTGAAGAAGGACTGGGCAGAGAGGCCGAGAGAAGATTTTTAAAAGGTTTGAATAAAATGAGGGAAGGGAGGATGTGTGTGTGTGTGTAATGTTCTGCTTGGGGGGGTGTAATGTTCTGCTGGGGGGGTGTAATGTTTTGCTGGGAGGAGTAATGTTCTGCTGGGGGTGTAATGTTCTGCTGGGGGTGTGTATGTGTAATGTTCGGCTGGTGGTGTGTGTGTGTGTAATGTTCTGCTGGGGGTGTGTGTGTGTAATGTTCTGCTGGGGTGTGTGTGTGTAATGTTCTGCTGGGGGGTGTGTGTGTAATGTTCTGCTGGGGGTGTGTGTGTGTAATGTTCTGCTGGGGGTGTGTGTGTGTAATGTTCTGCTGGGGAGTTTGAGTAAACTGATATCGGTACATTACTGTGAGGTTTATTGCTGTGGAGCTCTGTCATACGCTCATACACCCCACACATTACTGTGAGTTTTATTGCTGTGGAGCTGTCATACATCCCGCACATTACTGTTTGTTTTATTGCTGTGGAGCTCTGTCATACGCCATATGAAATAAATTTAAAGGGGGGGAGGGGGTGAAAGTAATTAAAGGGGGAAAATAAATTAAGGGGGAGTGAATTGAATTAGAGGACGAGGACCCTGCTGCCAGTCTGCTTCTGGAGACCTGGAGTCAGACAGTGGACCACAGCAACAGAGTGAGAGTGGTAGGTAGCAGGATCACAGGGAAACACTGGGAGTGGCAGGCAGTTTGAAATATGTGGGTATATTGACACAGCAAGACCAGATGGCACCACCAGGCCACATTGCAAATTTGTGCAGTGCCTGGTGCCCCTCCTATGCCACGTTGCCAAAGGAGGGGACCACAAACTCTGTAGATTGGCCCTGTGGCACAGGAGGGGCCCCAGGCACAGCATAGATTGGCAAATGCGTGAGGACACCAAACATTCCCGATTGGCATGGCACGGATTGGTTGGAGAGGGGCACCAAAACGCAACTTCGCTTGAGTAAACAAAAATGCTTACACCGGCCCTGCCAAGGTCCTCGCATGGCAATAAAGAAGTCAGATAATTCTCATGGGATTTGGTGGTCAGTCGCCATAAGCAGTTCAGATTGTCAAGTAGGGTGAAGCAGACTGCTATATAAGCTTATTGCGGCTATAAATCTACTCAGCCTGATTCCCAGCAGAGTTTAATTGATTACAACATTCACATGAGCTTCAAATGTTCCATTTACGCATGCAGCTGGAGCTCAGACGGAAGATAAAGGCTGGCAGAGTATGGGCCCTGTTCCAGCTAAGCCATTTATTTTAATGAGTGAGCTGTTAAATACAACGGCATCACTAAGGATGTCCCTGCTATTCCATTCAAGTGAGCCGCAAACTGCTGTAGCGCTGGTTAAAACTCTGTTGATGTATTGCTCGGGTTTGGCCACCAGGGGGAGACAAGCGCAATGTAGAGTATACTGGACATAACAGGACTACGTTTTCCATCATGCTTTGCGGCAGAGACAGGAAGTGGGTGGGAGAGAGCGAAGGACATCCACAGCCTCGTGCGAAGGAGAGCGAGTGTGAGCTGAGCGACGAAAGGGGGAAGACGCACGTGAGACTGCCAGAGATTAAGACCAGGCCGGAGAGCAGGAGCTGCCTTGCGGGTGCTGATAATCAGAGACAGTGCTGGCGGAGATCTATCCACACATCGCTGAGAGGTTTTTGCGCAGACACAACATTCCAGTTTGGACCCCGAGTTAGGAGACCATGATGATCCACTGGGAGTGCAGGCGGTAGGCCGTAATTCTCATTAACGAAATTGGACAGGCAGGAGAAGCGGATCCGGTGGCACAGAGTTCCAGTATAACCAAGCGGAGAGAGATCCTTGATCGGACAGCGGAACAGATTGTCTGGCGGATGGGTGAGAGGCCTTCCAGGCCACAGTCAAAGTTTAAACCAAGCACGCTGCAGTTTTGTTTAAATCTACAGGGCCCCAACGTGACTAGTCGAAGATTTGCTAAATCCATTCACTGGCCAGTTGAATATAGTACCCGGGTACCTGAGATCATACACACACACCTTTTTGGGACACTACTCTTATGGGACTTACACTCCAGAAACAAAGGGGTTAATCTTTCCTTTTTGCCGCCGCGTGTTTCCCGCATTACGAAAATATGCATTTCCCGCATATAATTGTATTATATGTGTCACTTTATTGGGATCAGTAAAGTATATAATTTATAAAATCCACAACAGTGCTGGTGTATATTTATTCCCTAGTGCGGAGAGACTAACCCGAGGTTTATTCAGCAGCTCCTCCGGGAGTGAGCGCTACACTGCCTTGGCTGTTCCAGTTGTCTACTGTACATTAACACTTTCTATACTTCGTATAGGAAGTTCTAATGTGAAGGCAGCCAGAAAATGATGAGTGATTCCAAGGTCCCTCATAATTATTGTTGGAAATGAAAAAAATTACTGACTGCAAGAAACTGGTGCAGAAACACACAAAATACCTACAAAATCACATCGGGTGCCACAGTGCAGAGGATGCTTGATTTTCTGCCTAATGTCACTGTAAGCAGAAAAACACTGAGAATTTTTTTTGCTATTTGTATTTTATCTCACAAACTTTATACAGATTCCTTTACAATTTTTTTTTTAAAATAATTCTTGGTATGTTACAGTGCAAACAAAAACTACGCAGTTAGACATTTTTTTCTTGTACCAGACCAGGTGGACCATGTCTGCGTGCTTTAATGTAATATTTTAACACATTTACATAAAAGCATCAGGTATGATGTCCTATTAGTTCATTTATCCATAGGTAATATTTTATGTTTATATAATACATTTCAGGTATATCCCTTTAATATTTATGCGACAAAGTTATTTCAAAAAGACAGGTAATCGGGGTTATTCAGAGAAAGGTGAAACTGCAGAACTTTAGGAGAAGTGAAAATTCTAGGTCAAAATGGGAGAATTTTTCTGGTTTGGCTATTTTGACCTAGAATTTTCACTTTTCGAAATGTTCTCCAGAGTTTCACCTTTCTCTGAGTAACCCCTGAATATGTTTCTCCAGTAAAAACTAATGCCCCATATGGCAATGTCATTAGAACTCTCAGATGTGAGTTACAAAAGGTTGGACACTGCACCAAATATAGGTGTAGCAATACAGTATATAGTTGTTTGTTAGGTAAAGAGTAATATTACATGGCTTGGGAAGATGTGAAAGTTGCCAAAATGAACAACAGCAGCCTAAGTCCAAGGTAAATTAGTGGCAGGAATATATTTTCTATTGTAGTATTGTTTTACAGATATATCATATTGCAACTCATCCCAGAGTACACTGCCTGGAAATGTCAGGAAACAAAAATCTCGTGAACAATGGGAATTGTATGGTTCATTTGGCAGAGTTCTATGGACTTGATCATTAATAAACACATATCACATTAAATTTCAGGATTTCCTTCCCACCCCGAAACAGTGTTTGGGTAATGTTTGTTTCAGACACAGACTACAAAGTCTAAATTTCCAGTAAAGTGAAATTCATAATGGGATTTGCGATGAGCTTGCAATGAAAATAAATTGGGCAAAGGTGACTAGATGCACATGTTAATCATTATTCAGTAGTTTAAGCATGTTTAGTTCATTAAGTGGTTGAAACCAGGCCTGGACTGGGACAAAAAAATAGGCCCAGGTATTTTGGACTCAGCAGCCCACCGCCGATGATCCGCTGAAGACATCCGATGATCCGCCGATCTTTCTGTTTATTCCTCATTATATAGGTCTTCAATATTGTGCAATATTGCTTGTTGATATCTTTTATTTTACTTTAGGCTTCCCCTTGACATGGCTAACACACCAACACACTCAACTGGAATTCAGACAATGTACACTTGACAAAAAACATCATATTGTAAATTCTGAAAATATCAGTTCTATTCAAAGAGAGGTGAAACTCAGGAGAATTGGCAGAAGAAGAGAACAATCAAAACCAAATAGCCGATTTGGAAAGTGAGATAAATGGGAGAATTTTTATGGTTTGGCTATATTGACCTTGAATTTTCACTTCTCCAGTCATTCTCCTGAGTTTCACCTTTCTTTGAATAGACCTGTATATTTTTACCATGGCGATTGCATTTTTATCTAGATACTACTATGTAAGGATCTAGTGATATTTAACGCTGTCAGCTTGTTTTGTATTGTGATTTGTGACTGAAAAGGACTTTTGAGGACATTGTAGAGTAATAATACAAAATCTCACACTCTTTTAGAGGAAAAAACATACTTCCTATCTGTCAGAATACAGAGATCATCAAAACAGACCCTTGTCAGAAAAGCTTTTATTACACAACTTGATATGTTCTGTAGGATTTCAGGATGAGAAAATATTACTATGTTGTGGTCTGGCCCAGCATTTTTTAATAGAAAATTTTGGTGAAACAAGAAAAGAATCTGCAAAATCCATCAGGAAGAGTAACTGCAAGAACACCATCTGCACATCACATTCACTTTACTTCTGTGGTTTCATGTAATTCCAAAACGATTACTTAGACGTCTAACCCAAAATTCCATTTAATATTCATTTCATACGTATGAAGTGACATTCTAAGGGGACATTTTTATACTTTATTAAAAAGAATATTTTTTTTACTTTCTGCATAACTTAAGTAGCATACCCAGGACTTAAACTCTGTTCGTAAAATTGGAGGACTGATCAAAGCTGAAAAGCCATATCAATATTTCAAACTGATTGAAAGGACAGCAGATTTCTGAATACTTATATGAACAGATCTTTTACAGTCCTAACCAAGAAAACAGACTAGCATGAAGAACAAATAACCAAAAATAGCCCAACAACCACTAGGGTAAGAAAATAGTGCAATGTCTGGCCTCAGGGACAAAGCGGCCTAACCCCTATACTAGAGAACAAACCAACACTCACAGCACTATTCAGTGCCTTAACTAATTCAGCGTCCAACAATAACAAAAAAATAATATGATCTTTATTATCAGAAAGCAACAATAAAAAAAATGCTCCAATTAATAAAAGAGACACAAAACCAACCGACAACACCTAGTGAGACTCAAAAAAAAACTCACCAGGAAGTGAATGCGGGTTCCCTGACACCCGCAACCACTTCTGAAACTCCCGGATTCATTCGGGAGAGGTGGGATCCCATGCTGCGCAGAGGGCAGTGCATGCTCGGTTTAAGCCAATCACTGAGCATGCCCTCCGCGCAGCACATGGAGCAGTCCCGTGTGAATGCCTTCCCTTTCTGCTAAATGGCAGCTCCCAGGCCGGGTTGGGGGATGCGGTGGTCGCGCGATGCCCTGCTCTTAGCGACGCAATTCCAGTAAAGCATTGTGGCTGTTCCGGGGGGCCGGGCTCATCAATCAGCAGACATGGCAGTGGCAGGCAGGCTCCTGGCGTCCTCTTGCTGTCTCCTGGCTCAGTCCAGGCTGGTAACTGCTGCAGTACATAGAGACGTGTGGCGGGGCCTAGCCTGCAGCTACAGGTAAAAGCAGATGAGCGACCTCCATCGCAGCCTGGAGCTCAGTGACCTCTCTGTCCCCAACCTTGCAGGAGCTGTGATCCTGAGAGAGTCTGTAGGGGGGCTGAGGTGCTGGTTTTACCCCAACCCATCCTGCCAGGGCTGGCTGCCAGTGATTATAGATATACACCGGGGGTTCCACATCACAACCCCCCACAGATGTTTTGAAACTCCATCTCCCATGGGCTCAGTAACTCATTAGCTTGATTGAGCCTTATAGGAAATGTAATTACAGAACATCTGGAGGGCCAAAATCACTGACCCCTGTTATAGCGAGTGTTACCTGTGTAAGGGGGCTAGACTGTATGTAGATAATGATGATAGTTATGTAACGGTATATATTAAATGAACACAGGCCGCCCGATACATGGAATGATAAAACAATGGGTGCTCGTAGCCTCCTGATACACATAACAATGCTTTATATGTTCCAGGCGTCAGGCCCCTATTTGAGTACAGGTTGTAGGGAGCGGCGTTTTGGGGGCACCATTTGGAATGGCGCGGCCCCGACCCGAACCACATTACCTGGTGTGCCTTTCCCGGCCGCGTCGAATTGGAACTGGCTGGTGTGAAGCCGTCTTCAGGGTGCTCATCACGGGCTGGAGTTTGGGGCTGCAAATCGGCGGAGGAGGAGGACTGAGAAAAACTACACCTCCTGGCGTGTGTTATACAGAGAGAGAGGGTGCACCCTGATAATACTGTCTCATACAGAAAGAGGGGGTATCCTGATAATTCTGTGTTATACAGAGAGAGGGGGGTATCCTGATAAAAAAAAATTAATTTTCATTTGAAGATAAAAATAGACAGTGGGAAAAAAAAGTGACTTTAACGTATGCCTCCCATATTCCTATCCTAACGCTAAACCCCTGAAAAATCCGTTACTCCTTGCACAAGCTTACTGTACTTTGCGCATCCTATACATGTCGCCTAGGAAGGTGAAATACTGTACACAGACAAGGCATTTGTATTTTCTTCATGGTGTAAATATATCTGCCTTCTCTAACACCGCTTACCAACCGCCCACAACCTTCATCAATCAGAGCTACCAAAGTACAGCAAACGTACTGCAGGTATTGTGGACTTATGCTTCAAACTAGAAAAGGAAAATGCTATCATTGTTACCAAAGTGATATTTTCTGTAAATGGTCTGCAAAACAGTTGTGAGCACATTGTTTCCTTTGACTTTTGCTGTGATATGTCCTTGGCTCAGACGTCATTTGGGATTTACAGATCTCTGAATGTTTATTTAGCAAATCTCTAAAGGTTAGCTTCTGGAATTTACATGAGGTAATGTTTGTCCCATCACGTGTATGAAGTATCTGCAACAATAGCCACAAAAAAAAAGAATAAATAGAGAGTAGCCTTTACCTGACCGGGAATCTAGAAGATACATATGCTGTGCTGTTGTGTAACATAAGGTTAGCTATGGGGTCTTAGGTCAGTGTCAGATGAGCGCACTACGTGTGCCCGTACTGACGTGCCTCCCGTCGTAGCATTTTGATGAGGCCGGCCACATGCTGTAGTGCGCACACGAATTGCGTGCGCTACAGCGGATGTGCAGAAAGCCTCCCTGTCAAAACGCTACGACGCACGATCGACGGAGCACACTAACTGCGCTCAGCGAGGTGGCCACATGGGCGTCAGAGTGGAAGGATTATCCTCTCTCACAGACGTTCCTTCTGCTCTGAAGAAAGCTTGTCTGAAACTGGCCTTAAAGTAGGCCATTTTAAAGATAGGGGGTTTAGGGGGTCGAGGTACTAAAGATGAGGGGCTTAGGGTTAAATGTAGGAGATTACTTGATTGTTTAGCTTAGACAAATGTACCAGAGATCAAAAATATTCAGTAATACGGAGAATTATTGCAGCTAGGTAATTTTCAACTAAAATTTACAAGTTTGTCAAGCGCACCACTTAAAGCTTAATGGTGACACCCCACTTTAAAGTTAGTTTTAGCAATCTTTAACGTATTACGTGGTAGCCGCAAAGCACATATAACATTTTCCTACATTGAAAAGAAACATGTAATAGGTAACTTTCTGTGTGATGTTTCAGATTTGGACTGGTCTACCAGTGTCACCTACTGGCTGCAGCAAAAATACAAAGAACACTATCTAAAGGAAATTAAATGGTTTGTGAAAACTGTGGCCCTTATTCTGGCCAAACTAGTAATAGATAACTGCAAATGCCAAAATTCATCAGGAGTCATTTTTAGCAACTGCCTATTGCCAGCTCCTCATTTTGTGACACGGCTCTTCATGTAATGGAACCCCTAATGCAGTGGCGTCACTAGGGTTGGTGTAACCCGGTGCGGTAACTTATGGTGTCACCCCCCCCCTGAGTTTTACGGGGTTTTTTTTTTACTTCCTCGTAAATCAGTACTCCCATATAACACTGAATGCTCATAATACATGGCGCACATTACTGTGAGGTTTATTGCTAGAGCTCTCTCATATGCTCACACACAAATTTTGACGAACTGCCAGCAAGTACGGTGCCTGTTCGAAGGCATTGAAAGTCCCCATAGAGAAGTAATGGTTAATCTGTTCAGAGAACACCGAACAGCAGTGAAATGTCCTGATGTCCGGTGTTTTCATTTGGCAGGTTTATATTGGCGAACATCATAGGTTTCAATGTTAAAAATATTCCCATTTTTATTCAATATCTAATAAACCGTTTATTCCTTTAATCCTTAGTAAAAGTCTGTTTGATATTTTTTTTAGTATCTTTTAGGCATTTTTGAAAAAAAATTCAATTTTTTTTTCTTATAGTGGTTTTTCTTTTTTCTGTAACAGACCTTTTTATTATCATTCATAGGACCTTATGTTAATTAAAGACATTTTCAATCAGTAGTTTTTTGAAAACAGCGGGCGACGGGTTTGCAGCGGCTGATTCCATGCACTTCAGGGACCCTGCGGTGAATTCACCAGGGAAATTTGATTCCCCAAAGTGCGGGGAACAACATAGTTACATAGTTATATAGGCTGAAAAAAGACATGCGTCCATCGGGTTCAGCCTCTCCCACATAACCTACTGCTGTTGATCCAAAAGAAGGCAAAAAACCCAGTCTGAAATATGCAACATACTGGGAAAAAATTCCTTCTTGACCCCAGAATGGCAGTCAGATTTCTCCTTGGATCAAGAAGCTTTTACCCACATATTAAATATTATAACCCTTAATATTCTGTGTCTGCAGGAAGTCATCCAGCCGTTTTTTAAAAGTCTGTACAGACTCTGACCCAACCACCTCAACAGGCAGAGAATTCCACAGCTTTATTGTTCTCACCGTAAAATAACCCTTCCTATGCTTTAAGCTAAATTTTCTTTCTTCCAGTCTAAATGGATGACCCCTTGTCTTGTGTATAGTCCTGTTAATGAATAGGTTATCAGACAATGGTTGATAATGGCCCCGTATATATTTATATAAGGTTATCAGATCCCCTCTAAGGCGCCGTTTCTCTAAACTAAACAGGTTTAAGCTTGTTAGTCTTTCCTCATAACTTAACCCTTCCATTCCCCTTATTAATTTAGTTGCCTGTCTCTGCACTTTTTCTAACGCTATAATATCTTTTTTTAAGACAGGTGCCCAAAATTGCACGGCATATTCAAGGTGCGGCCTGACCATTGATTTATACAGAGGCAAAATTATGTTTTCATCCCGTGAGTGAACTCCCCTTTTAATGCATGCCAATACTTTGTTGGCCTTGGCGGCTGCTGTTTGACATTGCACATTGTTACTTAGTTTGAAGTCTATCATTATTCCCAAATCCTTCTCCTGCTTGGATTTCCCTAACTCCGTACCATTTAGGGTATAAGTTACTTGTGTGTTCTTCACTCCAAAGTGCATAACTTTGCATTTATCTAGATTAAATCTCATCTTCCATTTAAGTGCCCAGTCCCCCAATTTATCTAAATCCCCCTGCAGCGAAGTAACATCCTGCTCACATTGTATTACTTTTCCTAGTTTTGTGTCATCTGCAAACACTGATACATGGCTTTCAATGCCTATCTCAAGGTCATTTATAAATAAATTGAATAGTATTGGTCCTATAACAGACCCCTGAAGGACACCGCTTACCACTGGTGTCCATCTTGAAAATGTACCATTTATGACCACTCTCTGTACCCTATCTTTTAGCCAGTTTTCTATCCAAGAACAAGTATTTTCACCTAGACCAATTTTTCTCAATTTAAATAGTAACCTTTTGTGTGGAACTGTGTCGAAAGCTTTGGCAAAATCTAAGTAAATCACATCCACTGCGACCCCCTGATCTATACTTCTACTTACTTCCTCATAGAACGTAATTAGGTTAGTCTGACATGATCTGTGTTTCATGAAACCATGCTGATTTTTGCCAATTACATTATACCTCCCAATAAATTCCTGAATATTATCCCTTAGTAACCCCTCAAATACTTTCCCAGACACAGATGTTAAGCTCACAGGTCTATAATTCCCAGGCACAAATTTTAAACCTTTCTTAAATATAGGGACCACGTCAGCTTTTCTCCAATCCTCTGGTACGATTCCTGAAAGAAAAGAATCTTGAAAGATTAAGAACAGAGGTTTACATATTTCAACACATAGCTCTCTCAGTACTCGTGGGTGAATTCCATCTGGCCCTGGGGCTTTATTCACATTCACATTGTTTAATTTCTGCAAAACCTTGTCCTGAGTCAACCAGTCACTTTGTATTAGTAAGTTTTTATTAATGAATTTCATGTCTCCGGTTATAGGTTTCTCTTTGATAAATACTGAAGAAAAATAATCATTTAATATTTCTGCCTTATCCTGATCTTCAGTTAACAATAACCCTGACTCAGATTTTAGTGAACCTACATTTTCACTCTTGGGTTTTTTAGAATTTATGTACCTAAAGAATCTTTTAGGGTTGGTCTTGCTCTTTTTGACTATTTCTTTTTCATTTTCTAGTTTAGCCCATCTAATCGCATTTTTACATGCTTTATTGGCTGCCCTATATGCTTTATAGGATGCTTCAGATTTATCAACTTTAAAAGCTTTAAATGCCTTCTTTTTATTTTCATTTCCTTAGTTACCTTCCTACTAAGCCACATTGGTTTCAGTCTGTTTCTTTTATATTTATTAACCAGTGGAATATATTGTGACATGTACTTTTCTAGTGTTAGTTTAAAGATATTCCACTTATCTCAGTGTTTTTCCCGTGAAAGAGTTTCTGCCAGTCAATGACATTGAGAGCTTCCTTTATTTTAATAAAGTTGGCCTTTTTAAAATTATATGTTTTAGCATGCCCCTTATGACTGTGTTTTTTTGAGTTTATTTCAAAAGTCACCATATTATGGTCACTGTTTCCCAACTGTTCCTTTACATTAATATTTGAGAAAAGATCCACATTATTTGTTATAACCAGGTCCAGACAGTTATCCTCTCTAGTTGGTGTTTCTACCAGTTGTGACATGAAGGTATCATTTAAAATGTTCAGAAACCGGATCCCCTTTGCTGAATTACTAGTCCCACTATCCCAATTAATGTCCGGGTAATTAAAATCTCCAATAATTAAAGTGCTACCATGATCGTCAGCCTTCCTAATTTGCTCTAACAGTTGTTCTTCCTCATCATTATCTATATTAGGTCGTTTATAGCATATGCCAACCAATAGTTGACTTCCCTGTTTATTCCCCAACGAAATATTTACCATAAGGATTCCACATTTCCCTCATCGCTTTCCAGTTGTGTAATATTAGGCTTTAAATCCTGATTTACATATAAACACACTCCACCCCCTTTCTTATGTTTCCTATCCTTTCTAAACAATGTATAACCGTTTAAGTTTACAGCCCAGTCATGCGTTTCGTCCCACCACGTTTTTGTTATTCCTATTATGTCGTATTGCTTAGTGTATGCTATTACCTCTAGTTCCCCCATGTTGTTATTGAGGCTCCTTGCATTAGCAAGCATACATTTAATGTTGTCGCTACCCACATATGCTGAATGCGACTTTACATTACATGCCTTCACTGTTCTGACATTACCCATCCCCCCGGCTCCACCCTCCCTTAGTCTGAACTGAAACCCTTCCGCTATCTGCTCTGTCTCCATTTTGTAAGATACTGTATCCCTCCCCCCCTTCCACTAGTTTAAAGTCTCCTCCAACCTTTTAACCATCCTCTCCCCTAGCACAGCAGACCCTCTTCCATTCAGGTGCAATCTATCACGACTATACAGATTATACCCCAGTGCAAAATGAGCCCAGTGCTCTAAAAACCGAAAGCCCTCCTTCCTGCACCAAGCTTTAAGCCACGTATTGACCTCCCTGATCTCCCGCTGCCTTTCCACTGTAGCACGTGGCACAGGTAGGATCTCAGAAAATACTACCTTTGAGGACCTCTTCTTCAGTTTACTTCCTAATTCCATGAAATCATTCTTGAGGTCCTTCCATCTTCCTCTTACTTTGTCATTGGTACCAATATGGACCATGACAGCTGGGTCATCTCCAGCCCCTCCCAATAATCTATCAACTCTGTCAACCACATGCCTAACACGGGCACCCGGCAGACAGCAAACTGTCCGGTTAAGGCGATCAGTGCGACAGATTACCCTGTCTACTCTCTTAATAATAGAGTCCCCTACCACCACAACCTGTCTAGGCTTACTTGCCCTCTTTATCCCTCCCTTACTTGGTGGGCTGATCCCCCTGCTGTTAGAGGGAGCAGCCTCCTCCAGTACTGCTACACCTGAGCTGATGCACCCAACATCTTCGCTCAAAGGGGCAAATCTGTTGGTGTGCTCAAGATCAGGACTAGCCAACCTTTTCCTCTTCCCTCACCCCCTGCTACCTCGTGTCACTGACATCCAGCTACCAACCTGTTCCCCGGTTAACTCCACTCCTCCCACACCCCTAGATTCCTCAACTATACTTTGCTCCATGAGAAGCAGGCTCCTTTCAAGATTGTCAATCTGCCTCAGCGTTACGATTTGCCCCTCCAGATCTCAAATATGAGCTTCCAGAAGAGCTACACGTTCACACTTGCTACAGAGATATGGACCCTGGAAGGATTCCTCCAGACATGCATACATGCAGCAGGATGTGCACTGGGTCAAACCTTCAAGCTTGCTAACACTCGTACCCCCACAACAAGATAACAAATATATAAATAACAATTGATACCTGTTATTTGAATTCCTGTTTTTAAACTCCACTTGAAAATAGCCCACTTAGGAAGTAGACCACCGACAAACCCTTGTGAGCAAGCTCAGTGAGCTGCCATTGAGTTTATGTAGCCATACAAGTGAAATCACCTGACAGGCTACGTCTGCGTCATTTCGGTGCTCTGTGAATATCTACTTCAGTGGTGGTTTTTTGCTGCCCCCTTGAAAGTGCCAGCCTAGGCCTTGCCTACCCAGGACATACTTGAAAATGAGACATCTCAATGTATCCTTCCTGGTAAAATATATTTGTGTAAAAAAAAACAACCCTAGAGGCTGGTGTCACCCGGTGCAGGCTGCACCCCGCCCCCTCCTTGTACGCCACTGCCCTAATGGACGCTGGAAGTGAATGAATCTTCTGGACTCCATAGGATCCCATAGCTCTTGCAAGAATAGATCACATGGGATCAGTGGACAGACACAAGAAAACTATCTTTTCTCCTTCAATTGTGACTGAAAGGAGGCAGCAGATCGATCTTCTTGACTGAGGGACCAGAGATTAGTATTGTATGTGTCTATTTGTTTTCTATGTTAAGTAATTATGCAGATGCAAAATCAATTAACATACAATAAGAAACATGTGATCACCCCTGTGACGATATAAATGATTTATACGTATCTGCGTTCTCCAAAATCAATCAACCCCAAATTTTGCAGATGGCATTTTTTTCATTACCATTGAAAATAATGAGTACCCTTGGAAAAACTCACTATTCTCTGCCTGCCTCCATTTTAGCTGTTCCTATAGAAAGTAATATTTTGTATTTGTCCTCTGAGTCAAGAGGGCAATCCAAACATAGACTCCTTGCATCAGGTGTTTAGAGAGCTGTCAGCTGTACCCTCCATTTTTTTTATTTTTATAGATTTCATTTTCCACTATATACTGCACAACAATTTTGCACATGATACTTATCACACTTTATATAGTCGGCGCTTTATTGCTCAGGTTTACCACCGCACCATGCTGCATTTGGTACTTTAATATACGTGGCTTTTTCCGCATTCTGTACAGGTTTTTATAAACACCACATTGATATATATGGTTATTTATTTATTCTATCGTGTTTTCTACAGTTATGGTAAGCATGCTCATTGAATGGTATTTGCGCTCAAGGTTTCAGTTTTTCTTTATACGTACAACGTCCATGATTGGGCTGAAGAAAGACTAGGTGCTGAAGTGCGGCCTAGCTCCGATGGGGGCCACCATCTTGGAAGGCGGCTCCACCCCCGGGTCCCCCCTCGCTGCCTTATGTCATTGCCAATAGCGTGATGATGTCAGATAGCCGGGGAACCCCTAGCTGCCCGGGGACTTCCCAAGGACATCCTCTGATGGAGATAGAGGGTTCCAGAACTGTGGCAGCTAGAGGGTCATGGAGGGTGTCATTGGAAAGGCCTGAGCATGGCCTTTCGAATGATACCCAACATGACCAGGTATAAAGTTAAAAAAATAAAAAATAAAAAGAATAAAAACATGTATTTTTTTGTGTGTTGTTTTTATTAATGCAGCAATATTGTTCACATTTCAATTATAATGTGAACAATGATGCTGCACTAATGATTTTTTTCTATGGGGTGCGTTTGCTAAAAATCACGTAATACCCCCCAAAAAATGTAACGAGTCCCCATTTCTAATTTTTGTACAAGCGCACCCCATAGAAAATATAACTGCAAACACTCGTGTGATAAAATGTGGGGAAAAAACACTTTACACGCTGCAGATGATTAAAAATTCTAATTTTATTGCATTTTTTGTTATAATATACAGGCAGGACATGACGTATATATATAAAAATGATATATTATGAATCTGCCGAGTCTGCCGGAAAGAACGATATATAATATGTCTGGGTCGTAAAAGAAAAATGTGGATTCAAATCGCGTTTAAACACGATGAGTGAAAGCAGTAAAAATGAGCTCAGCACACAGCGGTGAAATGCCTCAGCAGTGAAAGGGTTAATAAACTATACATCAGCTTCTTTTGCAAATTGAAAACATTGCACATACAGGTAACATTTTAATCAAGGGAGATTTGAAAGGGACACTACCACCGAAAAAAATTTGATGTCCTTATTTTGTTTATGTTGTTTATATCTTACAAGTGCTTTTATTATCACTTGTATGTTTTGTTAAGCAAATATTTGACTCTATCAGGGATATTCAGAGAGAGGTGAAAACCGGGAGAATGACTGCAGAAGTGAAAATTCTAGGTCAAAATAGCCAAACCAGAAAAATTCTCCCATTTATCTCACTTTCCAAATCGGCTATTTTTTGGTCTTGATCTATTCTCTTGCCATTCTCCTGGTTTTCAACTTTCTCTGAATAACCCTGTAGATGTGTCACTTGGTGCATCCATTGTTTGATCCTTTGTGTTGTAAACTGCCCCCCCCCCGTATCTTTACATCACTTGGTCTTCACTCTGTGGCTTTGGCCATAGAAAGGAGTCTATGTTATGTCTAGGGAAGGTCAACAGATCATACATAACAACTCTTCTTCAGTTTGTTTGTTTTTTTCTTAGTTTTCAAATATTAAAAAGTTTCCATGTGCCAGTGTTACTCTTCCAACATATAAAAACTAAACAACTAAATATAACAGCAAGGACTACAAAATCCTGGGAATGGAAACAAACTCTGGAAATACTGCAGAGTGTCCAAAAAGCCTTATCTTTGGTTTCAGACATGTTTTTTCAGAAATAGTTTTCTCGTATGTAGCAGTTATCTAATCCTAGCTGAGAGGGTGGGTAAGATAAACCTATAAATCAGAAGGTTTTATAATGTTCCCATGAAAAAAAATAAAAACAAAATTATTTGAAGCTGCCAGAATAATATGAACATCAACATATTGAATAACAGAGCCTCACTAGCAAACCGGGCATACAAAACCGGCAACAGGGCATAGCAAGCTTACATTGGTCATCTCAGGTGAAATTTTACATATACAAGGTTATGGTTGATAAATGATAAAGAGCATTTAGTGCGGTGGTGTATTGATTAAACAAACAGTTCAGACATAATTATAGAAATGAAAAGATGCAACTTTGGAGGGTTTATGGTTGCACACCTCCCACTAGCAAGGCTGTTCCCCAACAAACTGTGATACAATACAAAGGTTTGGAGTATCAGTGACGCTAGATTTGGACATCTTTTTTGTTATTATAATTATAGAAATATATATACAGTCAGGTCCAGAAATATTGGGACATCGACACAATTCTAACAACTTTGGCTCTATACACCACCACAATGGAGTTAGAATGAAACAAACACAATGTGCTTTAACTGCAGACTGTCAGCTTTAATTTGAGGGTATGTACATCCAACTCAGGTGAACGGTGTAGGACTTACAGCAGTTTGCAGATGTGCCTCCCACTTGATAAGGGACCAAAGGTAATGTGACAATTGGCTTCTCAGCTGTTCCATGGCCAGGTGTGTGATATTCCCTCATTACCCCAATTACAATGTGCAGATAAAAGGCCCAGAGTTCATTTCAAGTGTGCTATTTGCATTTGGAATCTGTTGCTCTTAACTCTCAAGATGAGTTCCAAAGAGCTGTCACTATCAGTGAAGCAAGCCATCATTAGGCTGAAGAAACAAAACAAACCCATCAGAGAGATAGCAAGAACATTAGGTGTGGCCAAAACAACTGTTTGGAACATTCTCAAAAAGAAGGAACGCACCGGTGAGCTCAGCAACACCAAAAGACCCGGGAGACCACGGAAAACAACTGTGGTGAATGACCGAAGAATTCTTTCCCTGGTGAAGAAAACACCCTTCACAACAGTTAGCCAGATCAAGAACACTCTCCAGGAGGTAGGTGTATGTGTGTCAAAGTCAACAATCAAGAGAAGACTTCACCAGAGTGAATACAGAGGGTTCACCACAAGATGTAAACCATTGGTGAGCCTAAAAAACAGGAAGGCCAGATTAGAGTTTGGCAAACAACACCTAAAAAAGCCTTCACGGTTCTGGAACAAGATCCTATGGACAGATGAGACCAAGATCAACTTGTACCAGAGTGATGAGAAGAGAAGAGTATGGAGAAGGAAAGGAACTGCTCATGATCCTAAGCATACCACCTCATCAGTGAAGCATGGTGGTGGTAGTGTCATGGCGTGGGCATGTATGGCTGCCAATGGAACTGGTTCTCTTGTATTTATTGATGATGTGACTGCTGACAAAAGCAGCAGGATGAATTCTGAAGTGTTTCGGGCAATATTATCTGCCCCCATTCAGCCAAATGCTGCAGAACTCATTGGACGGCGCTTCACAGTGCAGATGGACAATGACCCAAAGCATACTGCAAAAGCAACCAAAGAGTTTTTGAAGGGACAGAAGTGGAATATTACCTGACCTGAATCCCATTGAGCATGCATTTCACTTGCTGAAGACAAAACTGAAGGGAAAATGCCCCAAGAACAAACAGGAACTGAAGACCGTTGCAGTAGAGGCTTGGCAGAGCATCACCAGGGATGAAACCCAGCGTCTGGTGATGTCTATGCATTCCAGACTTCAGGCTGTGATTGACTGCAAAGGATTTGCAACCAAGTATTAAGAAGGGAAAGTTTGATTTATGATTATTATTCTGTCCCATTACCTTTGGTCCCTTAACAAGTGGGAGGCACATCTGCAAACTGCTGTAAGTCCTACACCGTTCACCTCAGTTGGATGTACATACCCTCAACTTAAAGCTGACAGTCTGCAGTTAAAGCACATTGTGTTTGTTTCATTCCAACTCCATTGTGGTGGTGTATAGATCCAAAGATGTTAGAATTATGTCGATGTCCCAATATTTCTGGACCTGACTGTATATTGCAAACTCGCATAATATAATTGAGAGCTATGTAACCACTTGCCTGGAATCTGGCTTATTAGCTTCTTAATAAATTGGTAAGCACTGAAACTATGGGCAAAGCACATATTTTAAGAAAATACATTAATAACCAAAATCTTAACACTGAAATGACCTTTGGATACTACTGAACAATCTGTTGGATTTGTGTAAATGTACAGTAATATTAGATAATCTCTTTCATAATACAGACCGCAAAGACAAATAAACTTCCTCTTTATGAATAGAGCTGTCAACTTTTGACATGTTTGCTCATTATAAACATATTATTATTGTAAAGATCAGGGAGTCTATTGGGAGTGACTGAAGGTAGTCATGCATTTGCTTTGACTTATTTCATAATAGATATCATTACCATTTTTTAAAAATATAGTATGATGTATATAAAGTGATTGCATAATGAAGGCAGATCCTTACAAAGGTATCACCCTATAGTGGGCTCCAGGGCCGCCATCAGGGCATTACGCCCCATGCTGCTGTCGGGAACTCGGCCTGCCGGGGCCCCATCTGCAGCGGCGGCGTCCTTTTTAACAGCTCCGGTATCGGACTCGATGAGTCCGAATCTGGAACTGACTGTTTATCCTGACTGGCTGGGTGGGGCCAAGCAGCATGCGTGGGCCTCCCAAGCACGCTGCTTTAGCGCTGCCCCCTCCAGTCACGTGAGAAGATGCCTGCGACGGAGGGCCCGGGTCGAAAAGAAGAGAGAAGAATAGAAAACAAGGAAGAAGAGAGGACAGGGACAGAAGTCAGTGGAGAGGTGAGCCAGGGCCCAGCCAGGGCCCAGCAAGTCCCCAGGGCCCAGCAAGACCCCCAAGGTCCAGCCAGTCCCCCAGGGCCCAGCCAGACCCCCAAGGTCCAGCCAGTCACCCAGGGCCCAGCCAGACCCCCAAGGCCCAGCCAGGCCCCCAAGGCCCAGCCAGACCTCAGGGCCCAGCCAGACCCCAGGGAAATGTTTTACCAACAGCGAGTGGGAAATGTATACCGTCTGGCCTATTTCAGGTATACCCTGTCCTGTGTGTTGGTAAAACAAGGATGTATTCTAATGCAAGCCCAAATCGATCAGTGTTAGAGTGGTCAGGGATAGCCAAAACTGTACACAAGGGGTATCTATCCTCCTGGCCAGCACTGTGAGCTCCAGAAGCCGGCACAACTC
Source organism: Leptobrachium leishanense (assembly GCA_009667805.1). NCBI lineage: Eukaryota > Metazoa > Chordata > Amphibia > Anura > Megophryidae > Leptobrachium > Leptobrachium leishanense. The sequence continues at coordinate 177,501,754 of CM019065.1, forward strand.
CTGGCACCCAGCTTGTCGATGGCACCGCTGGGTGCCGGGGCCCCCTCTGAGCCCCAGACATGACAGATACGCTCATACACACCGCACATTACTGTGAGTTTTATTGCTGTGGAACTGTGTTCTGTCCTTTTACTTGTTTTGGAAGGGGGCGAAAAGCTGTTACAGGTTGAGGAAGTTTACGGGGCACCATCATGAGGTTCAGCAAGGGGCCCCATCATTTCTGATGGTTGCCCTGGTGGGCTCAATTCCAATGGAACTATTATATACGAGTATATATGTCGGCTCCAGCCATAAGCTTAACAGCTTGAGCCTCTATGCCAACTGAGCAACAAGCTTTGCTTACGGCTCAGATGTTGCAGCAGGTTATTGTAAATTATGGCTCCTATAGCTTCTGTATTCCAACATAGCTCATACTTCATGGCTTGAGACAGTGTTCAGAAAAAAAAAAACCGACTCTTAAACGTTGGTGTTGATTGATTTTGCAAAATCACTTAACACTTAAATTCAACTGTATAAGGATATCCCTTTCTTCTGATCCAGCCATTCCGAGGTTTGAGTGATCCACCAATTTCTCTGCCTGCCTGCCTGCCAGCAGCAGAATACAGCTTTCATGGCTTCTGCGTGACCCCACGCAGGAGCACGCTTGGTTCCATGGTGTCCTTCGGACTCTAGGAGCCAATACCAGTGGCGGCAGACTGTGCCGCTTATGTAATTGATCAGTGACTCACAAATATTGCTACTTTAGCTGCCTATACGGCAATGGCACAAACTTCGCTCCGGAGTAGCAGATGAATTCTCCATCCACTCATCTGGGAAGGCGAACTATACAGCTGAGTCTCCCCTTGCATGATCAGACCATTGAGCTGCCACAGCCTGAGTCTCTGCCTGTTCCCCCGGCCATCCTACCTACTGCTCGCACATGCAACAGCTCCGCTGGTCAATAGGGGCCTTGCTGTAGGGCATATGGCCTGGCCCTGCTCTTAAAGAAACAACTGGCACATAGATGTGACATAAAAACCTTCAGCCTGGTGTGGTAAGATTAGCTTCACTGGGTTCCCTATATTTCCTCTATAAATTCTCATGTAAGTCCTTCATACCTTGCCTTTCTGGCAAGTGGTTGCTATACGTGTAAATCCAGTGTGTTATTTTCCTATTTCCCTTATTGTTCCTGACCTATTGCCTGTACCTTGTCTTTGTTTGCCTGTTGCCTGCCCTTGACCTTCTGCTTCTTTTATCACTTCGAATATCACCTTAGGCCTCTAGTACCTACCCTTGTATCTGGGTGTGCCATTTCCTATCTGCTGCAAATGGACTCCTCTATATACCTACTGTGACCAGGGGCTCGTTTGGAATACAGCCACTACCACCATCTCATAAACATATTCACAAGTTATCCATTTGTGAACCAGTGTTGGATTGAATTGGGCCCAGTACCTCATAAGTGATTTATTTCCTTTGGATAATAATTTGTAATCATTATTGTGTTAAGCACAGCATCTTAGTGTTATAAATGCTATTACATTCCTTCACTTTCTCATTTACTGTATGTTCTGTTTACATTTAAGTATAGTACATCTAAGTGAATCCATCAATCCTTGTATAAAATCTGAATTGGGTTACCAGGTGTTGATATCTTGAAAGGGTTAAGAGTTGTTAAAATCTGTAAGGCGTTAAAATGTGTTGAAACCTTTAATGTGTGAGCTTCTGTTAGTCTTTACATATATGAATTGGAGTGCTTTCCTTCTGGATTGTTTTATTTTTTGTCTTGAGAAGCACACGCCCGCTTAGCTTAGTATAGGTTGAATGCTTCTCATACTTCTGGTCTATTAAGTATATCCATGGAAAGATTTTATATGAGCATTTCTTGAATGTACAGTATTTATCCCAGTAAGGCTAGGGTCAGACGAACGCATTTTTCACGTTGTCCGTGAAAAAGTGCGTTCGAACGAATGGACGTATTTTTTCACGGAATACGCGATAGCGGTCATACGATGCGCATTTTCGTCCGTGATTTTGTATGGATCATCAATAAAACACTTTTTGCGTCTGGACGTTATGTTGGCCGGACGTGTGCAGCGTCTGACATCTCCCAATCACGCAAACACGCCGCTATGCGGCCGCAGCGCACTCTGTACATCAGTAGTAGCGGTTTGACGTTCTCGAAAAAATGCGTTCGTTTGCCACTTGCGTTGCACGGACGAACTTTCGTGCGGCCGTTCGTCGTATGTTCCCCGGCATTGGACGTCATTTGCTGCTAGCACAGCCGTGATTTTGTGCGGCTAAACGCACGTTAAAACCGCTTTCGTCTGACCTTAGCCTAATACCCTGTTTGAGGCCGACGGACTTGAGAAAGTACTTTATGTACACATATTACTACCAAAAGGTAAAGCATAACAATATAGTAATGCCAGGACAATATATATTGAATAAAGATTGAAAAGGTCCTGAGAGACCTAAAGGGTTTCCCCCTGAAACTTGGTTGAATACAATTATTCCGATGTGACCATCTGAAAACAAGTGTCTCCCTGAGACCGATAAAATTTAACTTTTATTAGAAAATTAAAAGATAGCAAAATGAACAACATAGATAGACAATACTCAAAACATATTAAGAACAAGGCAACGGATGGTGGTATTGTATGTGCAGCAATGGATAAGTGAAAAGTTCCGTTCAATAAGTGATCTTCAAGGATCACTTCAATTGATGATAGCTGACATTGGCTAAACAATATGGTAATTGAGCATAATATATATGCAAAAAGACACCACAGTTGGAAAAACCACACACAGCAAAGGGTACCCTTTAGAACAAAATAATCTGCTACAAATTTGCCCAGATAATGTCAATGGGTATTATATATAAAGCCCACCAAGGGTAATTGAAGTGTAATGCTAGCGGAATAAAGAAATTGAATAGAGGGTCCCGGGCTGCGTCCGCACCCGACGCGCGTTTCGCCCAGAATGGCTCGTCAGGAGTGCTTACGGAGAGAGAAAAAGGAATTCGATTTAAGCTATGCTTGTGCGATAGAAATCAGCCTATCCACCTATGAGAGCAAGGATTAGGAAATCAGCATGGTGATTGGTTGGCTGCTGTGATTGATAGGTCTTTCAACCAATCACAGTGGAAATTAGGATTCAGTTACCGGAGATACTGATAGGACTCGTTTAGAAATGTTGCAACTGATGGGGACACCTTAGACAGCGGTATCAATAGAAGAATTAAGTGGAATAAGTGACCAAACGCCAACTGCCACCAATTTTACAGTGCATTGTAAACCGTGAACAAGGAGCCTGCCATCTGCAGACGACATTTGGAATGGGAAATTGGAGTTTTGGCATCGAAAAAGACTATGACAATTAAAAAACATATATATATTGCGGATTGTGTCATTAATCATTCCTGCATTATAATCAAACATTGATTCAGAGAATTAAATAACCCACTATAATAAATGGTACTGTAGTGGTTGTTATGTATATGTGTCTTTTAAGCATAAAGTTCGCTTGGCAATGATTTGCAGCTGTAGAAAAATGAAATGACCTGCCAGCATTAATTTGATTAAATGCACGAATAACCGATGATATTCTTCCATCGATGTTGCATGATTTTGAACGATTTTATAGCTATAACTGGTGTAAAGAGAACCCTATATGTATATATGTATCACCGAGCCTAATTTAATAAATACAGTATATATGTATACACGGGGTAAGTAGTTGCTGGATTATATTAGATGATGTGGAGTTGGTGCAAATAGTCACCAAGCTAATTTGATGATTTAAGCATTGGTGAAGAAGATTATATTTTGTGATGGTGATAATTTAAAAATCATGTAATGTTATATATTGTGGATTATACAACAAGAGTATGAAAAAGGATTATTCTTATTTGTATATGTAAAAATCGAGATTGAAATACCCACGAGTGTATCAAAAATGCATATACAGGGATGAGATTATATAATTTAATCATAATATGACTACAATGGATTGGTAGCCATGAAAATCGCTTGAATTTTCTTTAAGTTAAAATATATGCAAAAACTGACTAAAAGAAAAGAACTGTCAATTAATGATAAAGATTGAAAAAGCAGCATAATGGTTGATTGGCTGCTGTGATTAATAGGTGTTTGCAACCAATTACGAAAAATATTTTGAATTCCTTTACCAAAGATACTGATAGAGCTCATTTAGAGCTAATACAATTAATGGAGGCATATTAGGGAGCAATATAATTTGGAAGATTAAATGAATTAAATTAATTAAATAACCGGACGCCCACTACCACCAATGTTAATATATAAACTATGATAAAGCAGACTGCAATCTGCAGTCAACGTGGGGAAAGTGAGTCGTTATTGGCGTCAAAGATGCTATAATGGTTAAAAAACATATATTGCTGAATATATATCATAAATCTTCATGCATAATGATTAAACATTAAATTAAACGATTAGATGACCCATTGTAACGAGTGATACTAAGTAATGGATGTATATATATATTTGAACACAAGGTTCACTTGACAATAATCAGCGGCAGTGGAAAGATGAAATAACCCGCCATCATTGAGAAATGTAATTGTATAATTTAATCACGATGTGATTACAGTACATGATTGGCCATGGGTATGACTAAAATTTGATATAATAGGAGAAAGCTAACTAGAAGAAAAGGCTGACAATTGATGATACTGAAAAGTTAATAAGTTATGGTACAGATAGGAGGTATGAATTTTAAGATTATTGATTCTAAGAGTACCATAAACATTAACCAAATGGAAACTCACCTTCAAAAAAATCTTGATAACTTCAAAAACATTTCAAGTTCCAACGCGATACTAATGATTTTAAAACCAAAAACATCTTTAAACAGAAAAATCGCCCTCGGTATCGTCGTCCCTCTAGTAATCCCAATAATGACTTGTTATCCACCACCGACTGTGAAACCTCACTAGACGAAAGCGAGACTGAAAAGCTGCCAAATAATACATCTCGCCAAAATGTTGGCTATATACATATATACTCTATTTATTAAATTAGGCTCGGTGATATATATATACATATAGGGTTCTCTTTACACCAGTTATAGCTATAAAATCGTTCAAAATCATGCAACATCGATGGAAGAATATCATCGGTTATTCGTGCATTTAATCAAATTAATGCTGGCAGGTCATTTCATTTTTCTACAGCTGCAAATCATTGCCAAGCGAACTTTATGCTTAAAAGACACATATACATAACAACCACTACAGTACCATTTATTATATTGGATTATTTAATTCTATGAATCAATGTTTGATTATAATGCAGGAATGATTAATGACACAATCCGCAATATATATATGTTTTCTAATTGTCATAGTCTTTTTCGATGCCAAAACTCCAATTTCCCATTCCAAATGTCGTCTGCAGATGGCAGGCTACTTGTTCACGGTTTACATCGCACTGTAAAATTGGTGGCAGTTGGCGTTTGGTCACTTATTCCACTTAATTCTTCTATTGATACCGCTGTCTAAGGTGTCCCCATTAGTTGCAACATTTCTAAACGAGTCCTATCAGTATCTCCGGTAACTGAATCCTAATTTCCACTGTGATTGGTTGAAAGACCTATCAATCACAGCAGCCAACCAATCACCATGCTGATTTCCTAATCCTTGCTCTCATAGGTGGATAGGCTGATTTCTACCGCACAAGCATAGCTTAAATGGAATTCCTTTTTCTCTCTCCGTAAGCACTCCTGACGAGCCATTCTGGGCGAAACGCGCGTCGGGTGCGGACGCAGCCCGGGACCCTCTATTCAATTTCTTTATTCCGCTAGCATTACACTTCAATTACCCTTGGTGGGCTTTATATATAATACCCATTGACATTATCTGGGCAAATTTGTAGCAGATTATTTTGTTCTAAAGGGTACCCTTTGCTGTGTGTTTTTTCCAACTGTGGTGTCTTTTTGCATATATATTATGCTCAATTACCATATTGTTTAGCCAATGTCAGCTATCATCAATTGAAGTGATCCTTGAAGATCACTTATTGAACGGAGCTTTTCACTTATCCATTGTTGCGCATACAATACCACCATCCGTTGCCTTGTTCTTAATATGTTTTGAGTATTGTCTATCTATGTTGTTCATTTCCACAGCAAACTCCATCACAGACTCACCTTCATTTCTTCCCTCTGCGGCCCTGAACCAAGCATTCAAGCAAACTCCATCACAGACTCACCTTCATTTCTTCCCTCTGCGGCCCTGAACCAAGCATTCAAGCAAACTCCATCACAGACTCACCTTCATTTCTTCCCTCTGCGGCCCTGAACCTAACATTCAAGCAAACTCCATCACAGACTCACCTTCATTTCTTCCCTCTGCGGCCCTGAACCAAGCATTCAAGCAAACTCCATCACAGACTCACCTTCATTTCTTCCCTCTGCGGCCCTGAACCAAGCATTCAAGGTATCCACCATTTCAACAAGGCATCCGACATCATACCCCAGGCTGCCATGATCTTGAAAATGTATTTTTATGTCTGCATTTATTATTCTCTGACTAGTTTTTTAAAGTATTTTGAATCTCCCTCCGTAAGTCTCAAATCAGCAAAAAAAGATTTGCAATATTTTCTTGAAAGATTCACACTAGGAGAGCATGTATTTCTCTATCTTCCCCTTCATGAATTCATTCATAACGAGATACTGAAGATCGGTTTATGCGAAAGGTGGAGGTCACCTGCAAACAGGGAGGAAGAAAATTACCCAAAGGCGAGGTTCCACTCTGAGCCGGTGATAGGGCTCCACTCTTGTGAGTGAAATTGACACATAGCATAGTGTCAGCTACATACTTTGCAATATTGCACCATGATTTTTGTATTTGCTTCTCTTTTATATCACATGTTGTGCTACGGATCTGTATGAGACATCCCAGCTCCATAGCAATTCATTTTGCGCTTACCAGATACGTACAATTTTGTTCTACTGCATGGTGTGGGGGAAACCACTATTCACTGGTGTAGCATTGGAGTTGAGGTGGCTATGGCGTGTTGTGTGGCGCTTACCATTTTTTTCACGTAATGTCCTTTTTACCTGGGTAATCTTATTACCCGCATTTTGGACTTTAACCGTAACACATATACAACTTAAAATATATATATAATTTCTATTTTAAAGTGAGCACACATCACCTATCCCTACCTTGTTGAGTTCTCTATGTTTTTGAATGTTATTCTATGACTAAATACCACCACCCTATGCTAAGCAGCATACGTCATGATGCTATTGTTTGATTTTATACTTAAAACCACATCAGACATCAATCCAAATAGGTTTCTAATCCTGCCGTGCCACTCTTCACTCTTAACCGGATAGTCACAAACTGAACATTATGTCCATATGAGTCACTGCCTTCTGCCAAGTCTAACAACAAGCATGTTGAATCTTGGCACTAATGAGTAATGTGTGCAATGTGTATTATACGTGCTGGATTACATATTAGCAGATTATTCTATAAAGAATTTATTTTTGTGCTTTTCTTAAAATTAAAATTGCCTTGTAGATTTTCAAACTTTTCTAGCCGAGTTGCAAACACCCACTGTGGCCCTGGTGTTATGGCGTGTAATCTCTGAAGTACTGGTTATTCACTGATGTTGAATACAACAACTAAATTGAAAATAGTCACCGTTTGCTAACTGAACGGAAATATAATGATGGTACTGTTGTTCAGCATTGTATCAATCAACTTCCCTGCCGTTGTTGAATTTTGCTTCTCCGGATAGGTCAAGTTTACTGTAGTTGCAACGATGAGATTTTTTAACATTCTTTTTGAAGATTTTTTGTTTCACATGAAATACATACAGTGCAATGGAATCAGACAACATATCGATATTCAATAAAGTGTGCATACAACGAGATTCCAACAGAAAAATAACAGAAACTGAAGTGGAGAAGCAGCTTAATGGTTTTAATGAGGAACAGAAAGTGAGAGCAGTTTTCTCCTAAGTTACTGTAGCGCTGCTTAAAGATTGTGTTTGCCGCATTTAATTATTATGGCCACCAGAGGGAGACAGAGACATAATGGACTATGCTGGACATAAACTGAACTACAATTTCCATCATGCTTTGCGTGAGTACAGGAAGTGGGTGGTGTAGGAAGAGGAAAGACATCAGCAGCCTCGTGCAGGGGAGAGGCAGAGTGAGCTGAGCGGTGAAAGGTGGAGGATGCACGTGAAACTGCCAGGGATCGTGACCAGGCCAGAATACAGGTGCTGCCTCACTGGTGCTGGAGATTGGGATGGTGACCCTGCAGAGACCTACCTACGCACTGCTGAGAGGTCTGAATGATAATCTGGTTCCGGCTGGACCCCGAGTTAGTAGACCGCGATGATCCATTGGGAGTGCAGGTGGTAGATCGTTGTACGCAGTGTGGAGATCGGACAAGCAGGGAGCGGATCCGGTGGCACAGAGTCCCAGTACACAGCGGAGAAAATCCTTGATCGGGTGCTGAACAGATTGTCTATCGGATGGGTGAGAGGCCTCCCAGGCCGCAGTTCCAAAAATAAGAAACGCACGCTGCAGTATTGTTTAAATCCACAGGGCCCCAACGTGACTAGTCGAAGATTTGTTTGTTTCCTTCACTGGCCAGTTGAATACAGTACCCGGGTACCTGAGACAATACACATACACCTTTTTGAGCTATTATTCACGGGACTTACTTGCACTCCAGAACTGAGGGGGTTAATCTTTTTCTTTTGCTGCCGTGTTTTTCCCGCGTTACGAAATCCTGTTGTTTAAATACCGTATCTACGTTATATATGCTGCTTTATTGGGATCAGTAAAGAATATAATCTATAAAAATCCACAACAGTGCTGGTGTATATTTATTCCCTAGTGCGGTGAGACTAACCCGAGGTTAATTCAGCGGCTCCTCCGGGAGTGAGCGCTACATTACAATTCAAATAAACAAACTACAATACAAATCATGAGCGGTATACATACGGTCTCTAATGGGCAACAGACGAAGTGAGCCAGACGGAGTGGCTAATTAGGGTCGGAGCGCTGTTTGGGAGGTCAGCCATGGGTCCCAAATCTTATGCCATTGAGCCACGGTATCATGTAATTGGGTCGTCAGGTAATCCATCTTGTAAATGTACCAAAATTTTGCTTTTAATCAATGCTAGGGGCAGGAAGGGGGAGGGACTTCCAGAATTGAGCAATGCAGACGCAGGAGGCTGTGCAAATTCGACACACCAGTTTAAGTGCCAGACGGGTCTGTCCATTCAATCAACATGGGCTGTTAAGAAGTATAATAGAGGCTCAGTTCTCAAATGCATACCCATGATGGTGTTCAAAAGGGCAAAAACGGAGGCCCAGAGATCCCTTACTGCAGCACACTCCCGCCACATGTGGAAAACCATGCCTCGCAAACCACACCCCCGAGGATAAAGCAGAGCCGTGTTAAGAAAAATCTTCTGGGAGCGTGCTGGATCTAGATACCATCTGGAAAGGAGTTTATAGCAGTTTTCCTTAATCAGAACAAGCGGTGATGGACATTGAGTACTCTATCAGGGCCTCCCACTCCTCAAACAGGATAGGGCTGCCTACGTCTCGCTCCCACAGTTTCTGCAGGGAACAGGGTGTGTTCGTAGCAGTGGTACCCAGGATGTTATAGAGGAGATTGCTCCAGATGTGCTAACTGTACATACCACCAATCTCTCGAATGGGGTGGGTGGAGGAAAGGGGGCAGACAGAAGCAGGGTCAACATGAAGTGATGGAGTTGCAAATGTCGGAAATGTTCCCTCAGCTGGACATCAAGGGACTCCCTAAAGTATCCCCACCAATGAAAAGCATGCCCCCCCCCATAACAATCCCAGGGTGGGAAAGGATTATCCACCAGCGGAGTCAAGAGGAACACATGGGTTTTGAGAGCTGCTTTATATTTAGGAGCGCACCATATATTCAACATATGCACTGTTGGTGGAAGAATGGTCAACCTCTCTGATGTCCTCCACTGTAACAATTGGGCCAATTGAGCCGCACAAAAATAATGCCATAGCTGGGGGACTGCTAGGCCATCTCACGATTTCAGAATACAATATGGTTCGGATACTCTGGGCCATTTACCTTGCCAGATGAATCACAAAAAAGATGACTGAATTTCCAGAAGCTTTAGGAACGGTAGTGATAGGTAGGCAGGGTAGGGAACGGATACAAGAATTTGGGAAGCACGGTCATCTTGACTGTGTAAATGCATCCCCTCAAAGAAATTAGATAGGAAGACCACGGTCTCAAGAGATAATTTAAATGCTTAAAGGAGATCAGGATAATTGACATTGTATAATTTATGGGTATGTGAAGTAAGGTAAACACCCAGATATTGGAGACGATCGGGGCACCAGAGGAAGGCATAGGAATCCCAAAGCTATCCACTTCGTCTGGGGCAGTCTAATGTTTAGGGCTTCCAATTGGGCTAGGTTTATATCAGGAGAGGGCAGCAAACATTTGTAAACTATTGTCACGGTTTGGGAGTGATATTATAGGATTAGTGAGGATAAGAAACACGTTGCCAGCATATATGCAAAATTTATATCTGTAGTGCCAATCCTAATCCCTGAAATATCTGGATGTTGCCTAACAAGTTCAGCTAAAGGTTCAACACCGAGGGCAAATAGGAGCAGGGAAAGAGGGCAACCCTGTCAAGTTCCATTTAAAATAATCTAACTATTTCGATTTACCACCCCCATTGTTGATATGGAAGCTGTCGGGTTCCAGTACAGGGCTTTGATGCCTCGTATCAGAGCCTCACCCAGCCTAAACTATTTGAACACGTCCCACAAATAAGTCCAGTCTACCCAAAGGCCTTCTCGGCGTCAACAGAGTATCATGGAGGGTTGAAGGGTCTTATGGGCAATCAGGATGAAATTGACAGTGCGGCAGATATTATCCGTGGCCCCTCAGGAGGGAATAAAGCCCACCTAGTCCGGGTGCACTAAAGTTGGGAGAAAACGACAATCTAAATGCCAATACCTTTGCATAGATTTTTAACATTTATGTTGATCAGAAATATTGTGAAACATTTGCACAAGACAAATGGTCTCTACCCTTCTTTTGGATCACCACAATAGTTGGTAGCTTCTAACATTTCATTAGTGGGTACATGCCCCTCTAGGAAACTAAAAAATTGCTATCGGTGCATCCCTAAAGACTTATTTTTCCCCAGGTACTCACCGATACTTTGTCACGACTGCTTCCCAACAAATAATTTAGGATTTTGCTGAAAGCATGTCCAGTTTATGTTAATATGGAAGTGTATGGCCAGACACACCATTTACCCATGGCACAGTCTGCACACACCCTGACCACACACTCAGACACATGTACTCACAGACCTCAGACACCAGGGCTGCTGGCAGAATGCATTGCACCAGCACCCCCCCCCCTTCCAGCTGCAATCCACAGAGCATTCACCGGCTTGTGAAGGCTGTGGCATGCGAGATCACGGCTGGAGGGGATTGCTGGCACAATACTTTAAATGCATTCTGATAGTTGCTCCAGCCCCTCAGATACCGGCAAGCCAGCCCAGCGCTGGCTTCCAGGTATCAGTAGAAGTATTGTGCAAATATTGGTATCGGTGCATGCCTATAGGAAACTATTCTAGATGTTCACCAATAGGGGTGCCAGACATTCATGGAATATTTTATGATCGTTAAACTCATATGGGCCCTGGGTTTTAGAAGTGTTAAGGCCTTTCAGAAAAGGTTAAAACCTGTAAGGGTAATCTGGCGAGGAAGGCTCTTCTTGTATCAGAATGTGAGGGGCCCATCGCAATGATGGGGATTTTTAGTGTTGTTCGCAATTACGGTGAACTTTGGTTCCACAATGGTGCATAATGAATAACCCATTTTTTATTACCAGACACCTAAAGAATCATTTCTGGTATCAACGCACATAAATATAAAATAAATAAACTTTTAAAAAAATGCAATTGAGTCATATAAAAAAAAATAGAACAATTATTTTAATGTTTCATGAGATACACCGACAAGTAGGTGGCAACATCACATTTGAATAAAATTCCCATTTATTATTTCAGATACATAAGGCAAGAAGACATCTCTAAAATTTGGAAGGAAGGCAGGTTTGAGTATCTAGAAAGTAAGAATGTGGCTCCAGTCCACAACATGAATTCGAAAGAAGCCCAATATACCAATATGATATTTACATCTGTAATTTTTACAATTGCAATTTATGCTCCTACGATATATTTGTGTCATGTATCATTCCAAAAATAAACAAGTACATGTTTCCCAACCCTGTCTTCAGATACCCCTAATAGGCCAACGTTTTAGGATTGCCTTGGGGAAATGCAGACTGAATCCTGCAATAATTGAGCAGCAATTTCATCTGTGCTGTGCTTCAGATATCTGGCAAACCTGGCCTGGTAGTGCTCTCTGCGGACAGGGTTGGGAAACACTAGTGTAAACTATATATAAAAAAAAAAAAAACAACAAAAACACAATATACCTTTAAGCAGAGATACATCCACTTCTTAACAGAATCGACAATTTAGTGGGCAGCTGCATGGGCAGAATCAGCTGCATTTTATCCTATCATAGGGTTTTTTTTTTTTTTACATACTTCCCAAAAATAACTAAACACAATCAATATAAAGAGAATATCATTTCATTAAGATCTAATGAGCTTTTAATTTACAGAAATTCCACATCACGTGATCTGGAATTACAACTTCTATGATGGTTTTCCTGCATTGTGAGAATTGTAATCAAAGATCTTATATCACATAACATAAATTATATAAATAAATAGTTTGTTTCATATTTACTACAGCTTTATTCACAGAGACATTAGTTTTAGAATTTTATGTTACACAGATTGAATGACATGTGGCATTTATCCTTGGCGTCTGTAAAAACCATACAACGCATCGATCACAGATCATATAATCATCCTTAAATATAAATGTATTTCTGCATGATGAGAATTCAACCATCTCTCTGTATTTGCTAGAGGAGAAATCCAATATTAACAGTCTCATTCAGCTTCTTGTTCTGCTTTGTGAAAACCAACATAGAAAACAAAGAAAAAAAATCTGTAAACTACAAACAGCAAGTATATCATACTTTAATATTTTTGGGATAAATGCATATGCTGATGAAAGTTCCTTAGGAACTGAAACAATGAAATGCTCTGCTTAAAGGGCTACATTAAGCCAAAAATGGAGGACGGGGGGTTGTTAACTAGTCCCCCAACTTGAATCACCACTCACATTCCATGCATGGCGGAAGACTGAGTCCTTGCAGAGACATAGCTGATAAGTAAAGTGCATGCATTTAGGTCAGGAGAGAGATTTTAGTAAAACTCTTAGATATGTAGATGTTACTGGGACATCCTTTTACCTCATAATAATAATAAAAAAAATCTTAAATCTTGTTTTTACCTTTCATAAGATGAAGTAATGTCCTGTGATGTGGTTTAATCTGACTAATTATATGTAACATATTCAATAAGTCCTGGAGGGATGTTTAATTTAAAGATCTTCTGTACTGGTCTTTGTCCAAGAGCTTTTCTCAGGTTGAATCTGCAGAGCTGGGACAAGGTCCGTGGCATTTCTGTAAATGAAGAAAGTTGTAAGGTAGATTCAGCCCTGGGGTGCATCTTGGCCCTCCAGAGAAGAGCCTGTTAAGATACGATACAGCAAAGGGAAAATTAATGAAAAATAGGGGGGGGGGGGTGCAAACTCTCCATCTCCTGATTTCTAGGTTAGTGGCAATATTCTTCCAGTATGCTATTGAACCCTAATTTGCCTGGATTTATAAAGGCTTGCGTTAAACGCCAATCAAATGACCAACCTCATGAAAAGTGTTTTGAATAATTGAACTCTAGAGAATTTACAATTTACAAATAAAAACATCCATAAAAAAATACACTATATTGCACTTCCATTGCATGTTGTTTTCACATTTCTCTCAGTTCCACGTTTTTATATTAAAGAGTGATATTACTCCTGAGTGAGCAGTGAAACCATTCAGTATTAGAGACACCAAAAGTGAAAGCTATGAGCGGAGAGGAAATGTTCTAAGCTGGCGCTCTTCAGCTTTCTTTGAAGCTAAATCATTTCAAGTAAGGTATGAGGAAGAAAATAAATTCAGGGAAACAGTGGCAAGTTATATGATTTTACTTCTTATTCTTCATGGTTGTTACTGCACTAGTGCTCCTCAGGGTTCTTAGTTGTTTCATTATTTAGACAGTGCTGGTGTTTGTCAATGGTGCAAACAGTTGCAAGAGTTGGCATTGTTGCGACAACAAACGCTGATGCTTCTCAAAAGAAAAATTTAAACAGCTGTAGGAGAAGCTTCTCTTACGTATGTTTTGAATAGTATTCAACAGTATAGTATTCAATGAATACCCTTTGGACAATCGTTGGTATATGTTGCTGTTGCAACCACGATGATTTTCAAATGGTGAGTGTTACATCGCCAAACATCGGCGCTGTCGGAATAACCCCCTAGGTTTTTGTTTAATTTGCACTGTTCATGTATGATCCTATAATCTTGTCTCGTATTACAGTGGTTCCCATCCGCGGTCCTCAAATCTAACGAACAGGACAGGCTTGGCAGATATCTGAAGCACAGGTGATAGGATTTGCTGCTCAGTGATTGCAGGATTCAGTCTGCATTTCCCCAAGGTGATCTGCATAATCTGGTCTGTTAGGGGCACTTGAGGACCGCGTTTGGGAACCACTGATCTATTAGATTACCATTACCTATTCAGGTCAAATTGTGGAGATGTTCATTGAGGACATGCTACCAGATAAGTAGTGTTTTCATACTAATAAAGAAAGAAAGGATGTGTGCACCATGTGTCTTCAGTCCTTAACACACTCAATTTCTTTACAAAAATAAAAAAGGAAATCAATAATCAGATAAGCAAAACTTACTTTCATAGTACTCCAGACATTTTGCAGATGGGCTGTTGGGCCAGGTGTAGTCAGAAGGTTTTTTTCCTCTGTTGTCCTTGTTATACACATTTCCTCCAAAATCAACAAGCATCTCAATCAAATCGTTATTTTTCACCTTGGCTGCATGATGTAGAGCCGTTTCGTGAAGTTTTGCTGCATTTACATTGGCTCCTGAGGAAAATTTTGTAAAATGGTGTCAAAATACACATCTTTTTATACTATTCAGTCCTCCAGCTAATTATTTCAAAATCACTGAATTAGGAAATGCATTGAATTTTGACCTCTGCCTTTCAAATGAACTAAAACTATGGCTGTCAGGTCCTCTGCATATTCCTCAACACATACGGCAGCTAGGAGCTGATGAGCGGAACATGTAAGTGATATTCACCCATCAACCTAAAATCCTGTTGATATGCTATGTGAACAAAATCCTGTAACCTTATTTTGGAGGAATTCCAAATGAAGCACCTTAATTAGTTCGATCATTTCCAGCCTACAGCACACTTATATTCTGCCTACAACATATTAATTTCACAGTCTACGGGCCACTAAGATTTAAAGTGCTGATCAGCATTTAAAAGGGAGAACAATTCAAATTGGTGTTTACTTATGATGCAAAATATCTTCGTATGGAGGACTTGTACAGCTCCAGGGAAGTTGGTTGAAAAATGACTGTCATGGAAACTCCTCTGCAATGACGGGAATTGATGTTATACCATGTACACTGCATGTTGATTCAGTTTTACTACGTGAAATAAACTGTAGATGATATTTTTTATGGATTTCAGCTTTAGGGTATTAGCTATGATAAGTGTCCTTACGTATAAACCTGTCACTGCAAGAGACATTGAGGTCAATTCACAAAGAGAAACATTATTGGTTTCCTTCAGTTATTAAATTACCACCCCTTATTTAACGTTTGCAAACATGGTATTCTCATCGGAGAAGACCCTGATACATGGTGTGCCAATCGGGTCACATAAGGGAGTAGGTCCGGCAGGAGCACCAACATTGTCGTGGGTCGTGCGTCATCCATCACTGCTAAAGAGGGGGATCCCGACCCACCAGGGGCACTGGGGTCTGCTGCTCCAGAGCCAACGCAGAGAGACGATCTCGGGGCTGCAGCAACATTGTGTTCCCGCCAAGAAGAAGCAGGCCATCTTCAGAGCCTCCCCGTGAAGAAGCGGAGGCAGTCTCCAGAGCCTCTTGAGAACTCGCTGCATGGGTCCTGCGTTTCTTCTGGGCCCATTGTCATCTGCCCATCCACTCGGGGGGCCTGGGCAAGCCAGTCCACATCAGTCCCATTTCCCAGGGGCCACGCAAGTTCGTCCTCCGAGGAGCCGAAGCCTGGGGGTAGAGTTGAAGTGAGGGGGGGGGGGGGTCAAGCCAGTTGCTGTGTGTCTGCCACCCATGGACTCCCTGATATCTTGCTGGCGCTGACGAGGGGCCTCCGATTCTCCCCCAGGCCTCAAGTCCTTCTTATCCATCCCTCGGGGCGAAGCAATCAGTCCGTGGCCGGCCACCACTTCCGCGCCAGGTGTCAGGAAAGTCTCCGGTCTAGTTAGGCCGCACTAGGTCCGAATCCTGCCAGAGCGGGAACACGCCGGCAAACAATCTGGTATCCTCAGCAAAGGTGCCCCAGCTTGTCGGAGGGTCCCTGGACCTCCAAAAGTTCAATGCTGGACGAGAGGGTCGCGGGAAAAAAGCTGTGAAGGCCAAATATCAGCAGAGCTCCTCAGTATGCGACCGCTCTCATCCACGGTCAGCTCCGGCCCCCGGGTAAATTTATTTTAAACAGTGAAAAGTGAGAGACAGAATAACAACAAAAACATCCAGAATAAACGCATTTTAAAAAAGTTCTAAATTGATTTGCATTTTAATGAGTGAAATAAAGTATTTGCTCCGCTATCAAATCAGCAAGATTTCTGGCTCCCGGATGTCTTGAATACAGGTAAAGAGCTGAGAATAGGAGCACTCTCTTAAAGGGAGTGCTCCTAATCTCAGCTTGTTACCTGTATAAAAGACACCTTTTCCACAGAAACAGATTCCAAACTCTCCACAATGGCCAAGACCAAAACAGCTGTCCAAGGATGTCAGGGACAAGATTGTAGACCTACACAAGGCTGGAATGGGCTACAAGACCACCGCCAAGCAGCTTGGTGAGAAGGTGTGATTATTCGCAAATGGAAGAAACACAAAATAACTGTCAATCTCCCTCGGTCTGGGGCCCCATGCAAGATCTCACCTCGTGGAGTTTCAATGATCGTGAGAACGGTGAGGAATCGTACAGAACTACACGGGAGGATCTTGTCAATGATCAAGGCAGCTGGGACCATAGTCACCAAGAAAACAATTGGTAACACACTACACCGTGAAAGACTGGAATCCTGCAGCGTCCCACTGCTCAACAAAGCACATGTACAGGCCTGTCTGAAGTTTGTCATTGAACATCTGATCAATTCAGAGGAGAACTGGTTGAAAGTGTTGCGGTCAGATGAGACCAAAATCGAGCTCTTTGGCATCAACTCTTTCCTCCTCCTGCAGATACCAACTGCGTAATATTTCCAGAATTCGGCCATTTCTTACCGCTGTCACCACAAAACAACTGATACACGCTCTGGTAATCTCCCGACTCGACTATTGCAATAATCTCTTATCTGGCCTCCCTCTGTCCCGCCTCTCCCCCCTACAATCCATCCTGAACGCCTCCGCCAGGCTAATTCACCTCACTCGCCGCTCTGTCTCTGCCGCTCCCCTCTGCGAGTCCCTTCACTGGCTCCCCATCCACTGCAGAATTAAGTTCAAAATCCTTACCTACAAAACCCTCACTAACTCAGTGCCCCACTAATCACCAGATACACCCCAGCCCGCTCCCTAAGGTCAAACAGTGACCTGCGCCTAGCTTCTCCCCGCATCACCTCTTCCCATGATAGACTGCAGGATTTCTCACGCGCAGCCCCCACTCTCTGGAACGCTCTCCCTCGTACTGTCAGACTTTCCCCTAACTTCTCTTCCTTCAAACACTCCCTTAAAACGTTCCTATTTAGGGAAGCCTACCACCCAACTCACTGACACAACCATCAATCACTCTCACCTTACAGTCCTCTCCTCCTGTTTCCAACCCCAACCCTCCTAGATTGTGAGTTCCTACGGGAATAGGGCCCTCATCTCCTCCTGTACTGTTTGTCAAATGTTGTTCAATGTATTGTAACCCTGTCTATACTGTGCTTATTGTACAGCGCTGCGGAATATGCTGGCGCTTTATAAAGAATAATAATAAAATAATAACTCCACGCGCGGTGTTTGGAGGTGGAGGGATTCTACCCAAGACCCCAAACATGGAGGTGGAATCATTAGGCTTTGGGGCGTTTTGCTGTCAAGAGGACAGGACAACTTCACTGCATCAAAGGGTCGATGGTCTGGGCCATGTATCGTCAAATCTTGGGTGAGAACCTCCTTCCTTCAGCCACGGCATTGAAAATGGATTGTGGATGGGTATTCCAGCATGACAATAACCCAAAATACACAGCCAAGGCAACAAAGGAGTGGCTCAAGAAGAATCACATTAAGGTCCTGGAGTGGCCTAGTTTCACGGACGCTAGACTATCAACCCATGGAACCGGAAGTGACCCAAACGTCACTTCCGCACGAATCCAAAGCGAAAGTATATGCTCAAGGCGCCTTTCGAAGTGTACATATGTTTGAGGAGATAGTCTTGCCTCAAACCCCTTGGAGGTCTGGTCTCTCGAGCAAGTGGCCTACTAGGAAGTGGCTTTGGATCTGTGCAGAAGTGACGTTTGGGTCACTTCCGGTTCCATGGGTTGATAGGCTGTTGTCGATGAAACTGGAAGGCTAATTCCTTATTGCACAGGTGACGCTATGTTGATTTTTTTTTCATGTTTGAGGACACTTGATGAAAGAAGTGGAAAAGTTTTAGGAATCCATTGGAGGTAATCTTTGATGGGACATTGTTGAATTTTGATAGAATAGAAGGGGGTGCAATCCACTGCCTCTTCATACTATAAAGAAGGACATATGGAACAAACAGATTTCCAGTGTCCTTCCACCATACAGCATGTACATTGTCACCAAGGTTTTTTTGCCTGATGGAACAATTACAAGTCGGCTGATACTTTTTCACAATCTCGTAATCAAGCTGATGTTAAAGGAGAGGAAAAGATATAACAGTTTGCAACAAATGTAAAACTTTGCAGATCCCCAATGCTACCAGAGCTGGAATAAGGGAAAAAGTCAATAATATACACTTCACCGCAATTTACCTTTCACTTTTCATGAAAGAGAATGGAAAGTCAAAATGTAAACAAATAAACAAATACATACTTTAAATCACAAATCAAAATTGGAATTTTTTTTCTTCTCATTCATATATTGAAACTTTTCCATACCTGCACATAGCAAAGCTTTGGCACAGTCTAGGTGTTCTCTAGCACAAGCCACATGTAACGGGGTCCCAAAATGACAATCGTGAGCCTCAAGATTTGCACCCACATCTACTAAGAACTTCACACAGTCAGATTTTCCTTAAAAAAAATAAAAACCCATAATAAATGACAGTAAATCTGTCTCGCATGCACAGACACTAGATGAATGAACACAGCATGTATATTTTATAAAAGGAATGACAAACCTCCTGTATACTAGTCAAACTCTCTGAAGATGCCAACTATGAGGCTTACCACTCATGCACGCTTCGTGAAGTGGAGAGGCAGTGAAAAGTGGGGGATTCACTTTAGCTCCATGATCTAAAAGGAGTTTTATGCACTCCAGACTTCCGGCAGCAGAGGCATCGCAGAGAGGCGTACTTCCATCTACATTCCTGGCATCTACCTAAACAGAGATAGCAAATACTTCATACATGTATTTATATAATTTCTTCTCTATAGGTGTAATAAAAAAATTTGTGCATTACTTCAATAAAGTTTACTTGGCTAAATAAGAATGCAATAATTAGTAGATCTTAAAATGCTATGTTTTTGTATTTTTTTTTTGGATGGGGACTGGTGGGACCTTGCCACAACTATCCAAGGAAGAGCCTCCACAAGAAGCTTGCATAAACTGCCTAATTTGATCCTGGAAACACTGTTCCTAAATCATTATGCTGGGGTAATAGTTGCAGAGTGTCAGTAAGCGTATTAAAAGGTGCTTTGCTATACAGCTCTGTATGAAGAATACAGGAGTGTGTCACCACAGCCACATACTGATGCAGAGCGTTTCTGTCACGATGCACTTGACAACATGGGCATTTCCTCTATTGCACTTTGGGAAGAGGAGAGCCCTGGTATTTTTGATGTAGCAATGCATGAAATGGAGGTTTCCAAATTATTACATGTAGAAAATAAATTACTATATTTTTTTCATCAATTATTTAATTTCTCGGAGTTTGCCATCTTGTCATAGAAAATCAGCATCAGTTTATGCACTGATTTGCAACTACGAATTGTGAGTGTCTAAACGTAGCATTCACAGCTGTTGCTTCACTGAACACGACTCTGCTTGTTCTAATTTGAGGCACTTTAAAGCAGTGTCGTCGTCCCCCTCCCGAGTATTTACAGTAGTCCCGGTGCCACCTATACGTCAATACAAGCATACTGTCAAAATATTGCAAAACACCAAAATAAATGGAATGTAGCAACAAAGCAAATCACACTCGATTTTTTCCCGTTGCTCCCAGCGAGTTGTAAACTTTTTTCTTGGTGAAATATTGCAAGAATTACCAACATGTGACAAAAAGGCAGATATTTGTATAGTGGGGAGGTTTGCCGAAGCTGTAAACACTGGAAAATGTTGCTGTAACAGTGAAAAAATGCTGGTGCCTCGCAAAAGATGAATCCACACAGTCACAGGTATGCTTCACAGTGAAGCTTCTCTTACAGCTGTCTGGAGTCTTGTTTTGCAAAGCACCAGTTTTTGTTGCAATCGCAGCACCGGCACTTTATGAATAACCGCTAAAGTGAGCCCAGTCTGTTGGAAAAACGGCGCTAATCGACTTGCTCAGCACAGGGTTGCCACATACCTTCAATTTCTACAAAGTGAAACAAAAAAAAAAAAACATACCTGTATATATATTTTTTTTGCGTGGCTATATCGGTACAAACCTGAGCTCCGGCAGCAAGTAGGAGCTGAACACAATGCGTGTGTCCACGGAGACAGGCTTCATGTAAGGGGGTTATAGACTCTACCGTGACCAGGTTTACACAGAAGCCACTATCAATCAGTTCCTTCAGCTGCGGGGCACATCCGTTCCTTGACGCGTCATGGATAGGTGTCCTGTCAACCCAATTACCTGTTTATAAAAATTT
Source organism: Leptobrachium leishanense (assembly GCA_009667805.1). NCBI lineage: Eukaryota > Metazoa > Chordata > Amphibia > Anura > Megophryidae > Leptobrachium > Leptobrachium leishanense. Next base: position 177,523,043 of record CM019065.1, read on the forward strand.
TAAAAAAAATTAGGCTTATTAAAATTTATGAAAACAGCACCAGATCTGTGCAATGCCTTATATGGAGTAATTCTGCAATATTTTATGATTTGAATGGACTGTGAAGTGCTTTTGGTCAGGAGGGAGAATTCAGTGAATTATAGCAAATAAACAGTGGGTGTAAATTATAAAGATGCTTGCTTTAACATGCTGAATTGCATTACATGGTGATCATTTATCAATAGAAAGACAGGAATAACTTTTCATGCTCTGCCCTTCAGTGTGAAACCGAGGTCTGTATGAAAACATGGAGCATAAGCCAGCTCCGTGGTGTTTAGTGTACCCAAAGATAAACCTGCCAACAGGTTGATAGATCCTGGCTGAGCAGTAAAGCCCTTCTACAGAAAAGCACACCCTTTCCCTTACCAATATCCCCAATGGCCTGGCCCCTGAGAGCCACCGAGGCAGTGACAGAAGGTGCACTGATTTCCATGACAACACGACTCAAGGCGGAAGTGGCTATGGGGAGAATGGGCAGGCATGCGTGGCGTCACTAGTGCTGTTTGGATTGACGCCGTCTGGCAAAGCATACCGGGAACTGTAGTTGTACCCAGAATCTTTTGAAACACGCAAGTCAAGCGATTGGACGCGCTACGCTATCCAGCTACGTCACACAGAGTTCCCTGAGCTGCCATGTTTGTTTTGGGAAATGTTAGATGGAGCAAAAGTCTAAATAATGTACAATAAATAGTAATGACTATTGTCGCACATAGAGAAAGTGGAAAGAAGTATATTTCCATTTCAGCTTAGAAATTAACGCTAAATAAGGGTAATGTTTTAATTTCCAGCAACCAGCAGTAAGGGCATAGAACTGCGATGCATAACACTTTCACACACTACATACCTCTTCTTATAGGAGACGCAACCCCCTCTCTGTATGGGTTTTGTCATATTGCAGAGGTTTATCCTTTGATAAAGTGCTATGAGGTTTTTAATAAACGTAATGTGTGTCTGAAATGGTGGTTTCTGCATTATTATTATTATTTGTATTGCGCTAACATCTTCCACAGCGTCTTAGGGGTTAAGATATAAAAGGACTAGCCATAGGTATAGACATGAACTAGAGATACGGCGCCCCCTCCCCCTAAGGAGGGTTGCATTCTTGTTTTAAAAAATTGCCCCTCCCCTTTTTTTATTTTCGGCGTAAACATGTTCTTCCACATTGTGCGATACTCCTCCCCTCAACTCAGGGGCTTCCGGTGTTCTATCAGATAGTGAGAATCATCAGATCGTGAGATTCCTAGGCCTAAGGAGCACATCCCCGCCTCCTGACAGGGGGCGGGGCCAGACCGATGGTCGTCTCTGAATCTCACGATCTGATTCTAAGCAGGAAGCATCGCCTCCTGACAAGGGCTAGCACTCTCTTTCTCTCCCGCCCCCACCCCCTGCTAGTCAGGGAAAGAGTGAGGCAGCCTCCGCTCTCCCCCTCAAGCCAGTCACACAGGAAGCGAGTGAAGCTGCCCCCTGTCTCAGCCCCATGACATCCAACAATGACCATATACAGTTTAACATTATTATCAAATAATTTATTCAATAAAATTTCAACTGTTTTCCCACAGAATCACTTGATTTTCCCTTCCATCCATTACCTCCCATCCATTACCTCCCATTCTAGCCACAGTCCCCCATGAGTTCCTCGCCATAGTGGGAGGAATCTCACTATCTGATGAATCTCACTATCTGATAGAACACCGGATCTTTCATTTTGTGGTGGTAGTGACCTAAAGCTTCATCAGCAAAGGGCTGGAGAAGGCATGAAAGATCACAGATGTCCTCCATTTGAGTGGCATTAGCATAATGATCCGAACTTCCCATCACTAATGTAACCCAGTTGGGGTGCTGAGACCTGCTACAGTGCTGGTTAGCATTAATATAGACAGTGATAATAAATTTACTTCACCAATATATGGTTAAGAACGGTGATAATAACAAAAATAAAACTGAGAAAACAGAGTAATATAAACTTCTGGATCCTGCACAATATATTTTGAAATGCACAAAAAATTGTGTTTCCCAAGTAAGTATCGTATATGCGTTTTCTTATACTCCTCCCGTCAAGCGTCTGACTAGTTATAGACAAAAAATAGGAGTATATCTATGTAAAATATACAAACAAATATACAATAGCACAAGACTGTAAAAAACAGACAAAACGCACTTGTTGGAAATAGGATATTACCACTCCATGGATCAACTTGGATCGTGGCTCTGCCAGGTGGATTTGAATTGCTGGCTAGTGGTTTGGCCAAACAATTCTTCCATCCACTGGTGCAGGAGTAGCCAAACGATCTGTCGGCCAAAGGTGCCCAATGATGCATAAGAAAAAGGAATGAACAAGCTGTGAGGGATTTTATATCCAAAATTATACGTAATTGAAATATGCAATTCATTGCTTGCCTCTCCCCTCAATTGTCCTCGGGCCATCTGTCCCAACCTGCACATGACTTTACTGTTCTTTCCAGAGGCTCAGTTTCTGTCCTAAGATATTATCTTTTAACTGAAACTACCACCATCGCTCTAGGCAAAATTCCTCAAACCCCTAAAACCTGTTAAACAGAACAGCTACACCCACTAGACACATTACTTTGTCCGCGCGGCAGTCTCTGATTGGTTATGACATCAGCTCCTCCATTTTGTTTGTAAGGACATATATACTCTTGTTGATGAATACAATTTGAATGACATAGTAGGTTGTCTGTGTCTCATTCATTTTCCACAAGCGTGCGCTCATCAATGCCTGGGTACAGAGACCTGTAATCGAGACGGGGGACACACAAAGACCAAAGGGAAAGGAGAGAAAACAAGCAATCAATAAAATAAAACCCTTAGTAGCAACACAACTTCAAGGGGTTTATTACAGGCAAATATAGAGAATAAATAAAATAGTATGGACACAATTCCAACGCGTTTCGTCAGATTAAACCGACTTCATCAGGAAATAATTTTCTAATAAATGATACCGGTTTAAATAGCCAAGTTTGCGGCTTATTTTCTCTGCTTTCACTCACGTGATCCGAAATATCCACTGTGCACGTCACTCACGTCTCTCCTTGATGATGCAACTGTGGATGATGTGGCGGTCAGCATTGGGCTGGCTTGCCAGGCAATATTTAAGGGACTGAGGCGTCTGGTAGAATGCACTAATAGCCACGCTGCAGCAAGCGGCCGCCAGCGCGTGAAGGACGTAATGCGGCCGCCAGGGTCAAGGTTCCTATATCGTATCGTTTTCTATTGTGACTCGGTGTCTGCTGCCTAATGTAAATTATGTTAAAATGGCCACTGGCGACCTCTTTTCCATTCCCACCTGCATGGAATCGAAGCTGCGATGGCCTCCCTGGAATTTGTCCCATTTTCCTTCATTACACATAGGAAGCTGAAGCATTTTAGGCAGCTCATCATCAACAAGTACTAAGCACTAGAGAGTGGTTAGATTGCTGTGTTCTGAATAGGTGAGACTGAAATCAGCCTCCACATTGCAATCACAGCAGTGTTAACAACTGAACAGATAATTCAGCATTTACCTGAAATTATGAAACAAAACTGACATAGAGTTACTTTTTTTGCAAGTAAAACATTGCAAGATTGGAAATAAAATATATGATGGATATCTTGGCGTTTGAATTCTTTGGTTGTCTGAAAACACTGTAATTTAGGTTGGTTTTTCAGAGGATACAAAATAAATATGCTTCAAACAGAATTGTCTGTTTCCCAACCTTGCAGAGATAAGTGTGTGTGTATGTATATATCATATTTAAGAAGATACAATCAATGGTGCTTCAATGTATGCTCATTACATACGTGGTATGTGTTGGGTTGCCTGATCAGCCATGTTTTCCAGGACACGACACATATAGTTCATTCATGCTGATGGTCAGTGCATAAAAATTGCAAACACAAAGATATAGTATGTGTGCACGGCGACACTTGATAAGCACTTGGGAAAAAATATATATTTGTTGAAAAAAATACACTTCTACTGAATATAAATGACTGTTTGTCGCCACCTAGCGGTGTTTCATTAAATGACATATAGAATACACTGAACAAAGAATCCAAAGTCTAAGAACTATGTCACATTCTTCACGCTAAAACGGGGACGTTTGTGCCTGCAGGTTTCTCCTTAGTATCCCCATTTTAGCGTGATATTACGGGGGAGGTGCTAATTCAGCAGCCTGCCCTGTAAAGCAGGGGTAAACCTCGGGATGCGCGAGGCAGCGTTAAGCGCCGCTGCGGGCATTCTCTCCATGGAGTCCATAGGACTCCATTGAGGCTTTCCACTGCCAGTCACATGACCTGCAGAATCTCGCCTTGAGAGATTCAGCAGGTCGGCGGAGTGATTTGCAGAGGGAGACTGGGGACTTTTTTCCCAGTCTCTCTCTGCTCCCACCGGCAAGGAGAAGCAGATCGGGCTGTCGTTCTCGCCACGGGATGAGAGGTATGTGATTTTTTTTGGGGGGGTTTCTGCTGGTGCTGACTAATTTCACAGAAGTGGAATCACTTATCACCAGCTCCTAGCTGTGGGTAACTTTTCAGTTAACCACAGTGGGACAGTAATTAGCGTTAGGACTTTGTAATCCTAACGCTAATTAACACTTTGCACTCCCCATGTTAAGCATAGGCAGCGCAAAGTACCATAAGGTCGCACTGAAAAGCGCAAGATCCGAATCGTTAACGGGTTTTGGTAAAGTAATATGCTCTGCCCGCGCTAGGGCCACCAAAGCTAACGTTAACGCTCACACAACTGAGCGCTAACGTTAAGAAGAATGTAATAAGGCACTCAATGTAATTGAAGGCTCAATGTTTTGCACTCTTGAGGGAATAGAATACTCCACAACAAGGAAGGGAGGGACCGCCTCAACGGGTCCAAGAGTGCAGTACATTGAGCCTTATGTTTGGGGGCTCCCTACTAAGTGAGTGGCACTATTTAAAATGACCTATACCTATATGATTATAAATGATCTTCACCATGCACATCTGTTCTCTTTGAGGCACACAACTACTTCAAGGAAGCTCTGACCTGCAAACACCTTTCTGAAGATAAAACTTACAAACCCGCAGCATATAGAATCCATAAACTGCAGGCATCATAATGGAATCCCAGATGGCATGCCTTTCTGCAGCATATCAATTACACATTTTGCAGGGAAGCACTATTCTATGTGTTCCCCTCTGCATGACATAGCAATATGTGTCCAGGAAAACATACCCAATCTGGCAACCCTTGGTATGCGTACCCCTAGAAGTATGGGAAATAATCCCCTAATGTCGATCCATGGCTAGTCACCACCCACTGCAGCATAGAGTATGGGTCTCTCTGTAAGTGGGGAAGAGATTAATCTGCTCTGCCCGCACCTGCTAATCACTGCGAGAGAACAGCATCCAAAGTGCTGGAGCTCCAAAATTAGTACACTCGATGTGAGGCTCTTCAAATGAACTGTAACAATTTTTTTTACATGTAGTCAAAATAACATAATAGATAATATCAAAATCAAAATATATTCTCTTACAACAGCTTCTTCAGTTGTTAATTTCAACAGTAAATTTGTCCTCTATATACCTCTCCCTATTCCGAATTAATTGCAGTCTAATTTTCCTTTTGCCTCCAGCTATCATTATGTAAGCGTTCTGTTCTTTAAACTCTAGCCTTTCAGTCTCGCAAAAGAGCACACATACCACCTTCTCTCACTATCAGAGGAAAGCTTTAGCATAGCTGGGTGCGAACTCGGTGCCCATAGCTGTTCTTGTTAGTTGGATACCAAAATTGTTTGTCAATAAACAAAAGGATATTTCACTTCAAGGAACATCATGAGTAGAACCCCAGAGGACTGGAATGCATTGTTTTCTTCTTAGTCTCAATTTCAGTTTAACTTCTCGTTAACCTGCAACCTTTTAGTTGCATGAGAAAGCTAACAGCGACCTGTCCTTCAACATCATCTCACTGGCAGAGAAAACAGCGACTTCCTGTTTACATCCACCATTTTTCTGGTTGGTTCCTCTCCCATATTTGCTCAGTGGAAGTTGTAATCTAGAATAAAAGTCTCAATAGACTATATTCACAATATAATAATGGGTATATATGCATAATCATCATCATTAGATAAATTGGTGACAAAAAATGAAATTAAATATGTTGTGTTCACTTTAAATTTGTGTCTAATCTTCTCATTTATTAACAACTGTACCACGAAAGGGACACTCCACTCATCCTGACCACTTTTTTGTTTTAAATGTGCTGACGTCTACCTCTCTGAGCAAACCAGCGAGAGTGAGTGGTCTCAGAGATGCAGCGATGGATCAGATCTGTGCATGTGTGCAAAGCTCTGATCCATTGTTCTGTGCAGGCGCTAAAGAACTTGCTTACGTAAAGTGCACAAGTCCGTAGCACTGTGCAATTTGTGGATCCTACACTTTGTAAGTTGTGTAGGAATGCAAATTGCATTAGATAGCTGGAGGGACTTCCAGGTTTATTTACTTTTAAATAAAAAATAATTGGGCAGAGGCTTTCAGCAACATCTGCCCAATTATCTAAGGACAAAAAAGGAATCTATTTTCAAAAGAGTATCCCTTTAAGCACAGTATTTTTGATGTATTCATCTGATTTTCTTTATCAGAGATACATATGCTTGTCTAATTTAATGTGCTTCTTGTGCTAATTTACAAGAAATAGATTGATTATTCATTTAAAACTGAGAGGTGCCCGTTAGCATACTGTTATCAATAGGGGTATATCTAAATTATTGTAATTAAAAACAATAACTATTATGGTGTTCTAAAAATCCTTACATTGAATGCCCCGGAGTTCAATAACTAAAGTATTTTACTTATACAGTATAAAAAATGACATGTTTCAAAATCACTCTTCAAACACTTTAGTAATGAAATGCCTGGAGAATAAATCCAATTCATCTTCTCGATTGCTTTTTATTAAAAGCCTATTTTATTAACTTTTTTTAATTGCAATGAATTCCAATACTCTAGGATTTAACTCATGATGTTCCTTCAAGTGAAATTTATTTTGGTACATTGACAATTTTTATATCTGAATAAGAGGAACAACTATGGGCACTGGGAACGCACCTAGCAAGAACAAGATCAAGAAGATAGCAGGAGACAGGAGGAACACTGGACTGCAAATAATTTAGAATTGGGAATAGGATAGAAAGAGGACATGTCTATTGTTGAATTTACAACCAAACATACTATTAGAAAACACATTTTGGTTTTATTTGCTTAACCGTCCTGGCATTACGATTCTGACATATTTTATATGTCAGAATCGGTAAAATTTATTTGGCCCCCTAGCGGTATTAGAGTGTGGCTCAGGTTTAATTTCATTGCTGAAAGCGGTAACCCCGAGCCACACTCGGGACTGGATACATTACCTGTCCCTGCACTCCCTCGCTGTCACCTCTGGACGATCACGACATCCTACTTCCTGGTTCACTTCTCACGAGAAGGGAACCAGGAAGCAGGATGCTGTGATCGCCGGAGGAGAATGTGATCGCAGAGGTCAGCGCGGGAGCGCAGATAAAGGTATGTATGCAGCCCGAGTGTGGCTCTGGGTTTATTGCTTTCGGCAATGAAATTAACCCCGAGCCACACTCGGGAAAACCGCCAGGGAGGTTAAACAAATTATGTTTTGTTATTTGACTGCATGTAATTTATTTTTTAACAGTTTGTTGAAGTTTAAAGTATTTTATATCATATTGGAGAGCTCCCATAATCTGTTTATTAGAAGAAGAACCTCATTTAGTCACGTACAAGTGTGGCATACAGAGAAAAATTGATTTTATGCTGTTGAAGAAAGACATGGGAGACAGATCAAAATTGGTGGGGGGTGAATGAGTGCCAAATTCATGGGAGGGGTGATGGGGAATGGGGAAGCACATACTGTATAAAAAGAGGGGTGGATTCAAATGAACCTATGGGAAGTAGAGATCATATTCATGGGAGAGGGCAAATAAGAGCCAAATACATGGAAGGTTGTGAATCCATGAGGTAGTAAATCCATGAGAGAAGGAATTAAGCATTGGGGCCAAACCAGTAAGAGAGGGGATAGGTTTGGCTCCCATGACCTATGTCTGGGAAACAGAAGAGGGGGAAGGTAAAATCCTTCTGAGGAGAAAGGAGGGAAAAGAATGGGTGTCAATCCATGTGAAGGAACGGGCTTGGTATTGGGGAAACTCCATATCTCGGTTAGTGACACGGGACCGGCTAAATCTGTATAAAGTAACGGGATGGAATGGAGGTCTGATCCATGTAAGGTAAAAGATACTAGGAATGAGGCCCCATACATGCAAGTTGACAGAAGGAAATGGTATCATTTGAAAAAAGGGACTGGGCAATAGAGATACAGTGCATTCAGAAAGTATCAGACCCATTATTTTCTCATGTTGCAGGTCTTGGATCAGGGGAAAGGTAGCGTGTTTATGACAAGATATACTCCACCACCAAGAGCCATGACCCAAAAAAGGGGGCACACAATATCAGTGTGCATGACACCAGTGTAACCAGGTGCCCTGACATTTTAAGGCTAGTCAAACAAAAGTTTTACATGAGCACTTGTGTATGGACTGCAAAAGCCCTGATTTTAACTACTTAAGCATTTTCCACTCAGCCCTACTGAAAACTGGATAACAGCTTAGCACTGCATGGTCATTGGGAAGATGACGGAAATCTGGGTGACTTGACAGGTCTGCTGATAGTCCTTTGTTGCTGTCAGGTTTAATACCTTGCAGGTACTTGCCTTTCAGGTTATGAGCCCAATATGCAGGTCTTGGGGATGCACACAGTTCGTGGGAGAGGAGAATCACACAGGAGGGCTGTGGGACAGGACACAATGAGACTCACAGGTTGGCTGAGGGTGATGGGGGAAAGCAGTCCTTGTGTCCAGATATGAAGATAGGATAGTTGCTCCTGGGAGAGCAACGTGGGATTAGGGAGGATGGATGGGTCGTTGCTCCTGGGAGAGCACGGTGGGATAATAGGGGGAAATACAATGAGTGGATAAGGAAAGCAGGTTTCTGGAGCTTGGTCTTGCAGGTCTTGTTCATAAGAACAGCAGACAACAATGAAGCATTGGCCAGAGGGTGTGTGGAGCTTTTATTGATGAAGCAGAGGGGTGTGTCATGTGACCTGTGGTGTGTGTGGTTTTAACTGTTTATACACTGGTGCTGAGCAGAAGGGCAGCACCTTTCATGCAGCTGCCACTTACATGGAATGACACAGGAACGGACAGGTACGGTCCTGACAGTTGCTTTTCTGCAAATTCCAATTGGACTTTTATATGTCAGTGACAAGAGGCATCACCTGAACACTTTGACATTAAGGCCAAATTGGTGGAAAGCTGATGTCAGGTCCAGCAAGGCTGGGTGGGTGCGAGCACAGGTTGCAGTGACACAATGCAGGCAATATGTTTCAAGCGCAAGGGGTTTATTTAGGTGTGTAACAAATACATGTGAGGGGTAAGATAGGAAGAGGGTTGTCTAACATATTCAAAATGGAGAGCAGAGAATAGACAGGAAGGATTAACCATATAATACACAGGTTATGGGGCAGAGAGGAAGTAAACTAAAGACAGAGTGAACAGGACTGAAGCAGGGCTGACAATGGATACAAAAGGGGCATCTGAGAGTGGACACAAGAGGGAAGGGTTAACTTACAGAGAGAGGGATAACACAGGAACAGGGCTGAGAGCAGGGTTCACTGATATTGGAAGAAGTCCGGTATGCAGGGAGTCAGGCAACTGGATAGGGAATCAGCAAATGTAGCGAGTCTATAATACAGGATGGAGTTCTTGGATGAAGCAGGGTCAGAAATGAAGCAGGGTCACAAATGAAGCGGGGATCCAGATGAAGCAGAGTTCCAGAGGAAGCGGGGTTCCAGAGGACGCGGTGAGGGAATCTAGCGAGGGGTCAAAGGGATGATCCAGAAGAGTTGTCAAATGAGGTCCATAGGGCCTTTGTGGCGCCACCGGCGACGACGACCATGACAGTTGCAGTGATTATCTTTCTGCAAGTTTCTCCTATCTCCACACTTGATCTCTGGACCTCACCCAGGGACCAACGGGTAGGTTCTAGGTCAACTCCTTTATTAAGGCCTTTCTCCCTTGTTTGCTCAGTTTGGCCAGGTGGACAACATTTTTAACTTTCATGATTGTTCCAAACTTCTTTATTTTAAGAATTATGAAGGTCGTTGTGCTCTTGGGAACCTTTCCCAGAGTTGTACCTCCACAAACTCCTTTCTCTGAGCCCTGCAGACAGTTCATTTAACCTCATGGCTTGAATCTTGCTTTAATATGCACTTACTAGTGTGAGACCTTGAATATTACTTCTATTTACCGTACTTCACCATTACTTCTACCTTTCTTTGCCTCATGGTCCTCTTGGACTCCAAGTTATCCTTTACTTCTCACATTCAGTCTCTAACTAAATCTTGCTACTTCCATGTAAAAAACATTGCACGCATTTGTCTCTTTCGTAATCCAGACTCTACTAAAATACTCATTCAAGCTCTTATTATCTCCCACCTTGACTACTGCAACCTCCTTCTCTCTGGCCTTAAGAGATCCCAGATTCTCTCTCTGCAGTCTGTAAAGAAACGCCTGTGCCAGACTCATACACCTTGCCCCTCTGTTAATCTCTACACTGGCTCCCTGTTTCCTTTAGAATCCATTTCACAATACTGGTGCTCACATACAAAGTTCTCCATAACACAGCTCTTCCCTAATTAGCAGGTATATCCAATCCCACCCACTATGCTCTGCCAATGATCTGATGCTATCAGTTCCTCGTACTCGCAAACCCAACTCCCACCTTCAGGCCTTCTCTCGAGCTGCCCTCTTTCGACAGAACACCCTCCCCGCAACATTACTCTCCCCCTCTCTTCAGTCTTTCAAGAAGTCTCTGAAAATGCATTACTTAAAAGAAGCCTATCGGCTCACTCCATGATCCCCTACTGCACATTTCTTGCTCCTCTTCCCATTCAGTCCTCATGCAACCCGCCACTTCACTTACCGGGTCACATTTTCTACTGTAAAAATACCTAAGCCTTGCAGAAAAATCAATCCCTTGATGCACAAACAAGTGAACCTTAAGTTGATATTGTGAAACATAATTTGTTTTTTAAAAAAACCCATAAAAAAATAGTAAAAAAACAAAAAACATACTAATGACAAGTCATCCTGTAAATGCTAATAATATGACAGTAGAAAGAAGTGGAGTAATGGTAGGAGAGAAAACAGGCTCAGGATTTTACTATGATGTCATCAGGTTAATTTACCTAATTTTTAAATGTGTTTTCAAATTGCAGTCAGTGTTAAATGAGAAATAAATGCAAATTATCTGGCTGTGTTTTACAAGCTATTAAACTACATTCTGAATATTACATATAATCTGGGGTATAATTTTGCACCTAACCCCAATTTATATTGATACGTGATGGCCTCTCTCTCTCTATATATATATATATATATATAGTGTGCTGGGTTTATCATCATCCTGAGCAATATTTGTAGTATTTTTGACTATGTGGGGTAAGAACTAAAACACAAAAGCATAATAGTTTTACTTCATTAAGCATAGCATAGAAATGGCATTCCCTACACCCCATCAGTATGCCTAATGTTATGTTCGTTCAGCAATGAATACTGGTGTTTCTCGCCCATGATGTATATGTCCCTGTATGGCGAAGCCATACACGCAGAACCAGGCAAATCCAGGAAGTGACATGTAAACCTTCCGTAACATAGCATGAGAGCCTATCAGATGTTCTCCTTCCGGGTGAGTTTTCACTTTCTCTTCTTTTTTTCTATCTTGAAGTACTTCCGGAGGTCAGTTACCCCCTCCCCCCGCCGGAGGTCCGTGAGGCTGTTCGGAGTCGGACATTTTCGGATCACGTAGGCTGGAGCTGTGGAGCCGGACGGTGAGTGCTTTGTGTCGCATAGATGTGTCTGTAGAGACTGGCTGTACGCCAAGCAAGGGCACACTGCCATCTAGGGCGCAGCGCCATATATATATACATATATACACACACACATGGGGGGGGCGGCTTTAACTATCTCTCGGGATCCAGTGGGGTGGCACGGTAAAGGGAACCGGGGATTAAATCTGAAGAGCTGGCACAAGGACAGACATCGCCCAGGGTGAGCATATCGATTACAACGGAAAAACTCCGGATATGAGTCATAGAAGGCATGTGGTGGGTCAGTGACTGTGGAGCTGGGCAAGGCAGTCGAGGATCTGTGTATATGTAATGTATGTATAGATATACGTGGTTATATAGCCACCCATATGTTCGATCAGTCCTAATGATTGCCCTTGATGCTCTCTAATTATGCTTGTGCCGAGGATTGAGCAATAGCATGACAACTCGTGATTCCTGTAACTCTGGAAGGGGTTCACTGCTGATAGTCACGTGGTGATTCTTTGTTTTGTGATCCATTTCCCCATAGGCGCAGTGCAGTCTCAAATAGTCCATATGGCTTTCACTAGAAGGTTCCGTCCTCTTGTCTGAAAGTGAGTGCTGTTGATCAGTCACTTCCTGTTTGGGCTATCGCGTCATTTTTCTGCTCCACACCTTTCATGCGATCATAAACACGGGATATAGAGTGTTTATTGCCCCCCCCCCCATATATATATTTTGTGTAATGCTGTTCCCCTGGCTTCCTGAAACCGCACTTCCTGTGGTGCAGGATCAGCCTACTCAATGACTGAGCACCACGGGAAATGTGCTATTCATCAGAGATCCAGAGTCTGCTGGCGCTTGTGTAAAGACAGGTTTTAAATGGTGTTGGGTTTACATTGTGTTCTTTTATGACATGGCTGGATAAATCCAAGGGCCCAGTAGCAAAAGCTCTTCGATCTATACATATGGCTACTACATTTCTAATTTAGAGAAAGCAAATCTATGTACATTATCTGGCTCCTAAAATGTGCACTTGACTCCAGTGTTTTCCTACTGGTTCCTAAATATAGATATAAATTTGTTAACCCTAACCATTTTCAGGCAAATACTTTTTCTTATTGCTGTAACTGGACTGTTGTGTTTTATTTGCTGCATGTGGAATATACCCTTCAGTTTCAATACACAGAAGCTGTTATCTAAATAATGTACCTTTCACAAGGTTAGCTATGCTACACTTAAATACAATATCAATGTGTCAGGTACATGGCACCCCAGTTTGGTAATAAAGTTCACTGTGGTTCAGTGTGTTATTGTCTTGAAGTGACTGAAATTCTCAATTTCCAGTGTGATTTAAGAGTGTCAGCAAGTCATTTGGAGGGTTTAGCTTTGACAAACTTTGAGATGACCTACAGTGAAAATCCCGTGAATTCACTGTTAAGGCTGGGGGCAGATGAGCGTCATTGGAGTGGACATTCCTTCCACTCGACACCTGTGCGCTCAGCGCTGCAAGGCTCGATCCTCCTATGGAGAATTGTGCTTTGCAGCTCCATCGACGCGCGTCCTAGTGCTTTGACGGAGAGGCCTGCTGCACGGACACAGAACGGCCGCTGTTGCACGAGCAACTGCGTGTGGCTGTCGCAGCATCTCATTGCTGTGACCGATGCCAGGAGGCTCGTCCGACACCAGCCTTAGTGAACTGTCACCGGAGTTCAGTCCTGCATTATTTACTTTACGGCATTTGTTTCAATGGGATTTTCACCAGTGTCTCAACTGTAGTTACTCCCCATCCTAAATTGCATAACGTTTACTTTTGTTGTTTCATTCCAAGTTGTTCTCTACCATTGTTGTCACTATAGTTTGTGCATTCAAATGGAGGGTGTCACTTTAAAATCTCGTCTACCCACCGATTTATGCAACTTTAAGTGTACTTGTCATGGGCAAAAAAAGCTGGCCATTTAAAAAGGGTATTCTCCCTTCTATATAGATCAGTTATTCTTTTTGAGCTGTATAATTCTCCAACATGACGGCAGCATGCCGCAGGGGAAGGGGCATCTATGAGCAGAGCCATCCTACAAGACAGCTCCTCGTTTAGAGTGCTATGGGGTCTTCAGCAGCTACACTGGCAGGCAGAGTGGTACATTGAGGGGGGCACTATCTTGAAGAGTGGCTCTCTGCTCAGAGGACGCTGCGGCATGCCGCAGATCACATGGGGTACCGCAAATCGGAAAGGGAAGATTCCCCCTTTTCCAATGTATATAACTCTGCAAAAAAAACTAAATGCTTAACTATATAAAGGAGCGATTCCCTGTCAAATTAGCAAATTTATTTGTAAAGTATTTTGCCAGGAAAGATACATTGAGATTTCTCTCGGCTTCAAGTATGTCCTGGGTTCAAGAACATTGTATTTCTGTAACGCCGCAAATCGTAGTGCACTTTTATTTGTCTGATCATTACATTGAAGTGTTGTTGTGTTAGATAGAAATCTCTTTGCATTAGACAATCTTCTGGTATCTGAAAAGGTTAAAACCAACACGTATTCCCTCTGCCCTTATATGTGAGCGAAAGAAACACTCCGAACAGTGCAAAATGCTCAGTGTTCTACATGCATTTTTGTGTGGTTTCAAATGAAGCAATGTAAACACATTTTGCCTCAAAGGCTTTGTCAGCTATGTGCTGGATGAGTGGCAGTCCTGAAAATGCAGATCCTGTCAGTACTTAACACCGACATATAATTAACGCCATATTTAACGCCATATTTAAATGTTTTTTTTTTAAATCCTAGTGTTTGAAACAAGCAATTTCTTAATTTAAAACAATATATATGTATTCGTAACTCCACACTTGTGTATTATTATGATCACTTTAACCAAGGCTTTAACCAAAACATGTCTTAGGTATGGTGATAAGGTCCTGCGATGACATGGTGGTCTGCAAGTACCAATCAGCTTCCAGATAGCAAGCTTGATTCGTAATTGGTCATGTAAAGTTTTTCCTGGCTGACTCGTTCCCCGCGCAGCCTTTCCCCGAACAAGGGGCTCGTAGCCATGACAGCAGTCACAAGCCAAGTCTGAAGCAGGCGACCGTTCCCATGTTAATCATGCTTCCCCAGCTGTCTCCGTGCTATGTTTAAGGTCAGGCAGCTAATTGGCGGGAGGGATTACATGTTAGTGTATGCTTGCTTTGTGTGACACAGGGAGTTATTGAGATCTCTTCCTGCTTGTAGATAACGCGGGCAGACAGTGTGTGTGGCTTTAATATTACTGTTCTGTCAGCTTTCCGTGTAGTTTGCGTGCGAGGAGCAGTCAGTTCGCTCTGTAATGGCGGCCTGGCAGCTCCTTTGCATAACCAGACAAGCACTTACACGACGACAGGTCCCTGGCGTCACTTCCGGTATAGGCTTCTAATTAGGAAGTGCGATGCACGGTCTGTGCCGCGGAGGCTCTCGGGAACCCGGAAGCGAATGGCTTACAACAATGCATTGCGACGTTCTCATGTAAGAGTGGCGCACCAGGATGTAGGTGGGACTAAGTAGTCGTGTCGGGTTTCATCACCACTGCTAGCATGAAGGGCGTAGTATCCAGGCGTGTCTGTACGGAGGCTGCGATAAAAGAAGAGTCTGCCGCACGTGTAGAGTAGCATGCAGGAAATGTTATATTCCCTTGGGTTCATTCCAATACTGTGTGCGTGAGAGATCTTTTCTTTGCCACCAATACATCTAGAAAGTCAGAACCACTGTAGGCACAGAATGAGGTGCGCCCCTACTCCAGCTACCAAAAAAAGTGCTAAAATGGCTTTAATTTTCCTTTGGACAATACGTTAAAAAAACCCAACATATTAGAAACTGAAACCGCTTCTCTGCTCATGAAAAGGGGCAGATTCTGTTGCCTAAAATGGAGCAGAATGTTCGGGGTGTGCATATTTTCTTTCTATCTGAGGCTAGGGACAGATGAGCGCATTTTCTGCGGCCACCGTCAAAATGTACGTCGATGCGTGCGCACGCATTTTTTCACAGAATACGCTTAAGTGGTCAGACGATGCGCAATTCTGGACGTATTTCATGACGATGGGGTAAAAAGAAGTCTAGGGAAATCCGGCTGTTTGAACGTTATGTTGGCCGCACACTAGCAGCGTCTGACGTCTCCTAATCACGCACACACGCCGCTATGCGGCCGCAGCGCACTCTGTACGTCAGTACCAGCGGTTAACGTTCTCGAAAAATGCGTTCATTTTCCACTTGCGTTGCGCGGCCGGACTTTTGTGCGACCGTACTTCGTATATTGGCCGTCATTGCCCGTCATCTGCTGCTAGTGCGGCCGTGATTATGTGCGCCAGAACGCGCGTTCGCACTGCCTCAGTCTGACCCTAGCCTTACATTTTGCTTTGTGTAGTTTTTCACACCTGTTTTATGTACAGATGCATTTGGTGAATGTTATTGTCTTAAAAATAGCTGTTAAAATGTGTGAGTATAAAAAAAAATTGCATGTTATGTGGAGTAGAGGAAATAACCATAGTTTGAAGAATACATCAGGGATAGAGTAATGGCCAACACTCTATAGCAGTGTTTCTCAATTCCAGTCCTCAGGACCCACTAACAGGTCAGGTTTCCAGATATGCGAAGCACAGCACAGGTGATATGATTTGATGCTCAGTGATTGCAGGATTCAATCTTCATTTCGCAAGGTGATCCATTAAAATCTGTCCTTTTAGTCGGTCCTATGGACTGGAGTTGAGAAACACTACATTTGGACTGCCAATCCGTGTCGGTATTGACACGTGATGCAAAGTTTAACTTCCTCATCACGTGTCCTTTGTGCTGGTGCATCACATATTCTGCCGGTCCTATTCAGGTTGCGCCACGTTTCATATCCTGTCCTTGTGTGCCCTACATAGGGCCAGAGTAAAAGATAAACAATCACATGGTTTATATTCACCAATGGGGACTGATGCCGTTGCCCCATGAAATATGTCTACTGGGGCAACATAAGGAAACAAAAATGGATTTTAAAAGCGGGTGTTATGTTTCATATTATTGACCCAATTCAAATGATCTGAAATTTTTGCAGCGGAACCCCTTTTATGGGGTTCCTCGTGACTCCATTTCAGAGTCATCCTGGGGGACCATGAACAGTACCTATGGAAAGATGATCTACAGCATTCAAGCATAGGACCATTTTAGTATTGCAATATTCCTTGCCTAATTGTCAATCAGTGATAACCTAGACCTTCCATGTGTGCATTTTTGGGCCCATAGAAAGAGATATTGGCATGTATGATCAACTTTAGGGTCCTGCGTTACAATTGTTAAGAAACAGTCTCCATAGTGGCTAGTTTTTTCTCAAGCCAATGCAATATCCCCAAGGGTAGCTACTCGAGACCAGTTTATTGGTAAATTCATTAAAATGTGTCCTCTCCTGAGACACTTCACACTAGGAAAATGGTTTCACATGTAACAAGTCCTTTCCTAAGTGAATGTCTCATAGGGCTACATATCTCCCTTCAAATCGGAGGTATGTCAAATAAAGGGAATGAACATGAAGACCTCATTTAACCCCTCTGGTGTCAAAGTATGTAAGGTATGTATCAGAAGCATTCCCTGCCTCTCAAGAAGAGATCAAAATCATCCTGTCTCAGAGGGTGCTTGACCAGTTCAATTCCATATAATCTCCTACGACTGGTATCACCTTTTTGGCATACTCTAACATGTCTAGCTGCTGGAGTATTCGTGGGACCATAACTGACCGGATATGCTCTCTGATCTTCTGTTTGAAGTGACGGAATGTCTTCCCGACATATTTTTTGCCGCAAAACAATAATAGTGCAGCACTCCCGTACACCACAAACAACTTACATAAACAGGGACAATTTCACAAGTATATCATGATGACGTTCTCAAAAAAATCATTTGTTCATATTCTTGGGAGCGTATATCGCTCTAAAGTACCACTTGCGGGTATTTTTGGGCATACCCGTCTGCCGCCACTTCATCGATGTTCAGATTCACTCCGCTCTCAAAGGAAACAGAACAAGAGGATGGTTCAGATTGTTTCAAAACACACCATTAACATTAAAGATATGGAATGCACTCACCCAGTTGGAGCCTCAGACTGGGCTCTAAGTATTCAGGCTTCAGGGTTATATTTAGCAACAAAACCCTTTAAAAAGCGCACAAAGATTCCAAATGGAGAAAGATTCAATTAAAGTAAAGGTTAAAATTCTGGTTCACCAGCTATAAAAACATAAAAGAAAAATATGCCAAACGCGTTTCGCCCTTAAAAACAAACGGGCTTCATCAGTGGAAGGAATGTTCTGCAAACTGAAATAAGTCCAATATTTAAATGTTTTTTTGCAGGATCGGCAGCCTCGTTGTGGTCTCCGGTCACGTGGGATAGTGGCACCTTTTGCGCCACAAACATATCTGGCGTGCTCGACATCGCAGGGCGTACGATAGACTAGTTGCCTTCAAATGTCACTTTCGCCAGATCCACCCAGAAGGAAGTCTCACGTTACTACAACCATGGAACACCATCCATAGTTTCACTTTCGATCTGCTTTCGGCTTGAATCGAGAGAAAGCCTTTTCCATTCGCTACAAGTCTCAAAGGCTACCTTCTTCATCATAGATTCACAGTCATTCTGAATGGTGCATATAAGCACCGATACACTGATCTTCGTATGTTTATTTTGGTGATATTGGAAATAGAATGTTAATACCTTAATTACAAAAAGTGACACAACTCAAAATCTTTATTTAACCCTTTCGGGATTAACGTGCCTAGCATGAAAATAAACCTAATTTCCTCTTGCATTCAATTTCTGAATAAAATTTTCCCCTCTCCAATTTCTTTTAACTTGTTTAAGAGCAAAAAAACCCAATCCCCTCTGCAGAGCAGTCATGTTTTTCTTTAAAGTGGGACGATAGGGAATGTTGATCATATCCTCTCCTAATGTTTCTCACATGCTCCATTATCCTAACATGGAGTGGTCTAATAGTTCTCCCTATATACACCAATTTACATGGACAAATGACTGCATACACAACATTTTTGGAGTGACATGTTAACACCCCTCTAATCTTGAAGGACCTATCAATCGGTATTCTTCCATATGTCTCTTCATAGATTTTGCATTTTTGCATGCACTACACCAGGCCTCAAAATTTCCACTTGCCTGCTCGCATTTGGCGAGTGAAAATTACACGAGGGCGAGTGGGAATGCAGAGGCAGGCAGAGCAGGATAGGGGTGAGGTGGGGCAACTAGTGGCACTGGCGAGTAACTCTTAAGTCCTGGCTAGTAGCTTGGGACTTGAAATTTTGAGCCCTGCACTACACACTCCGCAGCCATAAAACCCTTCTTTTTGGTTAAACATATTATTCTGAGTTTTTTTTCTTCCACGCACATACCAAGGACTGTTTTAAATTCCTTGCTCCTCTACTAATGATAATAGGCTGTTCGGCTAATATCGTCTCTCTAGTGCTGTATCTTTCTTCAGGACCGGCCAATATTTCTTTTGACCAGTCCCGTTTGAGCATTGTAATTGGAAATGAGCGGGACAGTGCTAAGTTGGCTTTTTTTTTTCCTTGAGCCAACATTTGTGTTCATTCTTTATTTTTCACACCTTCCAAAGCCATATCCAATTGATGAATATTATACCCTTTATTAGAAAAGTAATTTTTCATCTTATTGGTTTGATTAATAAAAAGTCTCGTCAGTACAATTATGTTTGAGTCTCGTGAACTGGCTTCTAGGGACACTCTTCAGCCAAACCTTGGAGTGGCAACTCGTATAATTGATATAGTTATTTGTGTCCACGGGTTTAAAATATGTTTTTAATTTTATACTATCATCTTCTACATAAAGGGTAAGGTCCAAATTATTAATTTCTACGTGGCTAAAATTTATATCCAATTAGATACCCCACTCATTATTTAAATATTGATGGAATCCTCCCAAACTTGCACTCGTTCCCCTTCAAATGAAAAACAAATCATCAATATACCGACGATAGAGCACCAGGTCCGCAGCCCAGTCAGACAAACCCAGCACAAACTGAGATTCCCAATGTGCTATAAAAATGTTCGCGTAACTGGGCGCGAACCTGGTGCCCATCGTAGTGCCAGTCTGTTGGAGGTAAAATTGATCCTCAAATTGAAAGAAATTATGGTTTAATATAAATTCAATGCCCTCTATCAAAAAATTAATCTGCGCCAAATCATTTATTTTGGCTTCCATTAATAATTTTTTAGCTGCTGCACATGCTCTATCGTGGGGAATGACAATATAGAGCATCTGAACATCGCAAGTAACAAGCCGAAAACTTGAATCCCATTTTATATTTTCTAATTCTCGTATAAGATGAATACCATCCTTAAAATAGGACGGAGTCCTCTGTACTACAGGTTATGAATTTTGGGGAGGCCATGAGGAAGGCATCTTAAATGACCAAGAGCGTAAATATCTATACAGGGATTTTGGCGTGGGTCATATAATGTACATACTACCCAAAATTCATAAAGACCTTAATAATCCTCCCCAGGCCGCCCAATTATATCGGGCATAGATTCAATTACTAACAGATTGTCCCAATATATATTGACATATTGCTCCAACTAGTAGTACAGAGGACTCCGTCCTATTTAAAGGATGGTATTCATCTTATACGAGAATTAGAAAATATAAAATGGGATTCAAGTTTTCTGCTTGTTACTTGCGATGTTCGGTTGCTCTATACTGTCATTCCATAATATTCATCAATTGGATATGGCTTTGGAAGGTGTGAAAAATAAAGAAAGAACACAAATGTTGGCTGAAAAAAAAAAAAGGAAAAATGTAGACCCTATTAGCACTGTCTCGCTCATTTCCAATTGCAATACTCAAACGGGACTGGTCAAAAAAGCGTTTAAGAAATATTGGCCGGTCCTGAACAAAGATACGGCACTAGAGACGATATTAGCCGAACAGCCTATTATCATTAGTAGAGGAGCAAGGAATTTAAAACAGTCCTTGGTATGTGCTTTGAAGAAAAAACTCAGAAAAATATGTTTAACCAAAAAGAAGGGTTTTATGGCTGCGGAGTGTGTAGGGCATGTAAAAATGCAAAATCTATGAAGAGACATATGGAAGAATACCCGATTGATAGTTCCTTCAAGATTAGAGGGGTGTTAACATGTCACTCCAAAAATGTTGTATATGCAGTCATTTGTCCATGTAAATTGGTGTATATAGGGAGAACTATTAGACCACTCCATGTTAGGATAATGGAGCATGTGAGAAACATTAGGAAAGGATATGATCAACCTTTCTTTATCGTCCCACTTTAAAGAAAAACATGACTGCTCTGCAGAGGGGATTGTTTTTTTGGCTCTTAAACAAGTTAAAAGAAATTGGAGAGGGGAAAATTTTTATTCAGAAATTGAAGCAAGAGGAAATGAGACTTATTTTCATGCTAGGCACGTTAATCCTAAAAGGGTTAAATGAAGATTTTGAGTTGTCACTTTTTGTAATTATGGTATTAACCTTGTTTGTTTACTTTGGTGATATTGGAAATACAAACGAAGATCAGTGTATCGGTGCTTATATGCACCATTCAGAATGACTGTGAATCTATGATGAAGAAGGTATCCTTTGAGACTTGTAGCGAATGGAAAAGGCTTTCTCTCGATCCAAGCCGAAAGCGGATCGAAAGCAAAACTATGGATGTGTTCCGTGGTTGTAGTAAAGTGAGACTTCCTTCCGGGTGGGTCTGGCGGAAGTGACATCATTAGAAGGTGACTATTCTATTGTACGCCCTGCGATGCCGAGCACGCCAGATATGTGTGTGGCGCAAAAGGTGCCACTATACCACGTGACCGGAGACCACAACGAGGCTGCCGACCATGCAAAAAACATTTAAATATTGGACTTCTTTCAGTATTGCAGAACATTCCTTCCACTGATGAAGCCCGTTTGTTTTTAAGGCCGAAACGCGTTTGGCATATTCTTTTGTTTTTATATCTGGTGAACTAGAATAAATTTTAACTTTTACTTTAACCACTTCAATGCTAAGGACGCGCTCAGCGTGTCCTCAGCATTGCCCCTGGTATGCGGAGGACGCGCTGAGCGCGTCCTCGCATTGGGGTCAGCGTTCGGCCGGGTTCCGGCCGATCGCTGGCCCCTCCGGTGCGGGCTGACATCCTGGATGTCAGCCCGGCATCCGGAGCAGTGGCCGCCATTATTATGTGTCATCGCGCCCCCGCGATGACACATAATTCAGGCGCCCCCCCCGCATGTGCGGAGGAGGCGCCTGAAAGGGAGGGGGGGGAGGTCCTTCGGACCTCTCTCCCTCCCGATCGGCGGCTCACAGGGGCTTAACCCAGGCATCATTTGGAAGGGCACAGCCTGCCCTTCCAAATGATGCCTGGCATTAACCCCTGGGGAGCTGGATCGCAAATCGGCGCTGAAAAGCGCCGATTTGCGATCCTTCCCGGGAGCTGGCCGACATCTTGGATGTCGGCCAAGCTTCCGGGAACTCCCCCAGAGGACTGGCGTCATCGTGCGCAGCACGATGACGCCAGTCCTAGCATTAACCCCTAACTGCCACGAACTGTGGAGATAGGGAGTTCCAATGAACTCCCTATCTCCCGATCCGTGGCAGTTAGGGGTTAAATTTTGATATCGTTGGATCGGCCAGAGCATGGCCGTTCCAATGATACCAAACATGAAAGTAAAAAAAAATGTAAAAAAAAAAAAAAATAAAAAAAATAAACACTTTTTTTTTTTTTTTTGTTTTGTTAATGCAGCAATATTGTTCCCATTTCAATTATAATGTGAACAATGATGCTGCATTAACGATTTTTGTATGCGGTGCGTTTGTTAAAAATGGTGTCATTTTCCCCAAAAAAAATGTAACGAGACCCCATCTCTAATTTTTTTAACAAGCGCACCCCATACAAAATATAACCGCAATTGCTCGCATGTTAAAATGTGGAAAAAAACACTTTACACGCTGTAAATTATTGAAAATACATATTTTATTGCATTTTTTGTTATAATATACAAACATGACATAACGTATACATATAATAATGACATATTATGAATCTACCGAGTCTGACGGAAAGAACGATATATAATATGTCGATGTCATATACTAAAATAAGCCTTCAAAACAGGTTTAAACATGATGCGCAAAACAGGTAAAAAATGACCTCAGCACAGGGGCGGGAAAAGCCTCAGCAGCGAAAGGGTTAATTGAATCTTTCTCCATTTGGAATCTTTGTGTGCTTTTTAAAAGGTTTTGTTGCTAAATACAAGCCTGAATACTTAGAGCCCAGTCTGAGGCTCAAACTGGGTGAGTGCATTCCATATCTTTAATGTTAATGGTGTGTTTTGAAACAATCTGAACCATCCTCTTGTTCTGTTTCCTTTTGAGAGCAGAGTGAATCTGGACATCGATGAAGTGGTGTCAGATGGGTATGCCCAAAAATACCCGCAAGTGGTACTTTAGAACGATATACGCTCCCAAGAATATGAACAAACGATTTTTTTTGAGAACGTCCTCATGATATACTTGTGAAATTGCCCCTGTTTATGTAAGTTGTTTGGGTATTCACGAGTATGTGTCTGTGGTGTACGGGAGCGCTGCACTATTATTGTTTTGCGAACTTTGTTAAGTACAGTGTTTTTTGGGAATAACCACTTTAGTGTACTAGCGATCAGTACTGTCTCATCTATACAACGTAGCTCCACGGAATTGTTGTTTTTAACCGATACATCAGGCCAGCCGTATTACAATTGAAGAACAAACGTATAGGGAAGGTTTTTTTTTTTTTGTCCCTAGCATCCTTAATTGTTTTGGAGTCCTTAAAGACCTTTACACAGCACTTGCATCTCTCACAAACTCAATTTGACCATGATTCCTTTAGCTTGTGATTTCCATAAAATTTACTTCGTTCATGTGGATCTGATGAGTGAATCTTAGATTCAAATCATTCATATGCAGATGTGCCCACCAATTACACAAACTCCTCTTGTGATCGCCCTCCTTCAAAAAAAATGTCAATGTATCTTTGCCAAAATAAGATTTTAGAACGAAACTGGTTACTGTCAGAAAAGACTTTGTTCGTCTCCCATATGCCCAGATATGTTGCCATATGCTGGTGCACAAGTTGTGCCCATTGTTGTCCCCTGAATTTGGCGATAGTATTTTTAGTTAAAGATGAAATAGTTTTGTTTTAAAATGAAAGCCACAACGCCTCAATAAAATCAATTGCTTCATCTGTGAATTCTTTTAGAAGCTTGTAGGGCTAATTTTATGTGTAGGAGCCCCTGCATGCAGGGCTGTGGAGTCTGTAGATAAATGTTCCGACTCCGACTCCTCAGTTTTTTGTACCTCCGACTCCGACTCTCCGACTCCTCTGTATTAATATGCAAATGTATTTTATACATTCCTTGAAGGAAAGAAAGGCAACATACATGTCATTACCACAGGACTACTGGCTGGGAAGCTAACAGTCTACTGTATTGAACAGTTTAAGCAAAAGACAAACACAATGAAAACAACAAGGTTTTATTAATTTTTTTTATTAATCAAGTGGCTGGATAGTAGCAGCAGGCATAAACATCAGGAACAGGAACTTTACCAGTTCAAAAATACAAACCACATTATTTGGTTGTTTTAGAACAAAAACAAAGCTTATCTATATGAACAAAATCTGTAAAACCTAGAAATGGTTTATATTAATCTTGAAATGTAGTTATAGGCTTAGCAAATGCAAATCAATTCAATGTAGAGTTCTAAGGAAGAGAATTGCCTCTGCCAGATCCTCTTTCATAGAGGCTCTTAAGTCAGACTTTATTTTCAGCCCTAAAAATAATAATCTTTCGACACTGACTTGGGTGGGTGGCATTGCAGTAACTATTCTGGCCACATCACTAACGATAATAGTTCATATAATGCGATAATAGTTCAATAGTCAATAATAGTTCAGTCTTGAACTATTGACCCTCCATTCCCTTCACTTATACAAGTGTCTCTAGTCCTGCAAAAAATATATTTACTTAATCCCTGATCAGTGAGAAGCTAGGTTACCCATGGGCGCTGCGTTCCCTGTAACAGCAGAACACAACCCTATGGAAAGTATAAGTATTGCCGCTCCTAACTGTGCGTTGTGTGCCATATAGTGAAGCACATGAAAAGCATGCTTCTTCACGGTCACTTAACGTGTTCGTTTTGCGGTTACGTGGGGTACTGCATGCATTGGTCTTTATTCTTACAGTAGAGAAGAAGTCATTAATTATAACTTTTTGTGAATTGGGACATTGATTTAAACTTGCTTTTTTTTTAAATTCTAATCTAAATTTAGTAGGCGTCGGAGTCGGTGCATTGTTTGCCGACTCCAACTCCAGGTACCCAAAATTGGCTCCGACTCCACAGCCCTGCCTGCATGTGGGGAACGGAGCTGTGCAGTGCCTTTTACATTTCGGCTACAAAGCCACGCATCATTTGGCAATGAGAAGTTCTTCATTAGTTGTAGGAGTTGCTTTGTGTCTCGGAGGTATGAAGGCATTTCCTTCACTAGGTTTTGTAGGACTTGATCTATAGATCTACTGCAATTTTGTGTAAGATTAATACCCAAGACAATTGGTTGACCAGATGGGTTTTCCATGCCCTTATGTATCGTGGATAGAGCATAGAAAGTTGAAATCAGTGGTTTGGTTGTTTTTAAAGTAGCTAGACATGTTAGAGTATGCCAAAAAGGTGATACCAGTCTTGAGATTTGGTGGAATTGAACTGGTCAAGCACTGTCAGAAAGTGGGCATCCCTGTCTGCTTCCATTGGAAATGAATTTCACCTTTGAATGGAAACCAGCATTGAGGACCATAGCCGACTAGAGTAGAGTAGAGTACCATAGTGGCCATTGGGAATTCTAATGGGGAAATTTAAATTTTAAGCAGCACATGACAGAGAAACGACCAGCTCAGTCCGCCAAACGCCGTTTCTGCATCTTATGATAACAAAAGGGTCAGATGGGAAGTCTGGGTAATGTGATCGATAAGAGCGAGAATTTTAATAGTATTATCGGTACCCTGTCTGTTTTTGACAAAACCAACCTAGTCTTCCGCCACTAGAGTTGGCAGGTAGATCAGAGGTAAATGGCGAAAATCTTGGCGTAGAGTTTGGTTTCCACATTGTGTAAAAGATATCAGCCGACATTTAGAACAGGGTCGGTTTTAGGGATAGTCTCGACAGTGGCAGAAAGCCACTCTCTAAGCACGTTTGGCCCGACTCAAAGGTAGTTTAAGAATGTTAGAAAATGACTTACAGGATTTTGAGTAAATCTGTCCGGACCCAGCAATTTCTCATTTTCAATGGCTTAATTGCCTGTGTAAACTCTAAGGAAGAGATTGGGCGCATGAGTGATATTTTGCTGATCCTCGGCAAGTTGACACACTGGAGAAATAGAAGAATATCTTCCAGAAAGGGGTGGTGCATCATGTTGTGATTTTTAAGGTTATATAAATACATGTAACAGTCAGCAAAACAATTTGCAATATTGCCAGAGCATAGCCTTTCCAATGATACCAAACATGACCAGGTTTTATGTAATAGTAAAAATAAAATAATCTTTAATTTTCTTTTTAAAACAGCAATATTTTTCAATTATAGAATGAAAATGGATGCTGCACAAATTCACCATCACATTTCACTGGGGGACGGCGACGACGACTTTGGAACCCTGCGTCACTATGTGTACTCCATGGAGGGGATTCTCGGGACAGCGCTGTAGCGCTGCCCCGAGCATCTGGGAGCCTAGCGGCCGCTACGGGGCAGGCTACTTGATGGCTGCCCTGTAATCTACTGGTCAAACTGGGATGCAAAGGGGAGATTAGCGAACAGGGACGGTTTAGCCACAGGGACGTGATGGTGCCCTTGGAACTATTTTTATTTTTTGCAAAAAAAAGTTTTTAAAAGACTTTTTTT
This sequence comes from Leptobrachium leishanense, assembly GCA_009667805.1. NCBI lineage: Eukaryota > Metazoa > Chordata > Amphibia > Anura > Megophryidae > Leptobrachium > Leptobrachium leishanense. Next base: position 177,549,944 of record CM019065.1, read on the forward strand.
TTAAAATTATTTTACTTATTAGGAGAATAGGAAACTTTGTTTCCCTTTCAGGTCGGTGGAATTCGGTATTGACAAAATACTGTGTGTTTCACCAACGTTCAATAACTGCTTTTGCATCGCCAATTTCAGCAGAATATGGTGACCATTCGCTAAATAGAGAATTCACCGTTGTTTTTTGCGTAATGGAATGTCCAAAATGGGCTGAAATGCAAAGCACTGAAATTGCAGGAAATAGGACTAAAACTAAACAGCATTTTAGTCAGAAGATTATGACTAAAACTAAATTTAAAATTTGCTTTCAAAATTGACATTGTTTCAAACACTTGCTTTGCCTCAAGTAATTGTAATTGTGACATTGTTTCATATTTTCAAGGGGAGGCCCAACTTTTAGATTCCTATCACAGGGCATGTCCTACATTCTGACATGTGCCCAGCAGCTCCGTTTGCAAATATGTAGGCCATTGTAGGGGGATATTAAGTATTTCCCCTGTTTATTCTTGTTGCAACTTGGTTAAATGGCAGCAATACACAAAAGAAAGATCCAGCAATAGGCAGGGCAAGCTTCATGAGTGCTGCTGCACCTGTTTGTTTTTTAATTTTGTGAAATGCAGCGTTACTGAATAACCTTTCAATGTTTCATTTAAATACAATGTGATATTCTAGTAAATTACAATGATACATTACAGTTGGTAATATCTCTATTGGCTAAATTATGCCAATAGTAGTGTATACGAGTATTTCAGAGTGGAATGGGCGGTGCTGTGGGATTTATTGGTGGGTGGGGCTGTGGAATCAATTAATGGGCAGGGCAAAGAAGACATTTGGCCGACAGAGGAAACATATACTATGAAATTTGCCTTTAATTGAAACCTTGACAAGCTTATTGTATACACAGGGCTTGACAAATTTGCTTTGAATCTAGGAGCCAGCTACAAAAGTTAGGAGCCAACGTTTCGCGAGGATTCACCTTTATCAAGGTATACCTTGATAAAGGCAAATCCTCGCCAAACGTTGGGAACCTGCCCCTGCATCTGGGAGTTGGTTTGTACTGACCCAAATAAATGATTTTAGCTGCTTCTATTTATTTATCACTTTGTTACCTGGTGCTTTTTGCTGTTAGGTATTTTTTGTGCATGTGGTCTTTTGGCTACCTTTTGAGCTTAGAAGTGTAGACTGTTGCTTCTAATATCAGTTTAGCTGCTCTGATGTAATTGTAATATGTAATATATATATATATAAGAGTGGGTGTCTGTGGAGGTGCTTACTAGGTACCACTGGTTCCTTAAAAAGTGGGGGGGAGCTGCCTACAAGGGGTTGCACATAAATCTCAATGTGCAAATAAATGTGTAGAAAAGGGTAAGGGTCCTAGTGGCGCAGTGGGTGCTTTCAAATATGGAGCAATCTAGAGGAGTATTTCTAAATGCTGATATTATGGCTCAACTCTTTATCAGGTGGTGATAGATAAAAGTACTCCAGTGAGTCAATGTTACACTAGTATTGTGCAAATAGCAATTCTGTGCAAATGAACAACCTTGTGCAAATGAACAACAACAATGGTGATAAATCCTTAAATCATGTGTACAAATCTGCTCCTATAGCACAAAGTGTATAATAATCCACATGTGCAAAATGCATATAAAGTACATATAAAGTGCATGTGCTCATATATCCTATTCCATTTGTAAAGTGCAGACACAAAATTTGTGTTGCTGTGACATCAAAAAAGTCATAAGACAGTCCTTTTATTAGGTTATCTGATAGTCTCTGGATGGCCTATGACTGTATAAAGTGCACGTGAAAAAGTGCAAATTTCAAAATGAACAAGGTCCGTGACTCCTAGTCACCATACAGAATGTAGGTTTTATTTGTTTACTTATTTTCTTTGCTCTGTTGTCTTTGGACACCCTATTTACCCACTGCAGACACAGACCCACACACACCAGCACTGGATAGATTTACATTAAATGTAGGAGACAGGAAGAAAACATTTGAAGCCAAGTAGATTTTTTTTTTAGATGCCAAAGACTGCTTTTAGATTGGTGTAAAATAAACTGGAAATTTAGGAGCAAGGAGTAAAATTCTAGGAGTCAGTGGCTACCAGGCTCTTGGCTTTGTCAAGCCCTGTTGTATATACATATATTTTTTTATTATTATTGATAGGTATAAATAATGTATTACTTTTAACCCTTTAACGCCGCAGGACGTACATTTACGTCCTGCATTAGGCGGGCTTTGGCGCCGCAGGACGTAAATATACGTCCTCGGCGTTTTCAGCCCCCCCGGGAGATACTCCCCTCCTCCGGCGGCTCCCTCGCTGATCTGAGTCCCACGGAATCAGATCGGCAGGGTTTCCTCCTCCGGCGCACTGACGTCATCGCGCCGGGGGCGCGATGACGTCAGTTTCAGGCGTCCCCCCCGCCGGAGCAGGGGAAGCGCCTGAAGGGGAGGGGGGGGATCCTTTGGATCCCTCTATCTCCCGATCGCCGGGGACCAGGCGGCTGTGGCCAGCATCGCTGGAAGGGTCACAGCCTGACCTTTCCAGCGATGTATGGGGGGTTAACTCCTTAGTTGCCAGGTCGCGACCGGGCACTAATTTGTGCCCGATCGCGGCCTATTTCCGATGGGGGCCGCCATCTTGGATGGCAGCCCCCACCTCTGGGTCACCCCCGCTCAACTGACTCATCGCGCCATGCGTGATGATGTCAGTTAACCATCATCTAACCGGGGAACCCCCTAGCTGCAAAGGGATTTCCTATGGAAATCCCTTAGAGGAGATCGGGGGGTTCTTTGAACCACTTTATCTCCTGATCGGTGGCAGCTAGGGAGTCATGTATGATATTTCTGGAAAGGCCAGAGCATGGCCTTTCCAATGATATCAAACATGACCATGTTATATGTAAAATAAAAGTTTAAAAAAGTAAAAATAATAAAAAAATTACTTTTTTTTTTTTTTTTTTAATGCAGCACTATTGTTCACATTTCAATTATAATGTGAACAATGATGCTTCACTAATGATTTTTTTTTTTGGGGAGTTTAGCTAAAATCACGCAATTTCTCCCCAAAAAAAAATGGGTTCCCCATTCTAAGTTTTTTAACAAATCTACCCCATAACATATGACCGCAGATCCTCGGATAATAAGATTTAAAAAAAAAAAACACTTTACACACTGTGTAAGATTGAAATTTTATTGAAAATTCACATTTATTTGCTTTTTTTACATTTTTTGTTATAGCATTTTGGCAGGGCATGACATATATACATATAATAATGATAGATTATTAATCTGCCGAGTCTGCCGGAAAGAACGATATATAATTTGTCTGGGTGGTATAATAATACGTGACTTAAACGGTCAAAATGAGCTCAGCGAACCTCTACTTCCGAAACAGCGCCGAAGTTGTAAAATTACTCCCGTCCTTAAAGGGTTAAAATCACATCAACCTTGTTTTTCTTCTTTTTGCCTAAACATGATTGTTCTGTATTAAATGATTATAATTATACCTTTAGTATGCTTTGTTTAAATTGTACAGGTAATTGTTCCTCCGCCTGTCTTCAGAATGTCAAAATGTATTAATTTGTATTTTTCTCTATCATTAGCATTACATCATATGTATGAATCTCAGGATGGCGTTCTTGGGGTCCTTGTCTTGTTTATAACTGTAGTTCTCGCAGCAACATCCACACTCATAATATGCCAGAGTCAGCAGCCTCTGATACGTAAGTATTCACACTTTTGCTATGATCTTAATGATTTCACTGTTAATTGAATTCATAAGTATAAATACATGTCAGAGGGACTTGGCGCCTCCTGTTCTTTGTTTCCTGATGTGAGGACACATTTGATTTGATCTTCTTCTTTTTTTTTTTTTTTTTTTTTTGCACTTTTATATGCATAAAAAGCAAAGAAATTTACGTTCGTCTCTTTATTTTTATATAACGGTATGGGTCTCTATTCCATCCGAGCCACCAATAGCCGCTCACAGACGGATAACTTGTGTGGAAGCAGGTTTTCATTTGCTGCTTTCTACTAACCCTCTATTCCAGGTATCTCAAACTTTGGCCTCCCAGATGTTGGTTGTCATAAATTCCCAGAATTTTTTAAATGCAATATATGGACATAGAATCATGGGATTTGTAGATCAGAAACATCTGAAGGGCCAGAGTTTGAGATCCCTGCTCTGTTAAAGCCGAGCTGCATGTGAGCACAATAAAATGTGGGCAAACTGATGGGAAGGGGGGTGGGTGTTTTAAATGCACTGTATTTGCTCCTGCTCTCTTCCCTGGGGAAGCTTCAGATTGGGAGTTTTATATCGGCTGATACTCAATACCAAATGGCATCATGTCAGAAGGGGGTGGGGCATATAAAACATTTTCAGGGCATTCTTATTAACCTGCCTGGCGGTATTCCCGAGTGTGACTCGGGGTTAAATTTTGCTACCGCGGTCGGTAACCCCGAGCCACACGCAGGCTGTATACTCCCCTCATCCTGCGCTCCTTCGCCGTCACCGCAGTGTGATTTTTGGCAGCCGGCGACTTGCTTCCTGGTTCCGCTCCCTGCAAGCCACTGTAAAAATTACTGTAAAATGGTAAACAGTCCTATGTTTGACTGGTGCTTGCCCAGATCCAACTGATGAAGCTGGGCAAGCACTAGCGAAGGCCCTATTACATTTTAGAAACAATTTTTATGTGCTTTTTATTTCTGTAAAGTTGCTTTGAGAATAAATCCTCTATTATATTGCACCCTTTTTTTCTGAAAGATTGTGTTTTTTGTTTAATATAATTTATTTGCATTATTTTGGATAATTATTTTTGGGATAATTATTATTTCGTGTTTCAAACTTTTTCTGACTCCATCTGTTTACTAGACTCTTGTTTGCACGGATTTCAGTGAGTTATTCCTAATTATTACAGGCTTACTATATAAAACAACACATTTCCTGTCCAAAAAAATTGAACCGCTTTTAGACACAAAATTTTAAAAAAATCAGACCGCCATTGAGGTTAAATGTTTGCTCGAGCAAACCCCTTTAACTCATGGCTCTGAGAGTGCTATTCTTTGCAGAAAACCATCTCAAGCCGAGAAGGATGAGGTTTGTTAGCAATAGCTCATTATTCTCAAGTTAACTGCAAATTAATGGCTCCTATAGCAAGCAAAGGAGCCGTTGGCTGCAAGCATTGCTTGCTGCTGCTTACTGTAAATTAAGTTGGATTGGTGGCTCGATTGGGATTGGGCACATGTAAGATTGTCACATCATACAACCATTGATTTAGAAAGTGTTCCTTTTTAAAAGTTTGTGTGTATTGTTTGCTAATATATGTAGTTTACTTTCTTTTACAGGCTCCAGCTGCATGATCAAGGTAGGTTATCTCTACACACGTCCCACCTCCACTCCCCACCCCAATTTTTTTTTTCAGAAATGGCATGAGTGAAATTGCAAAACTCAAACCAGCAATTCTGAATGAGGAGATTCTAGTCACAAGTGTCTTTAGCCAAGTAAAAAAAAATCCTTTCACTCGATACTTGATGGGATTTTAAACTTTTGAGCCTAAACTTTAAACTATGAATGCTGCACATTCAGGATGGGCAACAGCGATATAGGTAAAGCATGAAAATTAGACTCTCAAGCTTTTTGTGTATTCCACCATCTGTATATCTGCAATCTTTTTGAGACCTTTTACAGGATTCTCAATTTTAGTATTTCCAGTTCAGTTCCGCCTGCCTGGAAGCACAAAGTCAGTGATGTTATTACAATCATGGCCAACAATTTTGTCACCCTTGCATTACTGTCATATAATGCTCCACTTCAGCCAGAAAATTGTTGCAATTACAAATGTTTAGGCATTCATGTTTATTTTGTATTGGTTTGACACAAAAGTAGCAAAAAAGAAGCCAAGTCTGACACATTCCACGCAAAACTCCAAAAATGGACTGGACAAAATTATTGGCACCCTCAATTTAATATTTGGTGGTACAACCCTTGGAAAAAATAACTGAAATCAATCACTTCCTGTAACCATCAATGAGTTTCTTACACCTCTCTACTGGAATTTTGGACCAAACGTTTTTCGCCAACTGCTCCAGGTGTCCCAGATTAGAAGGGTTCCTCATCCCAACTGCTGTTTTGAGATCTCTCCACAGGTGCTCTATGGGATTTAGATCTGCATTTATTGCTGGCCAGTTCAGTACTCTCCAGCGCTTTGTCTTAAACCATTTCTGTGTGCTTTTTGACCTGTGCTTTGGATTATCCTGCTACGAGACCCCTGACCTCTGACAGAGACCCAACGTTCTGACACTGGGCCCTACATTGCACCACAATTTTTTGTTAGTCTTCAGTTTTCATAATGCCATGCACATAGTCAAGGCATGCAGTGCCTGAAGCAGCAAAGTAACACCAACTGACTTTAGGGACTGTATTCTTTTCTTTAACGCCCTCGTTCCTTTTTATGAAAACTGTAGAATGATGGGCTTTACCAAAAAACTGTAATTTTGTTTCGTCTGTACACTGTACATTCTCCCAGAAGGATCTTGGCTTCCTCAGGTAAGATTTGGCAAACTCAAATCTTATTTTTTTATGTTTGCATCAGCAGTGGGGTCCTCCTGGGTCTCCTACCATAGCGTCCCTTTTCATTCAGATGGAAACGAATAGTGCAGGCTGAAACAGTTGTACCCTGTGCCTGAAGGTCAGCTTGAATTTGTCTCAAAGTTGATCTAGGCTCTTTGTCTTAAACCATTTGGGATTGCTCAAATGGTGGATAAAGTGCTGGATAGTACAGACCTGGTCAGCAATGAGTCCAAATCTAAATCCCATAGAGCACCTGTGGAGAGATCGCAAAACAGCAGTTGGGAAAAGGAATCTTCCAATCTGCGAGACCTGGGGCAGTTGGCCAAAAAAAAGAGTGGTCCAAAACTCTAGTAGAGAGGTGTAAGAAACTCATTGATGGTTACAGGAAGTGATTTCAGTTACTTTTTCCAAGGGATGTGCTACGAAATATTAAATTGAGGCTGCCAATAATTTTGTCCAGCCCATTTTTTTGGAGTTTTGCGTGGAATGTGTCAGATTTTGTTTTTTTTCGCAAATTTTTTGTGTCCTACCAACACAAACAAAAATAAATTGCATCAATTTTCTGGCTGAAGTGGTGCATTATCTTACAGTAAAGCAGAAGGTGCCAATATTTTTGCTCATGACTGTAGCAGGTTGTCCAATGTAGGCATTATATTAATGCCAATAATCTAATATGAAGAAAAGCTCTCTAAACAAAGACACTTTAAACATACAGGATAGCTGAAGCCTCCAGTGACTGTAATAAATAGATTAAATCTATCTTGTTATGTTAGTGCTCATTCATATTTTCTTCTTTAGCATTTTACAACGTTTGGAAAGGACAATTGTATGTCCGCGACCAATTGATATGTGATGTGGCATTTCAGTCACCTACCAATTGCTGTATTCCATCTCCGCTGTAAGTACTTGCAATAAGTGCTTGCTAGATATGAATAGATATGTAGTTGTAAAGTATAAAGTTTATTAAATACATGTGTCTAAGTGTAAAGTAAATATTTCATAAGCCCCCCCCCCCTATTTTTTGTTCCATGGAACTGGCATTCAGGGATTCTGTAAACTGATGACGTTATGTGCAACATGGCTGTAACATTCGAACTTCAATGCTCCATGGCCACTGAGATGTTGGTTAATAAACCTTTACATCAAATATATACTGGGGTCTGTCCCTTATATGACATGTCATTATAAGAGAATTGACATCAGTATTTTAAAGGGATACTTAAGGACAAATGTGTGTAGCCAGGGCCGAATTTATAACTAGGCAGAGTAGGCATGCGTCTACAGGCGCCTGCCACAAGGGGGCTCCTTGCTCTGTGATTTTTTTTTAACTACAATCATTTAGACTACTGTATATCTGAAGCCCTAAGGGCTAGAGGGACATATGTGGTATCATTGGAAAGGTCCCATCATGGTCTTTCCAGTGATACCAACTATAACCAGGTTAGATTTATGGAAAATAAAATTACAAAATATTTTTCTTTTTTCTTCTTCTAACGCAGCACTATTATTCACTTATATTCTACTACACTTATAAAGTGAACAGTGTTGCTGTACTAACTCATCCCATGTCCCATGCTGCCAGCAAGTGTTGAGCTGATGGTGCAACGCTTTGTTTCATTTGACAACCTGGACCGTGGCACTGCAGTGAGGAGAGACCAGGGACTTTGGAACCCACATCTCTGAATTGTACACTGCACAAGGTTAAGTGAGGCGTCCTTGGAAAGGTCAGAGTCTGGTCTTTACAATGATGCCAAACATGACCATGTAATGTGTAAAAAAAAAACAAAAAAAAAAAAAAAAAAAAACGGTGAAAAAAGTAAATGTAAAATGTATTTTATTCTGTTTTACAAAGCAGGGGCAATATATGCTTTTACATGTAAAATAAATTCCACTGCACTAACTCAACTAAGGCAACAGATTATGCCCCTTCTTTTGACGTATAGAAACTTTCTTAAAAATGATTTTTAATTTTTTTTTTAGTTTGTCCCAAAACGAAAATTTAAAAGATCATTTTGGCATGTTTCTTTCTTTGTTGGGGGTGGGGTTGGGGCTCTCCACATTTCTGTGCCTACAGGCTCCTGAGATGCAAATTCAGCTCCCGGGTGTAGCCCCCCCCCCATCCGGTGCTGATATAATGCAAATCTATTGACACTACACAGTCAAACATTCATCATACTGACAAACTGAGCATATCTAGGGGTTATTCAATAAATGCTGGTATTTGCCTGTGTTGCAATGCTGACAAACACCAGTGATTTCATAAATGTTGCATCTAAACTGCAGTAGAAGTTTCTCCTGCCACAGATTGGCGTTTCTTAAAGTTTAATAATTTCATTTGTCTCCTTTGCAACACCATCGACTTTTGCATGTGTTTTCAACTTTGGCAGACACCTGCGGTTAGAGAATAACCCCTCTTAATATATCAAGTTGCCATACCTGTCAGATTGTCATAAATGTATATTAATGCTTAACCCCTTAAGGACCAATGGCGGTCAATACATTTATGATGGAACAGTTACGTCATTGTTCATTGAGGTGTTAATGCGGGGTGAAGTAAGGGCAATGCTATAATATTACATCTACAGATATAAAATATCCCATAGTCACACAGTTAGAAAAATACATTACAACACTGAAATATGAGATGGATTGCTCCCCAGGGAGTGCCTTTTGGTTACTCTTAACATGTCTTCAGGGTTGCTAGTTGTAACGGAGCGGCTGTACCCTAACGGAGTACCTCAGTCAGCAGGCTCTCTCCCCTTTAAAACAGTCCCCATCGTCGCCAGAGAATCTTCCCTAACAGCCCACCCAAACTTTAACCACAGCTGAAAGGATGCAGACAGTTGAAATTCAAAAGCAGACTGACTGTTTATTCACAGACACACAGCTACACAGTTAAGGAACAACCCCCTTCATGAATACATATATCAACAGATCAAATAACTGCACACAGTGAATGGGACCTCCTGCGAGGAGAAGGGAGAAAGCAGGTAAAACAAAGGAATATCTTCTTAGAGAGATGTTCACTATAGAGAGAGCAGGTAGTAATACAGTGAGAGAATACATAATAGGGGAATGTACGTAGTATACACAACAGGAGACTCTACAATAAATACACAAGGGAATAACACACCGACATCAGAAATCTTTAGTTAGCTGAGGGATGTTTAAAACCGGAAAACCCCCCCCCCCCAATATCTTTTAAGTTCCACAAATTCCAAATAGTGTCTTTCACAGGCCATAGTCGCTGGGTAGGAGGCTAGCCCACAGCCCCCTCCATGCCCCAGGATGGTAGGTTCCGTCACAGTAGTGATATATATACAGTTGTGTTCAAAATTATTCAACCCCCAATGCTGTAAAGGGTTTTAGGGAATTTAGTGTACATTTGTAATTGTATTCAGAATGAAATCCTACAAGGACTTTTTAAAGAACCATATGCAACTAAAATGACATCAATTGGTTTTGTAATACAGTAGTAAATGTTTCTTTTGTGAATTCTTCATTGACACAATTATTCAACCCCTTAAAGACTACCACTCTGAAGAACAGAGGTTCATTCAAGTGTTTTCAATCAGGTATTGAAAACACCTGTGGATGTCACGGAGCAGCAATAAAGCATAATAAGCACCAATTAGGCAGCTTTAAAATGACTGTGATACTCAGCTCCTTCTAGACATTTACTGGTGTGGTTACAAACATGGTGAAGTCAAGAGAATGGTCCAGGAAGACCAGAGAAGAGGTGATTACTCTTCACAGGAAGGGCAATGGCTATAAGAAGATTGCAAAGATGTTAAACATACCAAGAGCGACCATAGGAAGCATCATTCGCAAATTCAAGGCAAAGGGCACTGTTGAAACGCTACCTGGTCGTGGCAGAAAGAAGATGCTTACTTTGACTGCTGTGCGCTACCTGAAGCGTAGAGTGGAGAAAAGTCCCCCCGTGTGACTGCTGAGGAACTGAGAAAAGATTTGTCAGATGTGGGTACTGAAGTTTCAGCTCAGACAATACGGCGCACACTGCGTAATGAAGGCCTCCATGCCAGAACTCCCAGGCAACACCCCCTTGCTGTCTCCAAAGAATAAGAAGAGTCGACTGCAGTATGCCAAAAGTCATGTGGACAAACCACAGAAGTTTTGGGATAGTGTTCTGTGGACTGATGAAACAAAATTAGAACTGTTTGGGCCCATGGATCAACGCTATGTTTGGAGGAGGAAGAACAAGGCCTATGAAGAAAAGAACACCTTGCCTACTGTGAAGCATGGCGGGGGGTCAATCATGCTTTGGGGCTGTTTTGCTTCTGCAGGTACAGGGAAGCTTCAGCGTGTGCAAGGTACCATGAATTCTCTTCAGTACCAGGAGATATTGGATGACAATGTGATGCAGTCCGTCACAAACCTGAGGCTTGGGAGACGTTGGACCTTTCAACAGGACAATGATCCCAAGCATACCTCCAAGTCCACTAGAGCATGGTTGCAGATTAAAGGCTGGAACATTTTGGAGTGGCCATCGCAGTCACCTGACTTAAATCCGATTGAGAACCTCTGGTGGGGCTTAAAGAAAGCAGTTGCAGTGCGCAAGCCTAAGAATGTGACTGAACTGGAGGCTTTTGCCCATGACGAATGGGCGAAGATACCCGTAGATCGCTGCAAGACACTTGTGTCAAGCTATGCTTCACGTTTAAAAGCTGTTAGTACAACATCCTTTTACAGTTTTATAAGTACTAAGATTGAATGTCACTTGGGGTTGAATAAAACTGATAATGATGTGAGCACAGAAAAGACATTTGTGGTTATTTCATTATAAATGTTATGTTATATTTGTCTGACCTACACGTGCCTCTTTGATTTAATTGTAAGCAAGATGACTGAATGATCAAAATCAATGTCAAACTGGCCAAAACACTCAATTTCAGTGGGGGTTGAATAATTTTGAACACAACTGTATATATATATATATATATATTCTCTGGATAGCGTTACAATCTCCACCTCGAGTCCCTTTTTGATCCTTTTGCTGCAGGTGACACGTGGGGGGCATGATTTTTCTGTTGTGTTCAAACACCCTTCACACATCCACTTAGTCACAGGGTCTCCTTGTAAAGGTAAGATTAACAGCTTCTGCCTACAGAGTGTCAAGGGAGCGGCCACGTCATGACGCTTGTTACACACCCTTAATGGGACAATACCACTTGCATAAGCTGTAACTTGATTACTTACATTACAAACAAAACCACATTAAAACACAAGCTGTTGTTTTTTTTTTTCTTTGAAGTAATTGCATGTAAAAAAGGAAAAATAGTTATTTTTTCCATGATACAACATTTACAACAGCTTTGCTTTGTGGCTCTTGTTTATTTGATCTACACTATTTAACAGTTAAAGTGGCAGGAGGGTATTCTTCTCGAGGCTCATTCGTATTTTGAAACCTGTGACAACAGGTGAAGGTTCCCTGCAATTTAACAACTTCAATAGGCAGTTATTTAGTGCTTAGAGCATGGATCTCCTTCTGAACCTCTAAATGTTAACTGCTTATAATTTCCTTAAATATCTGAATGGTCAGAGAATCATGGGAGCTGTAGTTCAGCAACATCGGGGGGGGGGGGGGTTTGAGATATTTGGCTTAAAGTTTCCGTTTAGAGAACCTTTCTAGATGACAGTTTGGGTTTGTTTGTGGCTTCTATATTTAACATGTTGTCTCTTTATATTTCCCTTGTACTGTTTGTGTTTTTTGGATTCAAATGCGATAGTTGGGTCTCCTAAAAGCGGTTCACCCTTCACAGGGAAAAGCATAACAAAACACTTTTTTCTTTCTTTTAACCTTTGTCATATGCAGATCAGAAAAACTTGTAATTAAAGAAGTAATTCGAGTACCTGAGCTGAGGAAAACATTACCAAAGGGAATATTTGAAAAGTTCACCTTCACAGGACAAGAAGGTTTGTTTGTTTGTTTTTTGATTATGTGTTTCTGGCATTCTAAATTCGGTCTTTGTATATATTGTACATCCATTGAAGAATGTTCACACAAACCACGATATGGAAAGGAGCTTTATTGTGAACTGTGGCGTTTTTGTCCTGTCTCAGGATCTCTTGAATAGTCCTGTGTCAAGACTGGAAGGTTGTTGATCTCAATAAAGCTCTTTTTCGCACGTCATGCGACTGGTTTCTTTCTTCATGAATGTACAGTTTTTTTGGCTGGGGACCTTGGACTGCTGGAACCGTGGCTAGTGCAATATATGTACATGAGCCCTTCCATCTGTATTAGAATAGCATGCATAGCTCAAACCACCCTGATCTTGTATTCTTTGCATATACTTCAGCTAAGTTATATTTATCTTGCAGGCTGCAGATGACTGTCATAATGTACGGGCTTTAATGTGCTTTTACATATTTATATCATGAGCTTCATATTTGTTTACTCTGAGCGTTCCAAATTATATGCAAAATATCAAGCTAAGATAATATTAAAACGTAGTTATGTTAAATTCTACTTGATTTTATTAATAGTGTGCTGTGACAGTGTCTACTGCAGCTTTTTCCAAGTGTTTACGTCAAACCCCAAAGGAAGTTACCTGGATAAGTTGCAAAAGTGGATGGAAGAGAATGATCTGGTAAGCATGTGTTTCATTATGTAAACCCTGCAAAAGGATATAGTGTGTTTGGATATCACATACCAATACTGTATACGTTTATCTTTTGTTCAAACCAACAAGTCTAGTTCGGTCGCCACATATTGCACAACCCCCCCCAAAAAAAAACCTAAGTGTGAAAAGTGTTTGCAAATATTTGACAGCCCTATTGGGCTGGTAAATTGAGTAGAAGAGGTGACGGTGAATGTTCAATGGGGAAAGGTATTTGGCTGGACCTAGATATTCTTCAGACTGCATTCAAAATATCTACTAGAGCCAGCATGCAGCTAACCATTGAAAGCCTTTTGTTACAGTAATTTATATATTTATCCTGTTTTTAATTCCTGTTCTTTGTAACAGTTTTAAAGATGGGGTAACCTCCTTAATAAAGTGTTCTGTAAAGCTACTTGCATACATGTGCTAAATGTGGCAAACTGCTCTAGAAATGGGGATCCTGCTTTTGCCACCATTCATGTAATCTGTGCACGAAAATTTGAAGTAACTACCTTTGGCATTCAGAAAGAGGAAAAAATTACTCAGGAGTACAGATACTTACATCTGCACTCTGTGACACTACTCACAATTCGCCCTTTTATTTATGTGCACACAGCTGACACAGGCAGAGCTTGACCACTTAAATGAGCACTTAAACAAGCTTATCTGCTCTGCATTCGTTTTAGAGTCCTTGGGGACAACCTCTTCCATGCAATTACGTCTGCACTAACCTTGCAGGTGGCCATCATCTTTAATGCTTCTCAACAGGGAGCATTTCACTGGGTGGCTACGTCCTGCAGAATACTCCGACATAACATCTGATTTCCTTCTGCATTAATGTGACACATTGTGTGGAAAGTATTCTATGTCCCGGACTGTGTCATGTTGTTAAGATATGTTCTTCTAGTTCTGTGATTTGAGCTTCCACAGCTAGGATCCTACTAGCAGCAGTTGATTACAACTCCTTTCAGTGTACTGACATGCTTTGGTATTTTACCTGTGACTTAATTTATGGTTGCCAGATCAATATGACAAACTCGGATCGAGGGTCATATCATGCCAGTACATCAAAGCTGACAGGTATGGAATGTAGGTTCTTAGGAGGTTATATTTACACACACTCAAAAGTCCTTTGTGTAATCACCCATAGCATTATCATGGTGTGTATTTATTATATATGAGCATAATTATATAAATTGTCATTCTTGCCTATATTCCATGAAGCTGACAAGCTAATTTGTTTAATCTCATGTGTCAAAGGGAGCACCATCATATTGATGTACCGATAGTGAAAGTGAAATCAAATGACATGCTGCTCTCGTATACAGCTTGACTGCTGATTACTCCCCCAGACATTCATTAGTCATTTGTTTTCGTTTAAATTCGTGCTTCTTAAATGTTAATCCTCTGCATATCCCACAGTCTGATTGTTCCATTTTGTTGATCACCTAAAGTTATTTTGTCTTCTCCGCTAACACTCTGGGGGTGTGGTGCTTCTATTTAGCTACACTATCTGGATTATCCACCAATGGCCGTAGTTTAACATTGTTGCAATAACAATAAACTTCTGGTGTTCCATAAAGGGAAATTCAAAGAACAGCAGAAGGTTTCATGGATGAAATTGATTAAATGTTCTTTGAATGTTCCTCTCTGGATCCTGAAGTATATCATGGTTGCAGTAACGCTAAACTGTAATGGATAGCCCCCTGTACGTCAATTTAACTTCCGACAGGTGTGCTAAACCTGAAGGACGATCTGATGAAGGTTCAAAACATGTAAAATCTTACCTTTTTTTTTTTTTTTTTTGGTGTAAGAATGTGCAGTTTGATGTCATCCTGTAGAAACGTATCCTTGTGCCAGCCAGGCTAATCCATATCTAGTGCACTATATATTTAGGAGGGAAAAAAAAGCTCAGAACCAAAATAATTTTTGTGTGCACTCAAAAATCATTTGGTACTCCCAAAGAAATGGATCCTCAAGCCATGAGTAAAATAGTGTTCTTCTGATCTTTGTTTCTCTGTAAATCTCTGTAGGTTATTAAATTGTGGAGGGGGATATGTTGGGTTTTATTTTGTTCTCTCTCCTTTATCTCGATTTCACCTTCACTGCTGCCTTCACCTTCATATAAATGAACCTTTTTCTGATTTGGGTTTCGTTTTCACAGAACTGGAATTTGACTTTCACTTTCAAACAGAAAGTGAAACCTAATGTGGATTTCTACTTGACTCCACACTTGCCGGGCTGTTTTAAAAAAAACAAAAAAAAGGTTTTTAATACCTTGTGAATTTTTTCATTGTGCCTTTCACTTGCAATTATCAGAGGGTGTGCGTCAGGATACAACTTCTTTGCACCACAGATGATATGGCAAAATGCAGATTAACTTTGGGCTACATTACATTCTTCACGCAAAAAGCCTCGCGCAAAGCGAAAATCTTTGCGCCAAGCGTTAAACTTTTGCGCGTGCAAATCACCGCTGGAATTACAGTCCTCGCGGCTTTTTTCTTCAATTGCGCGCGCAAACAGCATGCGCACAAATGCAGGCGCAGTGCTGTCTCACACAAAAATCTTTGAGCACGCAGTTTTTTGCGCCCATTCAGCCAATCAAAAATGAAGAAACACAGCTGAATTGCGTCTGCCAGAGGCATCGGAGACGGGTTCTGAGTCTATGATGCAAAATGAGCATATATGCTACAGTAATAATACACACACCTGCCATTATATTGTTGCTGCATTCCTTTTTATGTGCTGTTTTTTTTTTTTTTTTTTTTTTTTGGTTAGCCAGGTTGTTCAGATATGCCGTTAGCACAGGCTTTTAGGAGTTGCTAAAATTGTGCGCACAAAGGCTATGCGGTAATTGCTGCGAATAGATTGTAATACCATCTGCGTACCAGTCCACATTTGCCCTCACAATGTTAAGTATAGGACGCGCGCAGTACAGTAAGCTCGCGCAGGTTCACCCACGGTAGACGATTACGCGCGGTTGTTGCGCTGACTATGTAATACGGGATTAGGCGCAAATGGTTTTACACCTCGCGTTAATGTTTTTTTGCGCCGGCGCAAACGTTTGCGTGAAGATTGTATTTTAGCCTTTTTTGTTTTATTGGAAATGCACCTCAGGAGAAAGAAAAAAAAATGAAAAGCAGTTGGTTAAAGGGATATAGGGTTAAACCAGGAAGGGGGGGGGAGACTTTGTTTAAACATTAATCTCTCTGCACTCCTCCCTTTTAACCCTTTATCTTTCTTCAAAAACTTTCCTTAATCCATGGCTGACCTCCCTCTGAGCCCAGAGGCCTGTTCCTCAGCAGCTGCTGAATTGATATATAGCAGCAGTTCAGTTTGCTGCAGCAGTCTCACTGAATGCTTTGGCCGTGAAGAAATTGCTAATTTAGCACTTGCAGCGTCTGAGGCTGAGGAACTGAACGTGCCCAGCACAACTTGGCATGCTGCCATCCACAGCATGTCACAGGACGGCAGGGCTGGATATTCCAGCCAAACCAATGCCACAAGTCCTAGAGAGCTATTTAATGGGGCGGGTTCCTAAAAGATCCTGAAGCCAAGCCATGTAACCTGAGCTCAGAGCTTGCTGAGATCAGATGAAATTCCTGTAACACCAACACACGTTAATATTACATATATTTACAACCATGTTTTGGACCAGGGGTGAGCAACCCTGACCACCCCAGATGTTTTGAAACTACCTGTCCATCAATGCTGAGGTTTCAGGAACCCTCTCTTTGACCTACACCTGGTAGATAATGTTTTGTTAAACATGTACGAAATTTATACATGTATGCTTGATTGCGTCTGTGGGTATAAAAATAATAATCTAATGGAACATTGTCCTCCATAATCTTCTGCTTTTAGCTAGTGATTTGGTATTCTTGATAAAAGACTTCTCACTTTCGGTAAGGAGCCTTACGCAGGATGTCACCTATTACATAATAAGTAATGTACCTGGCTGGCGTCATTGGCCTGTCATACCACCATATGACTAGAGTACCAAACGTACATGCTGCATAACTTTGGCAAAAGTATCTTTCAATACAAACACCTGCTAACTTATTTTGTTAGTGATTTCAGCATTAATATTTGCTCTCATCTGCTTTTTAGGCGATCATCCAGTTTTTAAATGACAGAGGAGTTCTTTTTTTGTTGCCGTCCACTGTAAATCAGTCCAATAAAGGTACTACTCCACTGTTGGTTAATTTATAAAATGACTAATGGGCATGGCATTAAATGTAACATTTATTTTTTCTCATTTTTCAGATCTGAAGCGGAGTGCTTCCTCCTGTCTTGTTGCCTTGTTTTTATCCTCTCACACCAAGGTATTGGGAGAAATAGGTAGGAAAAAACAAACAACTTCACCTTATTCACGGGCCGGAAACCTAAAATTTGTCGTTTAAATTGAAATATCAGTGTGAAGGTTTAGCATTTCTGGACAATATTTTGTATTTCCTTTTTTTTTTTTTTTTTTTTTTTTGCAGGGTTATTCAAAGAGATCCGAATGGCTGCCGAAAGAAAACCGAACACTAAAAATCTGTGTTCGGTTACCCTTCTTGGCCATTTGGCTATCCAGAGAGCAGGCAATTCGCCAAATCCTGGCGAATTGCCTGCACATATGGTACTTGTTGAGAGCAGTGAAATCCCCATAGAGAAGCAATGCTTCGGCTATTCAGAGAACAAAAACCAGCAGTGAAAGGTTCCTGAAATGCCCTGCCATTCGGTGGTTTAATTCGGCAGGTTTATTCAGGTGAATCCCATAGGCTTCAATGTTAAAAATATTCCCGTTTTCATTCAATTTCTAATAAACCGTTGATTATAATATTCTGCAGTAAAGAGTCTCTTTACTTATAGAATTTTTAGGATATTTTAAGCATTTTTGCGGAATTTTTTTTACCTATTTTTTTCTGTAACAGCCCTTTTTATTATCATTCATTGGAAATTTCAGATATTTTCGCTCAGTTTCTTTGCAAACAGCGTTTCACTTTTCAAACATTCAAGCAAACTGTTTTTCTAATTTATTCACTGCATTCGTCTGCGGTGTCAGCTTTTTCCGGCAGCTGCGCTGCGTGCGATCGGCTCCTGCTCGGTGTTTTCGGCGAGTTAATCCAGATGTTTTTGCGGGTTTCGGCGTGCATTCGCCAGGTTTTTGCGGTGAGTTTTCGTCGGGTTTGTGGCGGCTTTAACCTGCACTTCGGCCCTGTGGTGCTTGCTGAATACACTGCAGGGTCGCCGGAATGGGATTGCCGAATCGTCCCAAATTGAAGAGAACGATAAGTCACCGAACGTGCGGTGACTTTTCGATTCTCTTTGAATAACCCTGTATATTTTCTAGGGTGAACCATTTCTCCAAAATTGTTTATTTTTCACTAGAGTGAACAGAAATGTAGCAATGTCCTCTTCTATTTGAATTTCAGGCAAATCAAGCCTGACATTTCAGTGTCTGCAGAAAACAACTCAAAGAGTTGATATTTATTTTTACTGCAAACTAGATTTTAAAGTTGTTAGATTAAAAATCCTACTTGTAATAATGTTAATTAAAAAAAAACCTTGTTTGTACTGATAGCATTGTTTTTATACTTCTGCACAAGCTGCGTATTAAACACCCGAGTATAAATCTGAAAAAATTCCCAGTCTAAGAGGATTATCTAGAAAGAACCAATGTTTGCTGATGTTGCAAATGGTGGTGCATCACAGTAAAATCTGAACAGCCGAAGGAGAAGCTTCAATTTCAGATTTGTTTTGTGTTGAAGCGCTGCTGTTTGCAATATCGGCCAACACTGACGATTTCCGAATAACCCTTTGTTTTATTTTTACACGGTTAAACTAATTTATTTTTTTCATTATAGAGCGAAAGGAATGGGAGAGCAAATTCACAAAGCAAGAAATCTCTCTGAAGGTAACACGTCTTTTGCCAGGCCTTCAGTGTGCCATCTTAGAATCCTGCAGTCCACGTAAGGCGAACAAGGCTAACGCTGATGCCCTATTGGAAAAGTATTTGAGAAAATATGCTAATTTCCAAAAGAAACGGCACACTCTAGTACTCGATAGGCATCGTTTGGACACTGCTGCAACTCGCTTGAGTGGTGATTCCCAAAAAGTAGGAAACAGTGGTGAAGAAAGGTGTAGCCAGACTGCCTTTGCTCAACTGCAGTCGTACATTTCATCTCCACGTAATTTCTGTGTATCATTACTTGCTGCATCTGTTTTTGCGACTGAGAAATCATCAAACATGAGCGACGTTACCAGATCTAGTAGTAAACCAGGAGGGGTATCTGCAAACGACTCATTGGTGGCAGCAACTGGGCCTGAGGCCAAAACTGCTAAAGAACCAAAAAACAAGGGAGCTTTGCGGGAAAAAGGAAAGAAAAGCCCAGCAAGAAATGGGAAAAAGACAGGATCAAAACCAGGCAAAGATACAAGTGTTCAAGTAGCGTCTCCATCTCCGTATAAAAAAAGTCGGGCTGCTTCAGACAGTCAAAAGCACAGTTCACAAATGAAGGACCTGAAACCAGTTAGTTCTTCAAGCAGAACGATGCTAAAACTTGCCAATGCTCAGTTCTCAAATAAGAAAAAAAGAGGTTGGTTATCTAATTTCTTCTTTAAAATGGACAAGTTGTAAAATGGTGGTAGCTGCTAATGGGAATATTTTAAATTGATTTATTTATAAAGTATTTTACCAGGAAGGATACATTGAGATTTCTCTCATTTTCAAGTATGTCCTGGGTTCAAGAACATTACATTTTTACAGTTGTTACAGAAATACAAAGTAATAAATTGAAGATATTAAAAACAAAACACAAATATACAGATTAACACAGAAAATAAATACGTAGGAAATATAGTCATTATGTTACATGTTTACAGGTGCATTCTGTATTGAAGTATGTTAATAGAGATCTCTTAAGGGACGTTAGACTGGGGGAAGATTTGATGGTATTAAACACCAGGTTGGAAAGGTGAAGGGTGCGTCTGGATTCCAGTGACAGACAGTTTTTACAGTAAATGTTTTATTTACTGTTAAAATTGAGTGTTTGTCTGCCTGGAAGGTTAAACCTTAAATATCTATTTTAATGGAAATACATATTCACACATTATTTCAATCCCTGAAGGAGCTGAAGTACTGACAGCTGAGTTTGTTCAAGGCAGCACAGTCGGCAAAGATACAGCGGGACCATCTAGCAAAAAGAGAAAGAAAGAACTTGACGTCAGCCCGCCTAAGAGGATAATGCCAATAAGAATAAAGAGAAGTGTACCCTCTTCACCGCAAGTTACCGAGCCAGAAAGATCCCCTGATAGACCTCCAAAACGCAAAGCATCAGAGCAAGGTTATATCTTAAACCACAATCCTTTGTATTGTATTCCAGAAGCACTGAACAAAATGAAAAATACAAATGGTTTGCATGTATTTATTTTATACTCCTTAATATTGATAATTTTTGTTTAGCTGTTTACCTATTTTGTGACTCTCACTGATTCTTGGTCACATGAAATCAGAGCCCTTTAACAAAACTGTTTGGCATCAATGTAATCCGCTGAGCTGTTACTGTGTAATGATGGTAAAAAAAGAAACTTGGGGTAGAGGTAGAAGGTCTTAATGTTGTGTGTATGTATATAGATAAAACAATATTTTTATGTAGAAAAAGGAGTGAAGTATTTCTAGTACGAAAAAAAAGATTTGCCGGTCAGTGCTTCCTTCAAAGATTGGTGTATCTCAAAGAAAGGAGAATTCCATAGTCTAGTCGATTCTGAATGGTAAAATATTAAAATTTTTAATGTAGGAAAACCACTCGGGGTGAAGAGCCTCCAAGGTACGCCTCTTTTTTTTTTATTTTATTTTTTTATTACTCCTTTTGGAACTGTAAAGGTCTAGTATTTTTAGTTTTCATTGGGCCACGTGATTTTAAGGGAAAAGCCAATTTAAAGGGTTATTATAGTACTAAAATGGCATTTCTTGTTATGGGTACGACCTGTTCCTTATTACCTGGACACACACATGGTTTTATACCCTGCAAAACAAGTTAAACACACTGGAACTCATGGTGTAGTCGGCGCACAGCAAATCAGTGTGTGAATTGGTTTCTCACAGGCATCAAGGTGCCAGGGCAGGATAATTAGTTCTTTATGGGCTTAAGTATACTTGTATCTTAAAACCTGGCCTGTAAAATAGTTTGAATTGTGAAAACAGGTTCAGGAAGTTTAAAGCATTGCTATGACAATAACTCAGACAAGTAAAATAAAATTGAGATAAAAACTCTTTCTATTAACTATGGGCTGTAGTCCATCCCTGCTGTAAACTTAACCGTAGCTCTGTATAAGCTCACTAGAGCCAGTATAATCTATGATAGGGGTCAGCAGTCTTGGCTGGCCTGATATTTTATAACTACATTCCCTTGATTCTCAGTCAACCTAATGAGTATCATGGGAGATGAAGTTCAAAAACAAAGGTTGCTTACCCCAGTGCTAATTGCTAAGCTAAATGTCCCGATCTGATCTCTAGGAATAGAATTGGGAGCTGTTCTCGTGATTTTGGAGAGATAAACTTTATTATTTCAATCCGACCTCTGAGTCCATACCCTGTTGGACCACCGGTGCAATGGTTTAATAAGGGGTTCTTCAAAGAGAGCGCAATTTGCTACCGAATTGCACTGAACGTTGAATTTCCCCGTACGGTTAAATTTCGTGGCCATTCGGCTATTCAGACAGCTGACAATTCGCCATATATTGGCTATTGCCTGCGAAATACGGTGCAATTCAGCGGCAGTGAAATCCCCATAGAAAAGCAATGGTTAAACAGCCCAGACATGTCCGTGAAATGCCCTGATTTTCGGTGCTTTCATTTGTCAGGTTTAAACAGGCGTATCCCATAGGTTTCAATGTAAAAAAAAATCAAAAAAAAAATCTGTTTTTATTATTTTTTTTATTCAACCGTTAAAACTTTTTGCTGCAAATGAAAAGAATAATTTTATTTTTTAGAATGTTGTAGGCATATTTAATTTTTTCCTTCGGTGAAATTTTTGGTTCCGATTGGTGTTTTTTTTTTAAATTTATTTTTATTAAATTCTGTAACCGACCTTTTTATTGTTATTCATAGGAGCATATCTATTTCTTTATCTTTTCATGCATTATTTTTATTTAGAAAAAAAAAACTTTTAAAAATAGCTTTTTTTTTAAAAAAAAATATTTTTCCCACCTTGTTCAGGCTCTGCTTTTTTTCGGTGAATTGTTGGCTGCATTCGACAGTTTATCGGCAGCGTTCTCTGGATCCATTCTGCGCACTTTGGGGACCCATAGGGGAATGATGAATACACCACAGGGTCGGCGAATTGAGCTTGCCGAAGGGCACCTTACGGGAGGGCACTGAAATTTCGGTGCTCTCTGAATAACCCCCATAGTTTTTCAACATGTCCCAAGCTGCACCACACCTTCTGGAGCAAGCACCCCACAAGTTAAGGAAGAATTAATACCGTAAATAGCAGAGGCTGAGGGGGTGCTCCGGCTTTCAGTATCGGCTGATCCTGAATACTGCAAGACTCTGATTTGATCAGGGGCATTAAAAACCCTGCGGTACATCCCTATTGTTAAGATTACAACAGTTCTGGATGAAGTTTACGCAAGGCTTGGAATACAGCCTTATTTATTTAAACTCGGTAGTGCGAGATGACTGATGTATAAACTGCAGCAGTAGCCTTCTGATCTTGATGGTAAAGTTTGGAAATATGTAGGCAATTTACTTCTAAAGCATGTTATGCCAATTTCATTTTTCTCACTTCATTCCTCCCCCTTTTTTTTTTTTTTCACAGCAAGTAATGCATTGTCAGAGTCTAAAGCCAAGTTGGAAAATCTGAGGAGGCTTGTCAATAAACATGCCGAAGAAGTCGGGAGACATCCCAAAAAAAATGCAGGCAAGCCAAAAATGGAGCAAGAAAATCCAGTCAGCGAGTTAAAAGAAGTGCCTTGGTTAGAACAGAAGGAACGGTCTTGTTCCACTGATATTCTTATGGAGAATATTTTTGAGAGACGGGTGAACATGTACGAGTCCCATGCCCTTAACCTATTGGCTGACTTGGCACTAAATTCTTATGGTATTTCTGGCATCCCATATGTCCCAATAGGGAACACTACATTACCTTGTGCGGATACGGTTCCAATGGAAGATAAGACTGTTGATGAGGATGTGGTTGCTGATCATACCCAGGAACTTTTAAACAGTCCTAAGTGTACTCAACCAATCGAGGAGCCTTGCAGTGCTTCGCATCCCGTACATACCCCAGAACCGCTTCAATCATTAGAAAAAGAACAGATCACGCCACACCATGAAAAGGAAGCCATCCCAGTGACCAGACCATCGCCTCGGAATAATGAAACTGGAGACAGGCCAAAAGTTAATTTCGCACTTGCCAAGGGAAAGGCGAGGAGTAATGCTGCAAACAAAATCTCCCTCGAGCATTCTTATTCCCAACTCCCTCTGGATTTGGCAAGCAGCAGTCCAGTCTCACTTGTTTCGAAAGAGCCTGAAGCTCAGACTGTCAGTGAGCCCATTGCCTTGCCTCCAGCTGCAGAGGTTTTGTATGAGCCGACAGCAAACTATGAGCCGACAGCAAACTCACATTACGCTCCTGAAATTATATTTTTAACTGGTGATGAGCAAGTTGTATGTCCTGTCATCAAAAACGAACCGCGAGATGTACTGAAGTATGGAAATGACTTTGTGATCACTTTCAACTGGGATGCAAAATATGACTATGACTTAGACAGCAAGTTTACTAGTGATCCTCTGGAGAAAACTATAAACCGAGCACTACATGGGTGAGAAATTTTATATTTCTGTATCTCATACCAGGATGGGCAGGGCATGCTTCTACTAGGCAATTTTTTTCTTCCTCCGGTGCCACAGAGTTGGATGGCCCAATTCCAAAACAACCTTTAGTGCAGACAGAGGAACCAGACATTCTGTGAGAGAGTCTTGGACGTCTCTTGAGGACCCATCTCGCACATTGTTTCGGCCCTATACATAGCCTTATGTTCATACTGAGTCTTTCCCTCACACTGAATTTTCTTAATATTGGTTCTTCCTCTCTTCCATCGCCCCCCCCCCTCCAAATATAATGTGCAAATAAAAGCCATGTGTGCATACACTCAGGGCTAATGTCAGGATAAGTGACTTTAAGGCTGGATTCACACCTGCACCTTTTTCAAACGCTATGTCTATGGCCGCGAACGCGCTGCTATGCGCACCAAAAGAAGCTCCCGGAATTCTTTGGGCGCAGGACGTTTTAAAGCGCGTTCCTGCGCGCTTTAAAACGTCCAGGTGTGAACGGGTACCATAGGAAAACATGGGATTTCTCTGTTCATGCATTTTAAAGTGTGCAGGAACGCGCTTTAAAACGCATAGGGGTGAATGGGGCTTAACACATGCCCCTCATATTACATTCCTAACACTAAACAAGGTAAAAATCCATTAGCGCATCAGTGATTGCGCTACCTTGTGCGAGCTTACTGTACTTTGTGCGCCCCATGTTAAGTATAGGGTGCACGATCATTAATTGGCGTTAGGATAAGTAAGGTATTACAAAGTCCTAGCGCTAATTACCACACCGATGGGTTAAACCGATTTTTAGCGTCACCCAGAAGCTGAAGCTAAATGATTCCGCTTTTGCAGAATCATTTAGCATGTCAGCTAAACACCCCTCAATAAATTCGATACTTATCTCTCATTCTGCATCTAGAACCGCTGCTTCTTGGCACTGGGAGCAGAGTGAGACTGGGGACAAATAGTTCCCAGTCTCTCTCCACGATCACTCCTCAGCGCTGCGAGATTGCGCAGGGCTTGCGACCCGCCAACGCAACTCTCCATGGCGTCCTATGGACTCCATGAGATGGTACTCGCAGCGGCGCTGAAGCTTTAACGCAAGTATTCTCGAGGTTAGTGTATCGTCCCAGGCAAGGTGCTGAAGTAGCACCTGGCCCGGAATCTGACGCTAAAATGGGGACGCTACGGGAAACCTGCAGGAACAGGTTTTCCCAATAGCATCCCCATTTTAGAGTGAAGTTTGTAATCTAGCCCTCAGTGGTTTTTGTCAGGAGTAGTATACATTATATTTGCGAGTACTCAATGAAGATTAGACCACTGCTTGTTCTCGGTACGCGCATAACCTTCTTCTTATTCTACCTCTCCGTAATCAATATATAAATGTGTTATTATTTATATCAGAATATGTGTTTCTGTTCGCTTCATATTTCTTTCCTACATAGTGCTGATTTTTATATTTGGACAAGAAAGATGCCATTACCACCTCAGCATATTGTAGATGCTCCCCTTTGTTGGATTCAAAGGACAAATTTCAAGTCCCAAACTGCTAACCAGGCCATAAGAGTTATTAGCCACCAGTTGCTCCACCTTACCCCTACTCAGCCCTTAACTCTGCCCCTAAACACACACCCTTAAATTATCTTATGAAATTACACTGTAAAAAGTTTTATTTACAATAAAGTTACAAAATAACATTAATACCCAGACATCAGACCCCAGATACATGTATACCCAGTCATCAGAGCCCAGTGTGAGCAGATTGAGGAGGCAGGTAAACTCCCCTCCACCTCCTGCCAGTGACCAAGACGAACTAGGTCAGGCTAGGCAGCTGATCCCTGCCACCGTGCAGCCTGGGGAACGGCTGCACGGTTTCACCGCTGGAATACGCAGCACAAAATAATTTATTGCACTGCCTGTGTGTGCGTTTCCACTCGCCCTCACTTAATTTCCACTCGCCAAATGCAAGTAGAAATTTTGAGTCCTGACTTAATGGGTTAAAACAGTCTGACATAGTTACATTGACTATCTGGTACTTGCCATTGTCTAATTTTGTGCAGAGCAGTTTGCTGCGGGTGTTAGGAAGTCCTTCACTGTGTCATAACCACTCCAGCATGCTTAATTAATTTTATTTATGTAACTTGTATAAATCTTTGTTTCAGACCATGGAATCCCCATTTAAAAGAGAAAGTGGAGGACGTGAAAATTATCCTTCACATGTGGCTGGCCCTCTTTTATAACCGGTCAAACAGGCCGTTGTCCTGCAGTTCACGCAAAGTGGTGGAGCACAGCAACCCTGCCAAATATGTTTCTATCAACACCATCATGGACCCTTTTGAGTTGTATGAAATCGTGGATTCTGAAAATGTTGATAATGGACTGTCGCCGTTTCCT
This sequence comes from Leptobrachium leishanense, assembly GCA_009667805.1. Taxonomy (NCBI): domain Eukaryota; kingdom Metazoa; phylum Chordata; class Amphibia; order Anura; family Megophryidae; genus Leptobrachium; species Leptobrachium leishanense. The sequence continues at coordinate 177,576,333 of CM019065.1, forward strand.
GCATCAAGTACACGTGGGCTTGTTGGTAACAGCAGTCATTTCAGCAACACAGGAGCATCTTTTCTACCTACTCCTATTCCACTCAAATCTGACCTGAAACAAGAAACTCATGGCAAAGATTATTTGGGTGTTGCTGCAAGTGCCTTACAACTGGTAAGTTTGGGTTGTTCTTTTTTCATGTTTCAAATGCATCATTTATTAATGTTGCCACTTCTGTGTTCAAACGGTAGGATTTAAGTGCATACAAACAATACAAAAGGGGTTATTCAGAGAGCCGACCTGGCCCTGAAATGTCACTGAACAGGGAATTCCCCCGCAAGGTGACATTTCAAGACCATTCGGCTATTCAGAGAGCAGGCAGTTCGCCAGATTTTGGCATGCTGCCAGCAAGTACGGTGCCTTTTCGAAGGCAGTGAAATCCCCCATAGAGAAGCAATGGTTAATCTATTCAGAGAACACCGAACAGCAGAGAAAAGTTGCCGAAGTGCCCTGCTGTTCGATTGTTTAATTCGGCAGGTTTATTCAGGCGAATCCTATAGGCTTCAATGTTAAAATTATTCCTGTCTTTATTCAATATTTGATAAACTGTTTATTATTTTAATCTGCAGTAAAAAATTTCTTCATAGATATTTTTTTAAGATCTTTTTAGGCATTTTTCGTGCAAAGTTATTATTTTTTTAATAGCGTTTTTTCTTTTTTTGTAACATACCTTTTTTGTTATCCATACTACCTTTTATATGTAAATTCCAGGCATTTTCATTCAGTAGTTTTTCTGCAAACAGCGTTTCAATTTTGACACTTTCAATCGTATTGGGTTTTTCGTTTTTTTTTGTTTTTTTTTACCCCGTTCGTCAGCTTGTCTGCTTTTTCCGGCGGCTGGCCTGTTCTGCTGAGTTTTTTTTTAATGTAGTCGACAGGTTTGCGGCAGATTTTCCCTGCACTCTGGGGGCTCTGTGGTGAATGCTGAATTCACCGCGGGGTGGGGAAATTTGATTCCCTGAAGTGCGGGGAACGAGAGAGCACTGAAATGTCGTGACATTTCGGTGCTCTATGAATAACCCCCAAAGTTTTTCTGCATATTAAGCATGGTAGCTAGTTCTGTATGTGGTCTAGTAAAACAAACAATAAATAGTATAGACACACACCTTTTTTAGAGGAGTTCGTTCACAGCGAAATTAAATGGTTGTATTTTTCTTGGCAATATTTGAAGCGGTGCGTGCTTCCTTATAGTGGCTCTGTAACAATTGGAATTTTGTCCCTGAAAATTATTCAAATCTTATCCAGAAATGTAAACAAGAACAGTAATATAGTAAAGACAGTGGATCTTGATTGTAGACGTGACATGCCTGAAAAAAATACAGTCAGGTCCAGAAATATTGGGACATCGACACAATTCTAACATCTTTTTGGCTCTATACACCACCACAATGGAGATGGAATGAAACCAACACAATGTGCTTTAATTTGAGGGTATGTACATCCAACTCAGGTGAACGGTGTAGGACTTACAGCAGTTTGCAGATGTGCCTCCCACTTGTTAAGGGACCAAAGGTAATGGGACAGAATAATAATCATAAATCAAACTTTCCCTTCTTAATATTTGGTTGCAAATCCATTGCAGTCAATCACAGCCTGAAGTCTGGAACGCATAGACATCACCAGACGCTGGGTTTTATCCCTGGTGATGGTCTGCCAGGCTTCTACTGCAACTGTCTTCAGTTCCTGCTTGTTCTTGGGGCATTTTCCCTTCAGTTTTGTCTTCAGCAAGTGAAATGCATGCTCAATGGGATTCAGGTCAGGTGATTGACTTGGCCATTGCATAACAATCCACTTCTGTCCCTTCAAAAACTCTTTGGTTGCTTTTGCAGTATGCTTTGGGTCATTGTCCATCTGCACTGTGAAGCGCCGTCCAATGAGTTCTGCAGCATTTGGCTGAATGTGAGCAGATACTATTGCCAGAAACACTTCAGAATTCATCCTGCTGCTTTTATCAGCAGTTACATCATCAATAAATATAAGAGAACCAGTTCCATTGGCAGCCATACATGCCCACGCCATGACACTTCCACCACCATGCTTCACTGATGAGGTGGTATGCTTAGCATCATGAGCAGTTCCTTTCCTTCTCCATACTCTTCTCTTCCCATCACTCTGGTACAAGTTGATCTTGGTCTCCTCTGTCCATAGGATCTTGTTCCAGAACTGTGAAGGCTTTGTTAGGTGTTGTTTAGCAAACTCTAATCTGGCCCTCCTGTTTTTTAGGCTCACCAATGGTTTACATCTTGTGGTGAACCCTCTGTATTCACTCTGAAGTCTTCTCTTGATTGTTGACTTTGACACACATACACCTACCTCCTGGAGAGTGTTCTTGATCCAGCCAACTGTTGTGAAGGGTGTTTTCTTCACCAGGGAAAGAATTCTTTGGTCATCCACCACAGTTGTTTTCCGTGGTCTCCCGGGTCTTTTGGTGTTGCTGAGCTCACCGGTGCGTTCCTTCTTTTTGAGAATGTTCCAAACAGTTGTTTTGGCCATGCCTAATGTTCTTGCTATCTCTCTGATGGGTTTGTTTTGTTTCTTCAGCCTAATGATGGCTTGCTTCACTGATAGTGACAGCTCTTTGTATCTCATCTTGAGAGTTGACAGCAACAGATTCCAAATGCAAATAGCACACTTGAAATGAACTCTGGGCCTTTTATCTGCACATTGTAATTGGGGTAATGAGGGAATATCACACACCTGGCCATGGAACAGTTGAGAAACCAATTGTCCCATTACCTTTTGGTCCCTTAACAAGTGGGAGGCACATCTGCAAACTGCTGCAAGTCCTGTTGTTAGAATTTAGATGTTAGAATTTTGTCGATGTCCCAATATTTCTGGACCTGACTGTAGATCTAGCTGGTGAGGTGTGGGTTGCAGGATCTCAGGCAGATAATCCGTAGAGGTAAATTTCTAGGAGCCAGTGCTTGCCTGTCCTGGATTTGTGGATTTCCAGCTTGGTGTACACAAGGTTTAAGAGATGTGGGATTTCAGAGCCCAGCTGTAATCCCACAGGAGTGTCGGTGTCTGTTTTGCATAACTGACGTGCGGTTATAATATTTTGTTTTGAACATTTCTAATACCCTTTTTAATTTTTCCAATTGTAGTTCAATTCAGAGAAAGTGAAACGAGAGTCTCACAAAGAAATAAGCAGTCCAGATAAAATGCATCAAAACACAGACAGCGAATTCCGTGTTTACAGAAGAACGGCCCTTTCTGGTTCTGCAAAACTAATTGTAAGCTCAAAATTTTCCAAGAAGCAAGACATGCACGAGCCATCACCATTGGAAATCTCCCCTGAAAAGGAGGATTTCCTTCAAGCAGACATGAAGTCTCTCTGGGATGTAGATCAGGGCAAGCGTGATAATTCTTTGGTTGGTAATTTAATGGAATCTTTATCTCCACGTGCTGGAAATGACAGTTCTCTATCAAAGATGTCTTCACCTGAAAGTAAAAATTTGCCTGCTGATAACATTCTACGTTTGCCAGTTAAGGATGAGAAAGAATCTGTGGAGCTACCGTCACCTGCAGAAATCCTCATGGATTTGGAGAGGACACCTAATTCTACTAATCCACAAGACCATGAGATGGGAGAGCATGGTGCCCTGCTTCATGAGACTGCGTGTGGTCCAACCCAAACCCTTGAACTGGAGAAGAAAAATGAGACCAGTGAATTAAAAGAGAACGATCCTACTTCTGTAATTCATTTGAAAGCTCAAGAGCCTGCATCTTTATTGGGTTCAAACAAGGAATTAAAGCATAAAGGAATAAATGAACCTGTGGATCTTACATTACCTAATGACGAACCAAAGGGAATGCATCTGTGTAAATCAGAAATGGTGGTCTTTACACCTCAGTCTGACATTGCTGACAGCTGTGACACTCTGACTGGGAACGTGTGTACAGACCCACTGGTCAATGGAGAGGTAAGTGCATTTATTGTGATTTGAACCCACTAGGGAAAAAATGGTAAAGCATTTCAAGTGAGCCAAATAAATGGCAGCTTAGTGTTTGGGCAGTCAACAATAATCGGGACATGCTAGTCAAATGGTCTTCCATAAATCAGTGGAGAAAGACCATAACCTATTATTTATATACTGCCAACATATTCTGCAGCGTAGTATGTCTGGTTAGACAAAACAAACCCGAGTTAACTATGCAAGCTTGGTACAGGGAACAATAGGACAAGGGGACCCTGCTCAAGTAAACATACTCTTGAAAAGAGGAGTGGGGTGACCACAGAAATGATGATGGTAAATGGGAAGTGTTGACTTTAAGGAGGAGCATGGGGACTATGTGCAATCTTGGGAAGTAGGTCTGGACGGGTGCAATAAGGGGAGTAATTGAAATGAGTCAGTAGACCTCTAAATTATAAAAAGGAGGAGTTTGGTCCCAAGGTCTCCCATGATGCTCAGCTACTCATTCGATTGGCTGAGCCTCATGGGAAATGTTGGCCCAAAACATCTGTAGAGCCAAGGTTGCTGACCCCTGGGATTCACCACTATCTTTTTTTTTTTTCTTTTTTTTTTTTTTCTTTTTCCTTCCTCTCTCCATAGATCTTCTCTCTCCATGTAGGAAGGTTTGAGGTCCTGGCTTTTGTGAGCTCGTTTCTTTAAGACGTGTATGCAGGAGTCTGGTGTAGGAAATTACATAAGCTTAGTGAGAGCTTGAAAGACCTCCTCCTTGAAGGGTCGCATGACCTGGTATTCTAGCATACAAATCCTATCAAGCAGGGGTCAGCAGCTGTGACCCTCCAAATGTTTTGATACTATATTTCCCATGATTCTCAGTTAAGCTAATGAGTGGCTGAGTGTCATGGGAGAGGTAGTTCCAAAACACCTGGAGTTTGCTGACCCTTGATCTATAGCAGTGGTTCCTAACTCCGGTCCTCATGTACCCCTAACAGGCCAGACTTTAAGGATCACCTTGGGGAAATGCAGACTGAAACCCACAATCCCTGAGCAGCAAATCAGATCACCTGTGCTGTGCTTCACATATCTGTCAAACCTGACCTGTTGGGGGGACTTGAGGACTTGAATATTGGAATCCACAGTAATTAGCAGATTTGTGTGGCAGCAATTGGGTTCCCAGGGCAACACAAAAATTGGTGCTCCTAACACACATTCACACTTTGTCCTTTTTAATTATTATACCTTTCTTCTTCCTTTGCTGTTCAGTGCTGATGGGACTTGTATATAAAACATTTTATTGATGTTGACATGAGGCCACTGATAGATGGGGAGAGGGGGAACTGTATAAAAGAATTGACCCTGAATGCTCAAATTTTTTCTTCTCCGATTACAGGTGTCCAAGACTAACAAGGAAGAGTCATGCAATTTATTGGTCAACAATAGCCAAACAACCAATGAAGAGAAAACCAGCAAGTCATATGAAAGTGACTGCAAAACTACCATTATAATAGACTCAGATGAGCCTGCAATTCCAGAAGAATCTCATCTTTCTCAAAGAGAAGAATCAGACATGGTCATTGACAGCGTAGATAAGGCCAAGACATTTGAAGCTGTTCTGGATAATGAGTATAAATTTAGTAGCAGCTCAAAGATTGACCTGTTTGAAGGTCCAGAAAGCTGTCCTGGACCCATCAACAATAACTTGGACATTAAACAACCACAAGTCCCTAAGCAAAAGAATGACATTTCTGATCATGGACAATCTGAAAATGTTCCCTGCATTACTATCTCCGATGAAAGCTTTTCTGAAGAAAACAGTCCTATTAAAGCAGTGACTGGCGATAATGGTTTAATCAACAAACCTTTATCTGAGAATCTGGATACAGCTCCCAATTCACACACACAGGTAGAGCAGTCTAATGGGGAAAAATGTGATGTGGCAGAAACCATACACCTGGATCATCTTGTATCTAGAGCAAATGAGAATAATCAAATAATTGCTGACAAGGATCTTATTTGTGTTACTCAAAGAGATCAAGGATTTGAGAAACATCGCAGTGAATCATCAATATGCATTCTATGTACTTTTAACCCCTTCACTACCGAGATCAAGATATCTTGGGCTTCAAAGGCACCATCCAGTGCCCTGATGTCGAGATATCTCGATCTGCAGCCCAAAAGCAAATTAAATTTGTTTGCTGAAAACAAATTTTGTTTGCATTTGGGCTGCAGAAAGTGCCCCCAACGTTTTAGCCAAATCTGCTAACTGGATGTCCTGACATCGGACGTGCAGCAGCCGATACATTTGTTGCAGTGAACCACGGGCTGCAACTGTAAATCACTTTGGCAGTAGATGGCACCATCTACTGCCAAATATGTTAGTACAGTAAAAAATTCATTGGGAGTATTTCTAAATATGTCTTGCACTATAATTAATTATAAATGATTTTTTTCAAAAAACAACTGGTTCCTGGCTGTTTTGTTGGAAAATCAATTGGTAGTGAAGGGGTTAAAGTGAGGCTGTCAGTTTCTGTTCTTTATTTCCTCTAGCTTTCTTTAGCTGCATCATGTGTGAGAAATATGTTGTAAATATATGCGAATTATATGCAGACGTTTTGGATGAAAGATGCAAATACTTGAAGAAATGCTTAAATAAATGTCTTTGGGTGGATCTCTGACATATATGATCCGTCTGTTCCGTTCCACGTGTCTGTCTTTCAGTGGTAAAACTTTGGGTTTCTTTTTCTTTCCCAGATTGAAAAGGAAACGAGAGGAGAACATAAAGTGTCACCTGAAATTTGTGGAGAACGTCCATCTCCTCAAGATATTGAAGAGCTTGAGATGGCTGAGTCAGTAGAGCAGAAGAAACCGTTAATACTGTCTGAAGAGGAGGTAGCTCATGTTGAAACAAAGAACGTTGAAAAAGAGCAGACTATTTGTGAAGCAGAAGTTTCTCATGCGTCTCTCGCTGACAATTTAGAGCCCTTGAAAGAAAAATGTTTGCTTCAGAAACAAATTAACGAAAAAGAAGACAATGTTCCTAAGTGTGTTCAAACTGAAAACACTACTCCTGAAGGTACATCTTCCGCAATTGTCATCATCTCTGATCAAGAAAGTGATGGGAACCAATTATGTTCTGACTCCCCCTATAAAGTGATAGAGTCTCCTGTCAAGAATACTCCTTTCAGTGGTGAAGTGGTAAAGCCAGCTGGTGCTTTTGAGACAAAGACTAAAATTCCTTCTCCTGGTATGCACACGAAACTAGTGACTGAACTTAATGCAACTTCTAAAATTCATGAAAGAGTCACTCTTAACAGAGATTTTATCTTCGAGAATAGAGATGATAATAATGTGCTGCAGAAAGTCTCACTGCCTTCTGAAAATCTCAGTATACTAACTGACCTGTTTGCAGATGACTATGACAGAGAAGAAACAGACAAATTAGTCCAGAATGCTATAACGTTACTAGATGACGATCTTGACAAAGATGATGACATATCCTGCCATTACCAGAGTCCAGCAGGAGAGTTTGCTGGACGTTCTGGCCAAAATGGCATTATCGAAAGTATTGAACATGCAGATGAAAGGACATCACAGAAAGAAAAGATTCTACCCAGGTTACATTTTGATCCTGTAAGTCCAGCAGATTCTAGCAAGAATCTTCCTGTTTGTAATGAAGACATGGAGATTAGCTCTGACATCATCACGATTGTGGAAAAGGAAAAAGATGGTTCTGAAAGTGGGAACAAGGAAGTGGCAATAACGGAGGAGGTGGAGGAGGATGATGATGATAAATATGTGTCTGATGTTACTGATGTGTCCACTGACTATACAAGTCCTAACCGGTATAATGGGACGGACGATTGTGATGTCATTATTTTGGATGGCAATACTTCCATGTCTAATGGAGAACCAGAGTCTGTTACTGAGACATTTAGCACCCTTGAACAAAGTAACTGCACATTGCCAGCCCAAGGTGAATTTGCTGAAAATGTGGAGCATGATATCATCCAGGATCATTCGGATATTTTCTTCATAGCGAGCACCGCCAGTATCAGTGAGGAGCAGTATGAAAGATGGTCAGAAGCTTCACACAAGGACCTGGAGTTTCTGCAGCACTTGAATGATAAGCTCCCGCAAAAACTAAATGATGATGTTCCTGAGGTCACACGTGCTGAGGACTCATGTCCATTGTCACCAAGATCAAGTTCACCAATTAAAACTACAACATGCCATGAGCGCGTCTACACGAAAAGGTCTAAGATGTTAGAAAGGCTTTCTGATTCACGGTCTCTGGAGCAGGAAGCAGATAGGCATTTTCCAAGGTCATGGAGGAACTCTGATCATCGCTGTTCCCGGAATGATGGGAATTTTACTACGGACAGTGCTAGGGTGTCTAGTAGGACTATGCAGCTTGAGAATAGAAGCAGGCCTGAGAGTTTGTTTTTCAGTCAAAGAACGATTTCAGAAGACCTGACCCAGAACACCATTGATATAGAGCACTTGCGTTTTATTCATAGATTGAAAGTGGTTTTAAGAAAAGCTTGCACAGATAACTTTTTCTCTGAATCTCCTGCCAGGACTATTTTTGAAACCAGGACAAATTCTAGCTATGTTAGTTCTTTAAGCCGAAAAAGATTAAGCCCTCTACTTATTACGATACATTGTCCTAATGAGAAGAAACGCTCAAGGAGACGTGAAAAATGGGGAGCGCGTTACTATCCCCAAACAAACGACGATGAACCACCAATGGAAATATCTTCATATCCTCCCAGATCTCAAAAACCAGTCCGAGCACACCGGAGAGCCTCCCCCTTTCACTTCAGTCGGTTAAAGTATGAGAATAAGCCTGACAAATTAAACAGTGACATCTCACTAATTCTTAGTGAGTGTGTGCAGAACAATCACTTAAAGTTGAGTAGGGTGAGTTTAAGTAATATGTCAAAAGATCGTACATCAAGCTTGGAGCTTCCAGATGAATGTGTACAGACAAAAAAGACATTCGCTCCTCCTTCCCACCAAGTGCCTGCTTTTAAAAACATTATTTCTGACCTTTGCACTAGCCTACATACTAGATTAAACAGCGTTGTCAATGAATATAGCCAGAAGAACTTCCGATATTATATCCTTGAAACCAGCGATGACCCTTTCTTCTCACAAGCAAAGGTAACTACAATATATGTAGACTTCTGCTTTATACTATTTTACAGTGACCTATGACCTGTCTGAACAAATATTCACTGTAGATTAACGGTTAGTCAACAGTGTTTTGCTCATCTAATTTTAACCATTTTCCAAACATGTAAAACCTCAATGGTTTTTGGCAAAGGGGAAGAGGAGCTGTTAAGAGCCCCTTCACAATTGAGCTCACAGACTAGATTTACATGCATCTCCCCAACTCTGGATAACTTAAGAAGATGGAGACAATGGGAAGTTTTGATAGGGTCATATGATTTAATGTCACCCAACCCAAGATGTTGCTGATGGACCCAACAGCTTCCAACAAATAATGGGGTGGCAACCTGTTGCTATATATTGCAGATATTTATCTTTTACAATCCATGTAGTGCTAATACCATTCTTGATTGTAGGATATTTTTCAGATATATTGTGAACATGCACCCCCATACAGGGTACCATGTCCTTGCAAAATGGCATTGTTACCCCGGACAGTGGTTCCCAACCCTGGTCCTCAGTCCCCCTAAGAGTCAAGATTTTCAGTATTATTCATTAAGATATTACCGGTACATTTTAATGCCCAAGTGATACATCCATGTTTTTTGTTACCCTTCATTAGAGTTTGCTGAAGAAAGATGGTCACACTGCCACAGAGCCGCAGCACTTCTGTAACAGCAAACAAGTGGAGTCTGACCGGCTACTTGTCATCATACGAAACGAAGATATATCCTCTCATATACATAAGGTCAGTGAAGGCTCTTCAGATCCAGCATCCACAAGATTGGTTTGCAGAGTGAAGGCTGTGCCTATTCTGGCCTTTTGTTATCCCTCCCCCCCCCCGAAAACTGTGTTTTCAATGACTTTTTTCCATATCTGGTTATTGTGGTTTTTTTGTTTTGTTTCTTACGATTTTTATTATTTTCATGTGGAGATTTCGTTGAATGTTCTGCATCTGTAGCTTAGATGTGTTTATACTTAAATACCTTGATAAATACATTGACGGTGACAAATTCAGGAATAGAAGATTTGCTGAAAGCGAAAACCTGATGGGCAAAAACACATCAGAAACGGCATAAAAGAGGTGCGATATCAAGGTAAAAGGCAGGCACCAAGAGATAGAGCCAACACAAAGTATTGGTGACTAAAGCCAGGCAGCTTCCTGAACACCTTCACAAAGGAAAAGGCGAATGATCACGTATGCAAGAGCCAGTGAAACAAGCGGAAGTAAAAGACGTGTAGACAGAAGTGCTGATGGGCCAGATGAGGCAATATTTTATTGACTGTCATTGAAGGTTTTCCTGTCATCTGAATTTCTGTGTTACACATGCTGGGCTCTATTCCAACCTTGGTGTTAACTTAAATGGAGCGGTTGTAAATCTACTATAGCCATTATAGTCTATGGAGTTGTTTCAGCCCTAGTATACATGATGACGAGAATAGTTGACCACTATTCATTTTCGATTAATCAGTTGGGCAATTTTAATTGGCCTGTGTACAGCACACATTGTTTAGAATTAAATTAATTAAACGTTAATAACCTCAGACACTACTTTGGAGCTGATTAGAGAAGACTCGCCACTGCTTACTCTCTCTGATTTAGTTCTAGGGTTATGTCAGATATAACAGTTTTTATTCAGTTTACAACAGTAGCAGAACTATATATATCACAGACCCTGGGGTACTGCCTAGGGCTGAAACAACTAATCGATTAATCGACAACTAATCGATAATGGAAATAGTTGACAACTATTTTAATCATCGATTTAATCGGTGTCGATTAATCGTCCTCTGTACAGCACACACTGTTTAGAGTCAGACTGATTTAAACGTAAATATCCTCAGCTTCGGAGCTGATTGGAGAAGACGCGCCACTGCTTTAGTAGGTATGATTTAGTTCTAGGGTTATGTCAGACACAACCAGTTTGTTTTTATTCAGTTTACAACAGTAGAACTATAACACAAACAATAGGATACTGCCACTGGGTGAAGGAGCTGTATGACTGTGTTTAATCCTTACTTGAAGCTGGAGTCCTATGCCACCACCCCACCCTCCCTACCACACCCTCTTTGGTCGGGAACTGCCATTCCCTCCCCTTGGTCTGTTCCCTTTCCCCAAACTCACTCCCACACTCAGATCCGGTCTTTTGTCCATACCCACTCCACTCTCATACTCAGGTCAAGTCACTTGAGCAAAGTCCCTCCCTTCCACCTCCAGTCCCTCCTCCCACTCCGTTTGTTCATTATTTAAAAGGGACACTCTACGCCCCCTGGCCACTTTAGCTTATTAACCCCGATTTCATTCTGACCTCATCATCTCTATCCAAGTTCTTGTAGCCGCGTTCATTTGAGAAAGCAAACATGGGCTTAAGCTGCGCATGCAGCATCAACCCATCGCTCTGACCAAGCACTTGCATACCTTTGTGTGAAAAGTAGGCAAGATACGCCATTTGCGTATGTACGTACGAAATTTAAGTACACTATGCAAATTGCTTATGAAAAAAGGGGGAGGGGTTGCGGTTAAGTAAACAATTTTTGTTTCTATTTTTTTTTTTTTTTTATCCGATGAATCGATTAATCGACCAACTAATCGATTATGAGAATAATCGTTAGTTGCAGCCCTAGTACTGCCACTGAGTGGAGGAACTGAACTGTCGGTATTCTATCCTTACTTGGAGCTGGAGTTCTGTGCCGCCACCCTCCCTCTCTCCAGTCTGGAGCTGCCATTTTTTCACTCGGTTTGTACATGAAATATTTTTAAAGGGACAATATATGCACCCTGACCATTTGATCTTCTTAACGTGGTCAGGCCTCGATGTCATGTCTATCAGAGAGCTTGTAGCAGTGTTTGTTCAGGGAGAAAGAAGACATGGGCCTTGGCTGCCCACACAGCATCATCCAACACTCTGACCAGATACTTGTGTACCGTGTCTGTGAAAAGTACATAAGGTACACGGGATTTGCAATTTGTCTATGTACATTACTTAAAAAGGAACACCATGTAGAAGAAAACAGAATAATTGAAACGTTTTTGTTTTCGATTAATTGATTAAAAAAAAAAATAGGTCAACTGATTGTGAAAATAATTGTTACTTGCAGCCCTAAAGTATACAACAGCTCTGGTTAGGTTTACACCAGGATTGAAATGGGGCCTTCTGAATTCTGTTGCAGTAGACACAAAGCCCAGCTCTTGGTGAATTATTTTGTCCCAAGAATTTGTTTGCTGCCTTCCACAATGTATTGGCAACAGTTCTTATCTTGCATATCGGATGCCTGGAGGATTTGCAAAAAGTTTGATTTCATTATGGCAGATGTCAGCGAAAAGTGAAATCAGAAGTGCCTGATGCTATGAATTCTGACAAAACCTTAGTCTTGGGTTATTTTATTTTAAAAGCGTAGCAAAAGGACTGTCTGCAATACAGCGAGAAGGAACTTTGGAGCAAATCAGGAAACCAGAACACCATTAGAGAAAGGCTTATGTCTGCAAGGGGAAATTCTGGAAGGCAGACATTATCAGGAGGATGTGGATGAGAATTACAGTAGGTTCAGAACTGTTGAAACTTGTGAGGATCTATACTGTGAAGGACACACTGGGAACAGTGACCACATCAGCTTCCGGCCTCCTCCTCAAAGCCATGTGTGAGCTGGATGTCTGTGAGATGAATATCCTGTCATATCCAAGAAAATAAGCTTCATTAAAATGATGCGATATTAACTACAGTTGTTCTTGTTGAATAATAGAATCTTCAACTAGACTTAACTTTTGTCCCTATATCCTACCATTCCTGTTTGGAAATGTGTGCTTACATGCCTGTGGCATCCCATTCCCTACAGATCCCATGTTTGGCACAGCTAAAGCTATATCCCAACGTGTCCTTTGTTGGGGTGGATTGCCCAGAAGACATCATAGACTCTACGTATCAAGAGCTCTTCCATTCAGGTGGCTTTGTGGTTTCTGATCACTCTGTTTTGGAAACCATTACACCAGGTTAGTCTGTATTCTTTTCTGAAAGCTACTCTTGCTGGTTTTGCCAATACAGGGGATGTTCAATGTAGGCATTGATTTGTAGAGACGCACTGTCTAATTGTACTTAGTTTTGAGCAAAATAAAGAACAATTATTGGGTGTACTGTGATGAGGCAGGATATGCTGTAGATCAGGGATCTCAAAATCTGGCCCCCCCAGATGTGTATTGCCTACATTTCCCAGAATTATTTTAATGCAATAAATGGTATAAATGCAATATGCATTTAATGCAATAAATTGTGCAGAATGTAAGAACAATGGTCCGGGCACATTACTTTAAAGAACAAGAAGCGAGCAATAAAGCTTGATAATTTCAGTGTATTCTGTAGCTTCAGTAGACCCTTTCGTACAATAGACTGGGTGTCTCCTCATTGTTCTAAATGACCAAACTAAAGTAATTTATTAAAGTATAATCATCGAGTGAGTAAAACAAATGTCTTTCAAAAGTTATCAAAATTACACTGCAGTGTGCACAAAGAACCAGAATGCCAATGACTGAGTACAACCTGCCAAAGTATAGCCAGTCTGCTATGATGTGGCCATTTAGTGTGTCTGAATTCCCATGTTTTGCTCTACAGTTAAATGTTTTTTTTATCCTTGTAAAAGTGTGTGTGTGAGGAGCCCATCTGATGTCTTTCCATTGTACAGTTGGCATATTGAGAAGTCAACTGCAGGTATTCCAGCCATCCCTGTGGTAAATATTTTTTTTTACTATACAATCCTACAGGTCTAATCACTAAAAGCTGAAACTCCGGAGAATAGAACATTCTAGACCAAATAGCCGATTTGGAAAGTGATATAAATGGGAAAATTTGTCTAGTTTGGCTATTTTGACCTAGAATTTTCACTTCTTCAGTCATTCTCCTGAGTTTCACCTTTCTTTGAATAGACCTGCTAGTGTTTGAGGAATCTGTTGTTCTATTAGTAACAGGAGAGTCATGACAGCAGACAAGCTTTTAGTGTTTATTTCATAGTAACAGAAGAAAAGTGACATATATCTATGGCTATAAATGTCATCTTCTAATATTGACCGTTTTATTTCTAGGAAAATTGAAAGAAGTTGCTGCCGTTTTGGAGAAGTTGAACAAAACAGCAGTTTGGAAGTGGCTTTTGCATTACAGAGAAAACAGGAAACTGAAAGAAGATAAAAGGTAAACCGGTCCCTTATGATAACAAACTAGAACATTGAAAAACACACAAGCTACTAAAAATTAAGCTGCAAGTGTCCACAATCTGACTAGTCCACAATAGACTAACAGGTCTATTCACTAAATGTGAAAATCGGGAGAACTGGCAGGAGAAGAGAACAATCTAGACCAAATAGCCGGTTTGGAAAGTGAGATAAATGGAAGAATTTTCTGGTTTGACTATTTTGATCTAGAATTTTCACTTCTCCAGAGTGTCCCCTTTAGTGAATAGGCCTGTATGTGTATAGGACAAAATGAGAAGAAAAGAGAAATGATATTCCACATTGGAATCAAATGACCGTAAACAATTAGAGGGTTTCATACATCTTGCATGAATAATCACAATGTACAGATGCGGTGTTAACTCAGGTGAACACATTTGTATGTTGTGCTTGTAAGATGCATAAAATACTAAATCATTGTTTGGTTCAGATCAGTGTTTCTCAACCGCGGTCCTCAAGTCCCCCTAACAGGTCAGGTTTGCCAGATATGTGAAGCACAGCACAGGTGATATGATTTGCTGCTCAGTGATTGCAGGATTCAGTCTGCATTTCCCCAAGGTGATCCTTAAAACCTGGCCTGTTAGGGGGTACTTCGGGACAAGGTTGAGAAACACTGGTTTAGATCCTTTATCCTTTTCACTACCAAACACATGTATAAACATTGTAATAAAATTAATATCACATCTGAATATCTTTTTTAATGCATGATTTGTGTGCTCCGTGGGGAGATCTCACTCCAGTTACTGTAAAGAGGCCAGAACGAGCAGCACCCACCTTCACTGTAATTAAATGTTCAACAAACGTTGCTGCTGCATTACAACAGCCAAGGAGAGCGAACAATACAGGGAGATCTCTGGAGTCACTTCTGTACAGGGATAAGATTCAGGGGGTTATATTGACTGAAAATCCACGTACAGTACAGATACAAGGTGTTACTGTAATTTCCATAAGCAGGCATTATCCCACCAATATTTTTATATTACATCGTTTTTGAAGGCTGCATTGCTAATCGCTACAAATTTGCTAATAATGCAGACCCCATTTAATATTGCGCAAGGGTCTGCTAGCATCTATAACTTTTCATCCCAGTAATGTTTCTGTAAATTTCTTCATTTTTTTTTTAAAAAAATCTTTTAATCTCAGAACAGTAATCTTTATGCAACTGTGATATATTACTCTGTATTTCTACAAACATATAAGAAAGTACCACAAAGCTGAATGGTGAATGTGTTTGTTCCCCGTAGGCGACATGAATATTAAATATTTCAGCTCAGTTACTTATTTTGTGTTTTTTCTCCCCCCCCCCCTACCTTTTTAGACCCGATTCTATATCACACATGAAGAACACATTACTAAAATCGTACCAGCAAATGAACATTGTTGAGGTTCTACCTTACCACCAATGTGACTCTAAACTAAAGGCTCCGGCAGAGGGTCCTATGTGTGTGTTGAACCTCCAGAGTCAGCACATCCATTCAAGGCTTGCTGTGTACTTAACCGGTAATGACCATTTCTTTCCTTGAGCAGCCTCTCTATGCAAACCCATGATTAAATGTTGTCTCGGTAGTCTTTCAGTGTCGCAATGAGAAACTTGTGCTACTTTGGGGATACAGGTGGCTATCTTTGATTAATAAGTATTGTAAGGGGCATATTGAGTTTTCCTCACAACAAAAATGAGGTGTGAGACCTTTATAGATGTACTTAATTCTAAACTGCAAGGCAATATTTGTTCACATTATTTATTTTAAAGTTTGCATTTCTTTAAAGGCACATTTGACTGTCTTGGTTTACTCCACAGGGTATTCTTGTATCCTAAGTGGCGGGGGTTATCCTTGTTATGGGGAGACCCACAAGGCTCCCCAAACATTCATGACTCGTCATGTACAATTTATACATTGTGTTCATCTTTCTCCGCAGAGAAACCCAGCAGTGTGATAGATGATTTGGAGCACAAAGGCGTTCTTGTTTTTGATGTAGACACGTTCATCAGAAAAATCCAGAACCTTGATGCACAACTTCAAGCTTCATGTTGGTAAGTGACATTACCAACATTCACAGCACAAGAACCACTTCCTTTATTGCATCAGTCTCTGTCTACACATGGTGTGTGCTAATCAAAGCAATTTGGAGACATTACCATGGATATAAGCCTGGTGCCTGGCTCTGATACACCGTGCTTCATTTATTTATTGCACTGTAAAACCACCAGATTGGTTCCCCCCCCCCAATAATGTTGTCCATAATCTCCAATCAGATGCAAATTACTTGTGTCTGATAAACATTGAGGAAATGAAAAATACATAGGTCATGCACACATTTATCACACTGACACAAATCAATCACACAGCTGAACCCAATGGGCACATGTCTTTTTTCAGCCTATGTAACACTTCCACACTGCTTATTTATTTGTTTGCCAGATTTGCCTTTGACAGTCAGAGGGGGAGCAGGGGGAAACACCTGCCTGACCTTTAACACATAGACCCCAGGGTTCAGCAAAACTGACCCGCCAAATGTTTTGACGTTACATTTACCACGATGCCCAAATCCATAGGAGTACGAAAGTATCATGGGACATGTAAATTCAAAACCTTTTAATTTTTATACCCCCATTTGATGTGTGATGCAGGAAATTTAATTTCTTGGACTTGGTTGCTTGGTTTCTGGGTGGGGTTATAATGTCAGCTTTGAAGCACTTTACTAAAAAATAGTTAGATGGTGAACCTTTAGCATCCCAGATGTTTCAGACTACTTGTCTTGGTTATACATAAGGTTGGGTGAGCATCATGGGACGTGTAGTTCAGCAATATTTGGGGTTTGCCAACACTGCATTAGTCCCTCCTAATCCCCTCCATCTAAATCCTTTAGTTGATTTTTATTTTTTTTCTTGTGTTCCCTCGCTCTCTCCGGCATCATACTCGGCACTGATCTAAACGTGTCATGCTGCAGGCTTCCTGTAAGTCTACAGTCACATGAACACAGGGTAGCAGCCAATCCAATGGCTATCATTGCAGAGTCCTGATATCCAGAAACCCCAAGTTCTGGGTGGATCTAATTCCCTGCACTCAGAGGGCTGAAAACACTCAGATCACTGTGACCACTCAGTTTGACTGCTCAGGGCCTATAGTAGTCCTTTATATAATTTTTTTTTGTAATTCAAATTTTTATTTTGAAAAGACAGCAGTATAAAACGTCCAGTGTAACAGAAAACAGTGGCCTCGCAGGGCCAACAAGCAGAGAAAGCTGGTGTACAGAGTAGTAATGCAAGACACTGAGCTGAGAAGTGGGGACCGGGGGGGGGAGAGAAAAAAAAAAGGGGTGGGGAAGGTATGAAGGGGGATATGGCAAAGGCCATCTACGTGACTCTCCTGGCTCACTCCAGAGAGTCCAAGGACAAGGAGGCCATGGAGGGCAAATGTGACGCGGCCAAGGGTTTGAGGGCCAATTATGGCTGACCTATCCGGAAAAGTCGCCACAGTGGCTCGCCCCAAGGGAGTCCCGGTCTGCCAAATAAAAATAAATAAATAAAAAAAACGAAAAGGGGGGGGGGAAGAAATTAGGTCCCCAGCATCCTCTAAGACATCATGAATACTCTGCACACCGTAGGAGTCAGCAAAAAGGATAAAAAAAAACAATGTCTCTAAGTCTCAGCTAGGCATCGAGGGGGGGGGGAATCAGGAACACCAAGAATCAGGTATGTTCTCAGGGAGGGACTCATTGTGGGGAGAAGGGGGGGGTGTAGGGCAACATACAACAGAAAATCATCCCCGATTTGGGGGGGGGGGGGGTCTCATCAAAAGATAAAAGATACAAAAAGTCAAAGAGTAATTATAATTATGGAAATAATAAAATATGTCTCAGCAGGCATGTGAACGCATAGGAACCAGACAGTAAAAACCCAGAGAGTAAAATCGGCTATAGTCCACAGAGATTGCCAAAAACAGTGCTGAAAACAAAACTGTCCACAACAGGGAACGCTTAGGCGAGGAAAATCGAGTCAGCAAGGGGTAATTTCAAGAGGGCTGCAGAGGGCGAGCGGGTGGTAAACTCAGCTGGTCAGGGTACGGTCGAGCAGTAGACAGCGGGTGAGTAAGACAGACCCCTTCAGCCCGTGTCCCACGGTATAGCGGTGTGTAAATCCTTCACAGGCCTGTCCGTGAACCGGATCTTCGTATCTGCCGCACCGATCGCGACAGAGGGCCAGTCCATCCTTTCAACGGAGCCGTGTCCCAGAATCCCGAGCAGTCTGAATACAGGTCTCAGGAAATAAACTGTGGCCTTCAGCTCCACCATCGTCGCAGCAAGGCCCAAACATATAGGCCCCGCGTCGGTCACTCGTGGCCCCGGTGTCATCCCCAGGCACGGAGAACCCTGCCCCAAAACAGGTGCCTTCGCCCTCCCAAAGCCAGGCACAGGCCCCAGAACTAGCACCCCCGGCCAGGACATCACCGTGTCGTGGTCCTCTATCACAGCCGTGGAACAGGCCCCGACCAGGTGCCCAGCAGCCGCACTCTCTCCCGGGGCCTCCTCCTTCCGACAGCCCCGCAGGACAGACAGCATCCGCCGCCAATCTCCTTTGGTGAGCGGGGCATCCTCGTCCTCCCCATCCATCAGCTGCAAACAGGCCTCCAGGCCTGTAAGGAAGGCGTCCGAACTCCTCACAGGGGGAGGGTGTCCGTCCCACCGTCCGGTCGCCAGTCCATCCATCTCTCCCTTCAGGCTCTCATCTCAGGTGGCTGAGAGACGAGGGCCCTCCGTCTCCCCAGCCTCCAGAACAGCATTATGTCGGGCTAAGGCGGCAGAACAGCTGGGAACAGAGATCGCAAGAGCTGGGTCGAAGGCCGCAATATGGCCGCCAGCGCCTCGTGGCATCCACATACCCGCGGCCGTAAAGGTCGTCTCGAGTCCGGAGGGGGGGACAAAACGGCCTCCGGACAGCTCCGTTCCGTTGGCCAGCTAGCCGGAGTCCAAATATCACTTATGCACTGTTTAAAAGTCCGGTAGTGGGCCCTAAAGGCAGCAGATGTGCGGAGCTCCTCAGGAACACGTCCGCTCCCTTCGGCTGCCGGCCACGCCCCCCTTTATATAATTTTAAACATTTATCTTGTTTCGTTCTGGGAACTCTCAATGCAGCATGTTTTTTGCACCACTCCTTTAGTCTAATGAGCCAGTAACAATTAAGGATGTTTTTTTATTTCCTCCTAGGTCATGAAACCTCAGAAGATTAACAATGGGTTAACATGAATGCAGATAAAGAGTCATGAAAATCAACTTGGACTGTGTAGATATTTACATATGTTTTTATTTTTCTTCAGTTCCATTAAGAATAGCAGTCTTTGGCGAGTTTTCATATAATGCGCCCATTCTTGCAATTCTCTGAACCTGAACACTGGCCAATGAACAGGAATCTCATGATCTGTGGCCAAATTCATAAGAAATGTTCGTCTTTTGTCGAGGGGTGAGATACCTCTGCAGCAAATTAAAGCCAGGAAGATGGGTATTTTGTAAGCCACTCCAATCTGTTCAAAAATAGAATGAAAGGAGGGGAAAGTAACACATCATTCAGTGTTGTATTATTTTTTTTTTTACATTTTTAAATAACTAAATTATTTACTATTCATAGGAAATCTGTTCAGGAACGGCAAAGCTATAATTTATTTTGTGCTTTTAATTTTTTTGAGGGGTTGGTTTTGCAACGTTCAGTAAAGCAGTTTGGATTTTATTTTATCCATTATCTCACCTTATTCTTTTACTCCGCTTTCTTTGGTTGTAAAATCTGTACATTTCTCTATACAACACTAAGCTATTCTAAATAGCTTTGAAGCAAGAAAAGAAAGCTAACCGATGTGTATGTTGCATAGCAAACATGGCAAAATGTATACATAATATATATATTTTTAAGCCATTTTTCTAATGTCTGTTTGAGTGGTGTCGCCATTCTTTGTATATAGCATTGTAAACAAAGGTATCGTATTGCAAACATGATTTTGCACCCCCCAATTTCTATTTCTAGAAAGAAACATAGGAAAATTGATGCATAATGGAAATTTGCTATAGTAACCTGTATGGAAGCTTTGTAACAATTTTTTTAAATAAAATGTTAAGTTTAGTATTTTTAGAATCCTTCATTTCTACCGTCTTCCTGAACTGCGGAGCGTGTTGGCGCAAATATACTTAATGTGTTTAAGGCCCGCATCCAACGAACGCCGTGATCACGTCCGTGTCGCAGCACAGTTTAACGTCCGTCGTAGCATAGAATCATTATCAAGAGACACACACACGAAGTACATGCGCACCACACAGATGCAATGGACGCAATTTAGGCAAAAACGTAACACCGCTAAGACGGACACGCAGAGTGCACCACTTCCGCATAGCATTCTGTGTTCCGTGATGACATGAAGTCAGACGCAGCGCATTTGCGACGTCCAGCACCTTGACGCACAAAATGGCTTTTCATATCATTTTTCAATTTTTATCATTTTCCTTTATTTTGTTTCCCAGAATTCCCCCTTTTTTTTTTTCCCTACATCCGTCAACAAAAACGGACCGTGTGGGGTCTACAGTATCTTCCGTCAGTATGTCCATCCGTTGTGCACGCACGCAGAGTGCGCTCAGACTGAGTTCATCTAGGGTTGCCACCTTTTCTCAAAGCCAAACCCGAACACTCCGGGCACAGTGTGGCAAAATATTCACTCCCAGGTATACACTGTCACACACACTCACACCTATACATGTCCTTCCCTTTCACATCCCGCTCACAAATCAACCCTTTTCATCCAAAATTTGAGAGAGAGAGAGAGAGAGAGAGAGTTTACATATTAAAAATGACATCTTTGTAAGGGGCTTTGAGCTCTGCATTTTATCATTTAAAAAGGCAGCCATTTATGTGTAAAGTTAAGCCAGCTATAGCCTCCCTTTACAAGCTCTATGCCTGTATAGCAAGAGAGGAGCTGCTGCTGGGATGGAGGGGCCACCACGGAGGGGAGAGAGACACTTGGACACTGCACAGCCAGGTAGAAAAGGAGGGGGAACTGGCCCACACACATCTACACTCACCGGGTCCAGCAGAGCAGCAACAGCTGGGGTGGAGCGTCCATCTCTCACTCGCACACAGGCAGTGTGCCAGTGATTAATCAAGGGGCAGCACAAACCTCTCCTGCTGTGCAGCTGCTAATAGCCACTTGGTCCAGAGGATCGCGGCAAACACGTGTGAGGCAGACAGTCATGTGTCCAGGTATCAGGGAATCTGAAACCTGTACACATGACTCGAAACCCGGACAGTACGGGTCGAACCCGTACGGGTGGGAACCCTACGTTCCTCTGACATTAGCCTTAGTCTATTAATATAATCTGGCGATTTGAATTGGACAAAACACCTTTTAGGAATATTTACCAGAAGTTTATTAAATGACCACTACACACCCTGACCACTTTGTGCAGTCTGACCTCCCAAATCAGCTAGAGTATATCCTCCCTGCCCTGCTCCCCTGCCATACTGTGTGTGTAAAGCAGAGGGGTATTTTCTTCACTGTCGTATCTGTCAGTGGCAGGGGTTTGAATTATCCCACAAGACACGGAGGCTCTTATTATGCTATCTTTTCTTTACTTACGCCGATGGCAGCAAACAACAATCTCTCAAATACACAGCAAAGTATTTTGAGAGTGAAAAAACACGTTTAAACAGTATACATTCATAACAGGTAACAATGGTACAGTCCAGTATAACAATGGTACAGTCCAACTCTTCAAATCCCCTGACCACCGTTGGCTCTTCTCTTTTCTTTGCTGCTCGCCGAGATGAGCGGAGTATCAGCAGCAATAAATATTTATTTATGAATTATCTGACAATCTACGGTTTTCACTGTAGCATTATATATAGATATATGTACATGTGTTTTATTAATTACTAATATATATATATATATTATATGCATATACACTTGTGTATTTATGTTGGTTGTGTTTATTACAGGTGATAAGTTTCACAGTTTTTTTCTCTCTTGTATTTGGGGATGGTTTAGTTTAATTGCCCAGCTATAAGGTGCTTTTTTTCCCCGTTTTTAGAGCGTGGCGTCTATGCGGCGGCTGTTTCTTATATTTTGGTGCCTTCCCTGCATCTCCGTTACTCGGAGAGGCGCGGCTTCGCGCCACTGCCTGAGGTAAATTCTCGCAACGGTCCGCGCATGTGCGGAGGTCGCGACGAGTTACCTCAGGAGACCGGCGGTTGAAAAAAAGGCTGTAAAGCGGCAAGTTTTTTTGCAATAAATTGGGTTAGCGATTATGGCCAATAATAAGGTACCAGTTACCCCAGGCACTCTGGCTCCTATTCCCTTTAATTCTAACCCGGCAGATGCCTTTGTGGCTGCGCTGTCTGCGTTTTCCAATAACTTAGAAAATACAATGGTTAGGGTACTGGCAAGTCATTCAGCCAGAAGGTCCTCCATTATTTCCCCGGTGTCAGAAAAATTCTTATCCATTGATTCGCACCGGGATGAAGAGGTCCCTGGGACCTCAATTGAGGGAGGTGAGCAACTCCCTAAAAAATGCTCACATAAGAAACGTACTTATTCAAGTACACATGATTCTCCACAACATTCCACTGTGGTTAAAAAAAGGGGCCATTTAAAATCGGCCACCAAAAGGAGATGGAAACGCGCAAAGGATACGGACAGCTCCTCTGATTTTTCCAGTGAGGAAGAGTTATCAGATCCTGAGGAGAGATCTGACCCCGATTATGACCCAGAAGCTTCCCTTATAGAAACGGACACGGTGTCTTCACCTGAGTCCAGTGAGGGAAACAAACCGGCTTTAGACCCGGTAGATGCTCTAGGGAACTCAATGTTCATTCCGGAACAGTTGAAACATCCATGTTCTTCAGAGTGGTCGCCAATTGAACATGTGGCTAAATACATTGAGCAACGTATACGTTTGCCCATGGATAAAAAGACCAGAAATAACCTGAGGGCTGAGTGCCCGGCCCCAACTTTGGCACATAAATTACATCTAGTACCGGAGTTAGATCCGAAGATAATAGACATACTCCAGGAGTCTAATTGGACTCCAAAGAGGGGAGTTGAGGCCACATTGAAGGTGTGCCACGACAAATTATTCGACCTTCTAGGTCCACTGGCCAAATTGATGGATTCTGTTGAAAGAGCTCTCCTCACGAATGAGAAACCAGACCTGTTTGAATATAGGGGCTGGATACAAAGATTGGTCTGTGTGTTTGGGAATCTGAACACGGCCATTTCAAGCGAGAGGAAACATAGAAACATAGAAAAATGTCGGCAGATAAGAACCTTTCGGCCCATCTAGTCTGCCCAATTACATGGATACTTTACCTGGATTTATCTTTTGTTTAGGATAGCCTTATGCCTATCCCATGCTTGCTTAAATTCAATTACTGTTTTGGCCTCTACCACTTCTACTGGAAGACTGTTCCATGTATCCACCACCCGCTCAGTAAAATAATGCTTCCTGATGTTACTTTTAAACCTTTGCCCCTCTAATCTAAGACTATGTCCTCTTGTTTTGCTATTTTGTTTCCTTTTAAATATACTCCCTTCCTCTACCTTGTGGATTCCCTTTACGTATTTAAATGTTTCTATCATATCTCCTCTGTCTCGTCTTTTTTCCAAGCTGTACATGTTAAGATCATTAAGCCTTTCTTGGTAACTTTTCTCCTTCAAGCCGTACACCATTTTAGTAGCCCTTCTCTGAACTCTCTCCAAGATGTCTATATCCTTCTGGAGATACCAGACGTTCGATTCTCCTTAAGATCGATTCTAAAGTAGCTGCTCTGGCAACTAACGAACCAGGTTCCAGCGCTGAAGGCATGCTTTTTGGAGAAGGAATCTTCAAAGAAATGTCTGATTATTCAGGATCTTTCTCGACAGTTGGCAAAGTCAAGGTCAACATAAGGAAAGCTTTCCCAAATAGGGTTTTTGGCAGGGTCGGGAAAAACCCGGGGTCGTTTTCCCGGCTGCAATTCATATTCCACCTCAAGGTGCTTTCAGATCCTCTTACCAAGAGGCCCCAAAAAACCCCACCTTTTTTCCGCAACGATCCAGACCTTTCCGTCAACGCGGTTACAGAGGATCTAGGAGATCAGGATCCTTTGAGTATACCTTCACTCCAATGTTTTTCCACAGGAGAGGTGGGGGGGAAGGACATAAATTTTTTTCAATCAATGGCAAATAATCACATCGGATTCATGGGTTCTTCAGACAATTCAGGGTTTCAGGATACAGTTCATTGCTCATCCCGTACAGACTATACCTCCGGGAATAATGGTTATGCCCAAAAAAGACAGAGTCATTAAGAAAAAATGCAATAGAAGGTGATACCTCAAAGAGAACTATTTTTGAGCAATATATTTCTGGTAAAGAAAGACGGGGATTTCCGTCCTGTAATCAACTTAAAACAATTAAACGAGTACGTTGTCTACAACCATTTCAAAATGGAGGGCATTCCATCATTAAAAGAGGTCTTAACTCCACAAGATTGGATGGTAAAAATAGACCTAAAAGATGCATATCTGATGATACCGATAGAAGTTGCCAGCAGGGATTTTCTCCAATTTCATTGGGAGGGCACCCTTTGGAGGTTCAAGTCCCTACCGTTCGGTCTGTCATCCGCCCCTTGGTGTTTCACCAAGGTAATGAGGCCCGTAGTAGCGTTTCTGCACAGCAGGGGAGTGCGTCTAGTAATTTACCTAGACGATATTCTCCTCCTGGCGAAAGATCAAACATTATTGACAGTTCACAGAGATTGGACGATCAATCTGTTGTCCAATTTGGGTTTCCTAATAAACTACAAGAAATCGGTTCTCACACCAACACAGTTAATCGAATTCTTAGGTTTTACCGTAGATTCCACAGAGATGTCTCTTTCTTTGCCCTCAACCAAGGTTCGGTTGATTCACAAGGAAATCAGACGTCTCCTGTCGGCACAGGAGTTCCCATTATGAGGTTTAGCTCGTCTTCTAGGTCTACTTTCCTCAACAATACAAGCTGTCTTTCCAGGACCGCTGTATTATCGGGCCCTTCAACGTCTGAAGGCGCGATATCTGAGGGGATGGTCTTATCCAGATTGCATCTCTTTAGACGACGAATCGAAAGAGGAGATGCAATGGTGGCTGAACCATTTAGAAACATGGAATGGCAGGGCCATCATTCATCCAATACCAGAATTAGTCATAGAATCAGACGCCAGCAGATCTGGGTGGGGCACGCAATGCGGTTCGCTTTCCACAGGCGGCAGATGGGACACTACAGAGGTAGATTGGCACATAAACTGTTTGGAACTCCTGAAATAGAGGGATTTGGTGGAGGCGCTCGTATCTAGATATGTTGATAGTGTATGGTTGCTGCTGACTAGGGGGTAGCACAGGCTCTCGAAGTTGTGCAGATGGAATCGGGAGAAAAAAGAATGTGGTGTTCCTAGTGGCGCAGTATTTAAAGGTGCTCCTTTGTGGTATAGCTCAAACGGTATCAAGGCTAATTGCATACACCATACATACAATTGGTAGTACAAAGTGCAAATGCAGATTCCGGAGGATATAAAGTGCTAGTGCAGCAATACGAGTTTAAATTAGAATACAAATACACAAGTGCAACAGTGCAATATAGTGCAAATTGGACACGATATAAAGGCTATTATAAACAAGGTAGTAATAGCTGATAAAGCCCAAAAATTTGGGACTGACTGTCAATGTTCAATATATGTGTGGAGGTCAAAAAAGGTCTTTGCTGATGGTAAGTCCGGTTCCTAAGTGGATGGGTGATTGCATCAAAAGTGCTCAGGAATAGTGTCAATATTACCCTTTCCACACATGTGACGGGCCTGTTGGACTTATCTGTTCTTCTAGTAGTCTTGATAGGCTCCGCAGTAGGAAATATAATGGAAAAAAGGGAAGAGATGATAGTGCGATATCGTCTATACGTGACACGCAATGAATTAAAAATTGCACACTTACAGGATCCAGAGCCTTTTGAATCCAGGCTCTGGAGTGGAACGCCTTGTGCCTAAAAATTGTTGACTTCCGGGTGTGTGCGGTGCCGTGGTCACGTGACGCCGATTGCGTCCTCATTCGGCGTCGCGGCCATATTGGTTATGCGTTCCACCACATTGTTTGCGTTCCAATTCGTGTAAAACAGCGTTAGACTCATTCGTGAGACAGTTAAAGGGCCTTATTGGTCTTATTAACTCAATACAGTCACAAATATGCATAGAAGAGGGGCAAAGAAGGTCCTGTTGGGAATAATACAGTATATTGGAAGATCCTGTGGCTTAGCAATCGAATGTTTGATCGGTGGGCATATAAAACTAGAGTATGTGCATGTATCATTGAATGCACATACAAGGGATAGACGTTGGTTAGAATATATGGAAATGTTATATTGGAAGATCCTGTGGCTAGGCGATCTAGCATTTAATCAGTGGGCCATAAAAAACAAGAGTAGGTGCATGTATCATTGAATGCACATAAAATTATGCTCATAATAGTTTTTATCACCCTTAACATAATTTTAAGTATAGGGTGAGCAAGATAAAATAAAATAAAAATAAAATAAATAAAAAATAAAAAGATAAATAAATAAAAAATAATATTAAAATTGACATAAAAGTCTAAGCTAATGGACAATGCAGAGGGAACATGATAACTGGTATTATTAATGAATTATAAGGGGTGTACAAATTAGTACTGGCAGAGATTATTTGGGCAGAGAATACCCGAGCTTTAGATTGCGTATTGAAACAAGGGGAGAGGGGGAAGCACGTGGGTTAAGGTAGGAGGTAGTAAAGCTGTGTGTCTCAATACGCTCACATTTGTAGCGAGTAATCTAAATGATTGTCTGTACTTATAGAGGCAGGATATGGAGTTGTTAATTGAGAAAGTGGCAGAGTTCGAAATCAGCGTTTAGGCCTTGAGGCTGCATAGTATCCAGTTTAAAAATCATGCTCATTTCGGTTTGTCCAATTATTTTCTCGAAATTGCTGCCTCTCCAGGGTACCTCTACTTTCTTTATACCAACAAATTTAAGGCCTTCTGGGTTCTGGGCGTGTTTTAGTTTGAAATGTAGAGGGACGCTGTGATTCTCAAGTCCGTTTCTAATATTCCTGATGTGTTCTTGTACGCGGACATTGAGTCTTCTAGTGGTCCTGCCTACATATTTCAGGCCGCACGGGCAAGTGAGTAGGTATATCACATTTTTCGTAAAGCAGGTAATGACATCCTTAATTCTTATGGGTCCTGTAGTTCCATCTAGTGTTGTGATAACTTGTTTCTTGCTTCGTGTGTTCCTGCAGTTTAGGCAATTACCGCATTGATGGAAGCCTTTTTGAATGTTAAAGTGGTTAGGTCGTACTGTGTTCTTCTGTGTGTGTTTGTGTGTGAGTTTCATTTTTAAATTGTTCACACCACAGCAAATTATCCTTGGGTTCTCTGGTAGAAGGTCCTTCAATATCGGATCTTTCCTCAAGATCGGCCAGTATTTTCTTATAGTTCTTCTGACTGTTCTGTTCTGAGCATTATAGGTGAAAACGAATGGTACGTTAGAATTGAATCCCACAGATACACTTCTTATCTTTTTCTTCAGTAGGTCGTCTTGTTGCAGGTTTCTTACTTCGGATCTGTTTTTTTCTAGTATGTCCATATCGTATCCTTTTTTCGGCAAAGTCTTCTTTCAGTTTATTTGACTGTTTGTCATAAGCGTTAAGGTCTGTACAGTTCCTTCTAATTCGAAGGAACTGTCCTTTTGGTACTCCATCCAGCCATTGAGGTAAGTGGCAGCTGGTTTTCTCAATAAAACTATTCACATCCACAGTCTTAAAAAATGTTTCAGTTCTTATTCTATTGTCTTGGATGTAGATGTTAAGGTCTAGGAAATTGATGCGTGCATTGCTCCATGTCGTTGTGAGCTTAATGCCCCTATTGTTCTGATCCAATGCCTTTAAAAATTCCCGTAAGATATTTTCTCCTTTCCAAATTAAAAAAATATTGTCAATGTATCTCTTGTAGCACACTAAATTATCGTGGTACATAGACAAAAAGGTTTCCTCCCAGTGGGCCATAAAAAGATTAGCATATGATGGGGCAGAACGGGTTCCCATTGCATTGCCGTTGAGTTGCAGGTAAAAGTCGTCTTTAAAATAAAAATCTTTATTTTCTAAAATCAGACGAATGCCTTCTAAGATGAAAACAATTTGTTCTGGTTGCAATGTGTCGGCTTGTTTTAAAAAATAATCAACGGCCTCTAGCCCTTTGTCGTGTGGGATAATGGTATACAGAGATTGCACATCGCTGGTTACCAGTAGGAAATAATCTTGCCACACCACTTCTTTCAAAACGTTCAAAATGTCGGTCGTATCTTTTAGATGTGCTATTGTATTCACGACGTAAGGCTGGAGTTGGTGTTCAAGGTATTCAGATACCCGGCTTGAGATTGAGCCTACCCCAGAAATAATTGCTCTTCCTGGCGGTTTATTTTGGTCTTTGTGTATCTTCGGTAGGAAGTAGAATACTGGGGTTCTCGGGTGTGCAACCTTCAAGTATTTGAATTCGTGGTTATTAAGGATACCCAAAGTATGTCCTTGTTCCAGGTACTCATCAAATTTGCACTGGATCTCCTTCGTCGGATTCTTAATTAATCGTCTGTATGTTCCTGTGTCTCCAAGGATCCTATTGGCTTCGTCTGTATAGTAGGTCGCGGTCATGATAACTACTCCTCCACCTTTGTCTGCCGGTTTAATTTCAATTGATTCATTCGAGACTAATTCTTTCAGGGCTCCTTTTTCCCCTCTTGTGAGATTGTCCCGTTTGGTGGACGTTTTGAGCTTCCCTAAATCTGCCATTACCATCTGCTCAAAGGTGTTTATTTCCTGTGAGATGAGGGATTTGGGATAGAAGGTTGAAATATGTAGGCAGGACCACTAGACCACTCAATGTCCGCGTACAAGAACACATCAGGAATATTAGAAACGGACTTGAGAATCACAGCGTCCCTCTACATTTCAAACTAAAACACGCCCAGAACCCAGAAGGCCTTAAATTTGTTGGTATAAAGAAAGTAGAGGTACCCTGGAGAGGCGGCAATTTCGAGAAAATAATTGGACAAACCGAAATGAGCATGATTTTTTTATTTTTATTTATTCAATAAAAGCATAAATGGCATTTCGTATTCTCAACATACAACAAAGATATTCCGCCGGGGCGGGGTGTGTTCAAAATCAGTGAGGTATACATATACATTCAGTATATAGTAGTAACAGCTTGAAATGTATTGGTAGCTGAGGAGCTAGCTAGATGCAAAAAAGAGAGCGGGGGGGGGGGAAAAGGGGGGAGGGAAGAGAGGGGGGTGCAAGTACAGAGGGAGTTCAGTGTTATGAAGTACAGTAAGCTGAGAGAAGAGAAGAAGAGAAAGTTAAAGAGAGCAGTGCTAGGGAGAAGGTAGGGCAGTCCAAGAGGAGTGGGAGGGATTTTCAGCGGGAGAGCCTTAGGTTGGAATTCTGGGGTTATGCGTAATCATATACCACTCAGAGACGGGGGGGGGCGTGAGAGGGCCGCTCCTCATTTTAATCCTAATCCCCCCCCTCACTTCCTGCTCGGAGGGCCTGCCCCGGGGCAGTTGCCAGAAAGGATTCCCAATAAAACCACTTACGCAGGTGCGGGTTCATTTTGTCCGTCACCGTTGCCAAGAGGCTCTCATGTAAGCGGATCTCTTCTATCCTTGAAATCCAGATGCTCAGTTGTGGGGAGACGTCGCTCACCCAGCGTATCGCTATGGTCGAGCGTGCTGCGAGCAATAACGGAAGGAGCACAGAGCGGCGCAGGGCCTGTCTAGAGAATGGAGTCTGGAGCAGCAAGAATACCTGTGCTGTAAACTGTAAATCCACGTCTGTCACTCGTAGAACGGTGGAGTGAACCAGCTTCCAAAAGGGTCCTAGTTCCTCACAGGACCACCAGGAATGTAGGTAATCACCCACTGCAGCATCGCATCTCCAGCACTGAGCAGTGAGGCGCAGGCCAATACGGAACTGTAAGGCCGGTGTGCAATACCAGAACGTGAGAATTTTGTATGCTTGTTCTTGCATTTTGGCCATTGGTTTGCCGTGATGTATCAGTTCATATGTGTGAGACCAGTTCTCTTCCATGAGCGGTGTGTCTAGTATTTCTGCCCATCTCGATTCAAAAGGAGGTGGGTCATTGGAAGAGGTGGTATTCAGAAGTGCGTAGAGGACCGATACTCCATGTTTGAGAACAGTGGTGGCGACACAAAGCCGCTCAAAAGTGCTCAGAGTTCGTAATATCCTATGTTGACCTGGCAGCGATCTGAGGTAATGTAATATCTGAAAGTAGTTGAATTGCTCAGAAAAAGTCGGAGGATTTGTTTCAGGCGTCTGTTCCCACGGTGGTTGATAAGTAGCATCTTTCAACATCGCCAATGCGCGAGGGTAGTTTGGGAGTAATATTCTAGACCCCAATGTGGGGTGTAGTCCCACTGGGAATGCCGGATTGTCCGCCAGTGGCAGTAGTGGAGATGGGTACGAGGAGAGCTGACTCTTCGTTATGTTGGAGTCCCAGACCCGTAGTGTCGCTGTTAGCAACGGATGTGTCCAGAGGGTTCCTGGTCTATTGGATTTTGCAATCCAAGGTAAGGCCCACAGACGGACTTCGAGGTCTAGCCATAAGCGTCTCCTACCTCCCGTAGACCACTCAGTAAGACGTAAAAGATGAGATGCGAGATATTTGTGGGGGTCAGGGAGTGCCACTCCCCCAGCGGATTTAGGGCGGGTTAGAGTAGTCCATCGGACACGTGGACGCGAGCCGTGCCAAATAAATTTCAGGATACTCGACTTGATCCGTGCGAAGAAGTGTCTAGGGATAATTGTCGGTACGGTCTGAAAGAGATAGAGAAGGCGCGGTAACAAGTTCATCTTTATTTTGCTGACTCGGCCGAACCACGACACCTTGACTTTTTTCCAGGAGAGTAGGTCCGCTTGTAGGGTGTCCCACAGTGTTGGGAAGTTAACCTCAAACAGAGAAGCAAGACGAGTGGGGAGTTTAATCCCTAGGTATTTCATGTTATTCGTGCACCATCGAAACGGGTGAGAGGTACGTAGGAGATGTGCGCTTGTCGCGGGCACAGTAATATTAAGTATCTCCAATTTCGTCATGTTAATTTGAAGGTTGGACAGGTCTCCATAAGTTTGAAATTCTGTTACAATCTCGGGTAGTGACCCCTCGGGTTCCGCTACAAAGAACAACAGGTCATCCGCATATGCGGCGACCTTGTGTTCGATTTCGCGTCCCATCACACCTCTAATTCAAGGGTTGTTTCGTATAGATTCCAGGAGAGGCTCCAGTGATAAGGCGTAGAGAAGTGGGGATAGGGGGCAACCCTGTCGCGTGCCATTGTGGATGTCGAAAGGTCTCGATAAAGCCCCATTCACCTTAACCGCTGCGGCGGGGGATGTATAAAGTGCCGCGATCCAGGTATAAAAAGAGCCCACGATTCCCATAGCGTCCAATGTGGCGAACAGGAAAGGCCATGCTACTCGATCGAACGCCTTTTCAGCGTCGGTCGAGAGCAAGAGAACCTCCCCATTAGAGCGGTGAGCAGCGTGAATAACGTTTAGTGCCCTTATGGTGCCATCGCGTGCTTCCCTACCTGGTATGAATCCCACTTGGTCCTTCTTCACTAGTATGGGAACGAAGGGTTGGAGACGAAGTGTCAGTACCGAGGAGAACAATTTCAGGTCACAATTGAGGAGTGATATCGGGCGGTAGTTGGAACACATAGTTGAGTCTCTGCCTTCCTTAGGTATGACCGATACGTGTGCGAGCGTGGTCTGGGGGTGGAATCGGGATCCATCCCTTAGCGCATTAACAGAGGCCGTTAAGTGCGGTAGGAGGACTTGCAAAAACTTTTTATAATACTCAGAGGGTAATCCGTCCGGGCCCGGAGCTTTACCGTTTTTTTGTCGTTTGAGTGCCGTTTGTAGTTCACTTATCTTAATTGGGTCATTTAGAGAGTCTCGTTCTGCACCTGTCAGACGTCTATGGATTCTAGTGGATAGGTATTCTGAAATGTCGTGGTTAAGCTCGGGTGACGGCACCGGTGCACTGGAATATAGTGCGTTATAATAGTTGCGGAAAGCAGTAACAATCGCATCCGGGGTTTTTGAAGGGGCGACCCCCTCTGATCTGATCATTGGGATATAATTGTGTGCTCGTTGTTTCCTCAGGAGGTGTGCTAAAAGGTGTCCCGGTTTATTTTCGTGATACGCGAAGAAGCATTTCGTTTGAAGTATAGTCCTATGGATCTGAAGTTGGGATAATTCCTCTAGGCGCGTACGTTTCTGGAGCAGTAGGCAATAGGTTTGCGGGTCTTTGGTTCTCATATGCTCCTGCTCCAGCCTTCGAATATCTTCTAATAAGCTCTTGGTGTCCGCTAGGCGTTCTCGTTTCTTCTTTGACGCTATGCCGATTAGGGTTCCACGGATGGTGGCCTTATGGGCTTCCCATAGCGTGTGTGCCGAGACGTCCGTCCCGTTTTCTGTGAAGTAAGTACGGAGGTTGTCTCTTACCGTGTCGCTAACCACCTTGTCTTGGAGCAGGGAAACGTTTAGTCTCCAGTGGAAGTTACTAGGGCGAAAGTGTGCCGAGCGTAGTGTAAGAGAGACCGGTGCGTGGTCTGACCACGTACGGCTCATGATGGTAGAGGAGAGTACCTCACCAAGTGAGAAGTGGGATGTGAAGATATAGTCCAGGCGGGAGTAGGAAGAGTGTACTTCCGAGAAAAAGGTGTAATCCCTCGTCGTCGGGTGGAGCAAGCGCCAGCCGTCTATCAACTGTAGGTCTTGCAGTTTACGGCGGATCGACCTCAAAATATGTAAAGGGGTTCTAGTCACTCCGGCTGATGAGTCTTCTGTTGGGAACAGGGCAACGTTAAAGTCTCCTCCAAGGATCAAAGTTTCTTCTGTAAAGGGAGTCAGTTTGGCAACGATCTTATTGAAGTACAAATGTTGTTTCGTGTTAGGGAGGTATACCGAGGCAAAGGTGTATTTCGCCCCTGCAATGGTGCCTTTTATAAAGACCCCTCTACCATCCCCCATATAAAGTGCCTCTTGATAGACAAAGGGTAAACTCTTCGAGAGTAAGATAGTGGCCCCTTTCCGTCTGGGGACGTGTCGTGGTACGCTATCGGGTATTTTGAGTCTCGAAGGGCAGGGTGTCCTGTCGCGTAAAAGTGAGTTTCCTGAAGCAATGCTACGGAGCATCGTGTTGCTCGTAAGTCCCTAAAAAGTCTGCGTCGTTTTTCTGGGACGTTTAATCCCCGTACATTGAATGAAATGACCTTCAAGTCGTCCGGCGTGAACGCTGAGGAGCGGCCCCCTCCCCCCGCCATCCCAAGAGCCGCACAGGTAAAGCAGTAATGGAAAGATAAGTAGAAGTGGTGCGCCTGGAATTAGAAAGATATCTCTGGGCTGCAGGTAGAGTGAAGGTACTGATGGAGGAAGGGGGGGGGGTGAGAGGTCAAAAGATGTATATTCGTCCCTTGGAAGAGGTAGGGGTAGTAGGGTAAGTAGTGACAGTAAGAGAGAAGAAAGGAAGAGGATGCAAAGGTGAGAAGATTAAGGGAAGTAGGTAGGGGGTAGAGAAAAAAAAGGAAAAATATATATAAAAAAAGAATATATAGTAATAATTATCAAAGGGGTATAGGCGTCCGTCCAAGGAGATAACACCACGCCACTCTATTCGAGAGGTAGTGCGAGGTCTCCGAGGAGTAGTGCAGGAACGCCGATCCAAAAAGGACCCTGTGGGGGAGACGCTGCTCCGAACCGTGGGGTAGGAAAAAAGGTATCCAAAGTAGCAGAACAAACGTACTATTAACCTATTTACATTTGGTTGTGGTCCCCTCCAATAGCGTTGAACCGGGCGCTTGCAAGGAGGGCCCATAAATGAACAAATAACTTAGCTAATAACAGTAGCATGTAATAGAAACACATAAGAAAATCCCCATATCCCACCATGTCGCAGAGAAAAGAAGGTGAGAAAGTCCGGCATGCAAAATGTCCCGTAGTGTTCTACGTCGAAAATCCCCATGCAAGCCACCAGTGACCCAGGGGGGCGGACGTAGTAAGGGTGTGCGGGAGCTCGTCCTTCTCGTCCCTCCCCCGGGCTCCAGGAGCGTTAGGCCCACTATCCCCTCCATGTGGGTACCGCAACCACATGAGACTCCCCCCTGTAACCCAGCCTCTCTAAGCCTCACACACAGCCTTCCCCAACCAGTTCAAAACAGCAAAGCTATATATATGTTCACACATGGACTGATCTAATCCGTGAACCTGCTATCGTACAAGTTAAGATACTGAATTCAGTCCGCCTCATCAGTTGTCTTAGTCTTTTTCCCCCCAAGTCCCTCGTCCTTCGCCCGTCCCTCCCCCCATCCTCCCCTCCTGCCCCCTCCCTTGATGCTCATTTAAGTATATATATATAGATATATTATTTTTTTTTTCCTCCTTTCTTCCCTTCTTTTTTCCTTCCCTTTCCCCTTCTTTTTCTTTTTTTCCCCCCTTTTCCTTCCTCCTTTTTTTTTTTTTTCTCTTCCCCTTCCCCATTCTTTTTTTTTTTTCCCCTTCCCTCCTCCTCCCCTCCCCCCTCCCCCTTCTTTCTTTTTTTCCCTGTTTTCCCCCCTTCCCCCTCCCCTTTCCTTTCCCGTTTTTCGCCCCTTTTCCTTTCCTTCTCCCCTTCCATCCCCTCCCTTCCCCTTCCTTGTTTTCCCCATTTTCCCCCTTGTTAATTATCATTAGTCCCCCCATTTCCCTCCCCTACTGTTGTCCTCCCCGTTCCCCCCCTTTCCCCTCCTTCCCAGTACATCTATTTCCCCTCCTAAACCCTCTATTATCTTCCCACCCGCTCCCCCTGTTCCTTACCCCTCCCTCCCCCTTAGTCCGTTTCCCATCCCCCCATCTCTTCACTGTACGTAGGACGCAGTTAATGACAGGTACATAGGAAGTCACTGAAATATACATTGGTAGTCTGGTACGGATAGTTTGTCGTCTATGTTCTTTGCTTTGTTTCTTTCTCTCTCTTTCCCTCTGTCTCTCTCGTCCGTCTAATAAGTGTTTTCAAACTTTTTCCCCCCGTTCTTCCTTCCCTTGTAACCCCTTTCCACTTCTTTCGTCCATTTTCCGTGATCATTACGTCGGTTCCCTTCCACCCACCTTTTCCTATCCCATCCCTTCTATACAAAAAGAAAGGATCTGCGAAAAAGAGAGAGAGGGGAAAAAAAAAAAAGGGGGGTCAGCTGTGTGAGACAGTCAGGCAAGCCAGTGTACACAAAAAAAGGGGGAGAAAAGGTCTTCCTGGGCCAGCATCAGCAAGCAGGGGAGTCGGCATCCGGGCTCATTATCGGAGGCCTTCATCTTCTCCGCAATTCCGTTGGAGGTGTGGGTCGTCAGTCTGCCTGGTGGAGTCGGGGCCTGCGCTGTATACGCGGTAGTCTGGCCTCCGGGCCATTCGGCCGTCCCGCTGGTCCCCCAGCCTCCCAGTCCGGCACCGGGGCGTGCGGCAGCGCGAGCTGATGCAAAAAGCGAGGCAGGTCTGCGGATAGTCACCGTGGTTCCTTCCATCGGGACTTGTAATGAAAAAGGAAATCCCCATCTATAGGCAATGTGGCTCTGCCTAAGTAGCATCGTGACTGGCCTCAAGGCCTTCCTGGCCGTTAAGGTGAATGGCGAAAGATCATGATAGAGTTCCAATGCGTAGTCGTCGATGTTCCATGTGCGGTGAGCTCGTGCCAGGGTCATCAGGCGTTCTTTAAGGGGGAAACTGGTGACTTTACAAATTACGTCCCGAGGTGGTTCTCCCACAGCGGGCGGTGGTCTCAGTGCGCGATGTGCCCTATTTAGCGGGAACGTAGTGGTTTCTGCGTCGTTCAGGATTTGAAGGAAGATAGCTTCCATGCATCCTCTCAGGCAGTCGGGTGGTACGTCTTCCGGTAATCCCCGGACCCTAATATTATGACAACGGCCTCGGTTATCGAGGTCGTCTAGCTTGTGTTTGAAATCCAAAAGGTCAGTCTCTAGCGAAGGAGGTATTTTAGGGGGTTCATTTGCTCTCTGTTCGAGAGAGTCCACGCGGTCAGCTAGGCCCGAAATCTCTGCACGTACCTCCCGTACTTCGGCTTGAATGCTCGCCCGAAAGTCCTCCATCATCGCAGCGATGTCCGATCTCATGGGCAAAGCCGCCACCAACTTTTCCAGCCGGCATGCAGCTTGCAGGGGATCTTGGGGTTGCTCATGTAAGGGGCGTGCGGCCGCCATTTTCTGCGTGTCCGGAGAGCAGGCCTCCTCAGCGGGCCGCGGTGGATTCGGATGAATAAAGTCGTCCAAGGGTCCGGTCACCACGCGCGGGCGTCCACGGGGTGTCGTAGCAGTGTGGGAGACCCGTTTTCCTCGCACCATTGCCCGGTAGCTATGAGTAAAGGCGTATAAGTCGGAGGGGACCGACGAGCTAGCGGATCACACGTCCATCTTGGTCCGGAGTCAGGCCACGCCCCATGAGCATGATTTTTAAACTGGATACTATGCAGCCTCAAGGCCTAAACGCTGATTTCGAACTCTGCCACTTTCTCAATTAACAACTCCATATCCTGCCTCTATAAGTACAGACAATCCTTTAGATTACTCGCTACAAATGTGAGCGTATTGATTGAGACACACAGCTTTACTACCTCCTACCTTAACCCACGTGCTTCCCCCTCTCCCCTTGTTTCAATACGCAATCTAAAGCTCGGGTATTCTCTGCCCAAATAATCTCTGCCAGTACTA
This sequence comes from Leptobrachium leishanense, assembly GCA_009667805.1. Classification (NCBI taxonomy): domain Eukaryota; kingdom Metazoa; phylum Chordata; class Amphibia; order Anura; family Megophryidae; genus Leptobrachium; species Leptobrachium leishanense. Next base: position 177,613,512 of record CM019065.1, read on the forward strand.
ATTTGTACACCCCTTATAATTCATTAATAATACCAGTTATCATGTTCCCTCTGCATTGTCCATTAGCTTAGACTTTTATGTCAATTTTAATATTATTTTTTATTTTTATTTATCTTTTTATTTATTTTATTTTTATTTTATTTTATCTTGCTTACCCTAATACGTAATAGTTTTTATCACCCTTAACATAATTTTATGAGCATAATTTTATGTGCATTCAATGATGCATGCACCTACTCTTGTTTTTTATGGCCCACTGATTAAATGCTAGATCAGCTAGCCACAGGATCTTCCAATATAACATTTCCATATATTCTAACCAACGTCTATCCCTTGTATGTGCATTCAATGATACATGCACATACTCTAGTTTTATATGCCCACCGATCAAACATTCGATTGCTAAGCCACAGGATCTTCCAATATACTGTATTATTCCCAACAGGACCTTCTTTGCCCCTCTTCTATGCATATTTGTGACTGTATTGAGTTAATAAGACCAATAAGGACCTTTTAACTGTCTCACGAATGAGTCTAACGCTGTTTTACACGAATTGGAACGCAAACAATGTGGTGGAACGCATAACCAAGATGGCCGCGATGCCGAATGATGACGCGATCGGCGTCACGTGACCACGGCACCGCACACACCCGGAAGTCAACAATGGACGGCCACCGGACACCACCCACGCTCCCCAGATAAAAAGGGGACCCCAGGGAGGCCTCAAACCCCCCCACTCTTACACATACCGACTGAGGAAGGTGCTGGTTTGCACCGAAACGCGTCTCGACTACCCCCCCCCACTCATTTATGTATTTTTAGCTCTCTATGCAGTTTGCACAATAAATCATTTTAATCCACTTCTAAGAGTAATTCAGCTCATTTTTACAATTTTACCAGCTCTTTATCCTGGTAAGGTTAATATTAGTACCACAGGCATTCAACGAACTAGGACCTGAACGCAGAGTAAGCCGCCAAAGAGGTTCAGGAGCTCACCGCCAAGGAGCACCAAATGCGTAACAGTTGAGCCTGGATCATTAAGGCTCCTGAATTGGTGAGTGTGTCTATTCTCTCTCTTAATACACGAATATAAGGCTGATATCATGCTATGAGAGCGCCATCTCTTGTCTGCTTTTGTGTCCCCCCCCTACCCGAGGTTGAATAAGAAGAACGTGTAAAGAAGGGCAGTGACCACCCTATTTTTAGGCACAAGGCGTTCCACTCCAGAGCCTGGATTCAAAAGGCTCTGGATCCTGTAAGTGTGCAATTTTTAATTCATTGCGTGTCACGTATAGACGATATCGCACTATCATCTCTTCCCTTTTTTTCATTATATTTCCTACTGCGGAGCCTATCAAGACTACTAGAAGAACGGATAAGTCCAACAGGCCCGGCACATGTGTGGAAAGGGTAATATTGACACTATTCCTGAGCACTTTTGATGCATCACCCATCCACTTAGGAACCGGACTTACCATCAGAAAAGACCTTTTTTGACCTCCAAACATATATTGAACATTGACAGTCAGTGTGGCAGACTAGATCTATATTTCTATCGATACAAGGGTCTGCCTGTATATATGTGGTTATCTTCTCCATATAGAGTTATGTTCATATTTGTGTCTGACCATTTGGTAAGTGTATCCCTGGGTTTTCAGCTGAAATGTAATCAAAAGGTTTAGCTTTCTCCCTTGGGGGGAGGATGTAACACGTAGCTGTAAAAAGGGAATTTCTTTTGTACACTGCCATAGCAAATCACACCTTAGCAGACAAATCGGCACCAAGAGAGCTGGACACGATCTTCAAAGAAAGGAAGCACATCCTTGATCTCCACGGGGGGGTCTGGAGGGAAGAGGGACGCCTTTGGGCAATTAAAGATTAATTGACAAGCTTACTGAGCATGACCGAGAATTGCACGCTGGGAAATGAAGTCCAGGACACTGGGCCATTGGGGGATGGGGGCTGGAAAGATCAGGAAGTTTATAAATTCAGAACACTGGCCATGTGTTTTGGCTGATCACTTGGGATTCCTTCCAAAAGAGGACTGATTTGCCCAAGCTCTAATCTCCAGATCCCAGGAGGCACCGATGCCAGTTATTGATTAGTGTATCGTAAGTAAGGCTCTGTGATTAAACCATTTTCGTTTATATTCTGCTGTGTATTGTATAAGTAATTGATTTATTCTAGTTATGATTTTTTATGTAGCTAAGCACTGATTTTTCTATCCTAAATAAACAAAAAGTATTTAAGTTTTGACTCTGGCTGATGAAATCCACGCTAACTAAGAGATTGGGAGAATTGCTATTTGCCTTAAGCTCGGTTATATATAAGAAATTGCGTGTTGCGGTCGTCAGGAAACGGCAGGGATTGTGGGAATTGTAGTCACTGTCCGAGTCTAGGATAGTGCGGCTGCGAAGTCCTGCGTCTCCTGTTGCGACGCGCATTGTGTCCGTAGAGGACTGGTGGCAGCGTTACTAATAGAATAAGAAAGTGAGTTCCAGGATTGTGGGAGACGGAGTTATTTTGCGCTTCAGGAGAAGACTGGCGCTGTGTTGCAATCCTGGGATCAGTATATCGCGCTCTACGTGCCTGTTGGGAGAGGTAGTGTGGCCAGGACGGGTAGAGAAGTGCGCGTAATTATCTGGGTCTAGTATAGACAGATAGTGCGCGCTTAACCCGGCGTCCTTGCGCAGCAGCGTGCGTAGTTAAGTCGTGACAACTGGAGGCAAGCGGTGGGATATCAGGTTAGTATTTGGATCTGTGAAGCAACATAGATCCAGATACTAAATAAATTGGTTTTCCAATTTCCAGAGCAGAACTCAGTGCATTTTTTTAGAATTTACACAATACACAGCAGTTCCCTTCCCCTTCTTTGTTTTTCTTTTCTATCTTTTATTTGGCTGGAGTGAGAATGTCGCAACAATCATCGAAAAAGACTTTGGAGCAATTATGTCGCGACAAAAAATATCTCGACGAAGGATAAAAAGAAAGATGAACTTTTGCAAGCCCTCGAGGATTATGAGGCGAGGCAAGCAGTCCAGGACACAGCAGAGCAGGGTACCATGCTTGACCCAGCCGAAGGAAGCGCAAGTCCAGTGGAAAGGACAGTGTCAAGTGCTTCGCCCAAGGGTGATACTGCCCTGGATGTTTACTTGCAGACTGTTTTAAAACATGTGGACTCTGCGGACTCGCAGACGCGGCTTCAGCTCATCCTGAAGTACCAAGAGCGAGAGGAGCGCAGAGCCGAGCAGGACCAAGAGCGAGAGGAGCGCAGAGCTGAACGCGAAGCTGAGGAGCGCAGAGCTGAACGCGAAGCTGCGGAGCGCCGAGCTGAGGCTGAACGCGAAGCTGCGGAGCGCCGAGCTGAGTCTGAACGCGAAGCTGCGGAGCGCAGAGCCGCGCAAGAGACAGCAGCGCGCCAAGCGGACCGAGAAGCGGCGGAGCGCCAAGCCGAACGGGCACATCAGCTCGCTCTGGCACAGGCAAGCAGAACGCAATTATCTCCTGCCCCTGCGGGCGCTGCAGAGCTCTCTATGCCCAGACCTCGTGCAGAGAACTTTCCCACTCTTGACAAAGATGGAGACCTGGATGTGTTCCTGCGAAGTTTTGAAAAGACTTGTCGACAGTACCAGCTGCCCAAAGAGCAATGGGCCAGGTACCTCACTCCTGGACTAAAAGGTCCAGCGCTTGAAGCCTTTGCAGAATTACCGGCTGAGAGCGACCAGGACTATGAGGCGATTAAAGCCGCGTTGCAGAGACGTTATAACCTCACGCCAGAGGTATATCGCAAAAAGTTCAGGTCCTTGCAGAAACGGGCCGCGGAGAGCTACTCTGCAGTTGTGAGCCACCTGACCACCCTATTTCGACAATGGGTCAGGGGGCTGAAGATTGATACCTTGGAAGCCCTGGAAGACCTGCTAATCAAAGAACAGTTCGTGCAGCTGTGCCCACCTGAGATCCAGGAATGGCTTCTGGATCGCAAACCCGAGACGGCCCTGGAAGCTGGTGAGCTGGCCGATTTCCATGCGGCCAACAGAGCGTCTGTGGACCAGAGCAGAGGTTCCCCCAAAGGATCATCAGGATGGAAGCCCAACTCAGCACGACCCCCCGACATCACGGCGGCAGCGCCCCCCTCTGTGCCAGTCTCTGCTGGGGAGGGGGGAACGAATCCTTCTTCGCCTGGAAGAAGTGTGCGCCGTCGCTGTTTTATTTGTGACAGTACCAATCATCTCCTGGCAGCGTGCCCGCAGAGGAAGAAACCTGCATCCACAGCTGGGGGAGGATACCCCTCAACATCACCCTCTGTCCTGCTTGTGACCAGATCGGAGGGCAGTGCCAACGTGAACCAGCAAGCAGTCACTGTCGGGACTCAGGTATCTGTGGGTTTACGAGATACGGCGGCTGAAGTAACTTTGGTGCGTCCAGGGTTAGTCAGCCCTGCAGACTTTATTCCTGGCAGGACTCTAGCAGTAAAGGGTTTTGGTGGGGTACGTCCTGCGGTGCCAATGGCACGGGTTTACCTGGACTGGGGAGCGGGGAGAGGTCTGCGGGAGGTGGGAGTGTCTGAAAATATTCCTACAGATGTGTTACTGGGCACGGATTTGGGTAAATTGGTGTCACAGTATGTGCTGGAAAGGGATGCTGGGGATTTACCCAGGCCCACTAGTGGCTCTACAGTGGGGAGGGCTGTGTGTGGGGATGCACAACAGGATTCCTGGACGGGAGGGCAGGGGATGGCAGTGAGTCAGTCTGCGCCTGCGCCAGGTGTGCCTGAGGTGTTGTGTGGTAGCATGAGGGGGCAGTGTGACTGGGAAGGAAGGCAGAGGGTGAGTGAATGCCCGCCTGCACCCGAGTCAGCTGGTTCCCTGGACCCCATGCGTGGGGAGGCTGCGGTGCCCATGGTGGAAGTGGGTACCCGCTGGCGGTCGGCGGGGAGTAGGGCACAAGGCCCGTCTCTGTCGTGTGATGGTGTGGATCAGAATGCCTGGGAAGGGTGGCAGGATACTGTGGTGTGCCTGCCTAGACCAGACTCAGGTTTGTCTGTGACGCCATATGGTTGGGAGCAAGGGCAAGGGATGACTGCGGGTCGGCTTGCGCCTAAACCAACCAGGACTCTAGTGCCCCGTGAGAATGGTGTGGATCAGAATGCCTGGGAGGGGTGGCAGGATACTGTGGTGTGCCTGCCTAGACCAGACTCAGGTGTGTCTGTGACGCCACGCGGTTGGGAGGGAGAACAAAGGACCAAGGCAGGTTCCTTCAGGGCTGAACCAACTGGGTCGGTGGTGCTGGAGGGAAGGTGTGAGCATCGGAAGGCCTGGGATGAGCCGGATACTGTGGCGTGCCAGCCTGTGTCGTGGTTGTCTGAGACTGTGCGGGGTGCAGAGGGCATACTGGGTGGTTGGAAGGAGAGGCCTAGGGTGGCAGAGGGTTATCCAGGGCCTGAACCATCCAGGTTGGTGGTGCCAGGTGAAAGGAGGGGAGGGCAGAACATCCTGGATGGGCAGGATACGGTGGTATGCCAGTCTGTGTCACCTGTGTATGAGGCTGCGGGTGGCCCCGAGCGCATGCTGTGTGATCAGGAGGAAGGGCCTGGGGTGGACGAGTGTTACCCTGGGGGAAAGCCAACCAGATTCCCAGTACCACAGGAATCTGGTACTGAGCAACCTCCCTGTAGAGGAGGGTGGCATACGGCTGTATGCTCATCGGTTACGAAGCAAGGCGTGCCTGATAAACTGTGTGATAAAGTGGGGAAACTGTGTGCAATGGGGGGCGAGGTGAGCGTGGAGAATCTTGTGCCCCATCTGCATGGTTCCCCAAATTCTGAAGGTGCGGGGACAGTGAGAGACAGGGAGGCAGCGGGTCCTGGTGTGGCTCCTGTGACCTCCCAGCCATCTGCCAGAGCCAGGTACGATGCCTGACTCCGTTGGCAGATGCAGGGGGAACGTTTACTGGGGAGCGGGGCGCTTCACCCTGTTTCTCCATACCCCCTGCTGTAAGAATGGCTCCAGAGCAGGCTATGGGCTACGAAGATTCTGCTGCCTGCGAGACTGAGATGCGAGCTGAGAGTGAGCCACACGTGCTGCACCCGGAGGGGCTGCAGAAGCACAGGGGCTTCCCCGAGTCTGTGCCATGTTGTGAGTGCAGTATGAGTGACCCCCTCCCCCCGGTTTGGGAGAGGTGGGGAAGAATGGTGGAGTCGCCAAAGGCCTACATGGGGCAATGTGTGATGCGGTTGCGAGAGGGAATGCATGCTTTAGTGGGCAAAGTGCACGGACACCTGTGTGTCCCCCACTCTGTCAGAGCGCCGGCGACTGGTGCAGGTGCCAGATACCCGTTGGCAAACCCGTGTTAAGACGCACGTGGGAGGCATGTTAGTTAGCCTCCCTTTCTGCGTCTTCATTTGTATGGGAGATGTGGCAGACTAGATCTATATTTCTATCGATACAAGGGTCTGCCTGTATATATGTGGTTATCTTCTCCATATAGAGTTATGTTCATATTTGTGTCTGACCATTTGGTAAATGTATCCCTGGGTTTTCAGCTGAAATGTAATCAAAAGGTTTAGCTTTCTCCCTGGGGGGAGGATGTAACACGTAGCTGTAAAAAGGGAATTTCTTTTGTACACTGCCATAGCAAATCACACCTTAGCAGACAAATCGGCACCAAGAGAGCTGGACACGATCTTCAAAGAAAGGAAGCACATCTTGATCTCCACGGGGGGGTCTGGAGGGAAGAGGGACGCCTTTGGGCAATTAAAGATTAATTGACAAGCTTACTGAGCATGACCGAGAATTGCACGCTGGGAAATGAAGTCCAGGACACTGGGCCATTGGGGGATGGGGGCTGGAAAGATCAGGAAGTTTATAAATTCAGAACACTGGCCATGTGTTTTGGCTGATCACTTGGGATTCCTTCCAAAAGAGGACTGATTTGCCCAAGCTCTAATCTCCAGATCCCAGGAGGCACCGATGCCAGTTATTGATTAGTGTATCGTAAGTAAGGCTCTGTGATTAAACCATTTTCGTTTATATTCTGCTGTGTATTGTATAAGTAATTGATTTATTCTAGTTATGATTTTTTATGTAGCTAAGCACTGATTTTTCTATCCTAAATAAACAAAAAGTATTTAAGTTTTGACTCTGGCTGATGAAATCCACGCTAACTAAGAGATTGGGAGAATTGCTATTTGCCTTAAGCTCGGTTATATATAAGAAATTGCGTGTTGCGGTCGTCAGGAAACGGCAGGGAATTGTGGGAATTGTAGTCACTGTCCGAGTCTAGGATAGTGCGGCTGCGAAGTCCTGCGTCTCCTGTTGCGACGCGCATTGTGTCCGTAGAGGACTGGTGGCAGCGTTACTAATAGAATAAGAAAGTGAGTTCCAGGATTGTGGGAGACGGAGTTATTTTGCGCTTCAGGAGAAGACTGGCGCTGTGTTGCAATCCTGGGATCAGTATATCGCGCTCTACGTGCCTGTTGGGAGAGGTAGTGTGGCCAGGACGGGTAGAGAAGTGCGCGTAATTATCTGGGTCTAGTATAGACAGATAGTGCGCGGCTTAACCCGGCGTCCTTGCGCAGCAGCGTGCGTAGTTAAGTCGTGACAGTCAGTCCCAAATTTTTGGGCTTTATCAGCCCGGAATCCTCCGGAATCTGCATTTGCACTTTGCGTACACCATACATACAATTGGTAGTACAATTAGCCTTGATAACGTTTGAGCTATACCACAAAGGAGCACCTTTAAATACTGCGCCACTAGGAACACCACATTCTGTTTGGAACTCCTCACTGGTTTGTTTGCTGTTCAAGGTTTCGTCAAACGTTTTCAGGCAAGTTCCATTCTTCTCAAAATGGACAATCTGTCCGCAGTGCGTTACATCAAACACTTAGGAGGTCCCAGATCCAAACAGTTGGCGGAGACGGCAAAGACCTTCTGGGGATTTTGCCAGTCTTACAGTCTAACAGTTCAGGCCCAATACATTCCAGGCCTCCACAATGTAGTGGCGGATTGGAATTCTCGATACCTGATAGATTCCAGCGATTGGAGATTGGATACCGAGGTATTTGCCAAATTGTCATTTATCTGGGGTCCTTTTTCTATAGATCTATTTGCATCGCGCCTCAATACACTACTACCTCAGTTTTACAGCTGGAGACCAGATCCCATGGCTCTAGCCACGGATGCTCTGGTTCAGGTATGGCCGCTAGGGACGCTTTATGCATTTCCACCATTCGTCCTCATTCTAGCGGTAATAAGACTTGTACAATCACAATTGGCTACGATAGTTCTCATAACACCCCTGTGGAGGTCCCAACCTTGGTTCCCACTACTTCTGGAACTGTCTGTGGACGTTCCCAGGTTAATCCAGGTTTGGCCTTACACTCTGAGGGATCCGGAGGGGACACTTCACAATATCTTGAATCCTCACTCGTTGCGATTGATAGCATGGAAAATATCAGGGGTCATTGGCCTTCCATCGACATTTCGGAAGCAACTAACTTCTCTTCCTTCAAACGCTCCCTGAAAACATTCCTATTTAGGGAAGCCTACCACCCAACTCACTGACGCAACCGTCAATCACTCTCACCTTACAGTCCTCTCCTCCTGTTTCCAACCCCAACCCTCCCAGATTGTGAGTTCCTACGGGAATAGGGCCCTCATCTCCTCCTGTACTGTTTGTCAAATGTTGTTCAATGTATTGTAACCCTGTCTATACTGTGCTTATTGTACAGCACTGCGGAATATGCTGGCGCTTTATAAATAAAGAATAATAATAATAATAATAATAACTGCCTCGTTGTTGTCAAGTTCCTGGGCCCCATCTACCAGAAGGAGATATAGATCCGCATGGAGGGCGTGGGCCTCTTGGAGTTTGGAACAACGTACTAATCCTGTTTCAGCTTCTTTGAGTAGCTTGTTAAGTTATTTCACTCATTTATTTGAGGATGGGAAAGCATATTGCACGATCAATAATTCAAGATCGGCAATATCTGCTTCGCATCAAGGGTTTGATGGGATTCCTGCAGGGAAACATCCTATTGTAAGAGACCACCTCGTTCTCGTTACTCTAACACCTAGGTGTCACGGTGGCAGTACCACCAGGCACGCAGCACCCTATACTTGCCCTCCGATCCTTGGAAGTGGTCGGTCTGTATATATATATATATATCCCTATGAATATAACTCGCAGGAAGGTGGAGCCTTGGTTCCTGAAAGAAGCCCCTATATGCAGAGATGCAGGGTAAACTGCAGGACAGGTGAAAACAACAAAGGGTTAACAAAAGACCTCTGTACGGCAATACCAAAGATTCCCTGCACTGAAAGACCGGTCTTTAGGATAGCCGGATCTAATCTAAAGGAAAGTATTACCTTGAAGCCGTACAGAGTCTTTTGTTGTATACAGATGACAGGGTTACCTGAAAACGGTACAGGCAAGGAAAATACTATAGAGTAGTCATAAAGAGGAAAGCCAAAGGTCATAACCAGAGAGAGTACGTCATATAGGATACAGGAATCAGAACCAGAAGGGAAGTCAGCCAAGCCAAAATCAGTAACCGGGGAATCTGAATGGAACATAAACAGCAAAACAAAATACAGCAATAGACAGAACTAAATACACAGAAGGAACTGACATAAACTGGAACAGAAATAATAGAGGCAAAAACTGAACAAGGATGAACAAACGGAGGATATCAGGAACACAGCAAGGAGCTCTCAGGACACAAGTGGCAAGGAGACCAGGCAAAGAAAAATGACCCAGCAATGTCCTATAGGTACATTGCTCTAATATAGGCAGGGGAATCAAGGCAAGGGTCAACAGGTGAGCAGCACACAGAACACCAATTAACCCCTGGGAGGCCACCCAGGAATTGGCAGCAACAGAAACACAAGGGAAAAAACACAATATACAAATACAGAGGGCAGGAAGACAGGGTTGGAACGTGGGAACGTGACACTGGGATGTCAATGTCGTTTTTACTCTCTTGGAGAGTTGGCCTGATAACGAAGTTTTGTCCATCAAACAAATTTCGGCAAAATTGGGCATTCTATTTTGCTTAGTTTCCTGCAAAAGGTCTCAGACGTCGAGCCCTAGATCTAACGGAAGATTTTTCTCCAACAGGAGTGAGATTTTTGGTTTCTAACAGGACAAAAACTTCTTTTCAGTTTTTTTTTTTTTTATAAACACGGTTTTTATTGGTTTTTTTAGTAATACAGCAGCAAGGCGCTCATGGAAGCCCATAGAGCGATACATAATCTCAGGGAGGCAGCAACAAGAGGAAACAAATAACAGATAGAGACTGAACCTGCTTTCTTTCCCTGAGACATAATGATGCCTCGAAAGGGCATACGTATCAATTGCAAAACTTACAATTTAACTACATAAATAATATACAGGGAGAAAGAGAGAAAAAAAAAAAAAAAAAAAGAAGAGGGGGAAAAATTCCCTGTGTTTGTAGATCAAGGTCTCTAGGTCCAACAGTTCTATATCCAACTACTAGATGGTCTGCGTCGATAGCCAAGGTTCCCATATCTTTGTGCATTGTTGAAGCGTATCGTGTAGTTGAGCAGTTAGACGTTCCATTTTATATATGTACCACACCTTCGCCACTATCTCCGGTAAGGAGGGAAGTTCCCGCTTCCAGGAGCGGGCTATACATATGCGAGTAGCTGTACAGATACGATGGGCTAGTCGAAGGGAGGGGCGGGACAGACCGTGGCGTCTGGAAGGGCTGTTAAGTAGGGCCAAAGCGGGATCAGGGGGTACTGGTAGATCCAGAGCTCTGGAGATCATAGCGAAAACTGTGGACCACAGTACTATTACCAACCCGCACTCCCACCACATATGATAAAACGTTCCTCGCTTGCCACAACCCCTTGTGCACAAGCCAGTTAGCGTGGGGTAGATTTTCTGTAAGCGGACCGGATCCAGGTACCACCTGGAGAGAAGTTTATAGCAATTTTCCTTTATCAGAGTACATGTCGTTATTCCCATCGAGGACTCCTTTATTGCCACCCACTCCTCACTGGTCAATTGGCGACACAGATCTGTTTCCCATAGGAGCTGGTACGAGCACGGGCGTTCGAGAGACGGGCGGAGGAGAAGACTATATATTTGGGATATCGCTCCTGCAGTGCTTGAGCTTCTCATTACTAAGCGTTCAAATGTAGTCTCTACCGGCGTGCCTATATTTAGGCGACTACTTACAAAATGTCGTAATTGGGAATATCGATGAAACTCTCGTAAAGGGATATCGTGTGACTCTCTAAAGTATTCCCACCGGGGGAACTTCCCCTGCAGTAGCACTGCTCCTAGTGTCGTAAAGCCTTCCCGAGCCACCAGGCAAAAGCCCGGCCCTCCTCCCCAGACCATGGGGGAAGAGCGGGTTATCCCGCAGTGGCAACAGACCAGAAGTAGTGGTGGTGAGGGACATACAGTATTTGACCCTAGACCATATATCTAATGAATGAGTAGTGGTAGGCAACAAGCGACCCCTTTCCGCCGCGGAGATCTGTCTCCAGGGAATCTGTGATAAGCATGAGGGGGCAACATGGTCATTCTCGATGTCAACCCACAGACCCCACCCCTTCTAGAGGACCATTGGAGTATTTGCGTCAGCTGTGCCGATTTATAGTATAGGGCTAAGTCAGGGGCTGCGAGGCCTCCATGTATCTTAGGGCGGCGTAGTATCAGTCTGGAAACTCTCGGTTTCTTCCCCTGCCATATATAGCGGTAAAAGACTGATTGAAGGTCAGGCAATACCGTCGGCGGTATAGGGATCGGTAACGTGCGGAAAAGGTACAGAAGTTTCGGGAGTGCTGTCATTTTAAGGGCATAAATACGGCCCATCCAGGAGATGGAGTAGGAGGACCATTGCCGCAGTAGAGATTTGATGTGCTTAATCATGTCAGGATAGTTAGAGGTGTAAAGCTGTGGCACTTGAGCAGTGAGGTATATCCCCAGGTATTGGAGGCGATGGGGACACCAACGAAAGGTGAAGGATTCCCGTAAGTGTGTTACAACCTCCGGAGGCAAAGAAATATTTAATGCTTCGGATTTAGTAATATTAATTTTGTAGCCAGAGAGGGCACCAAAGGAGGAGAGGCAGCCATATAGGTTCGGTAATGAGACAAGAGGTCGGGTTATCGTGAGTAAGATATCGTCTGCAAACAAACTCAGTTTATAGTTTTTGTTGCCCACTGCTATTCCCGAAATATCCGGGTGGCCCCTTATTTGTTCCGCTAGGGGTTCCAGGCATAAGGCGAACAGGAGTGGGGACAGGGGGCAGCCCTGCCGCGTACCATTTAAAATGTTAAATGGTCTTGATCTCCCTCCCATAGTCATGACCGAGGCCGATGGGGAAGTGTAAAGTGCGCGAATACCCCTTATCATCCCCTCCCCAACCCCGAATCTCCTCAAGACCTCCCATAAATATGTCCAGTCCACTCTATCGAAAGCCTTCTCGGCGTCAAGGGAAAGCAATAAGGATGGCTGTTTGGTAGCGTGCGCTATAGAGAGGAGGTTCACCGTGCGGCGTATATTATCTGGGGCACCGCGAGACGGGATAAAACCGACCTGGTCAGGGTGCACTAGTGAAGGCAGGTGGCGGCTCAAGCGCGTAGCTAAGACCTTTGCATATATTTTCATGTCTACATTCAGTAGTGATATCGGGCGGTAGCTGGCACAAGCAGAAGGATCTTTCCCTTCCTTGGGAATCACCACTATGGAGGCGGCCAGCAGTTCTGTGGGAGGGGTTTTGCCTTCTAAGAAGCCGTTATACATATTAGTTAAGAGTGGGGCCAATTGAGTTCGGAATTTCTTATAGTATAGGGGGCTAAACCCGTCCGGGCCTGGGGCTTTAGCTATTCGGAGATCTTTCAGTACTGGGAGGAGCTCCTCAGTAGTGATTGGGGACGCCAGCTCGTTCGCCTGCGGGCGGGACAACGTACGTAGAGGCAGTTGTTCTAAAAAGGAACGGATCTTTTGTAGTTTCTGGTTATCAGATGGGGCTGTCGTACCGTCATATAGCTTAGTGTAATAGCGCGCAAATTCCTCTGCTATTTCTGACGGAGTTACTGCCGGGGGATTCTCTGATCTCTGGATTGTCGCTATAGAGTTACGCTTACGCAGGGCGCGCAGTTTGCGGGCTAGCATGGCGTCTGGTTTGTTTCCCTTCTCAAAAAATAGCTGTCCGACCCTACGGAGGTCACCTAGTGCCCTCTCCGTTTGTAGTGAATTTAGTTCCCCCCTGGTAGTCACTATTCTATTCCAGATCAGAGGGTCAGGTTGAGTTTTATGTAATCTCTCTAAAGCGGCGAGGGTATTGGTCAGGTCTGTCGTTTGGGCGTGCAGTTTCTTATAGTGGGCCGCTTGTAGGCCTATTAGTCGGCCTCGTAGGACCGCCTTATGAGTGGTCCACAACAGGTCTGGGTGATAATGATCGGGGTTGTTATCTAGAACAAAGTTTGTTAATGCTAGGTCCAGTTCCGTTACGACTTCCGGTCTCGACAACAGGGCGTCTGGTAGGCGCCAGGGAGGTCGAGGGGAGCTCCGGGCCATCCGCCAAGACCACACTTAGAGGAGCGTGATCCGACCATGTTATCTCATGGATCTTGGCAGATAGCACATCCCTCACCGCCCGCTGGGGAAAAAAAACAAAATCAATTCTCGTATATGTTATGTTCGGATGGGAGTAAAATGTGTAATCTCTTGTCGTGGGGTGCAGGAGGCGCCAAGCGTCTACTATTTGAGTTTGTTGCAGAAAATTTTTAGAAGAGGGCGGTTAGGGTGAGAATCAGGCTGAGTAGGGGTGGTAGATCTGTCTAAGATCCGGTCGAGGATGGAGTTAAAGTCTCCCCCGATGATCACCTCCCCCCAGGGAAGGGTTCTAGCAGAGTTAGGAGCCGGTCATAAAAAGCTGGGTCTCTGGTGTTGGGAGCATAGACGTTGAGGAGTGTTATCGGTCTATTGTCAATAGAGCCCTGTAAAAACAGGAACCGTCCCTCCTTATCTAATACTTTTCTACGGAGGACAAAGTTAACGCGGGAACGGAAAAAAATGGAGGTTCCCCGGTGTTTCGTAGTTGCGCAGGCATGGAAATGTAGCGGGAATCGTTTATCAAAAAATTTAGGGGATTTACCCTGAGCGAAATGCGTTTCCTGGAGGAGGAGAATATCCGCTCCCAACGAAACGTATGATCGCATTGCTTTACGTCGTTTCATTGGGTTATTAAACCCTTTTACGTTATGTGAAATTACATGTAACGGCATTGAAGAGACAAATATAGGGGGAGCAGCTAGGAGCTACAATCTCTGTCACAATTAAACAGGGCAATAGAGTGAAGTCAGGGGAAGGTGGGAATTGAAAACCTAGGACACCTGAGCGGCATGCCAATGCACATACATCAATAGTTGACCACAGTTTACCTGGAGAAAATGGCATTTGAAAACCTAGAGCACCTGGGCGGTACACCAATACACGTACATTAACAAATGACCACATTTTACCTGACCTTTCGAGACCTTGATCAAAAAAAAATAGGGAGAAAAAGAAAAAATGAGAAAAAGGGAACCAAAGGTAAAACTGTTCGCAAAAAGAGAGAAAAAAAACAGACAATGAAAAAGAAATCGTAGGAAGGAGGAACCTTCATACAGTCGAACTCGGATTGTACGAAAAAACAATCCAACAAAGATCCCATCCAGTAGGGAGACAGTCTCGGGTATCATCCAGACCCCGTAATTATCCTCTTCAGGGAAAAATCCGAGAAGGGCGCCCAAAGCCCTGGGCGGAGGGGTGGTCGGCGACATCCACCAGGTGGTGTCACCTATGGCAATATTCTGATCTCGGTTGGATCCAATCGGGAGCTCATCATCCCATTGAGGTCGTAGTGTAAAAACTCAGATGAATTTCGCAAAGTGTGCTACAATACCGACAGAGGCTCTGCAATCTCGTGTAGGCCTCACATGGCGGAGTGAGGAGCCGTCGGTCATGGTGGAGGAGTCGGAGAATGTCGTGGTCGACGGTTGTTTAGTGAGGTCTGAGACCATTCAGTCTCCATCCTCTGCGGCGTAAAGGGCCTCTCTCGTGGCGGGGAGGGTCTCACCTCTGCTAGGCCCAGAGCGTGGAGGAAGCGGTCAGCTCTCTGCAGATCTTCCAGTACGTGTGTAGATCCGTGATGGGATACCACAAGTTTGAACGGGAACCCCCAGCGATATCTGATGTTATGTGCAATCAGTTGGTCCGTGATAGGTTTAAAGGAGCGGCGGTTTTGTAGAGTAGTAGGAGAGAGGTCAATAAACAGCTTCGGCATAACGTTATCAATGGATGGCGTTTGCGTTCTAGCGGCTGCGACCACCGCATCTTTTATCCCATAATAGTGGAATCTTGCGATAATATCTCTAGGCCGGTCACCAGGTCGCGGTTTGGGTCTTAAAGCTCTATGTACCCTGTCGAATAAACAGTGTTCCGGGGGGTATCGGGTAAGAGACTGAGCAGGTACCTGTGCATAAAGTCCTGTAGGTCCGTAACATCTTCTGGAACACCTCTGAGGCGTACATTGTTCCGCCGGGACCTGTTATCCTGGTCTTCTTGTGCCCTCTGTAGTTGGCGAACTTCCTCCGTTAGAGTCTCCAGATGCTGAGCCATATCATTATATATTTTTACTGAGGTATCGTTTGCCCTCTCTAGAGCGTCCGTTCGGGCCCCACCGCATCGATTTCGGCTCTCACTGCTACCAGACCCTCCTGTATATCCCCCTTTATGTCAGCGCGGAACGCAGAGAGTAAGCGTTCTATGTCCCCTCTCGTGGCCGGGCCGCTGTCAGGAGAACACGAGGTGGCGGCCGCCATCTTAGGTGAGGCAGCAGGTTCAGGGCCTGGCGTGCGATCGCCAAATAAGGGGTGAAGACGGCCCGGAGGTAAGGATTTTTTTGTTTTTGAGGGCATCTCCAGATACCTGGTGTAGTCCGGGACCCGAGGGGATCACTCAGAGCCAAGGTCGAGCGGGCTGGTTTGCAGAGTTGCTAAAGTAAGCTGGGATGAGTGCGGAGCTCCGGGATCACGCGGCCATCTTGGTTAGCCGCCGGACACGCCCCCTCTTTGTCAGGTTTTCTATCCAGCTTTTCCTCAAGTCCTCACTTTGTCCAGTCCGTTGTTTGAAGGAATATGAAAGGGTACGTTCTCTTAACAGAGCTGGTGTATCACAACGATTGTTCATATCTTTATGCAAACCATACAAGTCGGTGTCTTCCCCCACTCGCTAGGTGGTTAATGGATCATGTCTGAAGCTGGTGTAGACGTCTCCGTGTTCGGAGCTCATTCCTCCCGGAGCACTTCTGCTTCAGGAGCTTTTTCCCGGGGATGTCGTCTCAGGACATCTTAAAGACAGCGGACTGGTCCAGAGAATCCACCTTTAGAGAATTTTATTTTAAACCGGTGTCTCACATGTCGCATTCATTAGTTACTTAAGCTTTGAACTAGCATAATAAGAGCCTCCGTGTCTTGTGGGATAATTCCCAGATTCCCCTATTATCATGACGGGGAATCATAATTATAGTAAAGACACGGAGGCGAGTATTATCCCGCCCAAATGTGGAGAATTTTTTCCCACCCTAATATCTGACGTGAAGGTTAAGTGTTCGATAAGTTTTTAGATCATTTGATCATTTGTTAACCAGCTCTGGTGATCTCTAATGTATTGTTTTCTCTGACAGCTTAATCCTTGGATTGGAATTTATCATACAAGGTTTCCTCTACATGTTCAAGGTTTCCATAAAGGAAGGAGGTCCTTCCGTTGTTCAATTGGTTAAAGAAGAATCGGGACGGTCTCGCATCAGAAAAGAGAAGAGCCAACGGTGGTCAGAGGATTTGAAGAGTTGGACTGTACCATTGTTACCTGTTATGAATGTATACTGTTTAAACGTGTTTTTTCACTCTCAAAATACTTTGCTGCTATCGGCGTAAGTAAAGAAAAGCTAGCATAATACTCGCCTCCGTGTCTTTACTATAATTATGATTCCCCGTCATGATAATAGGGGAATCTGGGAATTCTCTGCCTGCTGGGACCTTTTAGAAACTAAATGCATAGATGCAAAGCATTCTGACAAGTGCTTGTGGAAACTGCAGCTATGATTGTTGCTGCGAACGCAGTACTGATGCAACTCTGAATTTTGCGCATGTGGAGATTGTAGCTGCCTCCTTGCAATGATTTGGTACTGCATGTGGATCCCATAAGACAGTGTTTCCCAAAACTGTCCTCGGGACCCTCAGCCAGGCTAGATTTTGCAGATCACCCTGGGGGAAATGCAGACTGAATCCTGCAATCACTGAGCAGCAAATCATATCACCTGTGCTGTGCTTCACATATCTGGAAAACCTGACCTGTCAGCAGGTCCTGAGGATCGGTTTGGGAAACACTGCCATAAGAACACTGTTTTTGGACAGTCTCTTGCGAGTAGCGCGTGCTCCGGTTACAAGCAAAATTACTTTCTGGAATCACTGGGACTGAAGCCATAAGGTGAAAGAGGAAAGACACTGGAATAAGAAGCTACAAGGAAATGTTTGGAGGATGAGACTGTGCCTTGGACATGAGCAGGCTTAAGTGGATGGAGACAATAGCATGTTTCAAAGGACAGCAACAAGTAAATGCAACTGGGTCATTCCATGTCAAATCAACCAATGAAAAATTCATTTTGGAACTTGAGGTCACTGATTTGGTTAATTTTGGTACATTTGTACCTTACCATGAGATGTTAAAAAAAAAACCAAAAAAAAAAACATTTTTGTCTACCAGTTTAGTCAATTTTGAAACTTCAATATCTCCAAACCCCAAAATTCACTAGCCACCATAACGTCAAATGCCATTTACGAGATGGGATGTGTCATTTTAAAGCTTTTGAATAGGGCTTTCATTTGACATAAAACATGACAACTGTAAAACTTAAAAAAATTCACAAACTTAACTCGCGCACGAAGGAGGTGCAGGGAACGACCTCTCGTTTCACTCCCATGCGTGGAGGATGTTCCCTGAACGTCTTCATGTTCAAGCCCCTCCTCCCTCTGAAACTCACCTCTCCGTCCGGGGTCCCACGCAGATCTGACTTCCTTGAAGTCAGATCTGCATGTTTATACCCCTCCTGGCGTGTGAGGTCATTGCGACGGCCGCGATGATGCCGGTTGCAGGTGTGCAATTTGGTGCCTGTTTGCAGACCTCTCCCAGAAGTGGCTGACATCTTGGATGTCAGCCAGCCCTCCAGAGATGCCCACTGACATACTGATGCCATGGAGCCATGAGAATTAACCCCTAGTTTGCCAATGTGTTTTCCTATGGAAACCCTGTGGTGGAGATGGGTAGCTCCTGATCCGTGGCAGCTAGAGGTTAATTTTTGATATCAATGTAAAGGCCAGAGCCCAGTCTTTCCAATGATACCAAACATGACTGTTAAATTAAAATTTTAAAAAATATATATATTTTTGTATCAATGCAGCACTATTGTTTACATTTCAATTATGTAAACAATGATGCTGCACCTTTTTTTGGGAGGAGCTAAAATTGCGTAATTTCTCAGAAAAATAAACTGGTTTACAGTGCTAATTTTTTTAAATTTTAAACACGCATACCCCATAGAATATATAAACAAAGGCTCGATAATAAAATGTGAAAAAAAATTACATGCTGTAGATGATTGAAATTTTATTAAATTTACATTTTTTTGTTATAGCATTATGGCAGGGCATGACGTATTCATATAATGATATATTATGAATCGGTCGAGTCTGCCAAAAAAGGATATATCATTTTTGTATGGGTCTTAGAATAAAACTACTTCAAATCACGTTTAAACATGAGCAAAAATAGTAAAAATTAGCTCCGCACATAGGTGAAATGGCTCAGCAGTAAAGGGGTTAGTTTCAGAAAAACTGAACTTTAAAATTTACAAAACTCATTTAACCCTTTCACTGCTGAGCCATTTCACACCTGTGTGCTGAGCTAATTTTTACCGCTTTTGCTCATTTTAAACGCAATTTGAAGTCGTTTTATTATATGACCCAGACCTATATCCTTTTTTTTCCAGCAGGCTCGGCAGAATATATCATTATTATAACAAAAAAATGCAACTAAATTACATAGTTACATAGGCTGAAAAAAGACATGCGTCCATTGGGTTCAGCCTCTCCCACATCACCTACTGCTGTTGATCCAAAAGAAGGCAAAAAACCCAGTCTGAAATGCTTGCCAATATGCAACATACTGGGAAAAAATTCCTTCTTGAAAATTAGATATTTATTTATTTTTTTAAATCCTCTACAGCGTGTAAAGTGTTTTTTTCACATTTAATCATCCAAGCCTTTGCGTTTCTATGTGGTTCGCTTGTTAATTTTTTTTTTTTTTAATACGTGATTTTTAGCAAACACACCCCATAGAAAAAAAAAATCATTAGTGCAGCATCATTGTTCACATTATAATTAAATTGTGAACACTATTGCTGCATTAATAAAAATAACACAAACCAGTCTATTTTACTTATTTTTATTTGTATTAATGTGATGACATCATTTACGGCGGGAGGCCTATAAAAGCGGTGTCTGACTTCCCTGAAGTTAGAACGATGCGGGACGAGAGAGAGAGGGACTCTCCCAGGGCTCCTGCTAGCGGATGACGTGTGGGGAACGTCCTCATATAGTGGGAGTCAATGAGGACGTTCCCCACACGTCACCCGCAGCGAAGGAGTTAAAGGTTATGTCTAGTAGCCAGTCAGTCCAAATTTCAAGATGGTATCTCAATGATATAAAAAATTGTTAGAATTAAATTAACTTGGCCTCAAATAGACAAATGAAATTATACCTAATGATAAAGAACCTCTTTTCTTTTTTTCTTGGCTACCATGTTTTTTTTATTCGAAGCGCAAGTTCAGTGTACATGAGAACTCAATCAGCATATTGCCAACTTCGAGGTCGAAATACGTGCTTAGTATATAAAACATAGGTTTCTAGCGGAAGTAGGAGCCCTCCACCCCCTCAAATCTCCTACGCGAAATCCGATACATCCGACAGGCAATATCAGTCACTTAGGACCCTAATCTAGGAGCTGAGAGAGAGATGAGGGAGTGTGTAAAGGATAGTGAACGAACAGAGAGAGAAGTCTGGGAATCTAAGGGAAGAGTAGGCTAGGAAAAGTAAGAAGGGGGAAGGGAGAGGGTGGGGTAGACAAAAGAGGAGCGGAAATATGTTGAGAGAATAATGAAGAAATTAGAAGTTCTCTAGCAAACTCGTGGCTCAAGAGGACCCAGGTTCATAAAGGCTGGTAGGTGGAGAAGGGGGTTTTACGATGGGAGTCGAGAACCTGTTTAATAGTCTCCAGATTCAGTAAAAAGTAGAGGGTGGGAAATATTCAGATCGTCCTTATTTGATTACACCCTCCGTCTGACAAGGGTGGGAGAGGAGACACTAGGCAAGGGTATGGGAAAACGATGATGTCTGTAGTGAAAAGGAAGAGCGTAGAGAAGAGAGAGGAGGAAAAAAGACAAGAGGGAGAGAAAAGGGGGGGGGAGGTGTGGGGGAGAAGGACACAGCTGTGAAAGAGAGGACTGGTGTCATAAGGCCTTGCAGATAACTGAGCTAGTTGTGGGGTGCTCAGTGGAGGTGCAGTGGATCTATTCAAGTGGGTGGGCAGTGGGGGGAACTATCCAAGCCCCCAGCTGTACTGCCGTAACACATCTACGTACCCATCTCACAGTAAGCGGGCCCGGCATGCGGCTGAGGTCACGTAAGAGTTCCAGTAAAACCATTTGTGGAGGTGATCTTCGGTTTTATCCCGTACTCTGGCCATCAGGTTCTCCAAGGTCTGCACTTCCTCCATACAGGTCAGCCAGTTTCTGTATGAGGGGGTCGTCGCCTGTCCCCATGTACGTGTGACAAGAAGCCTCGCCGTCATGAACATCGGAAGGGCCGTGTATTTCCGAAGCAAGGCCATGGAGCACGGCGTGTGCGTGAGGAGAAACGCGTCAGGGGTGAGTGGCAGGTCCAGGTCCGTAACCTCTGCCAGGGTATCTCTTATCAGTTGCCAGAAGGGAGACATTTTCAGACACTCCCACCAGATGTGGAGATAGGAGCCCGTCGGGCCATCGCATCTCCAGCAGTTCGGGGTGTGGCGGAGCCCTATGCGGAAAAGCAACGCTGGAGTACAATACCACATCGCGAGGACCTTGTATGAATTAGATTGTAATCTCGTCTGAGGTGAGTCGCGGTGGGAGAGTTCATAAGTATCCTTCCATTGAGCCTCCGTGATCTGCTTGTCAAGTATCTGGTCCCAGTTATGTTTAAATGCTCTTGGAGACTCTCCACAGTCTGTCTGTAGGATGCGGTATATTCCCGGAGATTCCAGGACTGATCGGGCGTTTGGCTGTGGCTAGCTCTTCAAAGGGCGTACGGGGTCGTATCAGCCTATGTCGGGCAGGTAGTGAGAGCAGGTAGTGTGTTATTTGGACGAAATTAAAGCGCTCCAGGGGAGTCGGGGGGGGGGCATCACTCGGTCGTCTCTCCCAGGGAGGGCTCAGATCTGATCCGGACAGGAAATGGAATGCCCTGGGCCCGTGGGTACCTTCCAGCCTATGTCTGAGTCAAGGATGTACTCCCGCCGGGAAGTCTGGGTTGTCCTCCAATGGGAGCAGCGGAGACGGGTAAGAGGACAAGGAACAACGTTTCATCGTTGAGCACCACACACGTAAGGTAGCACCCACGAATGGGTGTTTGAGAGCCTGTGCGGATTGTCTCCTCGAATCCATCCACGGTAAGACTCTCGTCAAATGAGGGGTTGCACCCCGTTCGAGGTCCTGCCACAGAGCTCCCCTACCTCCCCCTGTCCACTCCACTATCCGGAGGAGGTGCGTGGCCTGGTAGTAGAGGCAAAGATTGAGGACTGCCAGTCCTCCTTCCTTTTTGGGGCGTGACATCGTATGAAAGCTGATCCGGGGGCGCGAGTTATTCCACACGAAACTGGAGCAATCTGACTGGGCCATTGTGAAAAAAGCAGGGGGAATGTATATGGGGAGTGTCTGGAAAAGGTAGAGAAGTCTCGGCAGCGCATTCATTTTCAATATGCTGATCTTTCCAAACCAGGAGACCTTCAACCGCTTCCATTCTGCAAGGTCACACCTGAGAGCAGTCCAGAGTGGGACAAAGTTTTCCCGGTATAAATCCTGTGGAAATTGTGTGAGCCAGAGTCCCAGATATCTCATTTTGGAAGGACACCAAACAAATGGGTGTGCACGACGCAGGAACCTCTCTGCAACTCCCCTGACGGACAGGTTCAAAACCTCCGATTTCTCCATGTTTAATTTCAGGTTAGATAGAGCACCGTACCTCTGGAATTCCCCGACTATTTCCGGAAGGGACACTAAAGGGTTAGTGACATAGAAAATCAAGTCATCAGCATACGCCGATACCTTGTGCATTTCACGTGTCCCTGTGAGACCAGAAATTTTCACGTTGAGACGTATTCCAACAGGGGTTCCAGGGAGAGGGCGAAAAGGAGAGGGGAAATCGGGCAGCCCTGTCTCGTTCCATTTTGGATATGGAAAGGATCCGAAAGGACACCATTAACCCTGACCCGTGCGTTTGACGCCCGATACAGAGCAGCAATCCAGTGGATAAATTCAGGAGGTAAGTTCATGGCGCGCAGTGTGAAAAGAGAAAGGGCCAGGAGACACTGTTGAACGCCTTTTCAGCATCCATTGACAGGAGGAGTGTAGGAGTCTCCGAGTGGTGTGCTAAGTGAAGTACATTTAAGGTCCAAATCGTACCATCTCTGGCCTCTCGTCCTGGGACGAACCCCACCTGATCTTTTCTCACCAACAGGGGGACCAAAGGGTGAAGACGATTAGCTAAGATCGTGGCAAACAGTTTAAGGTCACTGTTAAGCAAAGATATTGGCCTATAGCTGGCACAGGAGAGGGGGTCTTTACCCTCCTTAGGGATTACCACTATTGTCGCAGAGAGAGCGTGTTGATGGAGTTCCTGGTCAGTAAGCAGTGCGTTAAAGACCCGTACCAGGTGCGGTATCAGAGTGGTCCCAAATCTCATAGTAAGCAGCCGAGAACCCGTCTGGGCCCGGCGCCTTACCAGGTTTCTGGCGTTTAAGAGCTACAGAGACTTCTTCTGCAGTCACCAGCGAGCTTAGCGGTGTGCTTTGCTCCGCCGTGAGGCGATAAGGAATCTGTGAAGTCAGGAAGTGGTCAATGTGCTCCAATGATGGTGGTCCAGCGTCCTCAACCGCGTGGTACAATTCGAAATAATAGTCTCGGAAGGTTTTTGCGATCTTATTCGGGTCCGGCGTTGTCATGCCCTCATGCGTGCGAATCACTGGTACGTACGTCCTACGTTGTCATGGTTTTAGGAGGCGAGCCCGTAAACGACCCGGCTTATCCTCATGTAGGGCGAAACAACATTTCGAGTGTATGATAGCTCTTTGTAGGTGGGGGTGAGAGCACTATTAAGGCTAGGGTCAGACTGAGGCAGTGCGAACGCCGTGCAGCCGCACTTAATCACGGCCGCACTAGCAGCAGATGCGGCAATGACGGCCAATATACGAAGTACGGTCGCACAAAAGTCCGGCTGGCGCAACGCAAGTGGAAAATGAACGCATTTTTTCGAGAACGTGAAACCGCAGTACTGACGTACAGAGTGCGCTGCGTCCGCTAGCGGCGTGTGTGCGTGATTAGGAGACGTCAGATCTGCTAATGTGGGCCAGCATAACGTCCAGACACAAAAAAGTGTTTTATGATGATCCGTACAAAATCACGGACGAAAATGCGCATAGTATGACCACTATCACGTTTCTGTGAAAAAATGCGTCCATTCGTTGAACGACCTTTTTCACAGAACAACATAAAAATGCGTTCGTCTGACCCTAGCCTAGCCGGGTACGGGCGTGTAAAAGCTCAACGTACGTGGCGTCAAGACCCGGCATGTTCCACTTGTCGGATTTCAGAGTAAAGTGCCTCTAATTCCTTCTGTCGTTCCCTTTTCTTCCGGGAGGCTAGGGAGATCAGCAGACCTCTCACCACCGTCTTGGACGTCCGATTGTTCATGGTCTGAAAAGAAGGAGGTTAGTGTATCTTCAACCTCTAAACAGAGACTCATTGAGCTGTCACATAGCGTCCCTAGGTCGTAGAAGGGGGGGGGGAAGACAAGGAAATAACCAGTGGCGCGTGGTCCGACCACGTAGTCACCTGAATCGTCGAGTCTCGGACCAGCGGCAGGACGTATTGAGGGACAAAAAAAAATAGTCCAGTCTGGAGTATGTGTGGTGAACGGGTGAGAAATATGTATAATCACATGTAGTAGGATTAAGAGCTCTCCAAACATCTACCAAGTATAGGTTTTGCAGAGAGCAATGAATCCCATTGAGGATCCTGTGGCGTGTACAATGACTGGCGGAGGAGGAAGAAGAATCTTCGCGCGGGACCAGGGGCAAATTGAAATCCCCACGAGGATCAGGATACCCTCAGCAAAAGACTCCAGGGTACGCAACTGTTTGGCCATGTACTGGTGTTGTTTAGTGTGGAGTAGATAAACATTAGCAAACGTATACACTTTGCCTCCAATCGTGCCTTTCACGAACACACGTCTCCGGTGGTATAAGTCTCAAGATGTACAAATGGAACTGAAGCAGCAAACAGAATTGCTGTACCTTTTGATTTGGACTCAGGGGCATGGACAAAAAACCCTGTCGGGAATCGGCGATCCCGTAGTGAGGGTGGGGCAGTCGAGCAGAAGTGAGTCTCTTGTACGAAAGCAATTGACGCTCGGAAGGATGCCAGATCGCGGAGGAGACGACTCTTTTCCGGCTTATTGAGGCCACGTACGTTGTAGCTCACCATCCTCAAATCCACCGACACTAGGGCCGCCGCACCCACCCCAGAACGCAACATTGCTCCAAAAGGGCCTGTAGATGGTCGGGCGGAGGGGTAGTGTAGAAGGCGGGGATGAGCAGGGGGAGAGAGAGGAGACAGGAGAGAAAGAAAAGAGAGGAGGAAAAAAGAAAAAAAAAAGGGGATATTGAGGTGGTAATAGGGGAAGTAACACTTCACTGAGTATGAGGGAGGTACAGCAAATAGGTTCTCTCAGGGGAGGGTAGGAGAGAAATAGTGTGTCCGAGCGATGCTCGGACTATCCAGGAGGGGGAAACGACGTCGATCGGGGAAGATGAGAGTCCCAGAACCTCTGAAATTGAGGGGGGGAACTGTCAAGAACTTCCCGGATTGAGAATGGCGTCGACCCTGTGGGGACGTGTGGGGTACCAACTGGGACCAGATAGAGCCGCTAGCTTACTTCTTAAAAGGGATTAGAACCAGACAAAAGAGATAATAGAGAGAAAAAGGTAACATGAACAGCAGCTCTCTTTAACCATTCTCCGCCGACAAGAGTCGTGGTATAATCAGCACTACAGTAACTTAATGTAACAGAACACTTTAACTTAACGAAGCAGAGCAATAAACCAATACCAGCCCTTCGCATTCCAAAATCACTGCCCCCTGGTCCCACCTCCCACGCACCCCCCTACCAACCCATCCTCCCCCCGTAAGCAACAGCAAACGCGTTGTGTAGTCCGAGCACCTCCCTCTCATACAGGTCGAGACAAGCGGCTAGGTAGAGGGTATAGCTGTGTGTCTCATGTCCGGTGTGACCTCCGATAAAGCAGAGCAAAGTGTACCATAGACAATGTAAATCTGCAAAAAGGTAGCCATCTCCCCCACCCTCCACGGCCGAGGGGACAAAAGCCATCTGTGACCCAAGACCACAGGCCGAGTGGGCAGGGACGGGCGATCAGGAAACGGGAAAATCCCTGTGGGAGCACTGCGGAGGGGTGGGGTGGGAGGGGGGCCGCCGCAGCTAGTGGGTGCTGTGCTGGGCATCCATCAATGCCCCAATCCGAACTGTGAGCTCAAGAGAATTCCTGTGTCCCGTAGGTCAGTACCTGGCCAGTCTAAAGAGACCATGTACAAGGTAGAAACAGCGACACCTCAGACAAGCACTGCGGGGCGTCCCAATCAACGTTCACCAGTGTCATGTGTGTTAAGCTGAGTGAGCCTCAGCATCCTACCTGCGTCTCTCAATAATCCTAGCTAGCATATCCGAGCACATATAACAGGGAATTGAAGGCAAACTCCCTCGCGACCACGTTGTCATCCCCCACCCCCTTCCACCTGGGCCAGTAGCGTTCAAATCCGTCCCCCGGTGCCACAGTAAGGCACCAAGAGTGACCAAGATAGGGAGAGTAAGCATCGCTATGCAACTAATCAAGTAAGATGGCAATCTCACATGTCTCCTTGGGGGCAGTCAGTGTGAAAAGGCAAACAGGTAATGGAACTAGATGATCGAGGCCTCGATCTAGATCTCATGTTTAAATAACGTAGGAGCCTAGCAGGAGAGGGAAGAGCAGAAGCGGTATTGGCTAACCTGACGGGACATTACAAATAACGTTCACCTGAGTCAGCGATGCCAGGGAGGTAAGGCCTCCGAGTCCACAAATGACTCCCATCATCCCAAGTGGTCAGCCACAGTACTGGGCTTATCAGGTCGCAATCGTTCACCGCTTTTCCTCACGTTTCGGAAGCACACGAGGTGGAGAGGTCAATCCAGGCGAGGGGTTCGTCCGCCTCCGGAGGAGCGGACCAGGGACAGAGGTGAACAATATAAATGGGCAGAACGGAGCAATGTAGTAGGACTGGGGAAGGAGCTAGAAGCAGGAGCTGCGTCACGGATGTCCAGCGTCCAGCTGGTCCGGGCCCTCCTGGTCTCGGTTATCTCTGGCTCGTCGGCGCCGTGGTGGTCTTTGAGGGCGAGCCTGGCCTACCGTAGGTCCTCGTTCCCAATTCACGATTTCCAGCGGGGGATAGATTCATGGCTTCTATAAAGGGGGGCAACATCTCCATAACAGTTAATGGCGTGCGTGATCCCGTTCAACCGCACGACTAAGGCGAACGGGAATCCCCATCTGTAAGGGACATTCTTCTGCCTGAGTGCCTGGGCACACCCAAAGTGAACGGGGTCAAATCATGATAAATTTCCAAGGCCTGCCCCTCAAATTCCCACGAACGTGAAGTGCGTGCCCGTTGCATTATTTTGTCTTTCAGCTTGTATGAAGTGAAGCAGCATACTACATCCAGGGGGACGGGGTTCACCGTCCGGGGGGGATGGGGTCTCAGAACTCTGCACTCTTTGGAAGTCCAGCGCCAGGTGAGGGTCTCGGCCTAACACCACATTAAAGAAACACCGGAGTACCTCCTCCAGTGGTTCCCAGGGGTCCATCTCCGAGAGACCTCGGAGCTGTAGGTTGCATCGGCGTCCTCCGTTGTCTAGGTCGTCTACTAACCTCCTCAACCCGGATAGGGCAGGGGTGTCTTCAGGTATAGGGACGACCGACTGGGCTGCGGCCTGTTCAAGTTGGGAC
The DNA here is from genome assembly GCA_009667805.1 of Leptobrachium leishanense. Classification (NCBI taxonomy): domain Eukaryota; kingdom Metazoa; phylum Chordata; class Amphibia; order Anura; family Megophryidae; genus Leptobrachium; species Leptobrachium leishanense. The sequence continues at coordinate 177,640,958 of CM019065.1, forward strand.
ACGTCCCCCCCTCACCTCCTCCACGTCGCGCCGGAACGAGTTGTGGATATCCGACAGCATGTCCGCCAGGTCAGTCTTGGTCGGCATCCCCGCAAGCAAGGATTCCAGCCGGAGTTCAAGTCTGGTGATAGCTGCGGTTGGGTCCGCAGCAGCCGTTGAGGCCAGAGTGCCCGCCATCTTAGAAGCTGTGGAGGGAGACGTGGAACTCGGCGTGGGAAGCAGGTAAGCGTCCAGAGAGTGAGCAACTGCCCTTTGTGGTCTGGCTGGAGTCCTAGGGTCGCTGTGTGTTCGTTTGCCGCGGACTATAGTAGTGTTGGAGCAGAAATAAGGAGCTTTTTGTCGAGAATAAGGATGAGAGATTTCAATGTGCTGCCATCTTGGTCAGCGGTCCGGACACGCCCCCCTTGGCTACCATGTTTGACGCTTTTGTCATGTGGGGTTAGCGGATACATTCTCCCTGTAACTGAAATTGGCGCCAGTTTGCAAAAGATCTTTCCTGGCATGGTGAGAATATCCGGATTCCCAAAAGGATGATGTTTCTGGTACAGCTGGATGCAGTGCTTTTTTTTGGGAAAAATAGGTGGGGGTACTCTTACGCCCGGAGAAAAAACTGATTATTCTGACTATTTTCATGTCCTCATAAAAAAATAGTTGTAGCTCACTTAAAGGAAGACACTATAAAAGGGAACCATATAATTTAATACTGTGTTCCTTTAAATGAACTACAACTATTGTTGTAACCCTATGGGAGTGAACCAGTAAGTGCCTCTGTTGCAAGAAAAATCTGTATTGCAGGGCAGTTAGCTGTTTTTTTTTTTCCAACGATGGCACTGAGTGGATAATCCCCTAGCATTTGTGAGCACCACAGCAATGAAGCTCGGTATTGCTGAGTATGTATGAACTCCACAGCAATAAAACTCACAGTAATGCGCAGTGTGTATGAGCTCCACAGCAATGAAACTCACAGTAACGCGCAGTGCGTATGAGCTCCACTGCAATGAAACTTCCAGTAATGCGCAGTATGAGCTCCACTGCAATGAAACTCACAGTAATACGCAGTGTGTATGAGCTCCACTGCAATGAAACTCACAGTAATGCGCAGTGTGTATGAGCTCCGCAGCAATAAAACTCACGACCACCTTACAGTGCCACCTCCTCTGATCACACGGCTTGCCTGACAATCCGCAGCTCTGGCAGATGTGTGTAAACATGCTGCACCCCCCTCCCCATGCTGTTCAAAGTTTCAGCGGCTGCAGAGAGGGGGAGCAGCCCTCCCTTGTCACTTACTGGGGGAGGGGGGTTATCAGTCCCTACATACACTCCTGACAATAGGAAGCGTTCATGAGCTTCCGATTCTCTGCCTGCCACTGCAGGAGGAGCATCATGCTCTCTCCTGTTAGTTCTGGCTGGTGGTGAGGTGCTGGTACTGAGTGGTGAGGTGCCGGTACTGAGTACCCCCTGAAAATGATAGCTTGACTTCACCTTCTAATGCATCCATTGAGAGAACACATCCCAGCCACCATGAGTTGTCAAAGGCCAATGCCACAAAACCCTTCATAAGAGATGTAGATTTTGATCGTAAATTCAGGAGTGACTTTAACCTCCCTGACGGTATTCCCGAGTGTGGCTCGGGGTTAACTTTTCGTACCGAAAGCGGTATCCCCGAGCCACACTCAGGCTGTATACTTACATGTCCTGCGCTCCCTCGCTGATCCTGCAGTCTCCTCCAGCCGCTCTCAACATCACACTGCCTGGTTCTCTTCTTGCGAGGAGTGAAACCAGGAAGTGTGACGTCGCGATCGGCTGCAGTGTGACTGCGGGGACAGCGAGGGAGTGCAGGACATATAAGTATTGACCCGAGTGTGGCTCGGGGATACCGCTTTCAGTATTGAAAGTTAACCCTCGAGCCACACTAATACCGCTAGGTGGCCAGAATAAATAGGACAGATTTACACGAGTAAGTGCGCACATTGAAATGGATCAAGTCTAGCAATGAGTCAGGGGGAGGGCTGGATGCAGAAGCATAACCCAGTGGATCTCAAACATCAAGAGCAGAACCGTACAGAAAGGCCCGTGTCAGACGAGCGCACTGATGACGTCAGTGTTGCCGCACATTTGTATGTCCGTTATAGCACATAATTATGACCAATGGAGCCCCACACACGAAGTAAGTCTGCACCGAACTGCGGACGCGCAAACTGACGCAAGGCAGGGAAGAACGTAAATCCGCTAGAACAGATGCACATAGTGCGCTGCATCCGCAACGTCCGCATAGCTTTGTGTGTGAGTGATGAACGAGGTCAGACGGACTGCATTTGTGCGTCCAGCATTTTTGACAGACCAAATGTGTTTGCATTTCAATTTATTTCCCCTGGTACATCAGTCAAAAATAACGTCAGTTAAAAAAACAGACTGTGTGGCCACTACCTTGTCGTCAGTCAGAAAGTACGTCCGTTGAGCACAGATGCATATTCCGTACTAAAATGCGCTCGTCTGACATTAGCCAAATATGTAATCACCCAACAGTGGAGGGAGTTGTAATCCTCAGACCACCCAACACATAATCATCCCAGTAAAACCAAAATCGTGTAAAGTCCTCAATTTGATCTCGTTCCGCCGCCACCAGGCTGTCCACAGCTCTCAGCGACTCAACCCTTGCAACCCAAGCTTGCCAAGAGGGTATCGTCCGTGTCCCACAATGAAGAGATATTAAAAGATTGGCTGACATTACAAGTCGTAGTGCCACCAACTTACGCATAGTGTTAATCGGGGCTTGAAACTGCAGAAGGAGGTAAGTGTGTGGTGTGAATTGGACATCCGATCTGGAGAGGAGTGTGATCACGTCATGGGCCAACTGCCAAAAGGGGTGAATAGATGGACGATCCCACCAAATATGGAGGTAACTGCCCAAGGCTGTTGTTGGGTCATGGTGTGGCATTATCCGGTGTAGGCGAGCAGGCGTCCAATACCAGAAAGAAAGCACCTTATTAAGCATTTTCCGCACATTGTAACACTGGTGAACTTTTGTTCGCTAGCGCGAAGGTCATGGTCGAAGCATCATCTGAATCTGAGGTAATGCAGTCCAAAAGAGAGTGCCACTTGTTTTGAAATGTAGGGGGATCATCGGAGGTTTGTAACAATCCATAAAGGAGAGATATACTCCTGATGAGCGGTAATCCTAATCTATAGAAATTCTCAAAAATTGTGAGTGGGCTTGGGAGACTGTAGCCCGTTTTCAGGGATTTTAAGTAGGAATTGATCTGTGCGTAGTAATGTTGTTCGAGGAACGTAGGAGGTGGGTGCGTATCCAGCTCTGTAAATCAAAGGCTGTTGCCCGTCTCGCAAATAGGCAAAGACTGTGTGTCTGTTTGGCAAAATCTAATCTGTCAGTGCGTCACACACACACACACACACACACACACACACACACACACCTGGGATAACCCCAGATTGTATCCAAGTTGTATGAGTGGAGATACAGCCAAAGTGAGAGCATGTGAGAAACTTACTTTCCTCCAGATCCATGATGTCTCAAGAGGGAGGTTCCAGGGCAAAAAAACTATCTTGAAAGTCTCAGGTTCGAATCCATGGCAAGGTCCACAAAGGGACCATCAGTTTTTCTTCCAGGTCCAACCACAATATATCGGGTGCCGTCGATGACCAGTCCAAAAGACAGGTCAATTGCACAGCATGAGAATACAACCTGGCGTCAGGTAATGCTAACCCCCCCCCCTGCCCCCATGCCTTGGGACGACACAGCACCTCAAAACTCACGCGAGGTCTTCTCTTGGGCAAAACAAATTTCATGACCAGAGTTTGGAAAAGAGAAAGAAGCGTGCAGTTAAAGAAGGTGGGGCATAATATTCATTTTAATCACGTTTATCCGGCCAAGCCAAGAAAATAAACCTACCTGTCCACTGTGCGAGGTCCGAACTGAACAAGTCCAGCAGAGGTCTATAATTGAAATCATACAAGTTACAGAGGTTAGATGGTAACCAAATGCCCAGGTATTTCAGTCTATCTCTGCACCAGGTAAAGGGGAAACGCACCTGCAAACAACCCACCAACGGTGCAGGTAAATGGACACTAAGGAGTTCGACTTTTCCGGGTTGATCCGGAAACCAGAAAAATCGGGCATATTCCTCTACTGTTCAGAGTACGGCTGGCAAGGATGTTTCAGCCTTCGTCAACATGAACATCAGATCGTCAGCATAGGCCGAAACGACATGCGCAGACGTATGTCAACGTACTCCTGCGACATCCGACTGCCTGCAAATGGTTTCTAGCAGCGGTTCCAGGGAAAGTGTGAACAGTAGTGGCGTAAGTGGGCATCCCGGTCTCGACCCATTGCGAACCATTATGTGCCGAGACAGAGTGCCATTGATTCGAATCCGCGCCGTCTGTGAGGCGTACAAGGCAGAAATCCAATCCAGAAACTCCCTAGAAATCCCCAGGAGTCGCAGGACCGTAAAAAGAGAACGCCAGTGGACTCTGTCGAATGCTTTTTCAGCATCAGCCGAGAGAAGTAGAACACCCTCCCCCGAGGAGGCAGCCAGGGGGAACACATTCAGAACTCTGGTCGTAGTGTCTTTAGCTTCTCTACCAGGTATAAAGTCGACTTGGTCGGGCTTAATCAAGGCAAGAAAGTTTTCAGCCGGTCCGCAAGTAGTTTCGCCAGAATTTTCGTATCTACGTTCAGCAATGAAATAGGCCTATAGTTGCTGCAGTCCGCATGATCCCTATCCAGTTTAGGGACAACTGCAATCGTAGCTGCCAATGTGGCTGGATGAAAGTGGTCATCAGGCCAAATCGCTCGGAAAGCGCATGGCAGAATCGGGGATAAGATGGAGAAGCGCTTATAGTATTCCGAAGGATGGCCATCCAGCCCCTGGCTCTTCCCATTTTTCATCAATTTAAAAGTGGATGCCAATTCCTCACTCGTAATAGGGCTCGCAAGAGTTACCTTGGCCGCAGGGGTCAGTGTGGTATGCTTTTCCTTAAGGTATTCCGACATCTCTTCCATGGAGGGTCCAGGTCCCTCCGCTGAGTCCAGGTTATATAGACTCTGGTAGTAAGAAGCAAAAGCTTCAGTGATTTCGTCTGGGCGATGAGAGCAGCGACCAGATTGTAATCTGATTTTAGAGATGTAATCCATCTCTTGTTATTGTTTTAACAGATTGGGAAAACAAACCAGGTAAACTCCTAGCCAAAGGGCAAATGAGCATCTAGCTTTGACGGCATCAAGGCACAGCTTTTCGTTCAGAATATCATTAAGTCGGTGACTTAATGGAGCGGCTTCTGCGAAATCGGAGTCGTTAGTACGAGCGTCAGACGAGGATTCCAACTGTCTAATGCGATCTAATAGGTCTGTGACCTCTAAGCGTTTAGATTTCTTGAGTGCCATAGGCTTACTAATAAAGAAGCCTTGTAACACCACTTTATGCGCCTCCCATAAGGTCATATCTGGAACGTCCCCTACATCAAGTAATGTAACATTGAATGTAACATTGAAGTAATGTTGTAAATGGGTGGAGATGTCAGCCGTAAGAACTGGGTCGTCCAGCAAAGTCACCTCGCACCTTCAAACAGGTGAATGATTGGACGACGAGCGAACACCTCTATTCGTATACAAAATTAAATGTAACTGATGCTGCTGGACAAAAAGATAATCAAGTCTAGAACGAGAGTCATGAACCGTTAAGTAATAAGAGAAGTCACGTGCGCCCGGCATAAAAGATACGCCACACATCTACTAGTCTCAAAGAATCCAAAGAGCGTTGGATATGTCTCAAGGTACTAAAGGGTATAGACCAGTGTTTCCCAAACCTGTCCTCACCATGTTTGCTAGATAGCTGAAGCACAGCACAGGTGTTATGATTTGCTGCTCAGTGATTGCAGGATTCAGTCTGGTTTTCCCCAAGGTGATCTGCAAAATCTTGCCTGGTTGAGTGTCCTGAGGACAGGTTTGGGAAACACTGGTATAGACGAACACCGTCTAGAATTGTCATATCTGGGGTCAAGAGAGACATTAAAATCCCCCGTCAGTACCAGAATACCCAAAGTAAACTGGGCAAGACATTTGAGGATATGCGCCACGCATCTATGTTGTTTCGTATTTGGCAAGTAAATTTTTAAGCGAACGTATATTGAACATCCAAAATAGTGCCTTTGACAAAAGGATAACGACCCTCTGCCAACTGAAAGGGAACATCCTTTGAGATAAGGATCGCAGTGCCCATCGATTTCACAACAACATAATTACTAAAGAATCCGAGAGGGTAAGTTCGTGAGAGAAGTCAGGGAGGTGCTCCAGCTTGGAAATGTGTTTCTTGGAGAAAGACCACTGACGCCCCAAGGGACCCAAGTTCTCTCAATAAACATCCCCTCTTCTCTGGGATGTTTAGGCCCTTGATGTTAGAAGTAAGGAACCGCAGAGGTCGAGTCCGAAAGGCTGTACCTTCCTCTCCCCGACCCACTAGCCATAGCAGTATCACAAAGCAAACCACTGGTAGCACAAGTATGAAAGCCAGTACAAAACAAGGGTGGAAAAAGCAGGAAGGGAGAAGGAAAAGGAGAGGAAAAGGGAAAACGAGGAAGAGAAAAAGAGAAGAGAGAGAAAACAAAAGGAGGAGAAAGTACAACAGTCGTAAGAAAGGCAAAAACGTCCATCAGGCGATCTATCCTGGAGGAGAGTTATCCTCCGGATAGGGCACTAGAGGTACAAAAAGGGACATTTATACCTCCGGGGAGGGATGTATTTCAGGTATATACGTCCACAATAGAGCGCAAAAATGTTCCGCAAATCTGAACTATCAGAATAAGTCTGAAAATGTAAAATAAGTATACAGCGAGCGACCTTAAACGCTGGCCAATGGAACCAGTCGATGATCCGTAAAGGTACCCATAAGTAATGAATGGGAGTCCTCCAGTTACCCAACAAAAGAAACCTGTAATCAAGAAAGCCGATCCAACTGTCAAACAAAACGTGGTCGTGGAGACAGGAGGGGACCATGACGAGACATAGAAAATCATTAAGTCTGAACACCACCCTACATCCGCCCTCTCACCCCTGAACGTCATCCGCAACGCCATTCACCATCCCGTTGTAAAGTAAAGTCACTGTCTCTCGTTCCCCCCCCTCACGTTCTGAAATCTCAACATGGTGTCACACTTCCCTACCAGCAGTACATATCACCCACCCTCCCCCACCAATCCACTATAGCGACCTGAGCAACTATCTGGTCCTTCCGCATGCAATTCTACAGTTTTCTGTACCCGCATCAATTGGCCCTACTCCCATTCCAGTCCTCATAACCCTCCTTTCCTTCATCTACCTACCGCCCAACCTCTCCATATGTCTATATCCCACCATCCCCAACTAACACTACACAGAGGAAGTGTCAGCAATGCAGTTGGGCAGGACCAAAAACAAACAGGCATAATCAGAGAAGAAAGAAAGAGTAAAAAAGCGAAGCAGACCTCACATAAAAAGGTAAAGAAATGTAAATTGAACCGTATAGACTATCCCAGATGTACTTGAGGCTTGAAGGTCCACCAAAATGCATCCCAAAATATTTTTTTTTCGATCTCAAAACATAAAATAGTAAACGAGTGGCCCCAAAGAGCGAACATAAAATAAAACCGATCCGCTCCAGATGGCACATAGAAGAAAGCAGTACACAACATTCTCGCAGCCAAAACGGGGAATTCAGTCTCCTGGGGTGGGGGGACGGGACAGTGTCATCTGTGCGTTGTTGCTTTAGACGATCTCCGGGACCACAGAATTGTTGGGGGGCGAGGATGGAATAATGGCAAGGCCGGGTCTTCCACCTGCAGCCATTCCCGGTTAGGGACCTTCACATTCGGCAACTGCAATTGTTGAAGGAAAAGTGGGACATTGCCCATGACACCATCGAGACAGCGGTCCCATTCCGAAGCACATTTAATGAGAAAGGGGTAACCCCACCTGTAGGGGATATCTGCTTTCCGCAGTAACTGGGCGCTGAGCCCTCCTGGCAGCCAAGGTAAATCTTGAGAGGTCAGCGTATAGTTTGACCGATTCTCCTTCAAAGTCCCAGGCGCTTCGTGCTTGAGTGGCCTTAAGGATTCGCTCCTTAAGAGCAAAGTTAGGAAGGTGGCATATACAGGTGAAACTCGAAAAATTTAGAATATCGTGCAAAAGTTCATTTATTTCAGTAATGCAACTTAAAAGATGAAAATAATATGAGATAGTTCAAGCCGTGATTTCATTTATCATAATTGTGATGATTATGGTTTACAGCTCATGAAAACCCCAAATCCACAAGCTCAGAAAATTCGAATATTGTGAAAAGGTGCAATATTCTAGGCTCAGTGTCCCAATCTAGTCAGCTAATTAAGCCATAACATCTGCAAAGGGTTACTGAGCCTTTAAATGGTCTGTCTGGTTCAGTAGGACTCACAATCATGGGAAAGACTGCTGACCTGACAGTTGTGCAGAAATCCATCATTGACACCCTCCAGAAGGAGGGAAAGCCTCAAAAAGGTAATTGCAAAAGAAGTTGGATGTTCCCAAAGTGCTGTATCAAAGCACATTAATAGAAAGTTATGTGGAAGGGAAAAGTGTGGAAGAAAAAGGTGCACAAGCAGCAGGGATGACCGCAGCCTGGAGAGGATTGTCAGGAAAAGGCCATTCAAATGTGTTTGAGGCTGGAGTCCATGCATCAAGAGCCACCACACAGACGGATCCTGGACATAGGCTTCAAATGTTGTATTCCTCTTGTCAAGCCGCTCCTGTATAACAAACAACGTCAGGAGCGTCTTACCTGGGCTAAAGAAAAACAGAATGGGGTGTTAACTATAGCGCCAAACACTACTATGTCCAATTGTATGGGTATGCAGCTCACCACAGGTGTGTCACTCACCCTCAAATAATAAAAGGAATACAAACTTAATCTTAAGGGGGCGCAAAGATGGATCTTGATAAGAGTTCGTTCACAAATGGTGTCACAATTGCTTGGTGGTCAATATATGGTCACTATAAGAGAAAAATCACTAATTGCGCAGTATTGTAAAACACAGATCGATATGTACTCGGAAAATCCATTCAGTGGGAATTCTGTGCAAGAGGTGGGACCATCCTTAAGTGGTCCAAAGCCCAAATACTGAGCCACTTAATGGGAGGTTCATAAATTCGTGAGTAGATCGGTTTACATTATACATTGCCATCTGTCTCCTATTGGTATTGTGCCATGTGTTGTCCTTTTGTCCTTCAACCGAGGTCCAAAGTGCCAACCATCTGACTGCATCAAGCTACACTCTGATGGGAGAAGACCCCCATAGAGGCTTAAAGGCGTATACCAAGAGCCTATAGGCTGTGAGTGACCCTCTTCCATTTTCCGAGTACATATTGATCTGTGTATTACAATACTGCGCAATTAGTGATTTTTCTCTTATAGTGACCATATATTGACCACCAAGCAATTGTGACACCATTTGAGAACGAACCCTTATCAAGATCCATCTTTGCGCTCCCTTACGATTAAGTTTGTATTCCTTCTAAAAGAAAAACCGACCCGGTCTGTTGCTCAGTGGTCCAAAGTCCTCTTTTCTGATGAGAGCAACTTTTGCATCTCATTTGGAAACCAAGGACCCAGAGTATGGAGGAAGAAAGCAAAATGCTTGAAGTCCAGTGTGAGGTTTCCACAGTCTGTGTTGATTTGGGGAGCCATGTCATCTGCTGGTGTTGGTCCACGGTGCTTAAGTCCAGGGTCAACGCAGCCGTCTACCAGGAGATTTTGGAGCACTTCATGCTTCCTTCAACAGATGAGCTTAATGGGGATGCGGACTTCATTTTCCAGCACGACTTGGCACCTGCCCACACTGCCAAAACCTGGTTCAATGACCACGGGATTACTGTGCTTGACTGGCCAGTAAACTCGCCTGACCTGAACCCCATAGAAAATCTATGGGGCATTGCCAAGAGAGAGATGAGACCGAACAAGGCAGAAGAGCTGAGGGCCGCTATTGAAGCATCCTGGTTTTCCGTAACACCTTAGCAGTGCCACAGGCTGATAGTAATTGCTGCAAAAGGAGCCCGTACTGAGTACATATGTATGCTTATACTTTTCAGAGGTCCGATATTGTTCTATGTACAATCCTTGTTTTATTGATTGCCTGTAATATGCAAATTTTCAGAGATTGTGGATTTGGGGTTTTCATGAGCTGTAACCATAATCACAATGACAAATCACGGCTTGAACTATCTTGATTTGCATGTAAGGAGTATCTCATATTAGTTACCTTTTAAGTTGCATTACTGATATAAACTTTTGCACGATATTCAAATTTTTCGAGTTTCACCTGTAATGTCCCTCGGGCCGCTTGAAAGGGCGGTTGTGCAGGGTGAAAAATACAGTGGGCCTGGTCTACATGGAAGAGTTAAACAGTCTGACCAGGTAAGCCCTTGGCTTCATCTCCTTTTCCCTGACTCCCCGCAGCCTGACATTTTGACATTGTGATCTGTTCAAGATCATCAATGCGACCCAAGAGAGTGGACAGTACCTGGGGTTAGGACCATCCCGGTTGTCGACTGGCTGGGAGCGTTTAATAGATTCAAGGTGAGTGACTCAGGCCTCCACGGTCTGCCAGCTGTTCATCTCAGAGATCTCACCTCAGCAAATTACCAAGGGACATGGCCAGATCTTGAAGGTCTCGTTTCGTCAGTAACACCGTTCTTAAATCCTCCAGGCAGCACAGACGGGAGTGATCCTCCAGATTACAGGCCTCAGATGGCATTGGCCTCACCTGTGCCGACTAGGCCCAGAAGGGAGCACAGCCGAGGTGTGGAGGAAGGGGTTCAAGGTGCCCAAATAAGGTGTCTGGTGTGTGCCAGAGGCAGTCAGCCTCCTAATCCTTTTCACCATTACGTACAGATCGTGTTTTGAAGCTTCTGATCAGCAATAAGGTCAGAGCTCCAGACTTATTCAGCCATCTTAGAGCTCATCCAGGCCACCCCCCCCCCCATCTTGAAATTTTGACTGACAAGACATACCTTAGCTTAGTTTTTTTCTGTACAAGTTTTTTTTTTATTTTTTAAAAAAGGGAGTTTAAAATTTTACAATAGTCTTTAGGTTTTACCAAATGAAAGCCCTATTCATAGGCTTTAAAATGATGCATGTCCCATGTCTGTAGTTATCATGGGTATCTTGTAAACGGCATTTGACTTTACACTGGCTAGTGAATTCTGGCATTCAGGCCATTTTGACAGTTCAGCATCTCACACCTGTGGACAGTAGTGGTTTTTTTTTGTTGTTTTTTTTTTTAAACATCTCAGAAGGTACCAAAAGTGAACCAAATCCATGACAAAAGGTTTTATGTATTGGTTGATTTGACACAGAATGACCCCAACTGAGGGCGCTTTCTTTGTGGAATAAGAGGGGATGTCCATGGTGGTAAATTTGTCACTATAGTATGGCAGCAGAATTAGTTTATATTAAGCATTATGAGTACTTCTTAAAGCTCTTAAGTCCCTTGAGAGTAATTTTTAAATGTAGGGCTATAAGACCCTCAAATGAAGTGTTCTAAAGAGGATAGTCACTATGCCCCCTTTGTAGCAGTGAAGTTCACTGTAGTCTATCATGATAAAAAGAACTGTTGCAACTGTGACCTTTGGCAGGAACTAAACTGGAAGCCCCATAGAAAACATGAGACTTAAGTAGTGCAAGCTACAGCAGTACTTCATTCCACTAAGGTTGCTGCTCTAAATCCAATTTTCATTGAATCAAGGGTGGTTCGTTAGTAAATAAATGCATTTATTTTGTGTGCAGCACAAAAAAGAAAAAAATCCTACCCACTTGTAAACTGTCTATGTACACACCCACCCTTAGAACACTGAATATTCACCAGCAGGTGCACCGCCACACTGGCATTAATGCAGGAGCCTGGATTGAAGTGTGCATAGCAGGCTCATTGCTCTGAGTAGGGACTGCAAATTAATAGGATTGGGCCAGTGCAATATGGGAGTCAGTTGGGGCAGGCAATGCAACATGGAGCATCAGGTTTATGGGGTGAAGTGTGTGCATACGAGGAGTCTGGTTTGTGAGACTCAGGTGTTGAAATTGGGATCCTTTGTTTAAACATTTGCACTCTTCTCCGAATTACATTTTGATGGTAGTGGCATGGACATCAATTTTAGGAGCACATTCTACAACTTTGGCCATTGTACAGAGCAGGGCTGTGCAGTCAGGGGTGGCAGGGCCTCATTCCATTAAGTGGTTATTAAAATGTAAGTAAAATTAAATCGGCTGATAAAAAAGTTCAGTCTCTGCTACGCTTTTAGTTCACTGGCTGTGTTTGAATCTCAGCAGCGGCAGCCTATTGAGCCTATGCAATTTGCGTAGCTGAATGCTACGCTAATTGCTCAAGCTGACGCAGAGATTCAGAAGTCTGCAATTCACATCTGGTGCCGCCAATTCCTGAATCTATGCTCTTTAGTGCCTCAGAGAGGCACTGAGAGCTAGGGAATGGCTTGGACCAATTGGAGAGCACCATTGGTCTCAAGCTATTGAAGAAAAAAAAAACATTGCAGTGGTAGGCAGACCTCCCATGTAATGATTGACACAGGATGGTCTTGTGACTGTCCTCAGCCCTGTGGCATGCCCCCATGCCTGTAGGCACATCCTGGGGAGCACTGAGAGCAGCCAGTTCCTGGGGAGCAATGAACCTACGTAAGTCATGTCTATCTGGCTCTGCTACTAGCCAGTGCCTCACCAGCGGCTGACCTCACCGCACGTTACTGGTACAGAGAGCTATTCTGGTCCTGTTAGGCCAGAAATGACAACCAATTCCTGTGCCTCTAGAAATCATGTCTGGTAATTCTCCCCTTCCTACAGGTTAATTTTAAACAAAATCCTTGACATGCCAGTGATGCACCATCCAAACATTGCCTCCGATAAGAATCCTAATCACTTCTGGGAGTGAATCTGCAAAGGGAAGAGAAACAAAAAAAATAAAAAACATTTCTGGAATGGAAGATTCAATATTTCTACTAGAAGTGTTACTGGCGAAATTTGAATCACCAAGTCAAAAGGTGCTAGAGATACTCCAACTGTTCTCAGTGGCATTGTGCTCACTGTTCTAGAATATACAATAGCCTAAATACTGCACAGACACATTTCCCTATCTGCATGTACATCCATTAAAAAAAACTGTTACCAATTACCACATCATATAAAAAGAAAACCCACAAAAATAAAAATTCTCCAGTAGGGTCAGCCTATAATACAGGGGTCAGCCACCTTGGTCCGTTGTTTGACCTACATTTCCCATGAGTCTCCAACCGAACCAATGGCAGAGTATCATAAGATTACCCTTGCTATAACATTACTTATGAACCCCTTTTGAAAAGATCTAAAATTAAGAGAAAAGAAAAGCTAAAGTTGGTACAATTACACTAAAAGGTTTCAAAAGACTTCCAGTGAAGCTCAAAACGTCCATCAACCACAGGGTTATATGAAGGGACACACTCTGATCGCTATATACGGTTTATTCTAGCAGATTTCATATAATCAGACAAGTATTCTGTATGCAATACGTTCACTGCATTACATGCTAATATGGAAGGTTATTAACACGCTCACAGTTTATGGCACAGCTGTGTGGTAGTCAAAAAAGGATCTGTTTTTATATAATATTCCAGAAAAGCCATTTATGCAAATTTCTTGTCCGTACATCAAAGACCAAAAGGTTCTCGTCATATTGTTGGTTCAGCGATTATCAGCATCCATGTAAATCAGGAGTCATAGAAACCAATGTAAGAAGAGTGGAAATTTACTATGAAGACTGACACAGGCTGTTGAAAGAAGGTGCATATTACCCATGAGTACGAGGGAAAAGACAGACTTCATAGGAATTAAAAATAAAACTGAAACAAAGCACAGCTATTTCCACAATTTGGCTTTACTTTGCAATACAGAATCCACTCAAACCCTATTCAGCATCACTTGGAGCAGGAGGTTCAAGTCCAACATTGCATTAGTTTGGTCCTTTGATAAAGTCATGATGGGGGGGGTGCCTCAGAAATTACATACAAGTCTTGCCTGCAGTAATGCCTTAGTTTGTTAATTTAGCAAGATTAAAAAATGTATTAAGTACAACCACTCAGCTGGTGACCTTAAAAATTTGTATCGTATATTTTGGAGTTCCTTGTCCAGACCCAAAACTAGACAAAAAACCTAATGAGATGCCATCCAAAGCACAGTACTTTGTGAAATGTGATATGGTTGACCAGCAAATGTTCAAACTGGCTATATAAAACAAAACACCCCTTCGTTGCACAGAATACTAAAAGGACTTCAAAAAAATTAAGGAAAAAAAAGGGTTTATTTTACTTCATGGTAAACACTTTGTATTAAACTGTATTTTAATTTGATGCTGTATGAAACCTAAGGGTAATCATGTAAGTAAAAGGGATTTAATTCTGGGCAGCAGCAAAAGAAAAGTTTGTAGACAATTTACCAGTGCAATACATGAGATTCAACGTTTTTACAAAAAGCAGGTGTTACAATAGAGTTTCATACAGTGTTCCTAAATTCCTGAAATACATGTTTGTAGGCAAATCAGAATATTTTCTACTCCAAGCTGAACATGAACCTTCACTGATTATCCCCAACAATGTCAGATTTCTTGCGCTTCATCTCTTCAAAGTCAAATTCAGAACCCATCATTCTCTTGTAGATATCCTTGATGTCATTACAGGTGGTTTCAAAGTGGGTGGTGGAATCATATGTACGAGAGATAAAGATCTGCAGTAGGTGAGGAATGTAAAGAAAAGTATGTGATGTCAAGCCATAAACAAAACAAGAGCTACTGAGAATACTGTAGGTAACCCCCCTGAAACCCAGTTCGATAGAAAGCGATACATAAAGAGGAGATCCTGCATTGCACAGGTTCTCAGATGTCATATGTAGTGAAAACCTGTTTAGAATAGGTTCACTTTAGGCTAGGGTCAGACGAACGCATTTTTCACGTCTACCGTCAAAAAGTGTGTTGATGCGTCGAATGCATTTTTTCACGGAAGACGCGATAGCGGTCGTACGATGCGCAATGTCGGCCGTGATTTTTTACGGATCCAAACCAGGAAACTTTGGGTGTCTGGACGCTATGTTGGCCGGACATGAGCAGTGACTGACGTCTCCTAATCACGCGCGGACGCCGCGCACTCTGTACGTCAGTACTAGCGGTTCGACGTTCTTGCAAAAATGCGTTAGTTTGCCTCTTGCGTTGCGCGGCCAAAGTTTCGTGCAGCCGTACTTCGTGTGTGGGCCTGTGTTGGACATCATTTGCTGCTACCACGGCTGTAATAAAGTGCGGCTAAACGCACGTTCGCACTGCGTTCGTCTGACCCCAGCCTCAGCTTAACAGTCATCTGACCCCCATAAACTGGGGAACAGTAAGAGTTTGACCAGCTCTGCTGTGATGCAGTCTGATGACTAAACCTGCTAGAATGGATTTAAATTGTACATTTCTAGCTACAGAGGTGTCACATTGATGGGAATTATTCCCTACATGCTTCCCAAACTCTCCATATACTGAGAAGTTATATAACCCCCAATACTAACCTGGCTTTCGGTTCCTGCATCAGTAGGAACATACATGTCACTAATGCTAACAAACCTAAAGAGAAGAGAGGGAAAAAAATTAAAACATTAAGGACATATGCGCCCCATGCATATACATTTGGTCTCCCTTCTGACACAAAAAAGAAGAAGTCCGCAACCATCAACATTCACATCTATCTACAATTAGAGCTTTAAAAGCAAATTTAAGCCAGACCACAGGAAATCACTGCTTCAAAGCCAAAGCTTTTACTTACTTTTGGTCAATGGGTTCAAGAATATCCACAGCAGGTTGGATTTCTTTCTCTGGGTCATTTGTTTCCACTGTAGTGCTTATTATAGCAATGTATTTTCCTTGCGCAGCCACATTGTGTGCATATGAGATCATGCACACATAGATATCTGAAATACAGAGTAAAAAGAGACCCCCCCCTCTAGTTACCTTTAATCAAAGAAAAATATCATGCAAGCTAAAAAAAAGGGGCGAGATCACCCATCTAGAAACATTAAGCAGAAAATTTATTCTTTTTTTCTGCTTAATGTTCCTAGAATGGTGATCTTGCCCCTTTTACTGTCATTTTCTGTTTTATTTGTGCATTAAGCCCCCCCCCCCCAAGTTATGGGTTAGTCCAATTACAGATCACTCGCTCCTTGTCTAGAGTGTTATCGACTACATCAGCGATTCTCAAACCTGTTCAAGACCCGCTGACACACAGGGTTTGCCGGATATGTGAAGCACAGCACAGGTGATATGATTTGCTGCTCAATGATTGCAGGATTCAGTCTGCATTTCCCCCAAGGTAATCTGTAAAAATCTGGCCTGGTTGACGGTCCTGAGGACAGGTTTGGGAAACTCTGGACTACATAACCCTGATCAGGCACAACAATGTGAGAGTGGGAAAGTTCCCATAGCTCATACCAGAAGAGACTTGCGTAATATTTAGATCAGTTCTATCCTTTAGGGTGGAAAGAAGCATGGGATCAATCTCTAAAAAGGTAAAGTGAACTAAACTTAAGAGACGTGAACAAGGACCCAAAACCTACAGATTTCTTCCAAGCAGTTGCTCATTTGTTTTTTTCAGAATTTAATTATTCTGTTTAGGCCAAGAATAACGCTCCTCTTTCGGCTAATCTGTACCATGCATAGAACATACACTATGAAAAGGGAACGTTAATAAAAGGGACACCGACTAAAGCAATGTGGGCTGTAAATCACACAAGATCACACAGTTGGCCAACAAGTATATTGACAAAAACCCCTTCATTGAACAGCATAATAAAATTAACTATGCAGACACTCTGCAAGGTACGAAGTATTTTTAAAACGAACAAAACAGAATTCCAGCAGATTCATACAGTAGCTATAAAGGAGCAGAAAAGAATCTTAATTTCTGCTTTTGTTTAGAATAGTCAAGGACATGGAAGAAATTGTCAGTTTTGTAGATCTCACAATCAAAGCAGACTGGAGGAAAAGGTGTAAAGGAGAAGAAGCGAGTCCTTTGAGTCGGCTGGTAAAGATCTTTAGGCAGATATGGATCGGTACCCCTTAATTTAAATCCACCGATCTGCCTTCTGTTTGGTGCCCATTTATTTAAATCGGCACCAAAATATGTGAGTATATCTCCTATTTTAATCACTCTAATCTGGGACGATTAGAGTCTGCACTTAATTCCTCCCATCAACGGTTTCATTGAGGACGTGATCCCCGGCTGGATATCTTTTATTGAAACTGAAGATTAGGAGTGCTAGCGCCGGACACCAGCTCTGACCAGATATGGATAGTTAGGTCCAGTAGTAGGGAAGGGAGAAACCTGGGGAGAATGGAATCTAAATTGAGAGGTCGATAAAGAAGCAGAATGATTTTAGGGCGAAGTGGGGAAAACTAAATAGAAACGCTAAACTCTGGGAATATCAGGAAGAGAACAGTTTTACGTACCATGGTTGTATGTATATAGGTTTTTGTTTTATGTAATTTAAGCTGAAGAAACTGGTAGTGGAGGAAACTAGGTAATGTGTAATTTGCACACTTATTGTAACATGTTCTATATTTGTATATGATCATCTTGAAAAATTCTAAATATATATATTTAAAAAAGTCACTAATAAAACTAAAAATCTTTCAGTTTAGAATCTGTAGGTTTTGCAATGGGAAATTACCAGGGGTTTTTAATAGGTTTCTTTAAGGACTTTCTTAAACCTAAGACACAGAAGTTCATATTTATTATGTGGACACATGGATGGGAGGTATCAATTTAATGACTCACCAGATTTTCTGTTGACCTGATTTTGAGGAAAGATGATCTGGCAGGAGTTGGCATCATTTGTGTTCTTTATCGGGTGGCTGAGGATGCAGATTACACGGATAACTTGACCCACTTTAGTGACAAGATTTGGAACATAACTAGGATCACATACAAGTTGTTTGCAACGTGCCACCTAAAAACACACAAAGAAAGGGTGGAAAAGTTTCATTAAATACAGTAAAATTAGGGATTCAGTGGTAATATGTTGTATACAATGCATTATCAGCACGAGGGCTGCAGTTATCTACTGAATTTTACAGACACAGAGTTGGTGCTTTGGCAAGATTTATATTTTTTTAGCCTGAATTAGTCATCTTGGATTGCACGCCTTTTTGAGAACCACAGCTAAAACCATGAACAGACCCACGGCCACAACAGGAACTAGTGGACTGCTGAAGGTTTGGAGGTCTTGGAGACGGTCAAGGACTTTAACTGAAAAGATATTTAACCCGTTCACTGCTGAGCTCATTGAGCTTTTGATCTCGTTTAAACGTGGTTCGAAGTGGTGTTTATTATAAGACCTAGACAAATTATATATCCTTATTGTCAGACTTGTAATGAGATATTTTGATCCTGCCATCATGTCGCTTCAGAATGCTAGAACAAAAAAAAAATATTGGAACCGGTTACTGATTTTTTTTCTGTGAAAACATGCAATTTTAACATTGGAACCGGCTGGGTGGAGTAGAGGTAAGGTCACCGCTCTGCATGGAGAGAGCCTGTGGAGTCATGGGTTCGATCCCAGCGAGCAACCTCTCCAGTAAGGCTAGGGTCAGAGTGGGGCAGTCGGAACGCGCGTGCAGACGCACTAAATCACGGCGGCAGTAGCAGCACATAACGGCCAATGACGGCCAATATACGCAGTACGTGCGTACGAAAGTGCGCCGACACCACGCAACCAGCAAATGAACGCATTTTTATCAGAACGTGAAACCGCTGCTACTGACGTACAAAGTGCGCTGCGGCCGCATAGCAGCGTGTGTGCGTGATTAGGAGACGTCAGACGCTGCTAGTGTGCGGCAACATAACGTTCAAACAGCCGGATTTCCCTAGACTTCTTTTTACC
This sequence comes from Leptobrachium leishanense, assembly GCA_009667805.1. Lineage (NCBI taxonomy): Eukaryota > Metazoa > Chordata > Amphibia > Anura > Megophryidae > Leptobrachium > Leptobrachium leishanense. The sequence continues at coordinate 177,659,923 of CM019065.1, forward strand.
CCATCGTCATGAAATACGTCCAGAATTGCGCATCGTCTGACCACTTAAGCGTATTCCGTGAAAAAATGCGTGCGCACGCATCGACGTACATTTTGACGGTGGCTGCAGAAAATGCGCTCATCTGTCCCTAGCCTTAGTGTTCTTGGGCAAGACACCCAACGGTACATACTCACCACCCAGGACATACTTGAAAACAAGAGAAATCTCAATGTATCCTTCCTGGTAAAATCCTTTCACAAAAAAAAATAAAAAAATTTAACATTTAGAAATTTACCGGTAATTTTGGAGGATGGAATTTTATAAAATCAGGACCATGAAACTGCGACCTTGTTCCCAGCGTGGGAAATGACTAGGTGTGTAATGGCAGTGGTATTGCTCATTTTATACATGAAAAAGAAAAAAAAAATATGACCATGCCATTGCTAAGAGGGGGGGGGGGGGGGGATGCGTTGAGGTTTTATTTAGTTTTACATGTTTAGCATTAGAAAGGCCAGAAAGACCGCTCCAGTGACACCTACCTTGATTTTGCAAGATGTAAAGAATGGAAATACAGGGATACAAAAAAGGACCACCGATATCCTCGCAGCTGTGCGGCAGCTTGTGTAGTAGATCAGTGGTTCCCAACACTGGTCCTCATCTACCCATAACAGGCCAGCTCTTTAGGGAAATGCAGACTGAATCCTGCAGTCACTGAGTAGCAAATTATAATCAACTGTGCTTCAGATATCTGGAAAATCTGACCTGTTAGGGGGACATGAGGACCAGTGCTGGGAACCACTGTAGTCGAACAAATGCGTAATCTCACTGTGTCCATGGGCAGATTCAGACATGTAGCGTGCCCCCCCCCCCCAAAAAAAACCCACCAGGTTTGGCTAAGAGCTGGTGTTTGGTTCAGTGGCAGAGTTGTGCCTAATCACAGACTGGGCACGTTACTCTGCTAAACAATGCCGCACAGGGTCTTTCCTCACGCAGCCCAGGTGACACAGGAGAGACCCTGCACAGCAAAGGCTCTGCACTCCACCCGTCACCGAGAATCCAGCACCACCAGCAATAACACACCACAGGTAGACAGATACACACAATTCAGGGAAGCCGCTAGATCCAGGCTCAGAAACTGCTGTTCCCAGCAGCAGCATGTGTTCTATAATGTGGTTTTGTTTGTAATGCACAAGTAATCTAATTACAGATAATGTTAGTGGTAGTGTCCCTTTAAATATGCTACTGGAAAGTGTAAACAAGACACCAAACTTGTAGCATCAGATGAGAAATGTTAAGTTTCAAATACACCAACCAGGCAACAATTCTCTGTTCTTCCAACACCAGTGTTCTTTTCATTTTCAGATGGAGCCCATTACAGTTGTGTGAAAATGTGTTGGCCCCCTGATTTTTTATTTTGTTTTTCCTTAATAAAAACCTTAATTTGAAAACTGCATGTTCTGTTTACATGTGCTATTTTTGACTAATATTTAAAATTTGATTGATCTGAAAAATTAAGTGTGACAAACGTGAACAAAAAAAAAAAAAAAACACTTCAACACAACTGTAGGTCCATTTTACTGACAATACATAAACTAGACTCTCTGAAGACAGCAAAGATCTCTACCCAGGGAATCTTGTATCACGTCACACAAGAATTGGTTCAGTATGATTGCAGGGACAAAAAAAAAAAAAAAAAAAAGCCACACACTATAAGCCTTTTGACAAGATATATAAAATGAGATGCAGAAGATGCATACCATCACAAAAAAAATAATTGCATTAACGAATGCAGAATACATTCAATAGTTACAACAATGCGTAATTACCTCTCCTTCAGATTTTACACCAACAATTTTGCAATTTTCTATCACCAATTCCTCAATTGGTTTGTTTAGCATATAGGTTCCTCCATAAATAGCGCTCAGTCTGCCAGGAAAAAAAACACATTTGTAGCATACAAGCAGAAAATGCTTAAAAACACAATTGATAAAACCAAAAGCTCTAATTGCTTTAAGAAATACATCCAAATGGCATTATTTACCCAGGGTTTACTCCTCACAGTAATGTGTACAGACGTGCAAGAAGTATAAATACCAAGGAGAAACCAGGGACATCAACTTGAGACTTTACTATAGCAAAGAATTCTCTCATTCTCAAGTCATGAACAATATTATTTGATATTCCCAAATATTTTGCATAGGTCTGTTCTTTCCAGGAGGGGTGGTGTGGGGGGGGGGGGAGAGAAAGAGATTTACAGTACAAATCTCTAGGTGAGCTGGGATCAGTACTGAACTCAAATTCTCAGGGAAACTGAGGGCTGAAATGAAACTCCTTGCCAACTACCCTACTGTACCTTTAAAAATAACCACACTCTGGCATAAGCAGACTTTATTTTACCATGTTTAATGCCCCTATTACACGATGGTAAGCGGTGAACCCACTACATCAGCCAAGTATGCACATCCTGTGGCTTACCTTGCAAACCCTTGTGGCAGCTCTCCAAGGCCATAGAGTGGATAAAGGTAAGGGCTTTTACCGTATCGAGCGAGAGATTCACTGTAAAGCTTTATCCGGTTTATAGTTTCAAGACAGGGCTGATCCAGATACCTTGAAAGAAAGTGGAAAGGCCATTTTAAATCAAAAGGGTGATATAAAACTATGAGCCCCCAGCCCCAAGATGAGTAGACCGTAACAAGTCTCTGCGTTCAAATAACGATGCTCCAACAGTATAACCTGGTAGACAAAAGAACTGATGTTTGATACACAGCAAATTTTAAAAACTGGTAAAATTGTCATGCGTTATCCGAGAATCATCAATATGTGCAGCACACTTTATCTGGTCATCTAATTATCGCTCTCTGCACTTTATATTGCAATGGAGCAGGTTTGAAGATTAGAATAGATTTAAATTCTAGTCCACAAGCATGACTGTCACCTACTGCTGCGCAGAAACCCCCCCAAAAAAGCACAACACCCTTACAAATAACCCCCCCCCCCCCCATTAGAAATTCTAAATCAGCCAGGGAAATCTGCACAAACAAAAAATATTTACAGGGCCTCTCCACTGACAGCTTCAATGCTGCATTTTTATCTTACCAGTCAAACCTCAAGAGCTTACATGCAAGTTATGATATCAGATTACAACGCATCTGTTCAGTTTGTAGGAAGCATTTTAAGTCAACGGGTTCCCTGAGATCAGGGGTTTCACCAGGCTCTTTACAATGTGAGCAGAAAGCCATCCAATCGGTATTCCAACACGTTACCTACGTGATGAGTTTTGTTCACTTTGTCCAGGTTACACCACCTGCTAAGTGGCAATATAAAGATATACATATTGTTTGAGGAAGTCATTACGCTGTGTATGGAGTATATTCAACGTGAACCTGGTCTGCTGTATCCCATCATAGTGGATATTACACTGGTCTTAGGGAAAAAGATAACTCCTTGATCCTTGAGATATTTCAGCTGATCCTTAACCCGGATCCATTGCTGGATTCTGCCATGTTCCCCCTGTGGACTGAGCTTGAAAAGGGCCATTGTCCAACGATGCAGCATTTTACCCTCAGCAGTGTGTACTGGCGGAGTTGAGGCCATCCTGTAGGACAGACCAGACCTCAGCTGCGCTGTCCCTACAACCTGCAGCACAGAAGTGAGGGACTGAAACTGACAGGGGGGAGACACACCACACTACAAGTGACATAGGGAGTCATACAATTTCAAATAGGACAGTGTCAATTTAAAGGGCATAATCCATTTAAAGACTGTTCAAGTCACATGATTCTGTATTACTAACAGCTTCAATTAAAACCATGGCTCATGCCGGAACACACAGAAATTATTAAAATAGCAGAAGGCAAAGGGAGGAGAAAAAAAAAATAATCTAAAACACTTTGTGATCACCCTTTGTCTCAGCATTGATAGATCTGTTGTTTTGGAAAGTATTTTACCAGGAAGGATATATTGAGATTTCTCTCGTTTTAAAGTATGTCCTGGGTGGCAAGTATGTACCGTTAGGTGTCTTGCCCAAGGACACTTACTGGAGAGGTGCTCTTGCCGGGATTTGAACCAGTGACTCCACGGTCACAGAGCACAGATGTTACCTATACTCAACCCAGCCGGTACAATTTTTTATATACCCTGGTACATACAGATTTTTAAAATGGGGAGCAACTGGGATGAGTACATTGGTGTGGTGGCTGGCTTGAACATAGTTATTACAATGTGTGACCGAATCTCCATTTCTAGTGTATCCCCAGCTAGGTGGTATCATAATTAAGCAGAGTGCACTGTATTATGTATATAAAATGGACACATCTCAGACTTTGCCTTTACATCATGGGCATTTCCCCATGTGACCAGGACATACTTGAAAACGAGAAATCTCAATGTATCCTCCCTGGTAAATTCCTTTATAAATAAATGTGTAAGAAAGGTCACATCTTTTCCCATGTCAAAGTAAAAAAAGCCCATTAAGTAAGACACCTTGTAAAACCATACAAATCTAAGTTTGTACGTCAGAATTTAGAGATATAAAAGTTGGCAAGACTCACTCATCGGTCCTGTATAGAGCAAGTGAGTGGCCGGTGAAGTCCACCACATCCACGCCCAAGTCAAACTTCTTGTACACATCACGCATGGTTGTTTTCTTTGGGTCAACTCCCTCCAGGGTCTTCGAGTCATTCTCATCGAAGTTTGCCGCAAACTGCAAGAACTTCCTAAACCGCCGCTTCTCAAACATACCCATCAGGCCTTTGGAAAAACAATTTAGCATTTAAGTGCATGAACAGCTGAAGGCGATACACAAAGTAACGCTAATAGCCAAGAAGTCTGACAAAACTTAAGCTTCTCTATATGTGCATTTCTATGTACTGGCCTAAAAAGACCACAAACCTAAAAAGCTTACTCCTTGGCTCCCTCCATGCCCTTTAAATTCCATGTTTACCTGCACAAAGCTGACAGAATATTTGTGAAGCCATGAAACAGTACTGTTTGAATAGCTGTGACCATGAGGGGGGGGGGGGGGAAAGAGAGAATGTAGACAAAGATGACAAATTGCAAGGAAATCCAGATAACATGACACAGGCCCGGACTGGTCATTACCGAACAGGGCAAATGAACGGTGGACAAAGACATCCCTAGTAGACTTCGCTCTTGAAAGAACTGTATTAAAAAGTTAAATGGGTTTATGGAAAGTTCAATGCAAGCCCCCAACTGCCCCAGTCTACAACAGAGTTGCATAGCAGAGACCACTGTCTTCTCAGTCGATCCAGCTAATGTGATAAACAGTGGCCCGATTGAAGAAGAGGCCAATGCATCATGGTCACACCCTTAACAATTTGAGGCAAGACTATTACTCACCAGATCCCAGGGCTTCAGTCTCCGTTGAAGGCACCTTATAGATCTTTCCACCTTTGTACACATAGCTTCCATCAATTACTTTGAAGTCTAGGTAGCGGGTAACCTCTGTGAAAAGCAGCATCTTCACCAATTGACCTTAACACAGAAAACAGACATTCAATTGCAGTCAGGAACCATAAAACAAAAACATACACACATGACTATTGCAATGTGAATTTAACAATAATTTTAATAACCAAAAGCAGGAAGATCTGTAGTCCTAGTATTTGTGTATTAAACTGCATATGTTAAACTGAATATACAACTGCTTATTACCCATGTGTGTTCAGAATGTATTTAACAAACAGGCTGCTACCACCACCCAAAAGCACCTTAATCTAATCCCATCACAGGACTCAAAATAGTCCAATTTGTACCACGTTAATTCCAGGGTACTCTAAAACAGGCATAAAAGAAATGAAAACCAACACCTAGAGACTTGCCATGCTTAGTAGTAGGTGGGGAAAATTAAACTTCTAGATGCCATATTTGGTAAAGAAAATGCTCCCAAAACCAAGAATTTTTATCTGTTCTACTTGTTGTAGTACCCACATGCAGCAAGAACAGATTCCCATTTAAGACCAAGTATCGGTACTTTAACTCTGCAGCAAATTAACAATTTGTTTCACTTCCCCTTTCCAAAAATACCAGTTGTCACTCACAGTGCTTAGAGAAAACACAACTTTATCTGGAATGTTCGGTGTACCGAGCATTCAGATTTAAGAATCCAGGGAATCCGAGGTCTTAAAAAAGATAGCAGCGGAAGAGTGGTGATCTTCCTGCTGCAGCTCCCAGTGTCTAAACACAAAGGGAGTGCTCTGCAGCCTTCCTTTGTGGTCATGGTGCCGAGTCAGCATGACTTTTGGCAGAATGTCACACACTGGGTCTCCCAGCTTGTATCACGACCTGCTGCAGCACTCCGCAGCTTTGTTCCAAAGTGACAGCATCCATCTGGACCGCCCTGGAATTGGTAAAATCCAGACAACTCTGAATATTCTGGTTTTCAGAGTCTTTCGTATTTTGGAATTCCATTTATCAGATACTGCCCCAAACTGTAGAGCATCTCCTTACAGGTACTTTGTTTCATTGTGTGCTTTTTTTTCCCTTCCACACATTGTTTCACTAGGTTAGGGCCTATTTTAGGAGTTCGGCCTTGACATGGCAGTAGGCTCAATACTTCAATGGCCATTTAAGTAGATCAAAAATATCTATGTAGGTTTAAAATTTTGAGTGTAGGGGATACAGCTGTTTGCTGTATAGTTTTTGTCTGTCCTAAATGAAGGGATTAGCGCACGTAACCTGTTTTTTGGTTGACATGCAGCACTTGAGCAATGAGCAGATCCATAAGCAAATGACTGTGTTGCACCTGGAATATATAAACCGTACAGGGGTGCCATCTGTACGAGAAGCTAACCCTTCTAGCACATAAGTACACTGAAACAAAAGTCCGATGCACACCAATAAAAGAAGAAATACATTTATTGATTCCAGCAAGTCAAACAAGTAGAAGCAGCAGATAACCCAGTGTAATGGATATACCAGTTCGTGAAATACAAATCAAGTTGCTAGCCACAAAATAGTCCCTTTTGTGGCTAGCAGCTTGATTTGTATTTTACGAACTGGCATATCCATTACACAGGGTTATCTGTTGCTTCTACTTGTTTGACTTGCTGGAATCAATAAATGTATTTCTTCTTTTATTGGTGAGCATCGGACTTTTGTTTCAGTGAGCAATGAGCAACAACCTGGATGGTGTCATGGAAACTAGTTTATGGCACAACACTGATTTTATTACTGGACGGCCTGAAGGTTCAGTTAAATATTGGTCATAATTTACCTTCAAGGAATCTTTAAAAAAAAAAAAAAATTTAAATCTAAAAAAAAGGATCTAGTCGCCCTTGCACCTTGGAGAGGAAGCAGTGTTTTGAAGAATGACCCCATCCTCAGTTTCCATTTTTGTGTGGTGGGTGTTAAGCCCTCGTGTCCTATGCAGTACCAAATCGAGCCACATGTTGGATTTTGCATTTTCTCTCCTTCTAGCCTGACCCTTTCCCTCCCATTTCTATAATTCTCATCTCTGTCTGTTACCAATTGAGTAATTCCCCTTTCCAGTTTCTCTTCCCCCATTCGTTTTCTCAGCCATTATTTCCAGGTTAGTAACAAACTGTATTGATGATCTCAATTTAGCATGCCATTCCTTAAGGTTTAGAATTGAAATTCTCATGTGCTTAAAATTTAAAAAAAATCTTATAGAATTTAATACTGCATAGATTATGCTTTGTGATACATGTTCCTGAACATATTTTCAAAAGAAAACCAGTGCATTTGGACTAAAGATAAAACACTGGATGGCAAAAGATATCCAGGAGCAATATTTGGCAGACGGACAATTAACTTTCATTGCTGGGCTAGGATATACAACTAATTTGTAATTTACAGTTGCAAGAAAAAGTATGTGAACCCTTTGGGATTACGTTGAGTTTTGCATGAATTGGTCATAAAATGTGCTCTGAAAAACAGTTAAAAAACATATATGTTTGTGTTGTATTTTATCGAACAGATCATAAACATTCACTCACAGTGCAGGGTGGAAAAAGTATGTGACCCTTTGGACTTAACTGGTTGACCCTCCTTTGGCAGCAATAACCTCAAACGTTTCCTGTAGTTGCAGATCAGACCTGCACAACCATCTGGAGTAATTTTTTTACCACTCTTCACAAAACGGTTTCAGTGAAGCAATATTCTTGGGAGGTCTGGTGTGATCGCTCTCTTAAGGTCATACCACAGCATTTCAATCAGGTTGAGGTGAGGCTCTGAGGCTCTGACTGGGCCACTCCAGAAGGTGTATTTTGTTTTGTTGAAGCCATTCTTTTGTTGAATTACTTGTATGCTTTGGGTCATTGTCCTGTTGCATCACCCATCCTCTGCGGAGCTTCAGTTGGCAGACAGATGGTCTTACGGTTTCCTGCAAAATGTCTTGGAAAAATGAATTCCAGAGTTTATCAATGACAACAATCCGTCCAGGCCCTGAGGCAGCAAAGCAGCCTCAAACCATGATGCTCCCTCCGCCATGTTTTACAGTGGGGATGAGGTTTTGATGTTGGTGTGCTGTGCCTTTATTTCTCCACACAGTGTTGTGTGTTTTTCCAAACAACTAAATTTTGGTTTCATCTGTCCACAGAATATTTTGCCAGTAGTGTTGTGGAACATCCAGATGCTCTTTTGCAAACTTCAAACGTGCTGCAATATTCTTTTTGGACAGCAATGGCTTCCTCCGTGGTGTCCTCCCATGTACTCCATTCTTGTTTAAGGTTTTCCTTATTGTAGATGTGTCAACAAAAATGTTAGCATGTGCCAGAGATTTCTGTAAGTCTTTAGCTGACACTGTAGGATTCTTCTTTACCTCATTAAGCATTCTGCGCTGTGCTCTTGCAGTCATCTTTACAGGACGACCACGCCTAGGGAGAGTAGCAACAGTGCTGAACTTTCTCCATTTGTAGACAGTCTGTCTTACCGTGGACACATGAACATCAAGGCTTTGAGATACTTTTGTAACCCTTTCCAGCTTCATGCAAGTCAACAATTCTTGATCGTAGGTCTTCTGAGAGCTCTTTTCTGCGAGGCATGGTTCGCATCAGGCAGTGCTTCTTGAAACCAGCAAACCCAAAACTGGTGTGTGTTTTTAAAGGGCAGGACAGCTTTCAGCAACACATCCAATAATATCACACTGATTGGACTCAAGGTTGGCTCACTCCTGGCTCCAATTAGCTCTTGGAGAAGTCATTAGGCTAGGGGGTTCACATACTTTTCCCACCCTGCACTGTGAATGTTTACATGTTCTGTTCAATAAACACATGACAACATATGTTTGTGTTGTATTATTTTAAGCAGACTGTTTTTTCAAATTGTTGTGACTTAGATGAAGATCAGAGCACATTTTATGACCAATTCATCAAAACTCCACGTAATCCCAAAGGGTTCACATACTTTTTCTTGCAACTGTACAAGTGAACTGCTAGTCTTTGAAAGCCTATATTGAATGGGCAAGTAAAAAGTTAACGTGGATTTGGGTCATAAACTAGACTTTCATTTCCCTGCCCAACATATGGCAGAATGGGCAGGGCAGACTGGACCCCTGAACAGCAATTGCCACCTGAACATCTCAACATTGGGAGTAGTGATGGAAGTCTGATTCTTTTAGGGGACTCATTTGGCTCTAGCTCACTCCCAGTAACTGCTCCCCTGGCTCTGACTCACTCCCTGTGCTTCTGCTCACTTGTGTAATGTATGTTTTTTTTAGAAGAGGAGGGATCATGTTCAGGAGTAAATTAACCTTCTGTGGTTCAAACCCATGGCATGTCCCGAGATTAACCTGCAGACACGGCACAGATACACATGAGCATAAACCTATACAGACTGAAAACACACACAAGTTACAGACAAGTTACCACACGGCAGCCCTTACAGTCCCAAAGAGAGTATTCTATATTAACCTGTAATGCAGTGATTCCCAACCACGGTCCTCAAGTCCCCCTAACAGGTCATATTTTGCAGATCGCCTTGGAGAAAATGCAGACTGAATCCTGCAATCACTGAGCAGTAATTCATAGTCGCCTGTACTGTGTTTCAGCCATCTGGAAAACCTGGCCTGTTGGAGGTACTTTAGGACTGCGGTTGGGAACCACTGCTGTAATGGATGGATACTGAAATATGTGCGTGCTTTTGCGTTTTGGACAACCTTAAACTTTGTCATGATCACATAATCAACACATTTATTGCAAATGCTTAGTGGGGAGGGGGGAATATATCACTCCTTATGTCCCTTTATGTGACGGCTGCTAGTCTATGCGAGTAAGCGGCTGACGCATCCCAGCCAATCCTGGTCCTCAGCACATCCAGCAAACACAACAAAGTGTGATTATATGGAGAAAAAAAAAGAAAAAAAAAAAAGAAAGAAGACGATGAAAAAGAAAAAGATCGTTCTGCATTCCATATTGTATTCATGATGACAGGAAAATAGATAGCATGTAATTATAGTAAGCACAAAATGTTTATTATGAAAAATCAAAGCACGCTCCCCTATCCTCTGAACAGTTACAGGGGGTCAGAAAACCTTGGCTCTACAGAGGTTTTGGAACTACAACTCCCATGATGCTCAGCTTACTCAGATTGGCTGAGCCTCATGGGAAATGTAGGCCAATAACACCTTAGAGCCAAGGTTGTATCACAGAGCTGCACAGGAATAAGACAGTCACAGTAATATTTACAGTGTTATTCAGCGAAAGCTGTAACTCGAGAGATCTTTTGGAGAAGTGAAAATTCTAGGTCAAAATGGCCAAATCAGAAATATTCTCCCATTTATCTCACTTTCCAAATCAGTAGTTTTGACCTAGAATTTTCACTGCTCCGAAAGTTCTCCAGAATTTCACCTTTCTCTGGATAACCCTGATTAGTTTTTGTAAGTGTATTGCAGAGCTTCACCACAGCAATAAAAAACGCACTGTAATGTGCTGCGTATGGGTCACCGAAGGGTCAGTGAAAATCGCCAAAGCGCACCTTATTGCAAAGAATTGAAATTGTGCTTTGTGAATACCTACCCTAGTAATGTACAGTGTGTGAGAGATTATCAGAGCTCCACACACTGCTCAGCAATTAAAACGCACAGTAATGTGCTGTCTGACTCACACCTGCACCTTCTATATTATTAAATGAAGATTAATATGCAAGGTGCTGAAGGTCAGGGGGATTTTGTGGTTAATATTAGGGACAGCTACTCCTTACTGCTAATTAATTTATGGTGCAAAGTTAACGCCATTAAATCTAAAACGCCATAGATGCAATCTGATCTATGAGTCCGTGAGCTGCTCTGCTGCAATCTGATCTATGAGTCCGTGAGCTGCTCTGCTGCAATCTGACCTATGAGTCAGTGAGCTGCTCTGCTGCAATCTGACCTATGAGTCAGTGAGCTGCTCTGCTGCAATCTGACCTATGAGTCAGTGAGCTGCTCTGCTGCAATCTGACCTATGAGTCAGTGAGCTGCTCTGCTGCAATCTGACCTATGAGTCAGTGAGCTGCTCTGCTGCAATCTGACCTATGAGTCAGTGAGCTGCTCTGCGCAGTCAATATACCATTTACATTGTAAGGCAGAGCTGCCAGAAGCTGCCTCACTCTAGGATCAGATTACATATGTGCAGTTACAAATTCAAAAACGGAATCATTACAAACGGTTCATTTACCCTGATGAACCGAATCACTCCGTTCACCAAAAGGATTCAGCTCAAAAGAATGTATCGTTCGCGAACCGCCCATCTCTAATTGGGAGCTCATGGAAACGCATATGTGTCCTTGGAAGTTAAAATTTCTGAAATTTGTCCCTTTAATAAAATCATTTGGTCTTTAGATTGTAATATTTTTGTGGGCATCCTGTTTCTAGTTTACAATTAAGCACTTCTTGATATTTGTCATTTTAAGTCTAGTTTCTGCTTCAGCACAGGTATCTCAAACTCTTGTCCCCGAATGTTCCTGAACTGCAACTCCCAAGATATTTGAATGGAATAGATGGCCAACATAATTATGGAAATTGTAAGCCATCATCCATCAGGTTGGAGTCTGGGTATTTGCGAACTTGCTAAAAAGGCATGGATGTCATTCACTACCACTCGCTGTGGTAGCAGTGAGTGTACGGATATAGCTAGGTGGTGTAGGCAATATTTAGAGCACTTGTACTTGGGACCCTTATAATATACAGTTAGTAAGACCCTGGGCTTGGAATAGTCCATCCCCTTCACAAAGTCACAGCTGTGTTGACATCTTAAATCATAACATCAGTGACCACTGTCACTTTTATTCTGCGTTCCAGCAACACTCAGCAATTCTGTGCACAGATTCCCAGAGTTTGAATTTATAGGCAACGGCCTAATGCAGTTTTGATTGCTGCCTTCACCACCTCTTATATATTAGACCAAGGGCTTTTAAACTTCAAGAAGTCCAAAATATAATGTCTACATAAATTAGTTGAACAGCTTTAGAAAAACCTAGGTAGTAGAAAGCAAAGACTCCAGCCTACCATTAGCCATGAGAAATTTTGGAATAAGATCAACGTTCCAGTCTCTTCCACGACCCATGCACTCTGGAGGACTTCCAGGGAGGTTAAACCTTTTATACAGCTGAAAAGGGACAATTCATATAAGCATTATACAGGATTGAAAGGCATAAACTAGGAGACACCAGAAAAGCTGAAGAGCAAGGCAAACCGGTCTATAGATTTGAGACCAACCCATAAACATAGCCAGTTGTAAGGTTCAAGGAGTCCATGTTACCTGAAATTATCAAGTGGAGGCTGAAAAATAACTTCGAATATTCTATTTTAAGCTCTCGTTTAAATATAAATTCTAGTAATGCATTTCTTTTCCATCGCTAGGCATTTTGCATGACACACCACAGATGTTATTTTTAATGTTTTTCTTATTCGCCAATTAAATAGAATGCATTGCAAGTTCAGCTAAAGGTCAAGCCATCTTTCAGGTTAAATTAGACCATCCTAGTGTAATTAAGATAGGCATACACCACATTCATGAATTGCATCCAACATTGAGGGGACAAAGCCGAAAAGGCCAAGCTCCGCAAATAGCACAGTTTAAATTAGGATTGAAAGGGTTTGCAGTACATACAAGCAAAACAACAGAAAAACAATTAAAATGTGAGGTGTGAAACAACACAACCAAAAAAGATTTAGAAGGGGGGGGGGGATTTGGGAACATGTGACTGGCTGCAAAATTGTTACACCAAGAGCAGCATTAATCAAAATCTTTGTATCTTGGTTAACTAGAGGATAGAAAACTTCCGGGGGGGGGGGGGCCTATAATTCTAAAGTCTAAAATATACAATTCCCCAATATAGTGACTATGCGCTACAGGGAATAAACTACTCACATCTTCCAAAGGAGTAATTGAAGCACTTTCTCCTCCATAGTAACAGTTACGATCCATGTGCAATACCTTCTTGCCGTTCACAGACATGATGCCAGAGATGATACATTCCTATGGGTAAAAGGAAGGGGGGGGATAAAAAAAATAACACATAAGCAAGATGAAAATTATAACTCTGGAAATGTTATCTTCCAGAAACCACTCAATAGACACATTCTATAAGAAGGAAATAGGCCACCCCATTTCTACTCACAAGAACTGGAGACCTTTTGGAAAAGTGAGTCTACCCTTTTCCAATGCAGGGTAGTGCTATAACAATGCCTGGAGCAATTAAATCACAGGGCTTTAATGTAGGTTTGACCTCTCCTGCTTCATATATAATAGAGCTGGGCTCAGTGTTTCAAAAGGAAAAATGGATCTCCAAGCTGTTGGAACCGTTTCAGCATATTAGCTGACCTGTCCAAGGTACTGAAAGCCTAAGGCAGCGTTCACACCTGAGCCCATCTCATATGCGTATTTAGTCGGGCATTTTATGAGCGTATTTTCTGGCGTTTGACAATTAGAAATGCGCGTTTTTCCGCATTTTTTTTTATTGACTAGAGGCGCCCAATGAAAAATACTTCCCATCTTACGTTCATACGTGTGTTTTTAATGACGAAAACGCGCAAATGCCCATTTCAGCGTGTTCACGTTGAAGTCTATGGCTGTAAACGCCCTGTAATACGCCCCAAAGAAGCTCCTGTACTTTGGGCGTAAGGCGTTTTACAGCGCAAGTTCCTACGCGCTGTAATACGCTCAGGTGTGAACCATACCATAGGAAAGAATAGGATTTCAGTGTTTGAGCGTTTTACAGCGGGTAGGAACACGCTGTAAAATGCCCAGGTGTGAACCAGGCCTTAAGCAAATTAATTTTGTTTGCAATAGGGATAGACCAATATTTTTTCAGGGCTGATAGCTTTTCTGAAGCGTTTTCTTTCACAACGCAAATCTGACATTATGCCATTAACAGAATGAGGATAATAAAATTGCACACTGTCAGGGACCGGGTTCTGGGGACACCGGTGATGTGGATATGAACCCAGGATGCAGTAACTAATGACAACAAAAAAGGGTTTGGTGAAAACAGCAGAAACGTATACTGAATAAGCTGGATGCAAACAAAAAAGCAGGAATCTGTATAAATAATAATAGTCCTTGAAAAGCAAATGATGGGGAAAACACAGCTTGAAAAAGGGAATCCGGATGATGAAGGAACGAGGGATTGTGGATGGAGGTCTTGAGATAGGAGATGCAGAAGGGGGTCTTGACGCAGTACCGGCTAGGATAAAGCAAGAGAAGTCCAGGGAAATAGCCAGGGGTCCGGTACACAGAAAGCAATAGAGTCTCAGCAAGGTTGGTCACTGGGCTCAGGAACCTCCTTCCTTCACAAGGATCAGACATTAACCCCTTAGTGACCGGGCGGTTTTACACAAATCCGTCTTTTAGTGACCGCTGCTGTTTTTACGTTTCTGCGCTGTTAGTGTTTGGGTCAAATTTTTCCTTAGGCTAGGGACACATGATACGCATTTTTCTGCGGCCACCGTCAAAATGTACGTCCATCATGCGCACGATATTTTTTCATAAGAATACGCTTAAAGTGGTCAAAACGATGCGCAATTCTGGACGTATTTCATGACGATGGGGTTAAAAAGAAGTCTAGGGAAAATCCGGCTGTTTTGAAACGTTATGTTGGCCGCACACTAGCAGCGTCTGGACATCGTCTCCTAATCACGCACAACCACGCTGGGCTAATGCGGCCGCAGCGCACTCTGTACGTCAGTACCAGCGGTCTTAACGTTCTCGATGAAAAATGCGTTCATTTTCCACTTTGCGTTGCGCGGCCCGACTTTTGTGCGACGTACTTCGTATATTGGCTGTCATTGCCCGGCATCTGCTGCTAGTGGAGGCCGTGATTATGTGCGCCAGAACGCGCGTTATCGCACTGCCTCAGTCTGACCTAGCCTAAGTCGTTTATTTCAACCACACATATTATACACAGTTTTTCCCGCCATTAATGGACTTTCTAGAAATACCATTATTTCCATCATAATCGAATAATTTACTATAAAAAATAAAATAAAAAAAAAAAGGAAAAAAAACCACTTTCGTAATTTAATAATCCCCAAAATCTACAACCACCCAAAAAGACCCCGGCTAAATAGGTTCAAAATACCCAATTTTAACATGCGTTTGCTTTTTAACCCCTTCACTGCTGAGACAGTTCACCTATGTGCGCTGCGCTCATTCTGACCATTTTGGGCTAATTATTTTTAGATGACAGCCTACGTCCTATTTACTTAAAACCCCCCAGACAAAAAAAAAACTAAGAATTTTTTTTTTTAATTTAATTTTTTTATTATTTTTATTTATTTATTTTTATACCAAACCTGGTCATGTTTGGTATCATTTGAAAAGGCCGTAATCAGGCCTTTCAAATGATGTCAAATATGACCATCTAGCTGCCATGGATCGGGAGATATGGGGATCCTTAGGATCCCCTTATCTCTACATGGCAGCTAGATGGTTAACTGGCCCACTGACATCCTCACACATATGGTGAGGTTGTCAGTGGGTGGGTGGGGGACCTGGAGGCTTGGCTGACATCCAAGATGTCAGCCCCCCTCCAGGTTCGAATCGCGTTTTGAAACAGTTAATGCTATACACCGCTGAAAAGGGGAGACTCTCCCCTTTTCAGCGGTGTAAAAAGCATCTCCCTAGCTGCAATGGTTGGGGAGATAGAGGGCTCCGAAGGACCCCACCCCCTCCCCTCCATTGCTTTGCATGGGGACACCTGCCGATGACGTCACCACGCAGCGTGGCGACGTCAGTCTCCTCGCCTGCCCATGTAAATCACATGGGCAGGCTTCCTCCCTGCCAGATCGCCGAGGGATCCAGCGAGGGAGGTGAGTATCGGGCGGGAGGGGGATTAGGCGCCGCTGACGTACCCTGTACGTCCGCGGGTCTAAGGGAGACCCGAGGACAGGACGTACAGGGTACGTCAGCGGCCCTTAAGGGGTTAATGACAGAGCACTGGCTGGATGTGGTTCTTTTAACCCCTTAGTGACCGGGCAATTTTTACACAAATCCGTCCTTTAGTGACCGCTGCTGTTTACATTTCTGCGCTGTTCATGTTTAGGTCAAATTTTCCTCTTACTCGTTTATTCAACCCACACATCTTATACACCGTTTTTCCCGCCATTAAATTATGGTTTCAGAATTTTGTCACGAGACTAGAAATACCCAATTTTTACTTTTTAATCCCTTCACTGCTGAGCCAGTTCACCTACGTGCGCTGCGCTCACCATTTTGTGCTAATTATTTTTAGATGACAGCCTAGGTCCTATTTAACTAAAACACGCGACAAAATTTTCTTTTTTTTAATTTTATTTTTAAACCAATCCTGGTCATGTTTGGCATCATTGGTATTTAAAATATCATGGCCTTTCCATCTAGCTGCCACTGATTGAGAGATAGGGGGATCCAAAGGATCCCCCTATCTCTACATGGCAGCTAGAGGGTTAACTGGCCCACTGACATCCTCACACATATGGTGAGGTTGTCAGTGGGTGGGGTGGTGGGGGGAGGGACCTGGAGGCTTGGCTGACATCCGAAATGTCAGCCCCCCTCCAGGTTTGAATCGCGTTCATCGGAGCCGCCAGCCCCCAGGAAATGGCGAGGAAAGCTTCCAGCTTGCCATAACCGCCGAGGGAACGAGCAAGGAAGGTGAGTATCGGCGGGAGGGAGGTTAGAAGCCCGATGATGTACTATGTACGTCCGCGGGTCTAAGGGAGACCTGTGGGCAGAACGTAAATAGTACGTCAGCGGTCGGGAAGGGGTTAAGGAACCCAGCCAGTGCTCATTACATGCACCTGCTGCAGTAAACCAAAAGCTGTACTAAGGCATACTGCTATACATTGAATTTCCACCAGGGTTGGACTCAGGACTTGGCCTTTCTGCTACAGCCTCGCCGTGGGACCTGACAAACATTGCACCATGTCCATTTCATTTATGCAATTTAACCTTTTCGCTGCTGAACCATTTCACCTCTGAGCTCCTTTTTTTGTTTCAAAATTTTTATTTTGCAAATAAAAGGATCACATACCGATCAGTAAGGGTGGCCTCGCAGGGCCAGAGATGACACACTCAGAAGAGGCATACAAAACTTAAGCGGGATGTAGTCACAGAGGGAACTGCAGAATGTCTAAAAGATAGGGATATAATAACAGGGGGGGGGGGGAGAGAGTTTACAAAGACTTGTCAGGAGGGCTGATCCAGGAAGAACAAAAGAGCGATTGAGTTCACCGGGGGGGGGGACAAAAAGGGAGGGGGGCTACCACCAAAACGAGCTGCGTCGAAAGCCTGCGTCACACGGGGAAATTCTGGATGACAAGAGCATTCCACCGGGGTCCCACGGTTGGTCTTCAGGTGGCATCGGTGCAGCCACTAGACCCAGCCGAGACATGATCGCTTGCGCCTTCCAGGGTCGTCGCCGTGAAGGTCTCACCAGCAGAGGACACAAGAAGAGAGAGCCCGAACATCCCCATCGATATCGGACACCGTGATGGCGAAGCAGGGCAGTGATCCCTTTGTAGCATCTGCGGGCTGCAATCAAGGCATGTCTCGAAAAAGGTGACTCCACTGGAGGCATAGGTTACACGAAATGTGGGACCAATGGCCGACAGAATCCGAGCCTGAGTGACTCCATCTCGTGTCATCAGGAGAACATTAGAGGGGCTTCTGTGGGAACAGAGGCTGCCTTACGAAGGCGCATGGCCGACAAGACCAGCGAGCTTGCAATGTCCTCAGTGGTCGGCAGGAGGTTTGCCACCAGGCCCACGGTGAACCGGAGGAGCCCCTCAGACACTTTCAGGCATCCCCTGAGCCGCAGATTAATTCTTCTTTGGCAGGTCTCAAGGGCCATCACCGCTGAGCCAAGACGGACAACCTGCCGCTGGAGGTCCTGAACTCCCGCATCTGTCGCAGCCTGCACCTTCTCCACCTCGGCAATCGACCACTTCAATCTGTGTCCGGAGGGTTCCCAAGTCGGAACGAACTTCCTGCAGATCCTGGCGCCAGTGTCCCCGAAACTCCTCCATAACCCACCGTAAGGCCATCTCCGTCAACGGCGGTGCAGTGTCCCATTGCAGCACAATGCCCTGGGAGTGGACGCAGTGTGGGAGGTCTCCCTCGAGGATTCCACTCCGGTAAGTACCTCGCCAAGATGGCATCTCTCCCAGTCTACTCGAGCCAGACCCAGTGACTGCCGGATATCTGGAAGGTGAGAGCTCTCGTCCTCCGAGTCCTTAACTCCTGTATCCATGGGAAAGAAGACTGACCAGCAGGAGGAAGTATAGGCCGCAAGATGGCCGACGTCGACTGCAGGCCGCAGAAAGAGAAGCCGGCCAAGAAACTCACCGGCCGCAACAGTGACTGTTGTATCGCAGCAGCGGGTTGAGGCATACAGCAATCGGGCCGAGAAGAGGGTGCCAGTTAAGCACAGCAGGGTGGACGCATACACCGTGCTAAAGGCGGCGTTGGTCAGAGCACAAAATAAAAATAATTACCCCGTTTTTTCCCCTGAAAAAATTGAAAATATGCAACATGAAGTAGGTTTACAGATTAAAATGAATTTTGTTTCACTTGAAATAAAAGTACAGTTAATTTAGTAACTTTAATTTGCCTTTTATCTTTTGTTTCAAATGGAATAACGAGCAAAAACTGTATATGATCGTATGAGAAGTAACAACTATGAGAACAAGTAACCAGCCCTTTGATTCCTAAAGAGCAACAATAAAAGCAAGAAACCATCAACATGAAAAACATAGAAATATATCTATTTCTATATCAAATTTGCCCGAGCACCAATAGCAAAAGGAAATAACTGTATTTGTGCCTAGGGATGCACCGATACCACTTTAAGACCAAGTACCGATACTTACTATATGTCATGTGAATGCTTTTCAATAGAACAGACCTCATAAAAATGCCACCCAGCCCTCACAGATATTGCCCCCGAGCTCAGACTCAGGGAAGCTGGCCACGTGCATGAAAAGCACTCGGCTAGCGTTCCCCTCCGGCAAGCCGCAATACTCACCCATCCAAAAGGCCCGGTCGCACGTCTGTGGCACGATCACGTGGCCGCCTCTGTGACGCTGCCTCCAGCCGAGAGTGAACAAATCACAGCCGTGCGACCGGACCTTCGGATGAGTGAGTATTGCAGCCGCCGAAGGCGAACGCTGGCCGCGTGCTTTTCATGCACGCGGCCAGCTTCCCCAGCCCCGCGGATACCGGTAAGCCGGCCCAGCGCTGGCTTGCAGTATCGGGGGGGTATACTGGGCCATTTGCACGAGTACCAAGTACTTGTGCAAACGGCAGTATCGGCACCAATACCGATACTAGCATCGTGTCGGTGCATCCCTATTTGTGCCTACAAGATCAATATTTAAAGCTCTATGTTGAGGTTTAAGTTTCGAGCGGTGCTTAAAGAAAAAAAAGGAAACAAATGACACAACATATACAAGACATGCAATTTAATCTTTTCTGATCTATCGTTTTCAGTGTTTCTTCTTCCTCCATGTTTGTCATTTTTCTCATCGACTTCTAAAAACTTAAGGTTTGCACGAATTGAAACAAGCATTTCTCCCCTTCACGGGTTTGTTGGTTTCTTTATTTGGTATGAATATTACCAAACACAGAGCAGATTCTTTCACATTCAGAATATGCAGAATCTGCAGGGAGCGAGATGCAAGAGGTGCCAGAGGTAGTGTTGTGCAGAGACCTTGTCACCATGTTGGAGGAGGGATCTATTTTGCAGAATCCCAGACTGTACTGGGGAGAACATTAATAGGGGTCAAATAGGGACAAATTTATCCTCTTACCTGTCAATTAAGGCCCGAGAAGAAAGCAACCATCATCAACTCTATCCCAACAAGCACTGTAAGAGGTACAAGATGGAGCTCACAATCAAGCTAAACTGAAGCCTTTTCCCTTCAGCGCCCCCTAGAGGCTGAAAAACATTTTTGTTCTAGTATTGCATTGAGACGTGTTACCTGAATTGTATGCCAGGATTTGCTCGTCCTCAGCTGAGAGAAATTGTAATGATTTAAGACTTTATTGAACGTCTGAGGAGTCTTTCATTAAGGTCTTAGGCTAGGGTCAGACTAACGCATTTTTCACGTTGTCCGTGAAAATGTGCGTTCGAAGAATGGACGTATTTTTTCACGGAATACGCAATAGCGGTCATACTATGCGCAGTTTCATCCGTGATTTTGTACGGATCATCAATAAAACACTTCTTGCATCTGGACGTTATGTTAGCCGGACATTAGCAGCGTCTGATGTCTCCAATTCACGCACACACGCCGCTAGCGGACGCAGCGCACTCTGTACGTCAGTACTAGTGGTTTAACGTTCTCGAAAAAATGCGTTCATTTTCCACTTGCGTTGCGCAGCCGGACTTTTGTGCGACCGTACATCGTATATTGGCCGTCATTGCCCGGCATCTGCTGCTAGCACGGCCGTGATTAAGTGCGCCAGAACGCGCGTTCGCACTGCCTCAGTCTGACCCTAGCCTTAATGTTATGATATGTAATAGATGTCGAATATAGATTTAATACTATCATTGTAAAAGAAGGTTTTTCTTCAATTTTTCCAGAAAAATATAAATAAAAAATTGCTGGGGGCAGGGGGGGGGGGGTTGTTTGGTCAGGCGACAACCACACACCCAAAAAAAAAAAAAAAAAATGTTTTCTTCCCACGCCTTCCCATCTCTAACCGGGAGGCCGCAGCGATCGGCCGAAATACCAGCTGATCACGGCTGCAAAGATAGCACAGAAAGTCCACCTGGATGGACGCGCTGAGCGCGTCCTTAGCCAATTAGTGATTTTATTTTTTACACACAAACAATATGGTCAGGTCTAGGCTCTGGCTTTTGCAAGGATTTCCTCATATATATGACACTATATGCAAGTGGTCAACAACCTTGCCCTGCCAGATGTTTGGAACTACATCGGTCATGATGTCCAGCTACTCATTAGGTTCCTAGAGCCTCATGGTAAGTAGTTCCACAACATCTAGGAGGGCCGAGGTTGCTGACCCCCACTGTAGGACATAAGTACCAGAACTACAGGGGATCAATAGACCCCTGCATAGGGAATTCCCTGCAAGATGGGAGGGGTGCCCAATTTCTGTTATAACGCTGATGTGCAATACCAGTGAGCAGGGGGAAAACCAACAGCAAGAGCTCTCAGCCAGATGTGGGAGAAGCTCCAAATCAGCACCAATCTGCAAGATTTTGCGTGTTGCAGCTGCATTGAGGCAACTTGTCCAATTATCAGCAAATAAAAGGCCGATACCAGCCACAGTTAATCGGTCTATCCCTAGTTTGCAATATTTGAAATGCCTTTGCATTGCTCCAGATGACTGGATTGAGTTAATGCAATCGTGGGAACCTAAAGGCACTTTTGAAGATCGTGAAAAAGTCAAGGACAGGCCAAATCAACCCTACTACAGCAACAGCATGGTTCTGCATCTCTCCGCTGCACTTTTGTTTCCAACAGATGTCAGTGGTTGCTGTATTGGAAATCTAACCCAGAGCTTGACGAACACCCCCCAATGTTGCCTTACAGGTTAAAATATCCATGCAGAGTGCCTGTAAGCCAGAATAATATACTTTAAAAAAAAAAAGACCGTTGAAGTTTTAGTAGTCAGGCAATGTTTTCTTCATAGTTTTGAATCCTGCAGTGTTTGTCGAGCAACATTTTTTCTATAGTCTACTCACATTGGACATGGGGCTGACCAATTGGGAGGTTTATCCCCAATGGCAGCCAGTTTATGAGAAAAGGTAACGTTGTCGGGCTTTTTTCTTCCCTTGCTCCACCGCTAGGAGGAATCCTGGCCAGAGAAGTGTGGGAGGGTGGTGGCAGCTTACTCTGCTCCAGAGTGTGGTCCAAGCCTAGATCGACAAGCTCAGATCAACATCAAGCAGGGCAGTGGGATAGTCTGAGTATCGGAGGGCATTCAAAATCATTATCAGAGTTCAAATGTAATCAAATCAGTATAAGGGCATCACAGGAGAATGTTTCTTTGCAGAAGAAATCACTCTCACAGAACCCCCCCCCCCCCTCTTCCAGTGTGGCATTCTGCCAGACTGACTACTGGTGAGAAACAAGAGCTCATCATCCAAAGTGTGTCAGCATCCCCCCCACAAGACACTTTACGTCGCTCATCTATTTCACTAACATAGGTAGTTTAGTTTTTAATCTTTACACCTTTAAATTAGCAAAAGTTGTTCAGAGCATGACGGTCACTTTAGACTCCAGTAACAGACATACAATACTAGTAGCCAATGGCCATCTGGTCCTGGGTTTAACTCTGCCATAAAAACACATTTTAATACGCAGTTAAGGTCAAGGTGTGCTAGACATTTTTACGAGCTTTGCATTTGCTTGAAGCAATTTGCAGGGTCACCAGTTCAGGAAGATCAGTTAATGCTTCACAATCATGATATCAACTAGAGAAAACATAGCCAAGAGCTTTACGTTAAGGTTTAGCAAACATGCATTTGCTCGCACACACAAACAAAATAAGAGTGCGCTGAAGAAGTATTTCACAAACACATAAAAATGGAAAACCTATCCAGGTAGGATTATGAAACAAATCTATTTACAGTACTTTGACCGGCTCCAGAAACATGCATTTATATAAATATGAAAATAAAAGTACATTATTTCTGTGGAGGCAATAAAACAGTTTCTCCCAAGTGGATCAATAAACACAGAATTCAGTGAAAGGTCTGATTTTATACATTCCTTAATGAAAGAAACTCAAAACCACTCATACAGTCAGGTCCAGAAATATTGGGACAGTGACACAATTCTAATATCTTTGGCTCTATACACCACCACAATGGAGTTGGAATGAAACAAACACAATGTGATTTAACTGCAGACTGTCAGCTTTAATATGAGGGTATGTACATCCAACTCAGGTGAACGGTGAAGGACTTACAGCAGTTTGCAGATGTGCCTCCCACTTAAGGAACCAAAAGGTAAATGGGACAATTGGCTTCTCAGCTGTTCCATGGCCAGATGTGTGATATTCCCTCATTACCCCAATTACAATGTGCAGATAAAAGGCCCAGAGTTCATTTCAAGTGTGCTATTTGCATTTGGAATCTGTTGCTGTCAACTCTCAAGATGAGATCCAAAGAGCTGTCACCAGTGAAGCAAGCCATCATTAGGCTGAACAAAACAAACCCATCAGAGAGATAGCAAGAAAATTAGGCGTCGCCAAAACAACTGTTTGGAACATTCTCAAAAAGAAACGCACTGGTGAGCTCAGCAACACCAAAAAGACCCAAGCGACCATGGAAAACAACTGTGGTGGATGACCGAAGAATTCTTTCCCTGGTGAAGAAAACACCCTTCACAACAGTTGGCCAGATCAAGAACACTCTCCAGGAGGTAGGTGTATGTGTGTGTGAAAGTCAACAAGAGAAGACTTCACCAGAGTGAAATTGAATACAGAGGGTTCACCACAAGATGTAAACCATTGGGGAGCCTCAAAAACAGAAAGGCCTGATTAGAGTTTGCCAAACACCACCTAACAAAGCCTTCACAGTTCTGGAACAAGATCCTATGGACAGATGAGACTAAGATCAACTTGTACCAGAGTGATGGGAAGAGAAGAATATGGAGAAGGAAAGGAACTGCTCATGATCCTAAGCATACCACCTCAGTGAAGCATGGTGATGGTAGTGTCATGGCGTGGGCATGTATGGCTGCCAGTGGAACTGGTTCTCGTATTTATTGATGATGTGACTGCTGACAAAAGCAGCAGGATGAATTCTGAAGCATTTGTGAGCAGATAATATTGCCCAATTCAGCCAAATGCTGCAGAACTCATTGGACGGCGCTTCACAGTGCAGATGGACAATGACCCAAAGCATACTGCAAAAGCAACCAAAGAGTTTTTGAAGGGACAGAAGTGGAATGTTATGCAATGGCCAAATCAATCACCTGACCTGAATCCCATTGAGCATGCATTTCACTTGCTGAAGACAAAACTGAAGGGAAAATGCCCCAAGAACAAGCAGGAACTGAAGACAGTTGCAGTAGAGGCCTGGCAGAGCATCACCAGGGATGAAACCCAGCGTCTGGTGATGTCTATGCGTTCCAGACTTCAGACTGTGATTGACTGCAATGGATTTGCAACCAAGTATTAAGAAGGGAAAGTTTGATTTATGATTCTTATTCTGTCCATTACCTTTGGTCCCTTAACAAGTGGGAGGCACATCTGCAAACCGCTGTAAGTCCTACACCGTTCACCTGAGTTGGATGTACATACTCTCAAATTAAAAGCTGACAGTCTGCAGTTAAAGCACATTGTGTTTGTTTCATTCCAACTCCATTGTGGTGGTGTAGAGCCAAAGATGTTAGAATTGTGTCGATGTCTCAATATTTCTGGACCTGACTGTGTGTATAGGTGTCCCTGATTTACTTGGCACTTCCGATAAATCTGTCGAGAGGGATTTTTCAGCTGGTAAATTGCGGAATACGTCTGCAGCTTAATCGGCAAAGTTCTACAGATCGGCACCGATTGCAGACCGCTAAGGGGCTAACTTTGTAAACCCTCCCTGCGGGATCTATCCCCACCCACTGATGCCATCACACGAGCATGATGAGGTCAGAAATGAGGTTACACCACCACCCCCCCCAGCCGGGCAAGGAATTACCGGGGGGGGGGGGGTCCTCTGTACACCTGCCTGCCCCGTATCTCAATCCATAGAAGCCAGAGGGTCATGTGAGGCATCATTGGATAGGCCATGCTCTGGCCTTTCTGATGCTATCAAGCGTGACCAGTGTTTATGTAAAAATTAAAGATCTATAATAAAAAAAAATATAATGCAGCACTTTTTCAGGATAGGCAGATATTTGGTGCCGCTATTTTGTAAATTTAAAGTTGTGTGAAAAGAAAAAGAAACATCTGACATTATGCCATAAGCACAATATGTTTAAGAACATTTAAAACGTTGCACCATGTCCACTTCATTTATTAAAAAAAAAATGAAATATTTAAAAAGGATTTTTTACGAACAATAAAGACTGTCTTTGGCTTTTGCAAGGATCCCTCATATGACCCTGTATGTAAGGTGTTCAGCAACCTTGGCCCTCCAAGGGTTATATTCCAAAAGTTGGTGCCAACTTAACCAGAGCTGTTGTAAACTTACCAGAGCCATAGTCTATGGAGTTAAATTAGCACTGACTTTATAATATTGTCCCACATTTTCGAATTACATCTGCCATTATGCTCAGCTTCTCATTAGGTTCTTGGAGTCTCATGGGAAATGAAGTTCCAAAACATCTGGATGGCGCGGGTTGCTGACCCCTGCATTTCATGTATAGCGAATTCCCTTCCAGATGAGGGAAGCCCCAATTCTGTTATGCTCCTGTGCAGTACGGTCAGTGAGCAGGGGGATGTGAAGGCTTACAGTCTGATGTGGGAGAAGCCCCGGAGTCGTACAGTTCTATGGGACCTTGCGTGTCGCGGCTGCAGTGAGACAACTTGTCCAATGAAAGAATTTTAAAAAAAAAAAAAGCAAATAAAATGCAGATACCGATATCCGTAATTTTTTGAATAGCGACAAAACTGAAAAAAAAGTGGTCTATCCCTACTATTAAGAATTATAAAGTGAACAATGATCCTGCACTTTGATACGTTTACACACAGTGCCCATTACTGTAGAACAAAGCTCCAGAGAGCCACAACAATAAGGCTAGGGTCAGACTAGCGCAGTTTTAACGTGCGTTTAGCCGCACGAAATCACGGCCGTACTAGCAGCAAATGACGTCCAATGCCGGGGAACATACGACGAACGGCCGCACGAAAGTTCGTCCGCGCAACGCAAGTGGCCAACGAACGCATTTTTTCGAGAACGTCAAACCGCTACTACTGACGTACAGAGTGCGCTGCGGCCGCATAGCGGCGTGTGTGCGTGATTAGGAGACGTCAGACGCTGCTAATGTCCGGCCAACATAACGTCCAGACTCAAAAAGTGTTTTATTGATGATCCGTACAAAATCACGGACGAAAAGGCGCATCGTATGACCGCTATCGCGTATTCCGGGGGAAAATACGTACGTTCGACCGAACTTTTTCACGGACGACGTGAAAAATGCGTTCGTCTGACCCTAGCCTAAGAGTCACATTATTGTGCGCGGCGTACGAGTGTGAGCTCTGTGATATGCGCACAGAGTTTTATTATTTTGCATTTTCAGAACACAGAAAAATGGAAGTTATTTTGCAAACACTTAATTTTTGTCAGTCATAATAATTAGGGATGCACAGATACCAGTATCGGTGCCGATACAGCCGTTTGCACGAGTACTTGTGCAAATGCCCCGATACCAGAAGTCAGTGCTGGGCCAGCTTGCTGGTATCCGCAGGGCTGGGGAAGCTGGCCGAATGCATTAAAAGCATTTGGCCAGCTTTCCCCTCCGGCTAGCTGTGTTACCAAGCGGCCGCCGGGCTGTGACGCTGCTTCTAGCCAAGATCTCGGCAGGAGGCAAAACTTCATAGCCCTGCGACGCAACCGGACCCACAGCTTGGTAACGTGGACAGCAGCCAGAGGGGCACGCTGGCCAAATGCTTTTAAATGCATCTGGCCAGCTTCCCCAGCGTTTGACACACACACACACACACACACACAAATGCCACTTTAAGACCGAGTACCGACACTTATGTCATGTGACCGCTTTTCATTAAGAACAGACCTCATATAAAAATGCCCCCAAGCTCGAACGCTGGGGAAGTTGGCCGCGTGCATGAGAAGCACGCGGCCAGCGTTTCACTCCGGCCGCCGCATACTCACCCATCCTGAAGGTCCGGTCGCATGGCAGTGATGCGATCACGTGGCTGCCGGGCACATCTGTGACGCTGCCTCCAGCCGGGAGGCAGCATCACAGGAGCGCGCAGTGGCCACGTGATTGCATCACTGCCATGCGACCGGACAAGCAGGATGAGCGAGTATGGGGCGCGCCGGAGGGGGAACGCTGGCCGCGTGCTTTTCATGCATGCTGCCAGCATCCCCAGCCCTGCGGATACCAGCAAGCCGGCCCAGTGCCGGCTTCCGGTATCAGCAGGATGTATCGTGCAAACAGAAGTATCGGCACCGATACTAGTATCGGTAGATCAGACATACATATGTAGTAGTGTTTCAAAGCCAAACATTTTACAACAAAGGCTATGTCTCGGGAAGGTGAAAAGCTTGCCACTCTTTTCATGGATGCTGTAGTGTTTTTTTTTTTTTCTAATAGAATTTAATAATGAGGGTTTTGGGGGCGTGGCTTGACCGCCGAGTGGAATGGCCGCATGCTAGAGGAGCTCCGGCACTAACAGGGTCATAGAAGGGAGATCCTGACAAGGGTACAATATGACCCATAGGAAGCGCTCCCAGACACCCCTCCGCACCAAGACCACCCTTAACTCCGTTAAAACGGCCACAATCGCTCGATTTTTTGAGGAATCCCCGACCTCCAGAGCAACCCCGCGTGGATCCAAGATGGCGCCTGACCCTGCACCATCGCGGGACTCGACGGCTGGCAGCCCCACTCCACCTGAGGATACAGAACTGTCAGTCCGCGATATACTCCGCTCCCTGCCCACCAGAGAAGATCTAGAATCCCTCCTGGCAAAGCTAGAGTCCTCTTTCGCTTCCCGCATGGATGCTGTGGCAACAGATGTCCGCCATATTGGAGCCCGGGTCCAAGATTTGGAAGGAGACAGAGAAAGCAACAGAGGACAGACTGATTCGCTTGGAAACAGGTCTGACTTCCCACACTTTATACCTGCAACGCTTTCACCGGGCGTTAGATGATCAAGACAACCAGGGCCGCCGGAATAACCTGAGGTTAAGGGGTCTTCCAGAGTCGCAAGATGGAAAGGAACTGCTCACAGGAGGTACTGCGGCCTATATTTAATGGTCTCCTGCACAGACCGATTGACGCCCCAATTCACTTTGATAGGTGCACCGAATACGACACCCAGAGATGTTATATGCCGGCTACATTACTACCGTCAAAAAGAAGATATTCTACAAGCCGCGCGTCGTCAAGATGTTAAAAGACCCCTCGGGGACTGTTTTGCAACTATACCCAGACCTCTCCCTGGCACACGCTTCAAGCATGCCGACTACTGAAACCGTTCACTGACGTTCTACGGGACCGTCAAGTTAAATACAGATGGGGATACCCGTTTCCCCTCCAAGTTACCCTGGACGGGGTTTACTATGGGATCACCAACACCACAGATCTTCCACCACTGCTAACGGCACTTGGCATTGATAATCTGGACATTCCAGACTGGACCAAATCTAGGGTCGGTCCACCGTACCAACATCAGCTCCAGCCGCAGCATCCTCGGTGGCAGACACCTTCCAAACGTGGTCGTGGTATTTCCCGCTCACAATCAACGAACTCCCAGCAAGACCCGGGTTGAAAACAACGCTTGTTGCCTTTTTGCTGCTCCTTTCAACATCAGGACATATTTATCACCCTTTCAATGAGTATCTCCACATCCATGACTATTCTTAATTTACGGATTGCTTTTTTCTTCCTCATGGACCCCCAACCAATTGGATCTCCCTACTTTCAAAGCTGTATCGGAACCAAACATTTACCCTAGCCGGCCTTGGCACTCTATCCAACACCTGCCGGAGGTCATCCACTCAACCCCTCCAGATGCGGTGGCTTTTGTGCCCCCCTCCTCCCGAGAAGGAGAGGCATGTTTTAGAGCCTGGACGATGGTGCTTACATTCGCAGGCTCTACACTGAGTTTTATCACCTTCAGGTTTATTTTTCTGTTTGTTCGTATGCACAGTACTCTTTATCCATATAGCACGTTAACTACTGGTTTTCCACCCTTACATATTGTATGTCGGCCATGGGTATTGCCCTTGAAATATTTTTGTACTGGGGATTATCAACGTTTTCTTAGGTCCACATTAACTATGCGATGGCTCCAATAACATTCCTCACCTTAAATGTTAAGGGCCTCAACTCCCCTCAGAAACAGCGCATGGCTCTTTTAGACCTTCACCGGCAACGCAGGGAAATAGTGTTTCTGCAAGAGACACTTCCGTGCGGATGCAGCACCGTCTGTTACATCTCGCTACTATACACAATCTTACTTTAGTAACTATGTCACATCTAAAACTCGAGGAGTAGCCATACTGGTAGCCCGCCATGTTCCATTTGTATGCACCCATCAACAAACTGACCCACAGGGCAGATATTTATCAAAAGGTCTCATAGGCTCCCGCAAGATCACACTGGCCAACATATACCTACCCAACACGGGTCAATGCGGGGCACTATGATCCACTTTGTCTAAGCCAGGGGTCAGCAACCTTGGCACCCTAAAGTTTTCTGAACTACATCTCCCATGATGCTTAGTCACCCATTACGCTGTCTGAGCCACATGGGAAATGTAGTTCCCAAAAGATCAGGGAGCCAAGGTTGCTGACCCCTGGTCTAAGCTATCTCGTTTTAGTGAAGGCCTGCTGGTGTGCGGTGGTGACTTTAATGTCCCCCTTGACACAGACCCAGAAAGTGTAAAACCGACCCCCAAACCAGAACCCTCCCTCTGCCGTAGGTTTAAGCAACTTCATCAACATCAAACGATAGATGGAGGGCGTTGAATCCGTCTGTGAAAGATTTTACTTTATTCCCACGCCGCGAAAACCTACTCAAGGCTTGACACATTTCTAATGTCCCACCATCAATTACATGCTTTACGTTCAGCCTCCATAGCCCCAATAACATGGTCAGACCACGCCCCTGTAACACTCGCCATTGAAGTCCTCTCAACCCCTTCCCCCCCAATGCACGTGGCAGTTGAACGAATCACTCCTACGTGATGTAGTGATCAGACAAGATATAAAAGATAACGTAGAACACTACTTGGCGGAGAACTCCACTTCGGACGTGTCCTTGCCTATAATCTGGGAAGCTCACAAATGTGTCATTAGGGGTAAACTAATACATAGATAATCCGTTACTTTACTTAACCGCATCCACGACCTAGAGACGGAACACAAAACCTCACGTTCCATTTCGGTGTATAATGAACTCACGATCCACCGGGCCAAATTGAACACCATCCTATCAGGCCAGGCATTTAAAAATCACTGCGTCACACCAAACAACGCTTTTATACTCAAGGAAATAAATGTGGAAAACTACTGGCAAGAGCATTGAAACGCAAACATCAAACCACGTTTATCCCCAAGGTTCAATCCGACAGTGGAACTGATCACCTAAATACTGACATCACAGAGGCCTTTCATAAATATTTCTCGACCCTATATCAACTACGAGACACACCCCCAGACAAGGACGCTATCCAAGCATATTTAAAGGAATCTCCACTCCATTCTCACAGACATATCACGATCCTAGACGCCCCATTTACCCTAGACGATCAATAGCGATCAAATCCACAGCATCTGGGAAAAGTCCAGGCCCAGATGGATTCACCATTGCATACTACAAAACTTTCCAAACTAGTCTAGGCCCTCATTTAATAAAAATGCTTAAGGAGTTAAACCACGACACCAAATTAGACCCTGCAACACTAAGAGCCCACATCGCACTTATCCCTAAACCAGATAAAGACCACACCTTGGTACAAAACTATCGCCCCATTTCACTCTTGAATGCAGACCTAAAATTAATGGCCAAAATTATGGCGAATTGCCTCAATCCTTACATCACAAGTCTTATACACCCTGATCAAACAGGTTGTCCCCACCAGAGAAGCCCGTGATAACACAATACGTGCAATTGATTTAATGCACCTAGCACGCACCTCCAACCCCACCATCTTCCTATCAATAGATGCAGAAAAGGCGTTTGACCGGGTAGACGGGACCTTTTTATTTGAAACCCTATCGGCACTAGGCTTCGGGTCCACAATGGATACAATGGATCCACTCCCTCTATAACACCACAAGCGCCTCTCTACAAGTTAATGGGACTTATTCCCGAGACTTCCAGATACGTAACGGGACTCGACAAGGCTGCCCCCTGTCTCCACTTCTCTTCATACTGACACTAGAGCCATTATTGCAAAAAATTAGAGATCATCCTGACATTACTGGACACATACTTCCCCTCCACCACTATAAAGTAACTGCCTTCGCTGATATACTATTATCCCTTACAGATCCTAATCGCTCCCTTACACATCTCATGTCCGAACTAGACACTTATGGACAATTGTCTAACTTTCGGATTAACCAGACGAAATGTGAGGTCATGGGGATAGGCATAGCGACATTTTAACACAGAGGGAGTTGGAAAGATGTTTTCCGTTTAGATGGGTGCAGAACTCAATTAGATACCTGGGAGTAACACTGACTAGAGAATTGGACCACTTATATGCGTCTAACTATGAACCTCTCCTGAAAGTAGTACAACAAGACCTAAAAAAAAAAAAAAAAAATGGAGCTTACCCCATATCTCTTGGCTGGGGAGGATCAAGGTCTTAAAGATGAATATACTCCCTAGATTCTTGTACCTCTTTCAATCAATCCCTGTAGGAATCCCATCACAATTCTTTGCCTGGCTGAAATCAACATTCCTCGACTATGTCTGGAATGGGATACATCCCAGGGTTTCATACGGAGACATGACGAGACACAGGAATAGAGGGGGTTTAGGCCTTCCACATATGGAATTATAGATTACTCAGCAGCCCTATTTCTTAGGTTAAGTGATTGGTGCATGTCCCCACCACACAAGTTATGGGTACCGATAGCTTCCTTACCGTGGCAGACAGCACCCCTCGCAAACATACTTCTCTCTTCGCACCCTCTTCTTTCCAACCCTTCTAAAATGGCGAGCATTACGAAAATCACTGCATCTCTCAACACATCCATCACCACTATTACCTCTTACTTTTAACCCACTTTTTCCAGCTGGTATGTCCAACGATTTTCTGCCAACACTAGTGGAGGGACCGCACCTTCCCCTTCATAAATGTCTAATGAACTCCAAGCCAATCTCCAAACTATTGTTGCCTCCAGATGAATATGCCACTCCAATCTCGGACTACCGATATTACCAGCTCCGACACTTCATAACATCATTTGGCCACCCGACCTCTCAGACAAGATGAGTCCCCTTTTGAGACTCTTTGCACTATTGACCCACACCAGCCACACATGCTGTCTACTATGTACGGTACGCTCCTAGACGCCTCAGCTCCCCTTATATGCAACAAGATGGAGCAAGGAGATGGGTGACCTGATTCCAGAAGATAAATGGGACGTGATATTTCAAATAGCTGCCCACTCGTCCCGTAGTCTACATGTACAACAGTCACATTATAAATTCCTGTCTAGGTGGTACCGCACTCCCTCAAGATTACATAAAATGTATCCGAACTCTGATGTATTGTGTTGGCGATGTAAGAAAGAACCCGGAACCTGTTTACATATTTGGTGGGAATGCTCCCACGTTCAAGCATATTGGTCATCCATTTTCACAGAGATCAATGAAATTACGGGATTAGACCTGTTACCCTCTCCACAAGTAGCTCTTTTTCACCTGGTCCCCCTCTCCCCTGTCACATACAGAAAGTCTCTGGCCATTCACCTGTTTAATATGGCAAAATCATTGATTCCCAGGCACTGGCACTCCGTACATACTCCGACAATCACGGAATGGATTACAGCAGTAGACAATATACGAGTAATGGAGGAAATGTATTTTTCTATGGATAACAATAATGCAAAATACTTCGCAACTTGGTATTGGTGGACGGACTGACTAAACGACCACGTAAACCACCCATACCGGATAGTACTGCCACACCTCACTAAGGTTGCCCTAGGTTTAAGACTCTCACCCACTGACCCGTCTGCGTTTGTCACTTCTTGCCTTCTTCAAAACTGTACTCTACCTCATGGAACCTACAACCAGTATAGCTCTTAAATGGAACACTTGTTACTGTATACGAACTTTTACCCCTCGTCCCCCCCCTTTAGATAGTACTTAATATGCAAAATATATGATATGTCACAGGATAATGTCATAATAACCAAAGACAAAAGTACCTTGTTTATTCTTTTTTTTCTGCATCTTTATTCACAAAAGAGGTTTCAAACGGTGTTAATTTTGAAACTTGAGTGTTTTATCATGGTATGTATGTATACACCATACATACAGTATGTGTCTGGTCTGTATGTGTAAATATGTACCTGAGCGGGTATACATGTATCTGAGATGAGGTGTGTGCAGGGTGTAAATGGGGTTTCTGGCCATTCATTTCAATATAAACAAACTGGACAGGCTTTCGGCAAAATCCTAAATTATTTATTGGAAAGCGTCACATGAGGCACCCAGACTGACAGAGGAAGGCTGGTGCTTGGTGGAGGCCTCAAAGACATAAATAATGCTGTACAATATCACCCGCACTCCAGGCTTTTTCACAATCCTTCACTTTATTGGAACAGGTATCAAGTCATGTCAACGTTTCAGTTCCTCTCCGGAACCCTCATCAGGACAAAAAGACCATACACTGCCCCCCCCCCATTGCAACCACAAAGCTTACATAGGGAGGAAAATCAATAAAATTACAAACACCTTGGATACTCACCCTCCCGGTGTGTACGGTGTCCGGCGTGCTGTGGGGTGCTCTGCGCATGTGCCATGCCGCGGCTCATCTCAAGGACGTCATTCTGGTCGTCCTAGTAACCAAAAATGCTTAAATTCCATATTCGTTATCCCACAGTGAGTGCCCACACACATCGGTTGGGCGAGGAAGCCAAGGATTGCCACATTAATTAGCGGCCATCACATGTTAAAAACAAAATTACCACCTGTGTGTTAGAAAAAATACACTATTAAACATTGCAGCGATTGTATTCTGTGTATTTAAAAACCTTCACTCATAAATGCTATCATGAGGTTTTTTTATTACAACCCGCTTTAATCTTACCACTACACCCCTATATAAACACCGAATACATATTACGTTCATTGAGTCCCCTTGGATACACTGTATCTAACCAATGTATCCACTGGGCTTCCTTTTTAAGCAGCATTAGTGCCCCATCTCCCCCCCTCCTAGGTACGGGGACGTGATCTATGGCTATAAAGCGCAATGAGGCAACCGAGTGACCCAATTCCAGAAAGTGTCTCGCCACTGGCTTATCCGAGTGGCCGTCTCGATATGCTACCCTTATGTTCGACCTATGGTTTCTGATTCTATCGCATAATGGAGTTGTTTTACCCACATACACGAGCCCACAGGGACACAATATCCTATACACCACGTACTCAGTCTTGCACGTTATTGTATATTGGATGTGAAACCGCTTGCCCGTGTGTGGATGACTAAACTCCTTCCCTGGAACCATGTGACTACAAGTCACACACCCCAAGCACCGCCCACACCCCACATTGCGGTGTCGCACCACATCCTGTGTTTTCCCTAAAATGGGGTCCGTATGGACCAATAAATCTTTTAGGCTCCTATTGCGTTTATAGCAGAACATGGGTGGATTCCTGAACTTCTTGGGCAAAGTTTGATCATTCTCTAAAATGCGCCAGTTTTTCTTAACTGCAGCTGTTAATGTTTTGCCTTTTCTACCACAGGTAGAGAAGCCTTTTCTAAAGCTGATTCCAATGTCTGTCTCAGATATCCCCGTTGTTCAAACTTCCCCTGCATTAGACTTAACTGTTCCTGTCTTATTGTTGGATCGCTGTTGTTCCTAACGTAATATGTATTCAGTGTTTATATAGGGGTGTAGTGGTAAGATTAAAGCGGGTTGTAATAAAAAAAACTCATGATAGCATTTATGAGTGAAGGTTTTTAAATACACAGAATACAACCGCTGCAATGTTTAATAATAGTGTATTATTTTTTCTAACACACAGGTGGTAATTTTGTTTTTAACATGTGATGGCCGCTAATTAATGCGGCAATCCTTGGCTTCCTCGTCCGACCAATGTGTGTGGGCACTCACTGTGGGATAACGAATATGGAATTTAAGCATTTTTGGTTACTAGGACGACCAGAATGACGTCATTGAGATGAGCCGCGGCATGGCGCATGCGCAGAGCACCCCACAGCACGCCGGACACCATACACACCGGGAGGGTGAGTATCCAAGGTGTTTGTAATTTTATTGATTTTCCTCCCTATGTAAGCTTCGTGGTTGCAATGGGGGGGCAGTGTATGTTTTTTTGTCCTGATGAGGGTTCCGGAGAGGAACTGAAACGTTGACATGACTTGATACCTGTTCCAATAAAGTGAAGGATTGTGAAAAAGCCTGGAGTGCGGGTGATATTGTACAGAAATATAATATTATATTAAATATTATAATATATATCACGCCTGTCCTTGGACCTCAGTACACAGAGTCTATGGACACCCATTGCAGTTTTTTGGTTTTTTTTAAGCATAATGCAGGAGTATCTAGAAAGTACACAGTATCTGAAAAACGTATTTACGTGAGAGAATAAAGCTTGGATATCCCCTAATTTCAGGAAGGAAATTTACAGGCCATGTTTCAACTGCCAGGCATGTCAACAGAAACAGGAAGCTAGTCTGAAAGCAGATGAACAGAGCCAACAACACTTTGTGACAGCGCAGGCCTAAATGTTCCATGGCTGGCTTAGCATCTTGGGGCTTTCAGTTTCCACTAATACAGGGTACTGAGGCAGACTATTTTTGTGCAGAGAAAACAAAAGTCCAAATTGAAAGGAACAAGCATCACAGCATTTAAATTAAATACAAATTTCCTGGGAAAAGGAAAGACCCCCTTCATGTATAAGTGCCAAGATTCATTTTGAGAACACATACATTTGTAGAAGAATTAAAAAGCATTACTTGGCTTCCTGCAGACCCATCCAATACAAACAGCAAACTTCCCTTCACACCAAAATACTAACCCTAAACCTTCACATTGCCCACCCAATTACATGGACCTTCAGATCCACCATCACATGGAACGCTTTAGCAAAGTCATAGAAAAGTCAAGTAAGGCTTGGGTCAGACGAACGCATTCTGTCCACACGGTCCGTTTTTGTGACTGACTTTGATGTAGATGGGAAATAAAATATGAAAAACCATTTTGTCAGTCAAAAATGCAGCCCGCCTGACTTCGTTCCATCACTCACACACAAAGTTATGCGGATGTTGCGGATGCAGCGCACTCTCTGCGTCCGTTCTAGCGGATTTATGTTCTTGCGTCAGTTTGCTGCGTCCGTTGTGCGTCTGCACTTCTGTGCAGACGTACTTTGTGTGTGGGACTATATTTATCATAATTGTACGCTACCACGGACATTAAAATGTGCGGCAACACTGTGCTCGTCTGACCTCAGCCTAAATGATTGAGGCTCCTAAAAGTGCAAGCAATCCAATGGTGTTTCAAAAGCAAGCTAACCCGCTTCGCACAGGACCACACCAGTAACTAGGTATTCCATGTTTACTTCCGTATAAAAACAACATTGGATTTTACAGGTGTGAAGGAAACATTTCAAAACTGGTTTATAGAAACACAATTACTTTCTACCATCATATCTAAGGCTAGGGTCAAACGAACGCATTAGTCGCAGCGACTGTCAAAAAGTGCATCCGAATGCATTGACGTATTTTTTCACGGAATGCGTGAAAATGGTCATACGATGCATTGTCGGGCGTGATTTTTTTTTTTTTTTTTTTACGGCTAGTCAATAAAACACTTTTTGCGCCTGGACGTTATGTTGCCGGACATTAGCAGCGTCTGACGTCTCCTAATCACGCAAACAAGCCGCTAGCGGACGCAGCGCACTCTGTACGTCAGTACTAGCGGTTCTGCGTTCGAAAAAATGCATTAGTTTGCCGCTTGCGGCACTTTCCACAAGTCTTCGTATAATCGGCCGTCATTGCCGGTCAGTTGCTGCTACTACGGCCGTGATTAAGTGCGCCTAAATGCACGTTAGTCTGACCCCAGCCTAAATCACAAACTGGTTGTGTATATGGTTACATGAATCTACACTGAACATACAAGCTTTATTTACAAAACATTAGCATAATTCCCTTGGATTATTACAGCAAAAAGATAAAAAACCTGAATGTGTGAAAGCCAGATCTCGCTGGGAAGCAGGAATTAACCCCTTAAAGGGCCGCTGACATCTTGGATGTCAGCCAAGCCTCCAGGTTCCCCACCCACCCACTGACAACCTCACCATATGTGTGAGGATGTCAGTGGGCCAGTTAACCATCTAGCTGCCATGTAGAGATAAGGGGATCCTAAGGATCCCCACATCTCCCGATCCATGGCAGCTAGATGGTCATATTTGACATCATTTGAAAGGCCTGGTTATGGCCTTTCAAATGATACCAAACATGACCAGGTTTGGTTTAAAATAAAAAAAATAAGTTGTTTTTTTTTTAAGTTTTTTTTGTCGGGGGGGGGGGTTAATTAAATAGGACCTAGGCTGTCATCTAAAAATAAATAGCCCAAAATGGTCAGAAGGAGTGCAGCGCACATAGGTGAACGGTCTCAGCAGTGAAGGGGTTAAAAAGCAAACGCATGTAAAAATTGGGTATTTCTAGTCTCGGGACAAAATTTTGAACCTATGTAGCCGGGGTCTTTTTGGGTGGTTGTAGATTTTGGGGATTAAATTACGAAAAAGTGTTTTTACCATTTTTTCCTCATATTTCATATTTTTTTTATAGTAAATTATTCGATTATGATGGAAATAATGGTATTTCTAGAAAGTCCATTTAATGGCGGGAAAAACTGTATAATATGTGTGGGTTGAATAAACGAGTAAGAGGAAAATTTGACCTAAAAACTAACAGCGCAGAAACATAAAAACAGCAGCGGTCACTAAAAGACGGATTTGTGTAAAACCGCCCGGTCACTAAGGGGTTAAGGCTGGGTTTACTCAGTTGTTTGTAAAACGACAGGACAGAATGTCCAGCTTTGAGCAGATCTTTCCACAAGTCTTCAAGAGTTGCACCCATTCAGTCAAAGGCCTGTGCCATGGAAAAGAAACGTACGCCTGGCATTGCTGGTCCCCACCCTGCACTCAACATAATTATAGGAGAAAGTCTGTACTCAAAAAAAAAAAAAAAAAACACACACACTGCGTTTTCAAACCAACAGCAGCCCAATAAGGAGTCAAATTCATAGGACGCCGAGGAAATGGTGTCAGTGTTTTTAATTGTCAGGTTTATAAATAGAAGCTGCAGGTATGATTTTAGAAGCTTTGCGCTCGAATCAACCCAGGCCTAAGAGGTGCACAATTTATTATAGAATCAGGGCCAAATTTGGAGTATAAAATATTTTGAAGGACTTCCACTTTCTGAAATAAACTTGTCTGTGAAACCGCAGAAACACGGAATTTGCCCAAATTGTTCTTGCAAAAAAAATAAAGACAGGAATAAAACAACCACCAAACACGTTCTGCTAGCTTTGCCATTGCATGTTGGAGACTAAAAATCGGACAGAGGACCGAGCTCACTTAAGTTTATTTTTTCTTGATGCAAAGCCGTGATGAAATGTCCCAGCTTCATAAAACAGTGGCCTATTCATATTAGCCTTGGCATATAAACCAACAGCTTTAAGAAGCTCAATGAGTGCTCTGTATTTCCACTCCTATCCCTCTGGTCTTCCTGATCAAAAGGTTAGCGTATTTAAAAAAGGGCCACATTACTCATTCTGACAATTTATTAAACTGGTCAGACTGAGAGGTAAATGCACACCCTTTCCCCTCTTCAAACCCCCACCCCACTTCTCTGGATTAGCTGTGTGAAGTGGAGGAGTTTCCTACACCCATACAGCCGTCACCTGGCAGATGGGATCTGAATATTCCAAATGCTAGTCACCAAACCCGTTACACAAACACCAGGCAGATGGTATGGGAATATTCCAACTGCTGCTCAGCAAATATGTCAACAGCGCGGACCGCATCTTGTCCCTAAACGCTCGCAACAGCAACCGTTTCTCATCACTGGTCCTCAGGTGCCCCTAACAGGCCAGGTTTTAAGGCTCACCTTGGGGAAATGTAGATTGAATCCTGCAATCACTGAACAGCAAATCATATCATCTGCGCTTCAGATATCTGGAAATCCTGACCTGTTAGGGCAGGGATGTCCAAACTCCGGCCCCCCAGATGTTCCTGTACAACTCCCAAGATCTGACTGCATTAGATGGATGGAGAAGCAGGGGAGTTGTAGTTCATGGACATCGGGGGGGCCGGAGTTTGGACATCCCGGTGTTAGGGGTGGGGGGGGCCAGAGGAGCGGAGTTGAGGAACACTGTTCTGAGAGACAGCAGTCAAGGATTGGAGCTGCACAACACCAATCATTTTCCGCAGGCGCTGTGGAACAAACTTGTCAAAGCTGCAGGGACTTCCCAATGTCAGAAACCCTGACCTGTAGATGAGAAGCCTAGCACCGAGGGAGAAAAATTGAATATTCACATCCATGAAGAAGAAAAAAAAAAGTGGGGCAAAAAAGTATTTAGTCAGCCACCAATTGTGCAGGTTCTCCCACTTAAGATGAGCGAGGCCTGTAATTGTCATAATAGGTACACTTCAACTATGAGTGACAAAATGAGAAGAAGAAAAAAAATTCCAGAAAATCACATCGGATTTTTAAAGAATTTGCAAATTATGGTGGAAAATAAGTATTTGGTCACCTACAGTACAAACTAGCAAGATTTCTGGCTCTCACAGAACTGTAACGTCTTCTTTAAGAGGCTCCTCTGTCCTCCACTCGTTACCTGTATGAATGGCACCTGTTTCAACTTATCAGTAGAAAAGACACCTGTCCACAACCTCAGACACACTCCAAACTCCACTATAGTCAAGACCAAAGAGCTGTCGAAGGAAACTAGAAACAAAAATTGTAGACCTGCACCAGGCTGGGAAGACTGAATCTGCAATAGACAGAAATCAACTGTGGGAGCAATCATTAGAAAATGGAAGACATACAAGACCACTGATCATCTCCATCGATCTGGGGCTCCTTGCAAGATCTCACCCCGTGGGGTCAAAATGATCACAAGAACGGTCAGCAAAAATCACAGAACCACACGGGGGACCTAGTGAATGACCTGCAGAGAGCTGGGACCAAAGTAACAAAGGCTACCATCAGTAACACACTACGCCGCCAGGGACTCAAATCCTGCAGTGCCAGACGTGTCCCCCTGCTTAAGCCAGTACATGTCCGGGCCCGTCTGAAGTTTGCTAGAGAGCATTTGGATGATCCAGAAGAGGTTTGGGAGAATGTTATATGGTCAAATGAAACCAAAGTAGAACCTTTTGGTAAAAACTCAACTCGTCGTGTTTGGTGGAGAGAGAATGCTAAGTTGCATCCAAAGAACACCATACCTACTGTGAAGCATGGTGGCGGAAACCTCATGCTTTGGGGCTGTTTTTCTGCAAAGGGACCAGGACGACTGATCCTTGTAAAGGGAAGAATGAATGGAGTCATGTATCGTGAGATTTTGAGTGAAAACCTCCATCAGCAAGGGCATTGAAGATGAAACGTGGCTGGGTCTTTCAGCAGGACAGTGATCCCAAACACACCGCCTGGGCAACGAAGGAGTGGCTTCGTAAAAAGCATATCAAAGTCCTGGAGTGGCCTAGCCAGTCTCCAGATCTCAACCCCATAGAAAACCTTTGGAGGGAGTTGAAGGTCCTTGTTGCCCAGCGACAGCCACCAAAACATCACTGCTCTAGAGATCTGCATGGAGGAATGGGCAAAAATACCAGCAACAGTGTGTGAAAACTTTTGACCTCTGTTATATATCCTTTGTTGGCAATGACAAAGTATTGAGCTGGACTTTTGATATTGACCAAATACTTATTTTCCACC
The DNA here is from genome assembly GCA_009667805.1 of Leptobrachium leishanense. Classification (NCBI taxonomy): domain Eukaryota; kingdom Metazoa; phylum Chordata; class Amphibia; order Anura; family Megophryidae; genus Leptobrachium; species Leptobrachium leishanense. The sequence continues at coordinate 177,701,145 of CM019065.1, forward strand.
ATAATTTGCAAATAAATTCTTTAAAAATCCGACAATGTCATTTTCTGGATTTTTTTTTTCCTTCACATTTTGTGTCTCATAGTTGAAGTGTACCTATGACGACAATTACAGGCCGCGCTCATCTTTTTAAGGCTAGGGTCAGACGAAAGCATTTTTTTCCCGCGAACGTGAAAAAGTGTGTCCGAACGCATTGACGTATTTTTTCACGGAATGCGCAAAAACGGTCAGACGACGCGCATTTTCGGGCGTGATTTTGTACGGATCGTCAATAAAACTTTTTGCGTCTGGACGTTATGTAGGCTGGACAGTAGCAGCGTCTGACATCTCCTAATCACGCAAACACGCCGCAGCTGTGCACTCTGTACGTCAGTACTAGCGGTTCAGCGTTCTCAGAAAAATGCGTTCAAATTCCACTTGCGTTGCATGGCTGGACTTTTGTGCGGCCGTACATCGTATATTGCCCGTCATCTGCTGCTAGTGCGGCCGTAATTATGTGCGCCAGAACGTACGTTAAAAGTGCGCTGGTCTGACCCCAGCCTAAGTGGGAGAACCTGCACAATTGGTGGCTGACCAAATATTTTTGCCCCACTGTACAAATTGGGAAGTTGCTGTAAGCATCTGCCGGATTATTTATGGGGGGGGGGGGGGGAAGCATCTTTAATAAAAAAAAAAAGTATCCTTTTAATGCAGTGTTTCTCAAGTGGTGGGTCGCTACCCAAGAGAGGTTGCGAACAGGGTCAAGGGGCAAGTGTCCCTCCTAATTTATTGAAAAAGCAGTCACATGACTTTAAAATTATCGGTACTCCGCATCAGCAATGGTACTATGTCCTAAAAATGTGGTATCTGTGCAATAAAAAAATAAAAAGAAATCAGGGGTGTGGGAATTGTATCGCCCCGGGACATGAAGATCCGGGCGAGTAGTTTTTTTTTTGAGATGCAGTCCGGCGGGCAAGAAGCCCGCCGGACTACGGGCTAATTCCAGGGACGCCCCAGATACCGGAAGCCAGCATTGAGCTCTAATGGCATACGGACAGGCCCCTGCAGTTTACCGCGTTTCGTACCTTCCAACGAGCACCGCCAGCAAAGAATTCCAGCGGCTGCTCCTTGGGAAGCCCAAAGGTGCAATCAAGCGAGATCGGAGTTCGGCGAGATCGTGCTGGGAGCAATCTCGCGGGTGGGGGCTTCGCAACGAGCAGCCGCTGGGACACTTCGGCGGCGGCGCCCGTTGGAAGGTACGAAACGCGGTAAACTGCAGGGGCCTGTCCGAACAGCATACCATGTCTGGTCTGAAACATGAGCTATATATCTATATCTCTCAGGGGTTGACAAACCCCGCACGCGAGGTCACCATGGCGACAAGAAATGCTGTCCGTGCGCCCGGGTTTGTCTATATAGCCCTCCATTCTATTAAAATATAGAAAAGGTGAAAGTATAACCCAACAGGAGAACTACAGCAGTTCACAGCACTCTCCACTACATCGTGCCAATAAATCAGGCAACACAAAAATAAAAAATGAACTGCAGTAAGATGTACAACCTTTAATGGTCAATAGCTTTGATAGCAGCCAGAAATAGGGTGGATTCCAGTGGCTAAAAAGCTAAATACACTCTCATAGCATAAACTTGTATAACATTTAATAGTATAAAATTTAACAAAGAAGCCACTCACAAAGAACGTGGCACACGTTCACAAATAAGTGTGCAAATAGGCATAATTAAATCAATTTCATCCATATAATCACCGCCACCGGGATGCGTTATGCCCTTATATGGATGAAATTGATTAATTATGCCTATTTGCACACTTATTTGTGAACGTGTGGCACGTTCTTTGTGAGTGGCTTCTTTGTTAAATTTTATACTATTAAATGTTATACAGGTTTATGCTATGAGAGTATATTTATCTTTTTAGCCACTGGAATCCACCCTATTTCTGGCTGCTATCAAAGCTATTGACCATTAAAGGTTGTACATCTTACTGCAGTTCATTTTTTGTTTTTGTGTAGCCCTCCATTCTGCTAGGCCCCGCATTCCATTTATAAGGCTTCGTCCATGGAGGCAAGCTGTGTGCATGACGCTAGATCTGTATCAGCAGTGTGCACATTGCCGGCCGTTCAGCACGCCTGTCTGGGGGTTTTAAATCAGACCCCTGTGACAGGCGCGCGCACACACACAGCCGCAGCTGGCCCCTCCCTCCCGCTGCTGAGGGGAAGGAAGGGGGGGGGGCTCAACTCCATGCACGCTGTGTGCGGTCCCAGAGTCTGCCTGTCCTGCAGCCTCACACAGCCCGGTGTTGTGTGGGATCCGATTCCTTGTCCAGAGCTGTTCCAAGCAGCCATTTCGCACCCATTTGACACTCAGTTTTTGGGGTTTGTATGCGAAAAAAATAAAATGTTATTTTACACGGAGAAACGGTTAATGTAAAAATAAATCAACCAAATAATTAAATATTTTACATTAACCGTTTCTCAGTGTAAAACATTTTTTTCTTCATACAAAACGTCTCTGCAAGAAATACAAACCCAAAAACTGAGTGTCAAATGGGTGAGAAATGGCTGCTTGGAACAGCTCGACGAGGAACCAGATCCCGCACAACACTGGCCAGCTAATATTTTTTTATTTTTTTTTATTAAAATAAAAGTCCTTTAATAGTTGTCCCCAGATAAGAGGGAGAATGCAGGGGAGGGCACAATGCACACGGCTTATCCAGCTGTGTTATATACAGTGTATATAAGGTGTCTGGATCAGCTGTGTGGTATACACAGTATATAAATGGACAGATCAGGGACTCTGTTATATTAGCATACTGTGTTAATGTAAGCACACAGTTTAAAATACACAAGCCCTGATCCAGGCACAGTTTTTACACTGTATATAACACTACTACTATAGTCTGATTGACAACTAGATATTTTTAAAAAAAATTCCACATCCCTGGGTTGCAAGAGATTGAGGACAATACAGAGATGTGTCAGGGTGCGTGTTTGTGAGAGATATCTCTCTTATAATGCACAGCACCCCTGATGTGTATCTTTACAGATACACGACGCAGGTTTGCACACAATTATGCCTCTCAGCTTTTTCCTAATAACCCTCTTAGTACATATAAACTGCAATAGCAGTGAGGGAGGCAGAGACGGTCACTCGCGCATTACCAAAAAAAATAAAAAATAACAATCTGGCTCCTAGCATTTTTAGCTGGCTCCTAGATTCAAAGCAAATTTGTCAAGCCCTGTATATACATACACATTGCAGCCCTGTGTGTATATATACACACAGTGTATTTTTTTATTTCTAAAGGATTTTACCAGGAAGGATACATTGAGATTTCTCTCGTTCAAGCATGTCCTGGGTTCAAGAACATTGAAATTTTACAGTCGTTACAGAAATAAAGTAATGAATGCAAGATATAAAAAAAAAAAACAACAACACAAATATACAGATTAACAGAAAATAAATATGTAGGAAATAATCATTATGTTACATGTTTACAGGTGCATTCTGTATTGAGGTATGTTAGTAAGGAGCTCGAGTGACTTAAGACTGGGGGAAGATTTGAGGGTGTCTGGGAGGTTATTCCATAACTGTGGTGCTCTGTAGGAAAAGGAGGACTGAGCCACTTTCTTTTTGTATTGTGGTATTGCAAGTAAGGTGCTGGTCCTGGATCGGAGGTTATAGGATGAGGGAGCTGCTGGGGGAAGCAGTCTATTCAGGTAGGGTGGCAGCTTCCCAGAAAAGCTCTAAAACAGCAGGTTGGAAAGGTGCGTTTAGACTCCAGCGATGGCCAGTTTAGTTCTTTTAACATGTCACAATGGTGGGTCGTGTAGTTACATTGTAATGTAAAGCGGCAGAATGAGTTATATACAATGTAGTAAGTTCTGAAGGTGTGTTTGCGGGGCTGCTGTATACACTACATCTCCGTATTCAATAGCCGGCATAAGCATTTGTTGTACAATCTGCTTTCTTACCGCGGGGCTCAGGCAGGATTTGTTTCTGTTTTTATCCTATTATGTTATACTATGGATGACGTCATTTGAGAAGCCGTTCGAGTCCCCTTGCGTGTGTCTCGCGCTGACCAGATACGTATATTCTGTTCAATTTGTCTTCTGGTTTGAGGGAAACCACTGTCCGTCTGGTTAGCTGGGTACTTGGAGGTCATATTGTGGGCGCTCACCATTTTCCACATTCTATCAGTATAGCAAATTCCCTCACTGGTACTATAGCTGCCCCATTAGGTCTCTATCCAATTTCAGAAAGAGTTGGTAGCAACGTCGAGGCCATGTTTGGCAATAATATTTTGACAGTACAATTACAAGAATCAGAGGTCGGGATCAACAGAAAACCTTTGGTAGATCTCGAAAGAAATCTAATAAAAGAGATCAAGTTAAAACTAGAGATAGCAACTCTAGAAAAATATAAAAAAAAAGATAAGATTACACCTAGGGGCCTAAGGTTCCAAAAAACTCCATCTTCTGAGAAAGATGACCCTGACTTCATTATAGGTTGGAATGTTATGCTAGAAGGTTTTGCAGTATCGATGATGGACTACATTATTCAAAACAAGAAAGAAAAACTCCCTAAAATTAATGTTATTATAGAAAGACCAAGAACAATCTCTAGATAACGTTCTTGAAATTAATAAAAAACTCTAGAAGAAAAATTAGACAATAGAGAAAGAAATTTTGACCATTAAAAAAAAAAAAGAAATGAGAGATAGAGGACTATAGAAGAGGCAATGTTCATAGAGATTATGACACTAACAAAATAGAAAAATCTATGTGCCCCATTGACGAAAAGAAAGAATTTGACCCGAATAGAGGGAACAATAGGAATCGACAATGGAATAACAATTGGAGGTGGAATGGGAATAGGTCCAACTATGGGTATCAGAACAATAGATATCAGAATAACTGGAGATTGGAAGATGAGAGAAGAAGTAACACCCTCCATCAAAATAGAAAGAACTACTCCAATGGCCATAATAATGGGAATTATAATTTTCAACGCTATGATAGATCCCATAATTGGGATGAGAATAGAGAAGGGTGGAGACAGGGAGAGAGACGAGTTGACAACGAATGGACGACAGTTGGACGTCAATACCCCAATGACAGCTCAGGTTATAATAGACAACAGGGCTCTGGCCCCAATAGGGAACCACAGAAAGGAGAAAGAGAGGGAGCCAACAATGATATTGTTCCCCTCACAAATAGATTTTCTGCCCTAAAGGAACAAATTGGGGAGGAGATTTTTTGGCAGGACCCATTGTAAAGGGAAGAGAGACAGGAGGACCAGAGAAGCCTAGATGTAAGACTGGAAAGAAGGGGAGGCCAAAAAAGATCCTGGGAAAGACCCGAAGAGGAAAGAGCAGGAGAATCTGTATGTAAAAGAAAAAAAAAGACGATAAACAGCACTAATGGTAGATTTAATCTCAAATATCCATATAATCCAAATAATAGCCATAAAATCCTCTCCGATGTAGAAACCAGAGTCTTAAACAAAGGGCTTAAGTTTGCCCCCACAAATAGTAACAAATTCAATACGTATATAGATCTTCAAAAATTTAAAACGTAAGCTGAGTCTCAAAAGGTTCTTTTTAAAAAAAAAAAATAACAATAGAAAGGGATATTAGACAGAACCTAGATTCATCTATACACACTCCTTTAAAGAATCCATCAAAATTCTATCTCCGTCACACTATTTCTAATGAAATGAGGGATATAGAAAAAATGCCTATAAAAAATAAAAACAATCTCACTAAAGAAGAATGTATAGCCTTAAGATCACTACAGAAAGACTCTAGTATCATAAAACCTGCCGATAAAGGCGGTAGGATTGTCATCCTCCCTAAAGAAATGTATGATGGGGGAAGTACTTCCAATTCTAAATGATAAAACCACTTATGAAAAATTAAAAAGTGATCCCATCAAAGATATAAAAAAAATGAATACCCTTCTACAGGAAGGAATAGAGAAGGAAATTTTAAACGAACAAGAGCATAAATATCTTATGATAGAATACACAAAAACACCGTACATCTACATACTGCCGAAATTACATAAACATCCTACCAATCCACCCGGAAGACCTATAGTAGCCGGCATAGATTCAGTTACAAGTCATTTGTCAGAATATGTAGATCTTTTTTTGCAGCCCATTGTGCAAGAAATTCCATCTCATCGACACCTTAGATATGCTCAAACTTAAAGATTTACAGTTGGAGAATAGGGATATCTTGGTAACAGGTGATGTCAACGCTTTGTATAGCAGCATACCACATCAAATGGGCCTTAAATGTAGTTGAAAAAGAAATCTTGAAAGGCCAAGACAATCAGTATTGAACAAACATCCTTTATTCTTAAGAGCATAAAATTTATACTTGAAAACAATTCTTTTAAATTTGAAGAGGATTTTTATATCCAATTGAAGGGAACTGCCATGGGCACCAAATTTGCGCCCAGCTACGCGAACCTATATATGGCAGGCTGGGAATCCCAGTTTGTCTACGGTTCGCATAGCTGGGCGCAAGGCAATGTCTTGTCTTTTAGACGATACATTGACGATATATTTTTTGTCTGGAGGGGATCAGAAGAGGACTTGATGGCATTTCTGACCGGTTTAGATGGAGTACAGAAAGTGTCACATTTTTGGATCTTATGATATATAGGGAAGGTGATGATATATAGGGAAGGTGATGATATAAAATCAAAGACATTCTTTAAAGAGGTAAATGCCAATACATTCATCGATAAATCTAGTTGTCACAACACCATCTGGCTCAAGGGAGTCCCCAAGGGACAGTTTGTCCAGTTAAGAAGAAACTGTACAGACATTGAAGTTTTTAAAGAACAAGCAGACCTCCTAAAAAAAGATTTTGTCGAGAAAGGGTATGAAGAAAATGACCTAGATTGCGTCATTACAGACTTGAAAGACGACCGTGAGGAACTACTCAAATATAAACCTAAGAAAGTAATGGAGAACAAGTAAGATTCATTTGTGATTACAATAACAAAGCCACGCAGATTAAAAGAATTTTCAATAAACATTGGCACATTTACAGAATGATAAAGATCTCAAAGATTATATAGGCACAACACCAAAGATCGTGTTTAGAGGAGCGAGTAACTTGAAAACTAATCTTGTCCATAGTAAAACAAAGAAAAATATCAACAAGGAGAGACACTTTGGACTAAAACAGGGTTTCTATAACTGCAGCCAGTGTTTAGCATGTAGATCCACTGGCAACAAAAAAGGATTTAGGGACACATTATAATCAAAAAAACAAACAAATTCTTATAAAAAGGTGTCCTTAATTGCTTTTCTAAAAATATAATATATATGCTAGAATGTCCCTGCGGCCTACAATATATAGGTCGCACAACAAGAGCGTTCAACGTGAGAGTATCAGAACACGTTAGAAACATAAAAAAGGGATTCGATAAACATTCAGTCTCATTACACTATAAAATAAAACAATATGACATAGAAGATTTTCTCCAAAAGGTTGGGGCAGGCGGAGATGCGTATGATCTTTGAGAGGGGAACCCTAACACCTGGTGGCCTAAATGATGACTGAGGTTTCACATTTTTTGTAAGCAGGTTTTCTTCGCATACACATATCTTATGTGTGTGCCCCATATGGGATATCTCCTTTTTTCTTACGTTTAATAAACTATAATCATCCCCAGAGTCATTTATTATTGAAGGGGTGACATTTAACATACATACAAATACACACACACACAATGTATGTTATTTCAAATTTACCACTACCATTATACAATTCAATTTCCTTCACTTTTTATATAATTTAATCCTATATATGGAGTTTATCCCCAATACCTATATAGCCAAGATTTATGCTCATCTACACCAAATTCTTCCACCTAGGAATGTTTATTTCCTTTCACACTGTCGGATATGCCAGTTCGCCTTCCTCGTTCATTGGAGGAAGGTTACATTTACACACATATACATTAATTTCATACACCACTCGATAATATAATATAATATAATATAATATAATATAATATAAATATATATATTCCCCTTTTCATATATACGAAATTTTTTACACATTAAGAACACTTCATGTCGTATATGGGCCAATATACTTTTTTAAAGTATCTAGATTGCGGTTTCGCACCACTTGAACACTTCAAGGGATACTCTAAGCAACATGACCACCTAAGCTATTTTAGGTGGTCATCATGCCCGGAGTATCTTGCCCTCTGTCCCCCCTCCCTCTGCTCAGCCGATCACCTGAAAATGCTGAAAACAGCTGAGAGGCGGAGAACTTTACTCCGCCCTCCCAGCTGTCAGTCAGCAGAGCGGGAATCATATTTCCCGCTTCTGCCGACTTTTGCCGAGTAGGAGACGTCATCGCGCTTTCAGCGCGATGACGTCTCCAACTCACCGCAGAAGCTGGCGGCTCCCTCTGAGGGTTAGTGTTGCGCGCATCCTCTTGCGCGCAACACTAATCCTCAGAGGGAGCCGGGAGGAAGCCTGCCGATTGGCTGGCTTATGTGCGCTTCTGCGATGCTGGCCACAGCTGCCTGGTCCCGGCGATGGGGAGAGAGGAATCCAAAGGAACCCCCCCTCCCCTTCAGGCGCTTCCCCTGCTCTGGCAGGGGGGGGGGGGGAAAGACGCCTGAAACTGACGTCATCACGCCCCCGACGCGATGATGTCAGTGCACCGGAGGAAACCCTGCTGATCTGACTCCGTCAGAGCAGCGAGGGAGCCGCCGGAGGAGGTGAGCATCTCCCAGGGGGGGGGGTGAAAACGCTGAGGACGTATATTTACGTCCTGCGGCGCCAAAGCCCGCCTAAGGCAGGGCGTAAATGTACGTCCTGCAGCATTAAGGTCACATACATATGATCCTATGTATTATGATCACATAACATCTAGCCCTGTTCTATGGCTATAGAGAGTGTGTGTGTGTGTGTGTTCCTTTAATTGCCCTTGTTTCCCTTTTTCTTTGGGAGGACAGCCTGCTTGTATAGAGATTAACTCGTATTTCATTGATTAAGGTGAATTCTCTACATTCACCCTATGTAATGTATTTGTCACATCCTGATTGCAACTTTATTTCAGAGGAACGCGATACTGGAAGTGTGTGTACCTATAATGGAATGCACAATGTTCCGCGATACAGGATGTGATGCCATGAAACGCATTGTGGAACGCGGAAGTGCCTATCGTGTCTGCGCAAGATGGCGCCGACAGCTAGAGATGCATTGAAACGTCAGGAAGAGGCTAAGAACACACGCTGACCACCAATTGAACACATGGGGGACGTTTTTTCTTAATTGTTTTAATTTCTTCAGTCTACAAACATGCACATTGGTTCATTATTGTAAGGACCAGCTGATGAAGCCGTGTATTGATGGCAAAACGCGTTCTGGACGGTAGTCTAGTTTTTTTGTTTATTATTTTAATAAATTTTTAAAAGAACCAGTTCCTGCAGGTTTTGGGTCTTTATTGGGTTTGACCTACGAAACCCATAAGCTGTTCGTTTAGAGCTTGGAATAGCTCCACCAAATGTGAGTTTCCAATTGTTACGGTCTCACATTACTCAATATTACGCCAGGTACACACAAGTCCTGTTTCTTTCTCTTCCCCATCTTGAACGGATGCGATGAGATACCTCCAATAACAAGGAGTGGGTTACCTGAGAAACCTTTCCAGACAAACAACCCAAAGGCGTTTATCCACTCAGAGCCAGTGTTTGGGCTCTTCGCTTGTGAGTTGATTAAGAGATTCGGCAAAGACTCACTAATCTTGTAAATTTACTGCACTTAGTTTTGTGTCTGTTTTTATCCTATTATGTTATACTATGGATGACGTAATTTGAGAAGCCGTTCGAGTCCCCTTGCGTGTGTCTCGCGCTGACCAGATACGTATATTCTGTTCAATTTGTCTTCTGGTTTGAGGGAAACCACTGTCCGTCTGGTTAGCTGGGTACTTGGAGGTCATATTGTGGGCACTCACCATTTTCCTTTTTCACATAGTTGAATGTGCTGACAACAAAAATCACACAAACATAGAAAAATGTCGGCAGATAAGAACCTTTCGGCCCATCTAGTCTGCCCAATTACATGGATACTTAACCTGGATTTATCTTTTGTTTAGGATAGCCTTATGCCTATCCCATGCTTGCTTAAATTCAATTACTGTTTTGGCCTCTACCACTTCAACTGGAAGACTGTTCCATGTATCCACCACAATTATCAATGGAAATCAAATTAAGAAACTCATGGGAGGTCTGGATTTGGAGTCACACTCAAAATTAAAGTGGAAAACACCACTAGCGGCTGATCCAACTTTGATGTAATGTCATTCAAACAAGTCAAAATGAGGCTCAGTAGTGTGCGTGGCCTCCACGTGCCTGTATGACCGCCCTACAACGCCTGGGCATTCTCCTGATGAGGTGGCGGATGGTCTCCTGAGGGATCTCCTCCCACACCTGGACTAAAGCATCCCCCAACTCCTGGACAGTCTGTGGTGCAACGTGGCGTTGGTGGATGGAGCGAGACATGATGTCCCAGATGTGCTCAATTGGATTCAGGTCTGGGGAACGGGCGGGCCAGTCCATAGCATCAATGCCTTCGTCTTGCAGGAACTGCTGACACTCCAGCCACATGAGGTCTAGCATTGTCTTGCATTAGGAGGGACCCAGGGCCAACCGCACCAGTATATGATCTCACAAGTGGTCTGAGGATCTCATCTCTGTACCTAATGGCAGTCAGGCTACCTCTGGCGAGCACATGAAGGGCTGTGCAGCCCCCTAAAGAAATGCCACCCCACACCATTACTGACCCACTGCCAAACGGTTGCAGGCAGTAGAATGTTCACAGCTTCTCCAGACCCTGCCACGTCTGTCACATGTGCTCAGTGTGAACCTGCTTTCATCTGAAGAGCACAGGGCGCCAGTGGCGAAGCTGCCAATATTCGTGTTCTCTGGCAAATGCCAAACGTCCGGCACGGTGTTTGGCTGTAAGCACAACCCCCACCTGTGGACATCGGGCCCTCATGGATTGTTTCTGACCGTTTGAGCAGCCACATGCATATTTGTGGCCCACTGGAGGTCATTTTGCAGGGCTCTGGCAGTGCTCCTGTCCCTCCTTGCACAAAGTCTGAGGTAGCGTTCCTACTGCTGGGTTGTTGCCTTCCTACGGCCTCCTCCACATCTGATGTACTGGCCTGTCTTCTGGTAGCGCCTCCATGCTCTGGACACTACGCTGACAGACACCCCAAACCGTCTTGCCACAGCTCGCATTGATGTGCCATCCTGGATGAGCTGCACTACCTCGAGCCACTTGTGTGGGTTGTAGACTCAGTCTCATGCTACCACTAGAGTGACAGCACCATTCAAAAGTGACCAAACCATCAGCCAGAAAGCATAGGAACTGAGAAGTGGAAAAAGAGGGTGTCCTAGTGGCACAATCTCTTTGGAGGATGATCGATATACAGAATTGAATATAACAGTTGAGATATGAACCTAAAATATAAAAAAAAGGGTACAGCGTTGCCACTATTCCAAAAAAATGCACAGTCAAAACGACCACTAAAGTGCTGCCATGAATGGTCTATATGTGCAAATGGAGCAGTAAGTGCAAGTGAAATGACAATAAAAGTATTGATATCAGAAAAAAACCCACATAAAGTGCAGATACAATCGAAATCACATAAAGTGCAAATGCATATGGGTGCATATATGTGCAGTTTATGGTCTTAAATGGACTGTTATGTTCAGGTCCCATTTCCCAAATCACTGGTGAGAACAGAGATTCATAAGATAGTCCAACCGGCCATGCGTTTTAAATTCGAGATACGGTAGTCGGAGTGTCCACATGGGCAGTTCAGAGATGTGCATATGAGTCCTGAAGCAATGTCTTCTCCTAAGTCCTATGTAGACTCCCAGCTCCCAATAAATGGGAGAAAGAAGGGGGAGAGGGAGAGAGGAAAAGAGAAAAAAAAATTAGTGCAATATGGTCTAATATAGAGTCAAGTGCCCATAGACAAGGGAACACTTACACTTTTGAGAGCCTTGTTGACTGGCTCTGGTGTGGAGTGCCTTGGGCCTAATTGAGGGTAGCCTCTGCCCTTCTTTGGGGTTTTCTTAGGGGTAGCCTCTGCCGACCTTAATGTTGATCGTCTCAGATACAAAAAGAGAAGGAGATCCTCATAGTGTAGCTTATAGCCAGAAAGTGAGGTAGGTGAAAAAATTAGACAAACTCACCGAGGGTGGAGCCTTGGATTCCAGGCTCAACTTGTAAGCGTATGGTACTCTTAGTTCGGTGGGTACCTTCACCTCTTTCGTCTGCATACAGTTCTCCTGTCTGGATCCCACTTTATGATTATCCTCACACACGCTGGGAAGAATCTACAGTCAGGGAAACTGAATACACACACACACATAGCGCGTGTGCGTGTGCATATATAAATGCATACATTACACACTGAGGGCTGCAGTGTAATTATATATATATATAATTTCACACAAAATAGTGTTTAAATAGAGGTCTTTATTCATCACATGTATCTGACGCTCTAGGCTGTTATGAATAAAGACCTCTAAACACTATTTTGTTGAAATTATTTTTCTTATCAGGACAAGTAGATCGTCCTGAGAGACAAGTAGATTGGACTACTACTTAGTCCATTGGACAAGTAGTTTTTTTTTTTTTAAATTTCCACAGTCCTGAAAATATTTTTTTTATTACATACAAGGATTTAAATAGAGTCTCGCTGATTAGGGATTTAAAGTAGACTTTATTTTGAAATCAAAGCCGCCCTGATACACAGTGATTCTACGTCAAAAGGTGACGATCTTCCAGTAGGCATGACAAGTGCACGTTAAAAGTTTAATTTCCTAAATATGGAAATTTTCCTGCACAAGTCTATATACTGTACTAAAGCGTGTCTGGCTCATGAAAAGGTAAATACTCTAGCCTCATTGATAATTTTAAATTACGATAAGTGGTCATTGTAGCTAGAGAATCCCTTTTAAGAAAACAGGACACTAATACAAATAAAACCACTTTATAAAAACACATGTTGCTGTTTCTTTTTTCTTTCTTTCAAGTAATTGCATGTAAAAAAGGAAAACTGAAATTAGGCATTTTATTTTCAGGTTCCGTTTTCCGGATTTTCCCTTGATGTATTTACTAAAAGCTTTGTAGCTCCCGATTATTTAATCTACAATATTTACCAGTTAATGGGAGGTGGAGGAGGGAATGTTTAGATAAGGCTATTGATCTCCAGGCTACTTGACATAAGAGAGATAGCAGTTGAATGACATGTGACAGATTTTAAGATTTCTAATCTCCCCCCTCCCTCACAGCTGCCTGACCCATAGACTCCATTATATGGCCAAAACCAGAGTGAGGACCAAGCGAGGTAAAGATACTCTGGGGTTTACAACACGAAAGATCACAATATGGATGCACCCAGTGACAAAGAAAGTATTTTAACATACAAGAGAAGAACAAAGTACATATAAAGATATCAGCAACATAAAATAATAACTTTTCATTTTTTTGGCAGCAGTGACCCTATAACACTACAGGCATAACCACAAGAATCTCTGAAATCAAAATTAATGCCGGAAGGAATAGGTTTTAAGATATATGATTTGGGCATGACCGTGACGATATTGGGCTCCTTTGCCAGGGAATAACTACTTTTTCCCTGCTGACACACAACTGGTAAGGGAGTGATTCCCTGTCAAGGTTTTGCAGTCCCTTATGTGACTGCAGCACACCGTGGGTGAACGAGGCAGCCGTCCTACATAGGGCTGAAACCACTAATTGACAACTATTTTAATCATCGATTAATCGGTGTCGATTAATCGTCTTGTGTACAGCACACACTGTTTTGAGTCAGACGGAGTTAAAACGTAGATAATCTCAGCTTCGGAGCGGATTGGAGAAGACATGACGCTACTTTACCAGGTAGGATTTAGTTTTAAGCCTGAGACACACTGAACGTGTAGCGACGCACAGCGTCGCAAAGCAAATTGAAGAAAACATTTTGCAGGTTTAACTTCACGCCGCTCCGCCTCGCAGCGTGTCTACACTGCATTACGTTTGCTTCTCTCTGCACTGGACAGGAATCCACTAACTAAATTAAAACGTACACGGCAAAACCACCTTATTTTCACAAAGCGCATGTCATATAGGCAAAAAAAGTTTCTATTGAATAAAATACATCTAAACCACTGCCAATTTAATAGGAATAGTATAAAAAAATTTTTTTAAAAAGTAACCCTAATTTATAGAGTAGGGATATAGCCACCACCCCCCAATGTGTGTGTAGTATTTATCTTGCCTTCCCCAATACATTTGCAGAGGGTACAAAAGAAGAAAAAATCCAATGCCTGAGACCCCATGCAGCCCACATGCGCACCCCCCCCCCCTCCTCTACCTGTATATATGTATAATTAGATACAGCCAGCCAGGTAAGGGGGGGGGGGACATATGGGCTGTGCGGGGTCTCAGACAGCAGGGTTTTTTTTTGTACCCTCTGCAAATGTATTGGGGAAAGTAAGGGCAGGCAAGATTTTCACATTATGGGAGGGGGGGGGTCCCGTCGGCATCTGGCCCCAGGTCTGGCAGCAGGGTGGCTCTCCTCTCTCCGGTCCACTGGAAAAGACGGAGGGAAGTGCGCAAGGAGCACCGCTGGTGGGAGGGACCTACAGGACTCGGCGCAAGCGTCATGTGCTGCAGGTCCTGCCCCTCCCCTCAGCACTTAGCTACGCCGAGGGGAAAGTTGGATTTTTCAACTCCCTTCGCTCAGCGCATCGTGACACGGCCTGAGCGAGGGAAGGGGGAAAAAAAAAACCTGTCCACACTGAGCGCGTGTCGCCGCACACAGGTGCCGGGCGGCGCTTCGCGCTCACTGTGTCTCAGGCTTTAGGGTTAATGTCAGACATAACCAGTTTGTTTTTATGCCGTCTACAACAGTAGCAGAACTATAACACAAACAATAGGATACTGCCACTGGGTGAAGGAGCTGTATGCCTGTGTTTAATCCTTACTTGAAGCTGGAGGCCTGTGCCACCACACCCTCTTTCGCCAGGAACTGCCATTCCCACCCTCTGGTCCCTTTCCTCAAACTCACTCCCACACTCAGATCCGGTCTTTTGTCCATACCCACTCCCTCTCAAACTCCGGTCAAGTCACTTGAGCAAAGTCACTCCCTTCCACCTCCATTTCCTCCTCCCACTCAGTTTGTTCACAAAATTATTTGAAAGGGACGCTCTACGCACCCTGACCACTTTAGCTAATTAACCGATTTCATGCTGACATCCAGCACTATGACCAAGTGCTTGTAGCCGCGTTCGAGAAAGTAAACATGGGTTTAAGCTGCGCATGCAGCATCAATCCCTCTGACCAAGCACTCGCATACCTTGTGTGAAAAGTACCCAAGATACGCAATTTGCATATGTACGTACGAAAGTTATGTACACTATGCAAATTGCTTATGAATAAAAAGGGAGGGGTTGTGGTTATTTATGATTTTTTTTTTTACATAAAATTCCTTTTAAGTAAACAATTTTTTTTTTATCCGATGAATCGATTAATCGAAATAATAGGCCAACTAATATATTATGAGCATAATCGTTAGCCTTCCGCTCACTGTGCGCACCATTCCAAGCCTATCAGGCATGGTTTTGTGACGACTGCCAGTTATCTTTTGTCCTCCCGTTAGTGCAGTTAAGTGTTGGGGGCTGCCATGAGGACAAACACTGATATGAAGCAAGAGGATATTAAAAAGGAAAATATATCCACCCCCGATAGGATATCACAGATGAATTGAACTGTTGCAGTATAGGATCACTGAAGTGCCCTTGACTAAACAGTTTGGGCAATTGAAAAAAGGACACTAGCCACCATGGCCATTCAATACATTTTAGAAGGCTATGAATCTTTGTACGGATGGCGAGTCATTTATACAAAATATGCTAGGGGCATCTGAAGGTATTTTTCCTCACATCCAAAACGACAAAGGATCCATAATGGAAAAGAAATGACACATTTGCACCTGTAGAAGATATTAGAAATAAATTAAATACTCCATCGACAAAGACAGTCTCTGTCCAATTCTTTTAGCCCATTTTACGCACCTTTTGTCCCTCTGCACACAGAACCCCAAACCTGAAGTCCCTTTAGGTATTTTTGTACTCCCTGTGCCAATCGTGCAGCGTAGGAGCCGCAAATTGAGCAACACAACAGGGCTTGCGAGCTTTATCTACAGAAGTTCCATAGCGCCTGCGCAGAACGATGAATTGGAACTGCACTCATGAATCACAGCCCGAGACCGATCTCTAATGCAATTGGTGCCAGATAGCGATGTTGGCATTGTTCATTTTATACATGACAAATGAACAATGCCATTGCTTTGGAACGTTGGGTTGAGAGAACCCCCTTCTGATGTCAGTGGGCAGGAGGAGGTCCCAGAGGCTGAGGTCATGAGTTCAGTCCCTCACCAGGTCGACGCCGAACTGCAGCTAAGGCTAGGGTCAGACGAACGCATTTTCGCGTTGTCTGTGAAAAAGTGCGTTCGAACGAATGGACGCATTTTTTCACGGAGTACGCGATAGCGGTCATACGATGCGCATTTGCGTTCGTGATTTTGTACGGATCATCAATAAAACACTTTTGCATCTGGACGTTATGTTGGCCGGACGTGTGCAGCGTCTGACGTCTCCCAATCACGCCGCTAGCGGACGCAGCGCACTCTGTACGACCGTACTAGTGGTTTCATGTTCGACAAAATGCGTTCGTTTGCCACTTGCGTTGCACGGCCGGACTTTCGTGAGACCGTACTTCGTATATTGGCCGTCATTGCCCGTCATTTGCTGCTAGTGCGGCCGTAATTAAGTGCGCCAGAACGCACGTTTAAAGTGCGCTAGTCTGACCCTAGCCTAAGTGGTCAAAAGGAACACTCTGAAGCACAGTCCATGTCCTTAAATCAGCATCTGCTCATTTATTTCAGAAGTAAATACCTTTTCTCCCTTGGCGCACACACACTGCAGTTTGTCACCCCCCCCCCCATTTGCTCCATCTGCTCCCCAATGACCCCCACCTCCCATCAGAATTTTGCAATAGATAAAGCTTTCCACACCAGGCATGTTTGGAATGAAAAGATCAAAGTTAAAGTGTGATTGGGATTCAAATGTGTGGAGTAGAGGTAACATCACTGCTCTATAAACGTGGAGACACAGGTTCGAATCCCGGCAAGAGCACCTCTACAGTAAGTGTCCTTGGGCATGACACCTAACGGTACATACTCGCCACCCAGGACATACTTGAAAACGAGAGAAATCTCAAATGTATCCTTCCCGGTAAAAATTATTTTTTTGAGAAAGTAATTGAAACTGTAGTAGCATTTGGAATATGATTTCCTCACAGATTTCCTTCTTAGTGTAACCAGTGCACCCGGATCGCTTAATGTGCACCTGTAGCAGAGCCTCCAATCAGGAGGCAGATATTGCGTTGGTGTCAGATCAAGGAGATCTCTCATCCCATAAGACATTGCAGCTTGTACTAAACCTGCTTCCTGCGCTGGGCTCCACCAGCTTCCCTCCGGGTGGGAGGAGCTTACCGAGTGCTGGTGACTGGTCACTGTGCCAGCAATCAATAGGGTGCATGGAGTGAGGGCTGTCCTGCAGGACACAGTGTCCATCACACCACAAACGAGCGACATGGGGTAAAACTGTATTTTATGGAGGTGTAAATGATCTGGAAACCCAACAGAAACATAATAGCGTTGTAAATTATTCAGGGGCCAGAGGGGAGATTTAGGGAGGCCGTGGCAACTGCAGAACCGACATTGGTAAAGCCCTGCCCCTGATGTCACATAATTGGCCCGTCTGCAAGCGTTTAACCCCCGAGGTGCCATCAGCATA
Organism: Leptobrachium leishanense; assembly: GCA_009667805.1. Lineage (NCBI taxonomy): Eukaryota > Metazoa > Chordata > Amphibia > Anura > Megophryidae > Leptobrachium > Leptobrachium leishanense. Next base: position 177,719,060 of record CM019065.1, read on the forward strand.
GATGCAGCAATACTGTGCACATGCGGGATCCTTTCACTGCCATTATGTCCGTTACAAAGTTAACACCCTAGAAGTGCCACCATGGTACCAGATCAGTTCCCACTCTAGGATTGACCATGTCACTGCCAGCGTGTCAAGCAAACACGTCCAATAAAAACGCAATCACCACAAACGTCAGCACACCGACACCGGGCTTTAGCCGGGAGCAACAAGGTGATCCCCGGTCAGGGTGTGCTGGGCTGCTGCAGCCGAGGGAGTCTGAAACGTGTAACTCATTCACCACAACAGGAGATACGGAGAATTGACACGAGATCCGGCGAACATCTGGGCCGAGAGCTGCCGAATTGGAGACTAAACGCCTCGGATGTCACGGGTTTTGCGCTGATCAAAGGCCTCAGCTCCCGGTCAATGCACAGCCCCGCCGCCATGTGCCCGGGCGAGGGGAACAAAAGCAAGGCAGGATATCTGGGCGCAGAGCTGCACAATACCGGGCTGTTCCTACGTTACACGGGCACACGCACCGAATGACACCGACTGTCTGACCCGAAAAAGCAAGCTGGAGAATCTACAGGCCTCCATGTCTGCACACACTGATGCTGCCGATACATCACACATTATTTCCCTAATATACGTGTGAGGGCGTGTACAAGCACCCTGTGTACACAGAGAGACCCCCCCCCGGTGCAGGGCCCGCCGCCGCCTGTCTGCCGTGTGATGGAGGCTGGCCTCACGGCGGGCCTGGCTGGTTGCTGTGAGACAAGGAGCCCGGGCAGGGAGTGTCCCCGGAGCTAGTAGGCCGCGGTCAGGCGGAGGTTCTAGAAGGATGTGGTGCGAGGGGGTGTGGTCGGCGGCTGACCGGACAAGGGAAGGCTGCTTCTCACCGTGAGGCCGGTGCCCAGCACGATCACGTCGTACTCCTCATTCATGTTGAAGCGGCAGCGGGTGATTCAGGAAGCGAAAGAGAGACGAGCAGGCAGAAGCGGGTGCTGCGCGTGTTGCGGAAGCGCTGACAGGGAGGAGAGGAAATAACGCGCACGCACTGACAGCCAGAGCTCGCGCCTCTCATCAGCCAATCACACCGCCCGGGCGTTACAAAGCGCTGCTTCTCCTAGATTGGGAGGGTGTGAAGTGACAGATCCTGTTTACGTCACCCATCCTTCCACGCTCACTGGCTGGAAGGTGGACGACAAGGGCGGTTCCTTGTGCCCGGAAAGTCACGTGAGCTCTGCAACGAAATCAGCCTCCAGGGCGGGGCTGGACTATAAACCTCTGGAGTCACAGGAGGCCGCGATTGGCTGCAGGCAGTAGCTGGGCGGAGTCTGCGGCTACTGGTATTCCTGTTGGTGCAGAGGCAGAGGGCGTTGGCGTTGGTGTTGGTGTGGAGGCGGGCCGTGTGACATGTTCCCTGTGGTGCTGGCACGGAGAATGCAGGCCACACGGGCCGGCGGCCACACGCCCGTTTGGAAACATGAAACCAGGATGTATTTGTAGCAGGGAGAAGAGGCGGCCTGACGCGTTCATACACAGCTAATGCGGGCGAGTACAGGTCCCAGGCCTTGTACGGTCAGCAAGTAGAGCCTGCCACTCACTGCCAGGGGGTGGTCACACACAGACTGACAAAGAGAGCTTGTGCCAATACAGCCAGGCTAGAGGAGCAGCTGAGTGTGAGCTCTTAGTGTCAGATTCCTCCTCATTATCATAAAGGCAGCCTGCACAACAGTGATACATTAACGCCCCCCTATTCATGCAGTGACCCACAGACAGGCCTAAAATATAATGTGGGGGCTCACCTAGACTTATACCCCCAGGTTATCAGTTTTCACCTCACACCCGATCTAAAATGTGATATATTTACTGGATTTTAGTTCACGGAAACAAAGTCTTAGATTATGCTGAATCTTAAAATATTATGGTCAAAATAGTGAAAAAAATGTGCAGAAAAACATAGAAAAATGTCGGCAGATAAGAACCTTCGGCCCATCTAGTCTGCCCAATTACATGGATACTTACCTGGATTTATCTTTTATTTAGGATAGCCTTATGCCTATCCCATGCCTGCTTAAATTCAATTACTGTTTTGGCCTCTACCACTTCAACTGGAAGGCTGTTCCATGTATCAACCACCCTCTCAGTAAAATAATGCTTTCTGATGTTACTTTTAAACCTTTGCCCCTCTAATCTAAGACTATGTCCTCTTGTTTTGCTGTTTTGTTTCCTTCTAAGTATACTCCCTCCCTCTACCTTGTGGATTCCCTTTACGTATTTAAATGTTTCTATCATATCTCCTGTCTCATCTTTTTTCCAAGCTGTACATGTTAAGATCATTAAGCCTTTCCTGGTAACTTTTCTCCTTCAAGCCGTACACCATTTTAGTAGCCCTTCTCTGAACTCTCTCTAAGATGTCTATATCCTTCTGGAGATACGGTCTCCAGTACTGCACACAGTACTCCAAGTGAGGTCTCACCAGTGCTCTGTACAGTGGCATGAGCACTTCCCTTTTCCTACTGCTAATAAACATTAGCCAATCATTAAACACTGCAGTAAAATATGGTCCAATGAGCTTCCTGTGCTGCTGGCTCAGCTGAGGACCATATTTTTCTGATTCTTAGTTTAAAGTATTATATTTTTGCTGTATTTCCTCTAGTGTGTAACTTTACTGTAGGCGTCTAGGTGTTAATTCATTTGAGTGTGGATATATACAGGGTTATTCAAAAAGAATGAACCGATTTCTTTATGCAATATTTTATTAAGGAAAAGTAATACAAAATTATATATAGCTCCCTATCACATTTATTAATTTATTTTGTTGTTCGCCCCTAAAGATTAAGCATAATACCCACCTCCGGTTTTTCTTCAATTCCTATACCTCCCGTCATATTTAAGGAAATTAGATTTTTAAAAAAATATATTTAGAGGCAACTTGGGCTATATTGCAGATCTCGCCTCTCACTTGCCCCAAACGGCTCCTAACTGCCTTTGAGGGGTCTTGGGGGACCCAAGGGACCTGGCTGCCTCCTTTCCGAGAGTCCGGAGGTGAAATATCTACCCCGGAGGAGATTCGGGCCTGGAAGCGGCGGCCATTTTGGAGGTCCTCGTGGATGTTGGCGGAGTCTCACTCCTGGCTGGGCACTCAAAACAACGTCCCAGGTACAAGCGGCAAGTGGCTTGTCCACGGCTGTGCTGAGGCGGGAGGATACAGAGCCGGCGCCGGTTTGCCCTCCGGGGACACAGCTCTTCTCAGACCCGAGGCCTATTAAGGGGGCCGGAGGAGGCGGTGCTGCGCGGGCTGAAGTGAATGCCGCCCTTCTCCTGGATCCCCGCGGAGCAGATAGGCGTGTGCCGGAGGTCAGGTTGATTCCCCGCGCTGGACAAGTGGCGCCGGGGATTCAGACCTTCCCGGCGGCGCCTGGTGATGTGCTGACGGGCGAGCGGGGGATGGTTCCGGCGGTCGCTCTCCTCGTCTCTGCCGTCCTCGAGGGGCTACAGCGCACGTCTGAGGTGAGCAGTGACCCTTCCGTCCAGCGAGGCATTCTGCCAATCTAAGCAAAAGAGTGCCCAGAAATTTAAACGCTCATCTGCAGCATTCCCGGATTTTCAGCAAGATCCATATTTAAATTTTCCTTTTTTTTTTTTTTTTTTGTCTCATCATACTACACTGCGTGTATGTGGTAATTTTTCTGGACTGTCCACATGGATGGTCCACATATATAAGGGAAAAAAGAAAATTTTCTACACAAATCTGCACAGACTGCGTAATAAAAAATTTTCTTCATAATCTGCACAGACTGTCTGCGTAATATAATTTTTCCTCAGTCTGCGTAATATAATTTTTCCTCAATCTGCACAGACTGCGTAATATAATTTTTCCTCAATCTGCACAGATTGTCTGCGTAATAAAAATTTTCCCCGATTTGCACAGACTGTCGGCGTAATATACTTTTTCTCTGGACGCTTTACATTGACCTACATTGACAGAGTAAAGTAATTTTTTAGGTGGTCCCTGTGGGACCCACTACTTTCTTATGATAATTTTCTACAAAGGACAGAGTCAGCGACCGAGCATGTTATCTACGTGATCAGGCGGCTCTGCAGGCAAGCGGTGCCACCCAACGGACACCGACCTTTCAACATCATAAACAGAAACGCATACGTACAACGAACCAACCAGCATATCATGGCCTCCAGCAAAAGTAAGAAACCGGGAGCTAAACCAGACTTTTTTACTCCCAAATCCACCAAGCGCCGCGACGGCAAGGACACCCAAGAGGGAGGAGGATCCCCGTCGGCAGCCTCAGACCGGCTTCCCACTGTTGACAACGCAGACCTCTCGACATTCACACTGAAGATGGAAGTAATGTTCAAAGATCTATCGTCTGCACTGACCTCCCGCCTTGACGCAGTTTCAGCCGACATAAGGAAAGAGATCCGAGATATAGGAGACAGAACATCCCATTTGGAGACCAAGACGGATGAACTTGCTACGGCCCACAACTGCATGGCGACCACAGTGGAGACGCTGGAAGAACAGATATGGAAATGTGAATCTAAACTAGCGGATGTCGAGGATCGCTCCCGCCGTCACAACCTAAAGATACGGGGCATCCCTGAAACGGTCTCTCCAGGGGAATTGTCCTCATACGTCTCGGAATTCTTTACTCATTTACTACCAATCGTAGACCCAGAATCCCTGTTGATGGATCGCATCCACCGAGTGCCAAAACCACCATCCGCACCACTAAAAGCACCTAGAGATGTAATATTGAGACTTCATTATTATCGTCCCAAGGAAGACATTCTGAAAGCTCTACGTAGTCCGGCAGCCCTCGGGGAGGAATATGCCCACCTGGCAGTCTTTCCGGATCTCTCACAAGCTACACTCCAACTTCGACGTTCATATCGCCCTATTACCTCTGCACTACGAGAGGCTGATGTAAGGTACCGATGGGGTTACCCTACAAAGTTGATAGTGACCCGGGATGGATCCACATCAGTGTTTGGATCACCCGCTGAGGGCCGCGAAGCCCTGGAGACCTGGGGGCTGAAAATACCCGAAGTGTCAGGAGCACACCCCAAAACGACCAAACGAATTCGTGCAGAATGGCATAACCGCTGAGTAATAGTAACGACAATGAGATTCAACACCCACTTATGTTAAAGGGTGGCCGTGCCTTTTTCTCAAGTTTACTCGTTAGGTAATGTTATGTGTGGTTTTCTGATTGTACAAATGTTTTCTCTGTTATACACGCAGAACTATGGCACTGTTTGCCGCAGTGTATGATCCACCTCTCTCCCCCTTCCCTGGAAGGGATCAGGCTTCCTTACAGGGAATCCTGGATGGAGATACGTTTGTTAATTCATGTATATAGTTGTACAGTGCACCAGCACTGGATTCTTTATTTCTTCTATTCTTTTTTCCTTCCCCCTCTTTTCTTAAAGGCTACTGACGCAGTCGACACCTATCCTGACTGGAGACATAGAGACGGACGTATGCAAATGTTAACACCTAAAGTTGCGCAAGCTTCACAATTCGCAGTCACTGTATTAAAACCATTCTATGAAGATACTCACCTATAATGTGAAAGGCCTTAACCTGCCTGTAAAACGACATTCCCTATATAGAGATCTGCGCACTCACGACGCAGATATAGTATGCTTGCAGGAGACCCATTTCCGCAGGTTGGACCACCCTAAACTCTTTACACCCCAATACACCAGACAATACCACTCAACGTATCGAGCTAAATCGCGAGGAGTCTCTATCCTAATCCATAATAGGGTAGCGTTCGAGACCCATCGGATAATTAAAGATCCAGGGGGCAGGTTTGTGATTTTAGTTTGTACAATGAACTCTAAGCTATATACTCTGGTAGCAGCATATGCCCCGAATTCAGCGCAGACACGATTTCTGACTCAATTACTTGACAAAGTTTTGGACGTTCTCTCGGGGGATCTACTGCTTTGTGGCGATTTAAACACCTGTATGGATCCCTTTAGGGACCGCTCCGCCTCACAGATATCCTCTTCCGCCACCTCCTCTTCGAATAAACTCAGGTCCCTATTACAGTACCAATTGTATGACGCCTGGCGTCTCCTGCATCCCTTTGAACGAGACTACACTTTCAGGTCCATGGCGCACAATAGCTATACCAGATTAGATTACTTTTTGATATCAAACACGCTCCTCCCTCGAGTGATCGACTGTGTTATTCTCCCCTTTTACTTGGTCGGATCATTCTCCTGTGCTTCTAACGCTGTCAGATGATTATAAATATTACACGAGACCGCCATGGCGACTTCCAGCACACATGCTCAAACACGACCAGGCCGCTTCAGCATTGACAAACACATTGAAAGATTACTTCACTGAAAACGACACCCCCGACGTAAATCCTTTCACTGATCCAAGGAGAAATCTGACTGCCATTCTGGGGTCAAGAAGGAATTTTTTCCCAGTATGTTGCATATTGGCAAGCATTCAGACTGGGTTTTTTGCCTTCTGGATCAAAGCAGTAGGTTATGTGGGAGAGGCTGCCCGATGGACGCATGTCTCAGCCTATATAACTATGTAACTATGTAACTTTATGGCAAGCACATAAGGCGGTGTTTCGGGGGGAATGCATAAAATGGGCTGCCAAGTTGCGTAAAGACTATGTCTCCGCACGATTAGAGCTACTAACCTCTATACAAATATTAGATACTCAGAATAAATTGTCTCCCTCATCTACTTTGGCTGAGGAGTTGGACGGGGCGATAGGCTCTCTACGAACCCTAGAGGCAGATCGGTATTTTGGTTCTATGGCCAAGCAAAAAGCAAGGTATTATGCATTCCAGAATAAACCTGGACGCTTATTAGCTCGCAAGCTTAAGCCCTCTAGGGCTCCCACTAAGGTTGCCGCAATTCAAACGGCGCAGGGTCTGATTCATAACCCTATAGCCATTGCAAACGAATTTGCGACTTATTATGAGTCTCTGTATAATCTGGCTATAGCCGACTCAACGCCCAACCCAACCGCAGACGACATTAATGCATATCTAGCGAACTTAAATTTACCGTCGCTGACAACCACACAAGCAGAAGCTCTGTCAGCTCCTATATCACAAGAGGAACTCTCCGGCGCCATTAAGGCCCTCCCAAAACATAAAGCACCAGGACCAGACGGATTGACTGATCAATATTACACTTCTTTCTCCACCATACTGATACCACATTTATTGACCGTATTTGCACGGGCAAGAGAGACGAGTTCGTTCCCAGTGGATATGTTACGGGCACATATTATCACATTGCCGAAACCAGGGAAGACTCCAGACACTTGTAAAAATCTGAGACCTATATCACTGCTAAACGTGGACCTGAAACTGTACAGTAAGATTTTAGCAACCAGACTTCAAACATTCCTCCCAAAACTGATTGTCCCCGATCAAGTGGGTTTTATTTCCGGACGTCAAGGCCCTGACTGTACTAAAAAACTGATTAACCTCATGGAGGCGCAGCGGCGCTCGGGTCAACCCGGTCTCTTACTTTCGTTGGATGCCGAGAAGGCATTCGACAGCGTAAACTGGTTATTTATGGAATTGGTTATGACTAAATTTAACATTCCCACCGAGTTTCGAGCCGCGATACAAGCAATATACGATTCTCCCTCCGCGAGAGTGCTCATTTCGGGCTTCTTGTCGGAGGAATTCGTGATTACGAATGGAACCAGACAGGGATGTCCATTATCCCCTCTTTTATATGTGGTGGTTTTAGAACCCTTGGCACAAGCCATAAGGCAGAATGATGAGGTTAGGGAATACAGGCAGGCCCGGCTATATATAAACTCCATCTGTATGCTGATGATATATTAGTCACTTTGACTGATCCTCACTCGTCCATTCCTGCCCTACAGGACGAACTAACTACTTACAGCCAACTTACCTATCATCTGGTCAACGTCTCCAAGACGCAAGCTCTACCTCATAATATCCCCCAGACACAACTGACCGCACTACGTCGTCTATACAAGTATGACTGGAGATCCCACTATCTGACATATTTAGGTCTGCGAATAACATGGGACCCGGGGGGACTGATTAAACATAACTATGATAGAATATTGACCGAAGTGAAATCCTTGTTGTCTCAATGGAGATCCCGGGAGGTGTGGTGGCTCGGCAGAATGGCGGCTGTAAAAATGAGCATTCTTCCAAAAATTTTATACATTTTTCGCACCCTACCACTTAGGCTAGGGTCAGACGAGCGCAGTGCGAACGCGCGTGCAGGCGCACTTAATCACGGCCGCACTAGCAGCAAGTGCCAGGCAATGACAGCCAATATACGAAGTACGGTCGCACAAAAGTCCGGCCGCGCAACGCAAGTGGAAAACGAACGCATTTTTTCGAGAACGTTAAACTGCTAGTACTGACGTACAGAGTGCGCTGCGCCCGCTAGCGGCGTGTGTGCGTGAATTGGAGATGTCAGACACTGCTAATGTCCGGCCAACATAACGTCCAGATGCACAAAGTGTTTTATTGATGATCCGTACAAAATCACGGATGCAAATGCGCATCGTATGACCGCTATCGCGTACTCCGTGAAAAAATGCGTCCATTCGTTCGAATGCACTTTTTCACAGACAACGCGAAAATGCGTTCGTCTGACCCTAGCCTTAAGCTACCAAGACTCTATTTGGATACGTTACAATCTACCCTGATGACTTTTGTTTGGAACCATAAATGCCCTAGATGCCTCTTATACTATAGACCAACAGAAGGAGGCTTACACATGGTAAATATCCACAAATATTATAGAGCCTCCTGTTTAGCGTCATTATCCGAAATCTTTCATAAAGAACCATGGCCACAATGGCTTGTAGTGGAAGCTTCTTGTTGGGAAGGCCACAATTTAGCCAACCTGCTCTGGGTGCCTTTATCTTTTAGACCTAAGTTGCAGGCCCCTATGCCATCCACAGCCCTTCACCTCGGAATCTGGGACCGCCATTTAGCCATGATCACGAGCCACCACCCATTATCCATGGCTGCTCCTCTGTCTTCTCTGTCATACCTCTTGCCTCAGACACTTTTTGACCCTTGGCTCAGATGTGGGGTCTATAACCTACATCATCTTTTCACACCGTCTGCCATGCTCTCCTTTGATGCTGTCCGTTGTAAATATTCGATCTCAGACTCAATGTTTTTGTCGTATATGCAAATATATTCTTTTCTAAAAGCGAATAAGGTACTAACTGGACTAGAGACACACAAACCACTTTTGTCAGAGGTGGAGTTGTTTTGCCTGGACTCATTGTCTTCCAGTAAACCGATATCACTATTTTATCGTATATTAAATACACCGGCCACCAAGGAGTGTTGGGCTTTCTAGAAGGGGTGGGAGAGGGATTTATCTCGGTCCTTCTCAACTTTCCAATGGAATAAGGCGTACAAATTTTCAATGGGAGCAACCAAGTGTGCAACGTTGATAGAGACACACAGGAAAGTCTTGTACAGATGGTACTACACACCGGACAAACTGAAACGATACTCGCCCCAAGCATCCGATCTATGCTGGAGATGTGCCTCCGCAGTTGGCACGATGGGACACATTTGGTGGCATTGCCCTGGAATAGCCGAGCTTTGGAGAGACATTTCGGCACTGGCCACGGAAGTACTGGGAGTGCGGATACCTCATGCTCCGGAAACACTTTTATTAGGAATGATAGATCTCCCACGCCCACATATACAGATGTTATTCATCTTGGTTTCTACTACAGCCTTGTTGATAGCTAGGAATTGGAAGACTGTTCACCTACCCACCCGGAAACAATTGATAGGCTTACTGGACCAATACCGCCACTTTGACACCAAAGCTAATACGATATATGGCTTTAGACCAGCCAAAAAAGATCCTTGGCAACTGTGGGATATTCAAAAGATTTATGAGACAAGCAGGAATGGTCGTCCGAACGCTCAGGCTAATTCTGGTTAAAAGTGGTTATTACTTCTGAAGTACAGGATTGATTGCATAAAAGCTGATATTAATGTTGGTCCTTCTCCCCCCCCCCTTTTTTTTATTTTTATTTATTTTTTTATTTTTTTCTTCTCTTCCCCCTCTTCCTTTCTCTTCTTTTCTTCTCTTATGTTAATGTATGTTTAATATATTTGGAAAGTACATTTTATGTAACATGAAAAATACCAATAAAAATATATTTAAAAAATATATATATATATTTATTTATAAAGTATTTTACCAGGAAGTATACATTGAGATTTCTCTCTTTTTCAGGTATGTCCGGCGTTCAAGAACTTTGAAATGTTAGTCGTTACAGATAGGGATGCACCGATACCACTTTTTTTTCAAGTACTCACCGATACTGAGTACCGATACTTTTTTTTATGTCATGTGACCGCTTTCCAATAAGATTAGACCTGATATAAAAATGCCCCCAGCTCTCATAGATATTGCCCCAGCTCATGGATTTGCCCCCCCCCAGTTCATGGATACTGCCCCAGCTCGTGGATATGCCCCCCAGCTTGTGGATTTGCCCCCCAGCTTGTAGATTTGCCCCCCAGCTCGTGGATATGACCCCCAGCTCATAGATTTGCCCCCCAGCTCATGGATACCGCCCCAGCTCACCTGGCACTCTCCGCGATCATACTTACCTTCCTGAGCGACGCCGGGAAAGTCTTCGCGCGTGCGCTCATTGGAAGGCCCCCAGCCGCGATCACGTGGGACCACGTGATCGCAGCTGGGGGCCTCCCAATGAGCGCACGCGCAGAAACTTTCCCGGCGTTGCTCCGGAAGGTAAGTATGATCGCGGAGAGCTCCAGGTGTCCATCCGAATGCTCTATCGGCATTCAGACAGGCTCTGCAGCTGCTCACCAGGTATTACCTGGCATTTTCTGTCAGGAACCTGGACGCCAACGCCGCAGGAAACCTAGAAGCCAGTTTCCTGTAATGAGACTGGTAATCTTTCTACTAAACCAGGCTGATCCAGCAACCAATGCATCCTGATTCCCCCTCTACAAAAAGGAACCACTCCCAAGGCACAATGCTTCTGCATTGCTATAGTGAACCCCACACTAGTAGGAAGCTGCCTCTAAATGCCTTACTCTTGTTATATCCTGCCAGAGACCATCTGCTCCTGAGACCCTCTACTCCACCTGCTATGGACCCTCTGTTCCTGAGACCCCTTACCTGGTACGGACCCTCTGCTCCACCTACAGACCATCTGTTCCTGAGACCCTCTGCTCCACCTGCTACAGACCCTCTGCTCCCGAGACCCTTGCTCCACCTGCTACAGACCCTCTACTCCACTTGCTACGGACCCTCTGCTCCACCTACAGACCATCTGTTCCTGAGACCCTCTGCTCCACCTGCTACAGACCCTCTGCTCCTGAGACCCTTGCTCCACCTGCTACAGACCCTCTACTCCACTTGCTACGGACCCTCTGCTCCACCTACAGACCATCTGTTCCTGAGACCCTCTGCTCCACCTGCTACAGACCCTCTGCTCCTGAGACCCTTGCTCCACCTGCTACAGACCCTCTACTCCACTTGCTACGGCCCCTCTGCTCCACCTACAGACCATCTGTTCCTGAGACCCTCTGCTCCACCTGCTACAGACCCTCTGCTCCTGAGACCCTTGCTCCACCTGCTACAGACCCTCTACTCCACATGCTATAGACCTTCTGCTTCAAGACCTCTGCCTGCCAAAGATTCATTTCTCCAGGACCCCCTGCTCCAAGAGACCATTGCCTTCCAAGGACCCTCTGTCTGCAAAGACTCTGCTTCTATATATCTTCTCTTTTTGTCGTAGTTTAGTTTAGTATAGTTTAGTATTGTTCTCTTGTCTTGCCTTCAGTTAAAGTTATTACTGTTTATTGTTTATTCAGTGTGCTCCCTTAGTATTACCAATCCCTTCTATATTTATCTATTGCCTTTTTTATGTTCTATGACTTCCTAATAAACCCTCTTTTGTTTATACATATACGATTCTCAGCAAATATCATTGCACATTGGGCTCAATTCTACCACCCCGGAACCAGCTCCTTACATTTTCGCACGTTTTTGACAATTCGAAATGCACGTCATGTGTGCATTTTTTGATTGACTACGGAGGCGTCCAATTAAAAATACTTCCTGTCTTACGGAGGTGTCCAATGAAAATGACTTCCTGAGATGCACCTTTTCCATTTCCTGTGTCTTTGTTTAACCCTTTCGCTGCTGAAGCATTTCCCGCCTCTGTGCTGAGGTCATTTTTACCGATTTTGCTCATCATGTTTAAACGTGTTTTGAAGGCTTATTTTAGTATATGACCCAGACATATTATATATCTTTCTTTCCGTCAGACTCGGCAGATTCATAATATGTCATTATTATATGTATACGTCATGACCTGTCTGTATATTATAACAAAAAATGCAATAAAAAATTTGCAACGTGTAAAGTGTTTTTTTTTCACATTTTAACATGCGAGCAATTGCGGTTATATTTTGTATGGGGTGCGCTTGTTAAAAAAATTAGAGATGGGGTCTCGTTACATTTTTTTTTTGGGGAAAATTACGTGATTTTTAACAAACGCACCGCATACAAAAATCGTTAGTGCAGCATCACTGTTCACATTATAATTGAAATGGGAACAATATTTTTAAATATTTTTAAATTATTTTTAAATAAGTGTAGCGATGTGTTAAAGTTTACTGTGGCAGTACCCATTTTTGGCCACAAGATGGAGACTATCACGATTAAAGACCCTGGACACTTGAACTACATGTCCATGCATGCTTTGCGAAGAAACAGGAAGTGGGTGGGTTTGTGGAGAGCTGTACATCCTGCACCTCGTGGAGAACAGGCAGAGCGCGCCAGGGAGTCAAGGAGAGTGGATGCACAACGTAAAGAGAGAGACCAAAGATAGGCCGGAGCGCAGACAGAGTGGATCGGGCCTTCAGGATTGACTCACTCAGCTTGCGGGACACAGACCTCACCCTCTATGCTATTCAAGTGCAGCTGAAGGAGAGAAGACCCCAGGAGTGAGGAGTACCGCGGTCGATCGAAGCGGGGAGCAGGCGGTAAGCTGGATGAGTCGCGGCTGACAGACAGAGGCCAGACAACAGATCCGGTGGTCGGCATCCCCCGGCAACATCGAGCGGAGAGGCGTCCTGGGCCAGCCGAATCTCAAGCTTGCGCTGGATGGGTGAGAGGCCCCAAGGCCGTGTTTAAATAAGAGCGTACGCTGCTGTTTCCTTCTAAAACCCACAGGGCCCCAACTGACTAGTCGAAGACATCGCTAAAGTAAACTCACTGGCCAGTTGAGAAGTACCCGGGTACCCTACACACACAAATACATATCACCTCATGTTCTGGGATTTAACCGGTGCAGGACTCATTTTCCTTTTCCGAACCGGGACAAGGGGGCAAAGTTAAAGCTACATTCCGAACATTTTTTCCTTTTTTTGTGCCCGCTGCGCGTTCACCGTGATACGAGAACTGTGTATTTTATTGTGTCTCGCTACGCGGTTTTTCCTCGAATTTCGTATCTTTTAATTTTCTGCTCGGTCGGGGTTTTTTTCCGAAAATACGAAGTCCTCGTGTTTTCGTTTCTTTTACCGCTACGCGTTTATCGTGTTACGAAAGTACTGTAAATTTTCCTGCATATACTGTGTCTTAAGAGCTGCAAACCTTTTAGTAAATCTTTTAAATTGTAAAACTGTCCAGCGTGTTGGAGTATATTTATTCCCTAGTGCGGGGAGACTGACCCGTGGTTCATTTTCAGCGGCTCCTCCGGGAGTGAGCGCTACACGTGGGGGCTCGTTTCCGGGATTCAGTCTCTGGAAAAACCGCATCTAAAGGGTTAAATATGGATCCAGACACTGCTGCTGAATGGTGTGGGGAGCATAGTAGTCAGTTAGCATGTTGCATAGTCATGGATATTCCCGCAGACACTTGGGCCGAAGATCAGATTCGCCAGGCCGTGGCCACGCTAGCACCAGATCATCGGGGGTTAATCCTGGACATTAAGGAAAACCCAGATACCTCTCACACGCATGTTCTTCTCGAATGGAGAAAAGGTATTCCAGCATGTTTTCGGGGCGCGAGCGTGAAGCTGACCGATGAGGTGGAAGTCCAACTGATTCAGCCAAGTGCGCCACGTGGCGAAGCCGAAAGTGTTCCCGCGCCCAGTCCGTTGGCCATGATCGGGCCTGAATTTATCGTGGCTATTGGAGATTTGCTGGCTAAATGTCAGAAAACAAGCCCTCCTCACACTAATTTCGGTTATCGACGGTTAAGGAACTTTACAGGAAATGTACCAACTCCGGCGGGAGAAGAAACCTTTGAGGAATGGGTGGAACAGGCGATGCAGGCACTGGATGAGTGGGACGTCCCTGAGGCCCAGAAAAAGCAAAGGATCACCGAGAGTTTAAAGGGACCTGCGTCAGAAGCGGTGAGAAACCTAAAACTGAGTAGGAAAGATTGTACTGCTTTGGATTATCTGAACGTTCTTGAAGAAGTGTTTGGGCGAACAGAAAAGGCAGCGGAACTAGTATATCAGTACGAACACACCTATCAGAAGAGAGGTGAGAGAATGATTGATTACATGGGGCGCTTGGATAAGATTCTGCACCAAATACTCCTCAAGAAAGGGGCCAAACCGGCTGACGTAGACAAGATACGAATAAAGCAGATCCTGAGGGGCTCTCAACCGTTAGATCCGGTGATGATGCAGCTGAGAAGCAGAGCAGTTAATCAAGAGTTGAAGTACCTGGAATTGATCCGAGTGGTACGAGAGGAGGAGGCTCTGCTGGAAGAGAAATCCTTCAGGCGGGGAGAAAGGGCTTATGCACAACCTGCAAGATATAACGACGGTCTGCAGCCTGAAAATGACTCGTTAGACACCTATGGATCTGACCTGGATGAACAGGAGCAGTTAGTGGGTTTTAAATTCGTCGAAAAGGCTGCTAAAGAATCGAACTCTTCTGAACGAAGCGAGTTGTTCAAGACTGTAAAGAAGGTACAGGAAGCTCAAACTGAACTGCAGAAAGCGCACGCTGAATTGTGCAGGGTGTTGATGAAGGTGACCGAGATGCAGGGGGAAATGCAAAAGTTCCTAACAGGTATGCAGACGACTGAAGTTGCCGTGGCGTCTGGTTCAAATCTCTTATCAGAACCGCAACAAGCAACCGTGTCTCCACTTTCGAGGAAGAGATGTTTCGGTTGTGGAGAAATGGGCCATTTCCGTGCGCAGTGTAAAGGCCGGAAGCCTGAGAAGGATAAAGTTGAGTGGCTGCTGAAAGCCCTAGAGGGACTGTTATCTACTCCACCAGCGGGAAACGCCAGAGGGCACCAGTAAAGGAGCAACCTAGGTGCCCAGAAGTTGAATCTCGCTCCAAGAACCAATTTAAAACTAAGAGGGCAAGAGGGCCCAAAGTCAAGCCAACTGCTGAGCCTGCCAGAATGGAAAGAGTCACTCCCTTAGCATCCGGGTCTACGTCATGGGGAGGCAATGCACACCCAAAACCTGCACGGGCCAAGAAAAAGGCCAGGGTCCAGCAAACTGGGTCTAAGCGTCCGGATACCTCCACCAAGTTTCCTGACCAGCTGATAGGTCCTTCTCCGATTGTGCCAATCCAAGTGGAGGGAGTCTACACCAAAGCTCTGTTAGATTCAGGGGCTCAAGTGACTTTGATTTATAAAGACTTCTATGAGAAACACTTAAAGCACATTCCTCTGCAAGAATTGAAGGATTTGGAAATATGGGGTATCGGCACTGAGAAACTCCCTTATGACGGGTATCTGCAAGTAAGGTTGGAGATCGGATCTGAAGTCATCGGACAGTCTGGGGGCTGTGACGCCTTGGCCATTGTGTGCCCCCGACCCTCGGGTGCAAACAGAAGCTCTCTGATAGTGGGGACGAACACGGACCTAGTGCGGCGTCTCCTGACCCCCATCGTAGTGGAAGAAGGGTCAACTCAAGGAGTGCACCCCATGTTACGACCGGTCTATCAGAGGATGGTTGAAGAACGGAAAGCACCTGCTGAGGTGGGAAGACTGTGGAGACTGGGTGGGACAGAGAAGGTTCTGCAAGCAGGAGAAGTAGCGAGCTTCCAGGTTTCAGTCAAGTTGAACGGATCGCAACCAGGCCCCTATGTGGTGCTGGGAACCGATGTCAGTCATGGGAGTGAAATCGGAGTCGAAGTAATTCCTGAAATAATCTCCACAAAAGCCTTGAAGAGAACACGAGGAAGAGTCTCGGTCAGTGTGTGCAATGTGACAGATTCTCCAGTAGTCCTTAAAGCACGAATGCCTATCGGGCAAGTAGAGTCTGCTACACCCCTCCCCACTGATTTAGGAGGGGGAGTGGATAAAGAGATTTCGGATGAAAGATTCTACCCTAAAGACGCCCCCATCTCACCTGAGTGGAAGAAACGTCTTCAGTCTCAAGTTCTAAAGTGGAAAGAATTATTCTCGAAAGATGAGTTCGATGTGGGCCTGGCTAAGAGTACGGAACACCGCATTCGGTTGCAAGAAGACAAGCCGTTTCGTGAAAGGTCAAGGCGAGTTCCGCTGGGAGACTTGGATGATCTGCGAGAACAGCTAAATGAGTTGCAGAGAACCAATGTGATTCAAGAGTCCAGGAGCCCATATGCATCTCCAATAGTGCTGGTCCGGAAGAAGAATGGTTCTGTCCGCTTGTGCATAGACTATCGCACCCTGAACCGAAGAACCATCCCCGACCAATACGCCACTCCTCGGATTGAAGATGCCTTACAGTGTTTGTCTGGAGCAAAGTGGTTCAGTGTACTAGACCTTCGAAGCGGATATCATCAGATACCGATGCACCCTGAAGACAAAGAGAAAACTGCGTTCATTTGTCCACTGGGGTTCTTTGAGTTCAATAGAATGCCTCAAGGTCTGACGGGAGCTCCAGCCACGTTTCAACGGTTGATGGAGAAGACAGTCGGGGATATGAATCTAATCGAAGTGTTAGTGTACCTGGATGACATAATTGTGTTCGGGAAGACTCTGGAGGAGCATGAGCAACGTTTGGAGAAGGTCTTGAAGAGGCTCCATGAAGAGGGGTTGAAATTGTCTCTGGAGAAATGCCAGTTCTGTTTACCCTCAGTCACATATCTGGGACACGTAGTCTCGGCAGAAGGTGTTTCGACAGATCCTCGAAAGTTGGAGGCCGTAGCTTCTTGGCCTAGACCTCGAAACGTCACTGAACTTAGATCTTTCTTGGGATTCTGCTCATACTATCGAAGATTTGTGGGAGGATTTGCAAAGATAGCTCAGCCGCTGAACAAACTCCTACAGAAAGAAACCACCGAAGAAGGCTGTAAGGTCTCTGACCGAAACCCTTCCGCTCCGGGACCAAGGAAAGCTAAAGAGTCCATACAAGGTGAATGGACTAGTCAATGTGAAGGTGCGTTTGTGAAGCTGAAAGAGAATCTAACCCGAGCTCCTGTTCTGGCCTATGCGGACCCTCACAAGCCGTATGAACTACATGTGGATGCCAGCCGAGAAGGTCTGGGAGGAGTCCTATATCAGGAGTATGATGGATTGCTGAGGCCTGTAGCGTACGTGAGCCGGAGCCTTGCGCCTTCTGAGAAGAACTATCCTACTCACAAACTGGAGTTCCTAGCCTTGAAGTGGGCAGTGGTGGACAAGTTGAAAGACTATCTGTATGGAGCTGAGTTCGTGATCAAGACGGATAATAATCCTCTCACCTATATTCTTACTACTGCGAAACTGGACGCAACGGGACATCGGTGGTTGGCCGCTCTGTCAGGGTTTCGGTTCAGCCTGAAGTATCGCCCTGGGGTGAACAATCGAGATGCTGATGCTTTGTCGAGAAGACCCTACACTACAGAATGGACTCAGGTAACTCCAGACGGGGTGCAAGCTTTGTGTCAAGGAACAGAACGCCGGGTCAAGGGAGGAGTTGAAGCGGAGGCCATAGGAGTCATGGCCGCGGCTGTTCCTGAGTTCTACTGTAACCCTACGCAATTGAGGGATGAAAATCTACCTACCTTTTCCAAGCAGGATTTGAAAGCGGATCAAGCTAGAGACCCTTTGATTGCATTGACCATAAAGGCCCTGACTACAAACCAGCGAGAGATTCTGTTAACCAATTCCCCGGATGGAGCCAGATTGGTTTACAAAGAGTGGGAGCGGTTGAAGATGTTGGATGGGGTGGTCTACCGAAGGGGCCCCTCGACCAATTCCGAAGAGATTCAACAGTTATTTCTCCCCACTAAACACAGGGAGAGTGTGTTGCGATCATTACATGATGAGCATGGACATTTGGGTGCGGAGAGAACTTTTAAGTTGGTGCGAGATAGGTTTTATTGGCCTTGCATGAGGGCTGAAGTTGAGAGTTATTGCCATTCCTGTCTGAGGTGCATTCAGAGGAAAACTCTACCAACCCGAGCTGCTCCAATGAGCCATCTACAGAGTCAGGGACCCATGGATTTGGTGTGCATTGACTTCCTGTGCTTAGAGCCGGATGCTAGTGGGCAAGGGAACATTCTGATAGTGACTGATCACTTTACCCGTTATGCCCAAGCTTTTTCTACAAAAGACCAACGCGCTCCGACAGTGGCGAAGGTGCTGATGGAAAAGTTCTTTGTTCATTACGGCCTGCCAAGAAGAATACACTCTGATCAGGGAAGAGACTTTGAAAGTAGATTGGTCGGGCAATTGCTGGAGTTGTTGGGAATTCAAAAGACTCGAACTACGCCACACCCTCAAGGTGATGCTCAGCCTGAAAGTTTAATCGCACGCTGCTAAACATGCTGGGGACCTTGTCTAATGTGGAGAAGCAGAGTTGGAGTCGTCACATAGCTACTCTGGTGCATGCATATAACAGTACGGAGAGTGATGCCACTGGATATTCACCGTACCGTCTTATGTTCGGAAGAGAAGCTCGACTGCCGGTTGATTTGGCATTTGGGTTATCTCTAGACCAGACGTCGGTAGCTTCTCATAGAAACTATGTGGATAGACTTCGGAAGAATCTGGCTTCTGCGTTTGAACAGGCTCGTTTGACTTCAGGTAACAGGGAGCAAAGGAACAAGAAGAACTATGATCTGAAGGTTCGAGTACAGGATTTACAACCCGGTGATAGGGTTCTGTTGAAGAATTTGGGTGCTGCTGCGAGACACAAGCTGGCGGATAGATGGAGTTCTCAGGTTTACATTGTTTGCAAACAACTGCCAGGTCTGCCGGTGTATCAGATTCGCCCTGATGGAAAGGCTGGTCCCCTCAAGAATTGGCACCGAAATCACTTGTTACCATTGAGAGAGGCTGTGAGGGTACCAGTGGAAAACGAACTTCCTCCGGCGAATCCGCGTGCTCCACGTGTCCCTCCTGTTACTCGGTCTCAACAGACCCGGGCTGTCGAAGAGAGCGAAAGGGACAGTGAGGAAGAAGTTTCTGTCTGGACTGGATACGTTCACCGGAGCCTGAAGAGATTACCTCAGTTCCTGAACGATGGGAGAGTAATTTGAGGCCTGAGGCTCCTGAATTCTTGTTGGAAGTCCCTGAGACTGTTGATATCCCTGAGCCGCTTGAATTTCAGTGGGAAGCCCCTGAGGCTGTGGGGATCCCGATAGCTCCGGAAGCTTATTCAGGTGATTACGGTTCTATGCCTTCACTGGAGGGATCATACTCTGAAGAACGTCTGCTCCAGTGATAGAAAGAGAAATTGAGCCAACGCCCATAGTACTTCCACCTGAAGAGGAACGGAGGGAGCCTGAACAAAAACGCTCTATTCGGCCGCCCCAGCGTCTTACCTATGACTCACCTGGACATAGCACTGAAGAGGCCATCACCACTGTGCAGAGATTGCCCGAAGTGTCTGCTATGTTAGCTGAGGTAGCCCAGACATGAATCAGCTTGAGAAAGTGTTTCTAACCCACTACATGTATGCTGCTGAACCTGTATATGCTGTATAAACTGTGTGCAAATTGTAAAAGATAATGTAACTGTTGTACCTCCTTGGAGAGACCCAAGAGTTCTAGGAGGGGGAGAGTGTAGCGATGTGTTAAAGTTTACTGTGGCAGTACCCATTTTTGGCCACAAGATGGAGACTATCACGATTAAAGACCCTGGACACTTGAACTACATGTCCATGCATGCTTTGCGAAGAAACAGGAAGTGGGTGGGTTTGTGGAGAGCTGTACATCCTGCACCTCGTGGAGAACAGGCAGAGCGCGCCAGGGAGTCAAGGAGAGTGGATGCACAACGTAAAGAGAGAGACCAAAGATAGGCCGGAGCGCAGACAGAGTGGATCGGGCCTTCAGGATTGACTCACTCAGCTTGCGGGACACAGACCTCACCCTCTATGCTATTCAAGTGCAGCTGAAGGAGAGAAGACCCCAGGAGTGAGGAGTACCGCGGTCGATCGAAGCGGGGAGCAGGCGGTAAGCTGGATGAGTCGCGGCTGACAGACAGAGGGCCAGACAACAGATCCGGTGGTCGGCATCCCCCGGCAACATCGAGCGAGAGAGGCGTCCTGGGCCAGCCGAATCTCAAGCTTGCGCTGGATGGGTGAGAGGCCCCAAGGCCGTGTTTAAATAAGAGCGTACGCTGCTGTTTCCTTCTAAAACCCACAGGGCCCCAACTGACTAGTCGAAGACATCGCTAAAGTAAACTCACTGGCCAGTTGAGAAGTACCCGGGTACCCTACACACACAAATACATATCACCTCATGTTCTGGGATTTAACCGGTGCAGGACTCATTTTCCTTTTCCGAACCGGGACAAGGGGGCAAAGTTAAAGCTACATTCCGAACATTTTTTCCTTTTTTTGTGCCCGCTGCGCGTTCACCGTGATACGAGAACTGTGTATTTTATTGTGTCTCGCTACGCGGTTTTTCCTCGAATTTCGTATCTTTTAATTTTCTGCTCGGTCGGTTTTTTTTCCGAAAATACGAAGTCCTCGTGTTTTCGTTTCTTTTACCGCTACGCGTTTATCGTGTTACGAAAGTACTGTAAATTTTCCTGCATATACTGTGTCTTAAGAGCTGCAAACCTTTTAGTAAATCTTTTAAATTGTAAAACTGTCCAGCGTGTTGGAGTATATTTATTCCCTAGTGCGGGGAGACTGACCCGTGGTTCATTTTCAGCGGCTCCTCCGGGAGTGAGCGCTACATAATTTTAAAACTTTTTTCAGAGTCAAGTTTGGTATTGTTGGAACGGCCATGCTCCATGCTCTGGCCGATCCAACAATATCAAACATTAACCCCTAACTGCCCACGGATCGGGAGATAGGGGGTTCCAATGAACCCCCTATCTCCACCATTGGTGGCAGTTAGGGGTTAACTCCAGGACTGGCGTCATCGTGCGCCAGGCCTCAGGGGGCATTCCCGGAAGCTTGGCCGACATCCAAGATGTCGGCCAGCTCCGGGAATGATCACGAACCGGCGCTTTTCGGCGCCGATTCGTGATCCAGCCCCCATGGGGTTAATTCCAGGTACCGTTAGGAAGGGCAGGCTGTGCCCTTCCAAACGGTGCCTGGATTAACCCCCGCAGCGCCGGCGATCGGAGGGAGAGAGGTCCGAAGGAACCCCCCCCTTTCAGGCACCTCCTCCGCACATGCGGGGGGGGCGCCTGAATTAGGTGTCATCGCGCCGCCGCGATGACACCTAATTAGGCCGGCGGCGGTTCCGGGTGCTGGGCTGACATCGAGGATGTCAGCCCGCACCAGGGGGCCAGCGATCGGCCGGAACCCGGCCGAACGCTGGCCCCAAAGGGAGGACGCGCTCAGCGCGTCCACCGCAAGTAACGTTACCTGCGGGTGGACGCGCTAACAGAGGAAAGTGTTTTTTGCAGTCTGTTACATAGATATCTACAAACGATGATGCACTGCAGCAATAGTTGCAGTTCCTCCATGCTTCCAGGTCGGCCAAAAAGTGTGCCTGAAGTCCCCAGGGTGTGGTCTTTTGTGCCTGTTGCCATGTGCGGAACCCGCGTTCATATGCACGTTTTTGACAACGCAAACGCCCATTTCAGCACGTTCACGTTGAAGTCTATGGCTGCAAATGCGCTGTAATATGCCCCAAAGAAGCTCCTGTACTTCTTTAGACGTAAGGCGTTTTACAGCGCGTTCCTACGCGCTGTAAGGCCTGTGTCAGGTGAACGCAGTGATCATCACATCCGTATTGCCGCACATTTTAACGTCCGTCGTAGCATAAAATAGAGACCCACACACGAAGTGCGAACGCACGTGGCACCGGATGCAATTTAGGCAAGAACGTCAAACCGCTAGGACGGATGCAGAGTGCGCCACGTCCGCGTATCTTTGTGTGTGAGTGATGGAACGTAGTTAGACGGACTGCATTTTTGACATTCAGCATTTTTGACGGACAAAATTGGTTTTTCAGATCATGTATCAATTTTTTTCATTTTACATATTAATTTTATTTCCCATCAATGTCAGTCAAAAAACGGTCTGTGTGGGGTCTACAGTATCAGTCAGAAAGTTAGGCCCCGTTCACACTGTGCAATTTTCCGCACGATTTTCATATTTGCGATAATGTCGCGCAACGTCGCGGTTTTGTGTGCTTTTTGCAAAGCACCACCAATACAAATGGCAGATAGCAAATTGCAAAAAAAGGGTCATGTACCAGCGACATGCTACCGCGACATCGCGCGGCAAGATGTGAACAGCTCCATTGAAATGCACTGGAGAAGCTACACAGCGTGACGTCGTGCGGATTTTGCTGCGACGTCGCAGCAAAATCCGCGCGATAAATCGCACAGTGTGAACGGGGCCTAAGTCAGTTGTGCACAGTGTGCTCAGAAATGCGTTCGTCTGACATTAGCCTTACAGCGCGTAGGAACGCGCTGTAAAATGCCCAGGTGTGAACCTGGCCTTAACATGTCACAATGATGGGTCATGTAGTTACATTGTAGAACTCATTCTGCCGCTTTGTGCTGCAATGTAAGTTTCTGGACGTGAGTTTGCAGGGCGGCTGCATACACTAAATCTCCATATTCAATGGATGGCATAAGCATTTGTTGTACAATCTGTTTCTTACCGTGGGGTTCAGGCAGGATTTGTTTCTGTACAGGGCACCTAGTTTGGGGTAAAGTTTAGATGAGCGTTTTTTGATGTGAGGCCAAAGGATAGATCCGTGTCTAACCACACACCTAGATATTTGAGAGAAGTGACTGTGGTGCTGTTCCAAAGAGCATTGTGACAGTTTTGTCAGTATTTAAAAAAAAAAAGTTTTATCTTTCATCCACTTTTCTACCTCTGTGAATTGTTCTTGCAGCACGGCCTCCAGCTGCGGGAGATTTGGTTTGCTGGTATAGATTACGGTGTCGTCTGCGTACATGTGTACAGTTGAGGGTTTGCAGACGTTAGGCAGATCATTTATGAATATTGTGAATAGCAGGGGGCCAAGTATTGAGCCTTGGGGTACACCACACGTGACTGGGAGGAGCTGCCAGAAATGGACACCTATTGCGATCGGTCGGATACATACGATTCAAACCAGGTTAGCGTGCGATCACCAATACCGGAGTTTTTACGTTTTTGTAATAGGATGCCATGGTCTACTGTGTCAAAGGCCTTGGCAAACTCACGGAAGATGGCTCCAGATAGGTTTCCTTGTTCCATGCCAGCTTGGGTATCAGTACAAACGTTTAAAAGGGCAGTTGTAGTTAAATGATTTGGACGAAAGCCGGATTGCTCTGGGGATAAATAGTTCCAATATTGATAATAATCACGTAATTGCATGTAGACACATTTTTCCAAAATTTTTGACATTACTGGGAGCAAAGTAAATAATACACATTGGGGCACACACATACAAACACTGATGCAGACACTGACATAAAAAGGACGGTGGCGTTGAGGATAGATTCCAAGCCCAGAATGAACTGAAGTTTTGGTAACATTACCAACTATACTGGCTCTAGGACATTAACACCAGGATACAAATCTAGCTCCGTGTCCCCCTCTCCTCACCTCTGATACTCTTTCTTGCTAAGCAGGAGGAGGACACAGCAGGTTGTGGTTGCAGCAGCATGGAGGGAAACACGGGAACCAAGATCATCTCATGGCCAGACATGTGGCAGCAGGGCACGCTGCATCTGCTCCGTACTTTTATTATTATTATTCTTTATTTATAAAGCGCCAGCATATTCCGCAGCGCTGTACAATAAGCACAGTATAGACAGGGTTACAATACATTGAACAACATTTGACAAACAGTACAGGAGGAGATAAGAGCCCTATTCCCGTAGGAACTCACAATCTAGGAGGGTTGGGGTTGGAAACAGGAGGAGAGGACTGTAAGGTGAGAGTGCTTGATGGTTGCGTCAGTGAGTTGGGTGGTAGGCTTCCCTAAATAGGAACGTTTTAAGGGAGCGTTTGAAGGAAGAGAAGTTAGGGGAAAGTCTGACAGTACGAGGGAGAGCGTTCCAGAGAGTGGGGGCTGCGCGTGAGAAATCCTGCAGTCTATCATGGGAAGAGGTGATGCGGGGAGAAGCTAGGCGCAGGTCACTGTTTGACCTTAGGGAGTGGGCTGGGGTGTATTTGGTGATTAGTGAGGACAGGTAGTGGGGCGCTGAGTTAGTGAGGGTTTTGTAGGTAAGGGTACTCCCTGGTTAAAGTATGAGATCCATGTACCACCCCCAGGACTGCCATCAGAAAACGTGGGGCCCCTTACTGAACCTCTGGTCGGGCACCTCCTTTCCTCAGCTGCCAATTTCAATAAACTAAATAAAAAATATAATATTTTGCCTTCTATCCTGCTTACGCTATATTACAGGGAGTGGGTTACATTCCTGGTGGTCCAGCAAGGGGTTACTGGTGTGAAAGCATTCACTCTGCACCTCCACCTGGTGCAGACCATTGTAATCGCTCTCTGTGCAATGAGGCAGACTGCTCTTACCTTAATACGGAGATTTAGTTTATGTGGCTGCCCTGCAAATGCACCTCCGGAAACTTACTACATTGTAGCACAAAGTGGCAGAATGAGTTATACAATGTAACTACATGACCCACCATTCTGACATGTTAAAAGAGCTAAACTGGCCGTCGCTGGAATCTAGGCGCACCCTTCACCTTTCCAACCTGGCGTTTAAGAATGTTTCTGGGAAGCTACCACCCTACCTGAATAGACTGCTTCCCTCAGCAGTTCCCTCATCCTATAACCTCCGATCCAGGACCTGCACCTTACTTGCAATACCACAATACAAAAAGAAAGTGGCTCCAGCCTCATTTTCCTACAGAGCAGTGCAAATATGGAATAAAGTCCCAGACACCATCAATCTTCCCCCAGTCTAAAGTCCCTTAACCCCTTAAGGAAACGCGGGTGGTGCCCCTAATGGATGGCTTTCGCTGGCGAGGCGTACCAGTACGCCTCGCCGACAGTTGCCCTCGCGCGGCACTGATTGCAGCCCTCCCTGCAGCCGACGCGCAGCTAGCATCATCAGGCCGTGTTCGGTTCGCATTCGAATAATTTCAAAAGTTCGAGTTTGAACTCGAACCAAACTCAATGAAAGTCAATGGGACTCAAAAGTTCGATTTTTAGAGTGCCCTCCAAGAGGGCATATATGCTAGATATTTGCCATAAAAGGTGTATGGGGGTCCGGGTAGTGCCCTGGGGGACAGGAAACAAGGACAAAACGTTTAAAAAAAGTTTTTAAAGGAACAGTGAGTTTTCCATAAAATAAGGGTTAAAAATAAAAATGAAAAATTCCTTCAAATATAGTGCCTAGGAGGTCCCCATAACCTGCCCGTGAAGTGGCGGATTTCTAGGATGTATAGAAACATCACCATCAGAGACCCACACACAACACCTAGCCACCCTTAAGGGGTTAAAATGCACAGGGACTGGCTACTATCCTGTTAGATGAGGGAATGTATTATTTGTACTAAAGCAAGGTATATATGACAATGGATAGTCAGAGACTCTAGGGACTCAGCTTGTACGCTTTATGATAGACACTTCTAACACAATAATAATTGTATGCTCACATAGGCCCTTCGGGAGAAGTACATGACATACAAATACTGGAATATTACATTTAAATCTAAGGAGTGTGATAAAGATTTTACTAAGCCCTTGATGACAAATGACGTAACATCTACATCATTAATGATTGGCTTTACAGAGCCCTGGTCCTTAAGGGGTTAAACAGCATATCAGAGGATCATATAATAGAAATGAACACTTCTTAGAATTCAGAACAAGCACAGTGTTTGTTCATACATGTGCAGGCCACACCCAGTCTGCAGGCAATGTATCAAATATGTATCAAATTCATGAGACCAGACTAATTATTAGAACCCCATGTTATTTCCAAACACTAATTAAACACCTGTTGTTTACGCCGTTTGAGAGCACAGGTCATTTAGAGGTGAGAATCTTTGCACCTAGACATTAGGTAGTTTTTTAATTCAATATCTATTAAACCGTTGCTTATAATATTCTGCAGTAAAGAGTCTCTTTATTTCTAGATTTTTTAGTATTGTTTTAAGCATTTTTTATACTTTTTTCAAAATGTTTTTTTTTCCGAACTCGAACTGAACACGCCAAAAAGTTCGAAGTTTGCAAACTTTCGAACTGCCAATGTTCGAGTCGAACTCCGAACTGATCGAACCGAACAGCTCATCCCTACTCAGGACACACTTGAAAATGAGAGAAATCTCAATCTATCCTTCCTCCTAAAATATTTTATAAATAAATAATTTGGAGCCTTTTCTGGCATTGTTATATGGCCCTCTAGATATCCTGCTTTACGATTGCACAACATGTCTGCAAAGCTGGCCATTTGCACCTCTCCAAACATTCTCCCTGAATGACTGTGTTCCACAATTATAGAGAAGTAGCTGTTTGTGGAGAAGCTCACCACCCACATCACATTCTACACAGGGCCACTTTCCACAACTGCAAGCCTTAGGCCTCATTCACACTGATACGCGCGAACGTGAGTGCGTATTGTACAATGTAAACATATGCAAATAAATGGCTCCATACACACAGCCGCGTATGGAGCCGTATATGTGCATTGCGTAAACGCGCGTAAAAACAGAATGGAACCGAGCTGCATCCCGGCAGCGTTTTTACGCATGTTTACGCGTGTACATCCGTACAGTACATACAAGTTAAACACCCAGAAAAGTAGAGAGAGGATCCTGCTCGAGAGCTTACAATCTAACACACGCAGCCCAGGTTGTAAACCATAGCGAATATGTAATATATTAATATCCTTTATGCTATATACATTATCGGTCACCTGATAACTTGAGCAGCCAGTGCACTTTACCAGTTTTATCTCAATATTTTAGATACGACCTGCAAAGAAAGTTAAGGTTTCTTTGAAAATGGACATTTGAAATTATTGTAAGCTCTCGAGCAGGGTCTTCTCTCCTACTATTTGGGGTGTGTAATGTCGCAAATATAAATAATAGTGGGAATCTACAGAGGTAATAAACAGAAAGGGCTCATAGTGCATACAGATAATACACTGCACTATGAGCCCTTTCTGTTTATTACCTCTGTAGATTCCCACTATTATTTATATTTGCGGTATCAAGACGTCTAGGGGAGAGCCGTCTGGGAAATCCTGAGGTTGTATTATTTTTATTATTTGGATTATCCTGTTCATCACACCACGTTCTATTGGCATTGGTGTGTGTGATGTGTATGTATATTTGTTGGCGCTTTATAAAAGCATTCTGGGATTATAAACCCTCCAATTGCACATACGCACACATATACATGCGTGTATATACACGCATATACGCAATATTAAATTCTGCTCTTGCGTTGTGTGTGAATGAGGCCTTATGGCCTTAACATATATTGTGTATAAAAAGTTCTATCTATATTCAAAGCAAGATGTTGTTCCGTCTCTTACAATCACAGCAGTGTTATTTCCAGATTCACTATGCTGAGGCATTCCTTCACTTTCTCCTCTCTCACTGGGGGGAGAGATACTCCTGTCCCAGTTTTGCCAAGTCATGGGTTTTTGCACATGTTCTCTCGTGTGTCATCATCTTCTCCACACTTTTGTCCCTGGAGTATGTGGATGTTACTTTCAGCGGACCATGCAAGAAATCAATAAGCAATTAGTGTTGTATTATCATTTTTGTGGCACAATATAGGCATTTAAAATACTTAAAAGACAGCAAAAGAAAGCAAATGAGGATGAATAAAAATACTAATTTAGTTTTAGGGACTTTCACGTGTTCCCATATACATGAACCGAAAGAAGGACTCCCAGAACCACAGGAGTTTCATTTCCATACCATGTACTTTGCATGTCATACAGAGTGGATATTGCCATCTGGATTACGTCAGGAACATCTTCCGGAAGCAACAAAAAACCTGATAAATCTTATTATCAGCCAGCTGATAGCGTCTCAAAAGGCAGCTTACGTCTTCCTGTAACCACCTCACAAGTCTTGGGCTGTGGAACGCATGGCTGCTTTGAAGAGCAGTTAAGGGTTTCCCACTTTCATATACCATTAAACAGGTGGAGCAGCTACTTTGATGGCCTTCTTCTTCCACGATGTGTATTTGTACTCTTAATAGTTCTCCTGGTTCACTTTCAGTGGGACTAAAGTATTCAGAATGGTCAGACCCTGACATCCACTCTCTCTCTCTGGACTCACAGGGACAGGGGAACAAAGGGTAGAGCAGCATCTGGATCAGGAGGTGCGTTACGGCAACTTTTTATCTAAGTGACTTGCGCTATGACTGGTAATGCTCCATGACGGTGCGTTGGCCTTTGTATTGTTAGTCTCAGGCTGGCGGCACACGAGCGTTAACAGAGAGAGGAAGGAACGTCCGTGAAAGTGGGCGATCCTTCCACTCTCTGCGCTCGGCGTACAAAGCGCGATCCTCCTATGGAGAATCGCGCTTTGTATCCTGTCAGCGTCCGTTTAGCTTTTTGACGGGGAGGGCTTTTTCACGTCCGGTGGATGGCTTTCCCCGTCAAAAACGCACGGACGCAGGGAATTGCGGGTGCACATGAGCCGTAAATACGCTCGTGTGCCGGGGGCCTCAATTCGTGTGTCAACTGTAATGTTATGTTTCATTGGAGTATGGGTCTTATCGATAAATTGCAGCACATCATCTGGCTCTTGCAAAAGGCTTTCCAGGTTCATACATCATTGTTCTTTTTCTTAGATTTTATCAATAAATGTACCACCATTCTCGGGAAGGGGTTATATTGATTTTTTGGTTTGGCTTTCAAATATATTTACAGTTAGGACACCAGTGAGGTTATCCTGAAATTAAGACAGTCATTACATAATACCTGTATAGATATGATAATGCACTTAAGAAATGTTATTCAGTTATAGCTTTTTCACTAAATGAGGTCCTAAGTAAAATTGCCATGGTTAAGCAACAGATTTGATTTTAAAGATAAGGGGCTGTTTTACAACCCTGGTGTGAATTTAACCATAGCTGTTGTAAACTTAGCAAGTCCAAATACGATAATGGATCTGGAAGTTTACAACAGCTCTGGTTAAGCTTACACTAGGGTTGGAATAAAACCCAAGATCTGTAATATGTTTCCCGGATTGAGATCCCTGTCGGGAGAGTCATGGAGAGATTATGGAAATCACAGATGAGCGCTCGAACAAATTTTGATCTCCAAATGGGATCTTAACTTTCTCAATGGTACATTTCCGAGAGTGTGCCATCTCTATCTGTTACCCAAGATCCAAACGAACCTACAGAACCCCCCCAAGGAGGAAAATTGTCTCCAGGTGTGGCTCAGTTCTTCAACCCTTGTCAATTTTTCTTGATGCTCACATGCAGGAGACAATCGTCCTCCTTGGGGGGGTCTGTAGGTCAGTTTGGATCTTGGGCAACAGATAGAAATGGGACACTTTCGGAAATGTACCATTGAGAAAGTTATGATCCCGTTTGGAGATCAAAATTTGACATACTTGAAGACGAGAGAAATCTCAATGTATCCTTCCTGGTAAAATACTTTGTACACATACACATCCTATATTTATTTATAAAGAATGTATATACAATAGTACATGTATATAGGGATGGGTATGATGTGTACACACAGATATATTGTGTTTTTACAGTGTGTGTAGGATGTGTTTTTGTAAAATAAATAAATAGATTTAGTTGATTTAGTTTTAGGAGACAAGTCTATGTGTGTGGTTTTTTTTTTTGGTGTTTTTTTTAGGATGGTGGGGTGAAGAGCAAATTTCCAAGGAGGGGCCCAAGAAAATATTTGCCCAGGGCCCCCTCAATATTAAAGACGGTCCTGGTTGTGATTTTAGCTTTTTAGTACGGCTGAGGTCTGTTATATCAGATTTCAGGAAATGGTGTCCTATGTGGCATAGTAGCCTCACCTATAACCTTTTACCAATAAATTATTCAGTGGCCAGGAGATGGTTTTGTTGTGTCTGTTAAATACAAAAAAAAAATTAAATAATGATGCTCATAGCATAAGTGTCATGGACACCTGACTCCAGATTTTCTCCATTTTTGCATTCAACTATACAGTAACTTTATGACACTGACTTGATATCAGCCACACCATATCTATGTCAATCTCTCCTTCCTTTTTCATATCTTATGCCTGTGCTATCACATCCAGTATTTTTGAACAATACCCCCTTTCTCAGCTGTATTCTTTTGGATGAGTCAGGAACCCCAATGTACCTGTGAGAAGCCTAAAAAAGTTGAGCTTAACGTTAACCTAATCATTATCAAACTTTATTCATTTTATAGTTCTGCATCTTCCAGACTATTGCTTTCTGTAATCCCTAGAGGGGGAGCAGAGTGACAGATGGTCTCTTTTCAGAGGTACAATATGGTGCTACAGATACACATCTGAGAGGGGACCATCTGTCAATCGCCAACTTGTTCACAGGCTTAGTCCTATGGAATAATGAGCCCACATGTTATTACATCTCCGCCTTCCTGCTTGGTTTTAGTTGTAAGGCATGAAAGCACAATTTACCGGCTGGATGGAGTATAGATAACATCACTGCTCTATAACCGTGGAGACACAGGTTCGATCCCGGCAAGAGCACCTCTCCAGTAAGTGTCCTTGGGCAAGACACCTAACGGTACATACTCGCCACCCAGGACATACTTGAAAACGAGAGAAATCTCAATGTATCCTTCCTGGTAAAATAATACTTTCTCAAAAACAAAAAAATGCAATTGAAACAGTAGTAGCATTTGAAATATGATTTCCTCACATCGAGACTCTGTCAAGACGGGGTTTAGATGTATAACATTTTGGTTTTTAGTAGCCTCTTTATAATACTTTATAAGGTTCTGTATTGTGTTACTATTAGTACTGTCCAAACTGGCTTTTCTTTTTTAAACCAACACAGTGAGAAAAGCTAAACTCTACAATATATTTATTTTGAAGGGGAGGGAGGGTCCATAACTCCAAAAGCTTTTTATACAGCTTAGCTTCTCTACTTTGTTTTTTATTTTTTCCTTCTCACCTTTTCCTTGTTATCTCTCCAGTCCTTTTCATGCTCATGGTTTCACTTGGTACAACTTTCTGGAGAGCCTATAGTTCTAGTCACTAGAGATGTAAGACCAGTGTTAAAATATTTACTGCCTAGGACAAAGTCTTCTGCCGCTGAGCTCTGTCACATTAGACACAAAGAGGAAACAAAAGTAGCAATGCACTCCCATACACATGTAGTGCTCACTCCCGGAGGAGCCGCTGAATTAACCTCGGGTTAGTCTCACCGCACTAGGGAATAAATATACACCAGCACTGTTGTGGATTTTCATATTTTATATTCTTTACTGATCCCAATAAAGCAGCATATATAACGTAGATACGATATTTAAATGACAGGATTTCGTAACGCAGGAAAAACACGCGGCGGCAAAAGAAAAAGATTTACCCCCTCAGTTCTGGAGTGTAAGTCCCGTGAATAATAGCCCAGAAATGTGTATGTGTATTGTCTCGGGTACCCGGGTACTGTATTCAACTGGCCAGTGTATGAAACAAAACAATCTTCGACTAGTCCCGTTGGGGCCCTGTGGATTTAAACAATACTGCAGCGTGCGTTTCTTATTTTGGAACTGCGGTCCGGGAGGCCTCTCACCCATCCGATATGCAAGCTGTCCAGCACCCGATCAAGGATCTTCTCCTCTGTGTACTGGGACTCTGTGCCACTGGATCCGCTCCCTGCTTGTCGAATCTCCGCAACAGGAACAACGATCCACCGCCTGCACTCCCAATCGATCAGCGCGGTCTCCTAACTCGGGGTCCAGCCGGAACCAGCTTGTCATTCAGACCTCTCAGCGCTGCGTAGGTAGGTCTCAGCATGGTCACTGTCCCGATCTCCAGCACCAGTGAGGCTGCGCCTGTACTCTGGCCTGGTCACGATCCTTAACAGCTCTCTCAATGTGTCTTCCACTTTTCACCGCTCAGCTCACTCTGAACATGCCTTCCACGAGGCTGCTGATCTCCTTCCTCTTCCTCCTCCACCCCCTTCCTGTCCTCACGCAAAGCATGATGGAAACTGTAGTTCAGTGTTTGTCCAGCATAGTCCATATTGTCTCTATCTCCCTCTGGTGGCCATAATAATTAAATGCAGCAGAACACAGTCTTTAAAGCAGCGCTACACACATTCAGTAAATACAATGCTCCGATAGTAGGTGCTCATAAGGTTCCAGAAGGCCAACTTCAGCTTCCAGACAAAAAAATAAAGCAATTCTGGCAATCCACTTGCTGTACATTATTAATTCAGGAGTTTTATTAGGCTCTGTGGGAATGTTTTGGCCATTGTCAAACCCACAGTAGGCACGTTAAAGGGACACTACCACTAAAAAGAAGCGTTATCTAGATTAATTGTCCATTACAAACAAAACCACCTTCTGAACCACATGATGCGGTTTTTTTTCCTTTGCTCAAAGTAATTGCATGTAAAAAGGAAAAACAGAGTTAGGTTTCTCTCTCTTGCTCCCATTTTGTGGATATTTTCCCATGATGCAACATTAAACAAGAGATGAACTATACTGC
Organism: Leptobrachium leishanense; assembly: GCA_009667805.1. Taxonomy (NCBI): domain Eukaryota; kingdom Metazoa; phylum Chordata; class Amphibia; order Anura; family Megophryidae; genus Leptobrachium; species Leptobrachium leishanense. The sequence continues at coordinate 177,752,037 of CM019065.1, forward strand.
TCTGCCAGAATCTGATGTCCTGAGATCCACCCCTGCTATGTTACTGGCTGCTGTGTGTCACTAGGGGGCAAGAACAAAGCAGCTCAGCAGACTGTTTTTTTCTCACATATCCTCCAGCAGTGAAAGTATAGCATGTATATATGTACATTATGGAGGCCTGTGTGTGACAGGAACTGCATTGTATCTGATATAGCCCTCACAGCAGCCTGCAAGCATCAGATACATTGCTGCTCCTATCACTCTCAGGCATACATAATATATATGGAGGGATATTTTGTTTGGTCTTTAACCCGTTAAGGACCACTGATGTACAATGTACGTCATGGTCCTTTAGCTCCCTCCCTATACTCGCCTCTCTGGCCAGGGTCCCACACCGGACTGACTTCCTTGAAGTCAGCCGACGGTTTTATGGGCCACAGCCGTGGCGATGATGTCATCGCCGTGCGTGATGATGTCACTTTCAGGCATCCCCCTGCGCCTGCAGGGGGAACCAGAAAGGGGAGGTGGGGTCCTTTGGACGCCTTTCCCTCCCCAAAGGCTAGATAAAAAAAAAGAAGAAAGAGTTTGCCCCTTTCAGCAGTGCCTCTCTTTAACCCCTTAGGTGTCGGATCGCAATTAGAATCAGGAAGTGGCTGACATCCAGTCTCCGGGTCACCCCGTACCCACTGACATCGTCACCGTATGTGCGATGACGTCAGGAGGCCATAAACCTCCTAGCTGCCAAGTGGAGATAGGGGAATCCTTTGGATTCCCCTATCTCCCTATCCGTGGCAGCTAGAGGGTCATGTTTACACCAACATGACTAGGTTTGGTGTAAAAGTAAAATAAAAATAATAAAAAAATGTTTTGTTTTTTTTAATTGTCTGGGGTATAATAAAATAGGACTTCAATTAACGTTTAAACATGGTGAGCATAACACAGTCAAAATGAGCTCAGCGCACAGAGGTGAAATGGCGCAGCAGTCGAGGGGTTAAAAAGCAAAAACATGTAAAAATTGGGTATTTCTAACTTCAGGACATTTTGAAACTATTTAGCCGTGGTCTTTTTTTGGCGGTTGTAGATTTTGGGGATTAAAGTTTGAAAAAGTGTGGGTTTTTTTCCATTTCTTTTTCACCGTATTTCATAATTTTTTTTATAGTATATTATACAATATGATGGAAATAATGGTATCTTTAGAAAGTCCATTTAATGGCGAGGAAAAATTGCATATAATATGTGTGGGTTCCATAAACGATTAAGAGGAAAATTAGATCTAAACACAAACAGCGCATAAACGTAAAAACAGCAGCACGCACTTTCAGACAGGCAAACGTAAAACCGCCTGGTCACTAAGGGGTTAAGCTAGTGCTGTGCAGGAGGGGGGGCTGGGAGGGCAGGACACACTCAGTCTGTGTGTGAGACATGGGAGTGGGAGGTACTCTCAGTCTGCCAGGCATGACATTGGAGGAAGTCTCAGGCTGGGAGAGCTAGATGTGGGAGATCTAATGAGGAAGGGAAAGGAGGGGGCATGGTCACAACAGAAAGGCGTGGGGTTCGCCTTGATTGGAGCCAGTCACCAACCAACAGACCCCATTCTAACCCAGCAAGCAACGTAATGATACTGTGGGGGGGGGCAGTTTGCAACACAAACTGGGTTATTCAGAGAGGGGTGAAAACCAGAAGAATTGCCAGGAGAATGAACAATCTAGACCAAATAGCTGATTTAGAAAGTGAGATAAATGGGAGACTTTTTCTAGTTTGGCTATTTTGACCTAGAATTTTCACTTCTCCAGTCATTCTCCTGGTTTTCACCGCTCTCTGAATAACCCTGAAGGACTCACAAAATGGATGCACCCAGTGACACATATAGAGATAAGCAACATAAAATAAACAACATATAAATTTAATTTTTTTTTGGGGATACTGTTCCTTTAACAGAGATGCCATAATAAAGTTTGAGGATTCCTTTCCTTTGGTCCTATTGAAGTGTAGTGTCTGGAACTTCTTATACAGCCACTACCAGCAAAAAAAATGAAATGTTCTTTATTTTATGTTGCTGACATCTTACATGTACTTTGTTTTTTTTTTCCAGGTAATGTTTAGTAAAGAAAACATTTTACACTATCAGGGTTATTCAAAGAGATCTGAATTGTTGCCGAAAGGTAACCGAACAGTGAAATTCAGCGTACGCTTACCTTTCCTGGCCATTCGGCTATTCAGAGAGCAGGCAGTTCTCCAAATGTTGGCGAATTGCCTGCACATACGGTGGCTGTTCATGAATCATTACCTGTTCGAGGGCAGTGACATCCCCATAGAGAAGCAATGCTTTGTCTATTCAGAGAACAAAAACCAGCAGTGAAAAGTTGCCGAAATGCCCTGCCATTCGGTGGTTTCATTCGACAGGTTTATTCAGGAGAATCCCATAGGCTTCAATGTTAAAAATATTCCCGTTTTAATTCAACATCTAATAAACCGTTTATTATTTTATTCTGCAGTAAAAAGTTTCTTTATTTTTAGATTTTTCAGGATCTTTTAAGCATTTTTCGGGATTTTTTGGCGAATTTCTTTTTCCGTTTTTTCTTTTTTCTGTAACAGCCCAGTTTATTATCATTCATTGGATCTTATATGTAAATTCCAGACATTTTCATTCTGTAGTTTCTTTGTGAACGGCGTTTCACTTAACAAACATTCAAGCGTACTGTTTTTGTTTTGTTCACTCCATTCGTCTGCGGTGTTGGCTTTTTCCGGCAGCTAGTCGGGTTTCTCTGGCGTGTTCGGCGGGGTTAATCCAGATGTTTTTGCGTGTTTCGGTGTGCATTCACCAGGTTTTGCAGTGAGTGTTCGGCAGGTTTGTGGCGGCTTTTCCTTGCACTACGACGGCCCTGTGGTGCTTGCTGAATACAGCGCAGGGTCGCCGAAATGGGATCGCCAAATCGCACCGAATTGAAGAGCACGAAAAGTCACCGAACGTGCGGTGGCTTTTCGATTCTCTTTGAATAAACCTGTATATCTCCCTTTTACATATAATTACTTCAAACAAAGAAAAAAAACAGTAGAATGCATTTTGTAATGTGCATGTAATCTAGTAACAACTTATGTTAGTGGTAGTGTTTCTTTATCCCCTCTGCTAGGATGTAGAGGAAGCCTACAGCATGTCAAAGTTCTGCCAGAGTATGGACTTTTCAAAGTTTCCAAAAAATTTCCATGTTTTTATGTAAAAATAATAAAAAAATATTATTATAAAGCAGCGTTATTATTCCCTTTTCAGTTATAATGTGAACAGTGATGCTGAACTAACTCACCATCTCATTTCCTACGTTGTCAGCAAGTGTGGAGGCAATGGCACAATGTGTTATTACGCACTGTTTCACCAAAAACCTAAACTGCTACATTGCAGCGAGGATCGCTGGGGTTCCTTTGGAACCCTGCATCTCTAATTTTTACACCAAAGAAGGTCAGGTGAGGGGTTATTGGAAAGGGCAGAGTTTAGCCTCTCCATTGATATCAAACATGACCATGTAATATGTAAAAATAGACAAAATATATAAATTCAAAATTTACTTCTTTTTCTGTTCAAAGGCAGTGGCAGTATAGGCTTTTACTTATCTTCTCATTTCTAACAATGGGAGCAAATGGGAGGTGATTGTGCAATGTTTTATTATTATTAATATTTATTTATAAAGCGCCAGCATATTCCGCAGCGCTGTACAATGGGCACAGTATAGACAGAGTTACAATACATTGAACAACATTTCAACATTTGACAAACCAGTACAGGAGGAGATGAGGGCCCTATTCCCGTAGGAACTCACAATCTAGAAGGGTTGGGGTTGGAAACAGGAGAAGAGGATGGCAAGGTGAGAGTGGTGGACTGGTTGCGTCAGTGAGTCGGGTGGTATGCTTCCCTAAATAGGAATGTTTTAAGGGAGCATTTGAAGGAAGGGAAACTAGGGGAAAGTCTGTCAGTAAGAGGGAGAGCATTCCAGAGAATGGGGGCTGCGCGTGAGAAATCCTACAGTATATCATGGGAAGAGGTGATGCGGGGAGAAGCTAGGCGCAGGTCATTGTTTGACCTTAGGGAGCGGGCTGGGGTGTATTTGGTGATTAGCAAGGATAGGTAGTGGGGAGCTGAGTTAGTGAGAGCTGTGTAAGTCAGGGTAAGGATTTTGAATTTAATTCTGCAGTGGATGGGGAGCCAATGAAGGGATTCGCAGAGGGGCGCAGCAGAGACATACCGGCGGTTGAGGTGGATGAGCCTGGCGGAGGCGTTCAGAATGGATTGTAGACAGGAGAGGCGGGAGGCCAGATAAGAGATTTATTACAATAGTCAAGTCGGGCGATTACAAGGGCGTGGATAAGTTGTTTTGTGGTGTCAACGGTAAGATATGTCCGAATCCTGGAAATATTGCGTAGTTGGTAGCGGCGGGAGGAGGAGAGAGACTGGATGTGGAGGACGAAGGAAAGAGCAGAGTCAAGTGTAACTCCGAGACAACGAACCTGGTTTGATGGGGAGATAGTGATACCCTCCACCGTGATAGAAAAGTCAGGAGGCGGGGAGGCATTAGAGGGAGGAATTAGTAGTAGCTCAGTCTTAGACATGTTAATCTTTCGTGATGAAATGCCATCCAGGAGGAAATGCCAGATAAACAGTCGCTGACTTTGGAAAGGACAGAAGGAGAGAGATCGGGGGTAGAGAGGTAGATCTGAGTATCATCAGCATAGAGGTGGTAGTTAAACCCAAAGCTGTTAATGATTTTGCCCAGGGAGGAGGTGTAGATAGAAAAGTGCAGAGGACCTAGGACAGAGCCTTAAGGTACACCAAGAGATAAAAGGCAATGAAGAGGAGGAGTTACCAGCAAAGGACACAGAGAAAGATAGGAGTCAACCCAAGCGAGTGCAGTGTCACAGAGACCATTATTACACAAAGGCCCATCTAAAACACAAGTTGCTACGCCGCTGAGAGGAGAGCAGGGGATCCCTGAATCTCCATTCTTTACACCCCACAAATCAAGATAGGTGTCATTGGACAGGGCAGAGTCTGGCCTTTCCAATGATACCAAACATGACTGTGTAAAATCTAAAGGTACAGAAAAAACTCCCCCACAATAGTTTGTTTTATTTTGGCAGTGTTGGCATTGTCCATTTGTAAAGTATAAAAATTAACAATACCTCTGCCATTTCCCATGCCGGTAGCAAGTTCAGTGTTTTATATAGTCATATAATTCATAAAACACAATCCTCCAAAATACAAGCAAAAATATTTTGTTATATTCATTTTTGGTTAAAATTGCATATTTTCTCAGAAAAATGCAGAAACGGGTTTCCATTTAAACATTTTTTTAACAACAGTGCCCCATAGAATATATAACCACAAAGGTTTGGATGGCAAAATTGTGAAAAAATAATTTTATACACTCTAAGGCTAGGGTCAGACGAACGCATTTTTATGTTGTCTGTGAAAAAGTGCGTTCGAACGAATGGACGCATTTTTTCACAGAATACGTGATAGCGGTCATACTATGCGCATTTTCGTCCGTGATTTTGTACGGATCATCAATAAAACCCTTTTTGTGTCTGGACGTTATGTTGGCCGGACATTAGCAGCGTCTGACGTCTCCTAATCACGCACACACGCCGCTAGCGGACGCAGCGCACTCTGTACGTCAGTACCTGCGGTTTCACGTTCTCGAAAAAATGCGTTCATTTTCCACTTGCGTTGCGAGGCCGGACTTTTGTGCGACCGTACTTCGTATATTGGCCGTCATTGCCCGGCATCTGCTGCTAGTGCGGCCGTGATTAAGTGCGGCTGCACGCGCGTTCGCACTGCCTCAGTCTGACCCTAGCCTCAATGATTGAAATTAGATTTTCCTTTTCACTTTTTTTTGTTATGCATTCTGATGGTGTTAAATAACAATGGGACATAAAATATATCACAATTATGTGTAAACGTTGAGTCTGCTGAAAATAAGGATATATAATATGTCTTGGTCCTATAATAAACATGACTTCAAATCTCGTTTAAACATGAGGAGCACAAAACGTTTAAAATTAGCTCAGCACACAGAGGTGAAATGGCTCAGCAGTGATTATAACAGAGGTGGACTGACTTGTCGGGCATTTCAGACACCGACCAGTGGCCCGTGGGACAGGGGACCGTGGGGCTCAGATCCGTTTGATCTCCGGTGAGGCGCAGGGAACTGGCCTTGCATGTTCCTGTGACCGGCAGCACATGATCAATACCTCAGCAGCTGCTGCAGCGCTGCAATTCAGTTTGCTGCAGCAGTGTCATTGAACGCTTTGGATGCGAATTTTCAAAGTAAAATGGCCGACGATTTCTTAATGAAAGATTCAGATTGTTTTTCGTATGACTCGGACAACAGTTTAGGTATATATGATAAAGAAAAGCAGTCAGCACAATTCCGTTTTGTATGCACACACAACAAATCGTTTTTATTGAATAAACGTTATGTTTACTTCCAAAATAAAATATATAATTGAACCGTAATATATGTCTATGTGCAGGGGTAAATAATAAATAAATATTTTGTGCTTTGGTGAACAAAAACCTCAAAATTAACATTGCCGTACAGAATTGTTACTTGCTTCATGGCGGCGGCCATCTTTACTACGTCACACTCAGCTACTCGCAGCATCTCCTCGGGTAGCTGCAAGTGATAAGTTAGCAGTGCTGAGCGGCAGAACGGCGTTCAATGGCAAGTTGCTAACTAAGGCTAGGGTCAGACGAAAGCATTTTTCCCCCGCGAAACGTGAAAAAGTGCGTCCGAACGCATGGACGTATTTTTTGACGGAATGCGCAAAAACGGTCAGACGACGCGCATTTTCGGGCGTGATTTTGTACGGATCGTCAAAAAAACTATTTTTGCGTCTGGACGTTATGTAGGCTGGACATTAGCAGTGTCTGACATCTCCTAATCACGCAAACACGCCGCTATGCCGCAGCTGCGCACTCAGTACGTCAGTACTAGCGGTTCAGCGTTCTCAAAAAAATGCGTTCAAATTCCACTTGCGTTGCACGGCCGGACTTTCGTGTGGCCGTACATCGTATATTGGCCGTCATTGCCCGTCATCTGCTGCTAGTGCGGCCGTAATTATGTGCGCCAGAACGCACGTTAAAAGTGCGCTGGTCTGACCCCAGCCTTAGCACTTGCAGCGTTGATTAAAAAGTGTGTATACGGGTATACACTGTACAGTGTGGGCGCTTGTTAATTTTAGTTAATTAAAGTGCTATGTGAATAAATAATCAATTGCTGCCTAAGTATGGTAAGAAGCACATAAAAAACAACCAAAATACGTGCCAAGATTAAGATAAACAGATAAACGAGACCATACGGCGCATAAAACAATGAACAAATAATTGTATGAACTACTGGTTAATAGGAGTAAAGGTGAAGGTGTCCTCCAAAACATAAAAGGTGTCCTTAAAAATGCAAAAAATGTCCTTTAAAATACCAAATAGAGGAGGTAAAAGAGTACAAGAAAATTGTAAAAGGATTAATAAGTCAATTTGTGCAAAATAAATCAGTGGTTTATACTCAAGGGGTGTTTGTTGATTGAAGACAAATACATTAATCTTCACTGTGGTGTGTATGTCAAATCTTCTCTTTAAAGGTGTCCCTCAGGGAAAAATAAATAAAGGCAATAATAGTGCAGATGGTCTTACTGAGATGGAATAATTTAATAAAATGAATGTTTCACTCACATTTATTAGAGCCTAAGGGAAATCCAGGCTCAAGGAAAATAGCTTGTGGCCAAGTATAGGGTGGCACGTCCCTCCTTTCATCTGTGGTGATTACAGTTATAGAGCCTCTCAATTCCAGGCTCAAAGAGTATCGCCTTGGGTCCTCTTAAGGTGGGGGCCCAAACCTCTGTTGTTTGGAATCGGTCACCCAGCGGGAAGTTACCGGAGTTGGTTGTGCTGTGGCGACAGCTGAACAACCAACTCCGGTAACTTCCCGCTGGGTGACCGATTCCAAACAACAGAGGTTTGGGCCCCCACCTTAAGAGGACCCAAGGCGATACTCTTTGAGCCTGGAATTGAGAGGCTCTATAACTGTAATCACCACAGATGAAAGGAGGGACGTGCCACCCTATACTTGGCCACAAGCTATTTTCCTTGAGCCTGGATTTCCCTTAGGCTCTAATAAATGTGAGTGAAACATTCATTTTATTAAATTATTCCATCTCAGTAAGACCATCTGCACTATTATTGCCTTTATTTATTTTTCCCTGAGGGACACCTTTAAAGAGAAGATTTGACATACACACCACAGTGAAGATTAATGTATTTGTCTTCAATCAACAAACACCCCTTGAGTATAAACCACTGATTTATTTTGCACAAATTGACTTATTAATCCTTTTACAATTTTCTTGTACTCTTTTACCTCCTCTATTTGGTATTTTAAAGGACATTTTTTGCATTTTTAAGGACACCTTTTATGTTTTGGAGGACACCTTCACCTTTACTCCTATTAACCAGTAGTTCATACAATTATTTGTTCATTGTTTTATGCGCCGTATGGTCTCGTTTATCTGTTTAGCACTTGCAGCGGCTGAGGTATTGAACGCGCCTCTGATGTTGGGACACAACCAGCACTAGGAGCAGCTGGAAGAATCAAAGTGAAGCAAGAATCTGGTGAGTATGGAGGGAGAGAGGTTTGTCCAGAATCTGTCTGTCCTTCTGTTAATCCATTCTCTCTTCCTACCTGTTTATGCATCTCTTTATGAATATTTGTTAATTTTTCGATCTGCCCTTATACTTCATCTGTTCCTCTATTTCTCTAATTTTCACTATCAGGGTTATTCAGAGAAAGGTGAAACTCTGGAGAACTTTTGGAGAAGTGAAAATTCAAGCAGGGTTATTCAGAGAGAGGTGAAAATCAGGAGAATGACTGGAGACGTGAAAATTCTAGTAAGACAAATGGGAGAATTTTTCTGGTTTGGCCATTTTGACCTAGAATTTTCACTTCTCCAAAAGTTCTCCCGAACTTCACCTTTCTCTGAATAACCCTGTTTCTCTATTTCTCCTCATTTCTGTCTTTTCTCCCCATCACTAACTCGCTTTTAATTTTTATCTCTTCTTCGCTTTGTTATTTCTTCCCTATCACGCTCTTTCTCACTCTGATTCTGACTGTGTCACCCTCCATCTCTATTTTCTAAACCTAATTCCTAACCTTATATCTAACCCTAGCTTCTGACCCTAATATCTAACTCCAATTCCTAAACCCATATCTAACCCTAGTTTCTAAACCGATTCCTAACCTTATATCTAACCCTAGCTTTTGACCCCAATATCTAACCCCAATTCCTAACCCTAGCTTCTAATCCTAGTATATAACCCCAATTCCCAACCCTAGCTCTTAACCTTCATTTTACTGTATTATTTAATCCTAGCTTCCAACCTTAATTCATAAACCCAATTTCTTACCCTAACTAACCTCTAACTCACAGTATTGTGAGCTTTATTGCTGTGGAGCTCTGCAATACAATCATACACACACTGCACATTACTGTGAGCTTTAACGCTGTGGAACTCTGCGATACAGTAACATGCAGTGTCTATGAGTGTGTCAGTAAAGTATACTATCCTATAAACCTGGAAAGTGTTCAGCAGCTAATCAAGTTTGCCACTGGGAAAACTCTGTACAGCGGTGCACCATTGGCTGCAGTGAATGTCCATGGACTTGCCCATTCCCCCCCCCATATATATGTCCCACTACCCCCCCCCCTCCTCCCCATATGCTTTGGCAATGCTAAAATGTATTTGGTCCTGCCAATAAAGCTTATTTTGATTTGATTTGATTTGAGTGTGCAATAGCTGCCGCAGCAGAGTAATGGCCATCTGTAGGTCGAAAGGGGCATGACGGCTTACTTGCCTGTCGGTCAAAGTAGATTTTATCTTAATAAAACATTTAATTTGAAAATAGTTTGAAGAAATAAAATCTGAAACACAGCAATGTACATCTTGGTGTAGCATTTTGTGGTTGGAGTCTATGTGGGCGTGATCTACTGTGGGAAGGACACATGGGGGCCCCATTATTTCTATTGCCCGTGGGCCCCACTAGTTGTCAGTCTGCCCCTAGATAATAGGGCTAAATGTTCATCACAAGCAAATAAACTATATGCAAGATGAACATTTAAGAGGTTTGTAGTGAAATAGTTAAAATTATTGATTCATCTTATATAACTTGTTTTTGCTCAACATTTACATAAAGGTGTTGTGACATTTTAGGTTTTTAGATAAAGGATAAAATAATGTTAAATTTGTTTTTAAAACGTTTAGGGCCCGATTACAATCTTCGCGTTAAAACGCTCGAGCAACGCGTGAATTTGTGTGCCAAGTGTTAAACGTTAACGCGGGTAAATCAACGCTGGAATTATAATCCTCGCGCATTTTTTTCATCCGTCGAGCAATAACACGCGTAAAACAGACGCGCACAAATGCGCGCGCAGCAACGTTTTGCGCAGAAATCCGTGTGCAGACTGATTGTTTCACACAATTCAGCCATCAGAATTAAGAACCACAATTATCTCACGTTAAGTTTTTGCGCCTGTCAAAGTCAATCTGAGCATATATGCTGCATCAATAAAAAATGCACACACAACTTCTCCATTATTGGTTTGGTATGTGTAGAATGTGTAACTATACTTTGCTGCATGTTTTTTTTTTGGGCTGGTGTATTTGGGTTCGGCCAGGTCGTTCAGATTTGCCATTAACACCAGCTTTTAGGAGTTGCTAAAATTATGCGCGCAAAGGCTGTACGTTAATTCCTGCACATAGATTGTAATACCATACGCATACCAGCGTTCATTCAGGTTTGCACTCACAATGTTAAGTATAGGACGCGCGCAGTAAAGTGCGCACGGTTCACCCGAGGTAGACGTATACGCGTGTTTGTTGCGCTGACATTGTAATACGACGGTCGGCGCAAATGGTTTTACCCCTCGCGTTAATGCATTTTTGCGCCGGCGCAAATGTTTGTGCAAAGATTGTAATAGGGCCCTTATTCTTTTAATTTTCAGCAAAATTTATTTATTTTTAGAACACTTTTTGTATATTATTTTTATTATTATTTTTTTAGTCAAGATATTCGAGTCCCAATTGTTTTAAAAGGTGATGGGCCAAATTACACTCTTAACGCAAACGTTAACGCTCACTTGCGTGAGCATTAACGTTTGGACTGTAAGATGTGGTAAACACCGCAGCAAACGCAAACGGGTTAAGTAACCCGTTTGCGTTTGGTACCTTGCGCTCCCCATGTTAAGTATAGGGAGCACAAAGTGTTAATCAGCGTTAGGATTAAAATCTACTAGCGCTGATTAACGTCCGGCTCTGGTTAGCAAAAAGTTAACCACAGCCAGGACTTGGTGTTAACGGACTCTGCAGAAGTGGAATCCATGAACACCATCCAGGAAAAAAATTAAAAATGAATCAGATACTCCTCTCCTGTTCCGCGGCGAGGACCGTGGCTCCAACAGCCTCCTCCGTCCGGCGGGAGCGGTGAAAGACTGGGGGAAAAAGTCCCCCCCAGTCTCTCCCTGCGTATCACTACGCCGACCGGCCGGATCTTGTGAGGAGAGATCCGGCTGGTCATGTGACCGGCAGGGGGAAACTCAATGGAGTCCTATGGACTCCATCAAGTGGATGCTCGCGGCTGCGCTCAGTGCTGCAGCGAGCATCCCGGGGGTTACCGCGCAGTAACAATACAGGCAGCCGTTTTTGCGCCTGCATTGTAATCCAGCGTTAAAACGCGGGCGCAAGGGGGAAAAACTGCAGGCGCAGTTTTTCCTCCCTTGCGTCCGCGTTTTAATGCTAGGATTATAATTTAGCCTGATATTTTTTATTCTGTAACAGACCTTTTTTTATCATTTATAAAGTACCTTTTTTTTTTATTATTCGGATACATTTGAAGATATTTTTATTGGTTTAAACACCTATTAGGAAAATAGAAGTGTCCTGTTTTTCTTTCCCACAGTTCGGTGGTCTTCAGCAACTCCATCTTCAGTAACCCTGTGTGAATAGTGAATTCACCCAAGGGACAGCGACATACAGGGTTATCCAAAGAGATTCGAAAAGTCACCGCACGTTCGGTGACTTTTCGTTCTCTTCAATTCGGTTCCTTTTGCCGATTGCATTTCGGTGACCCTGCGGTGTATTCAGCAAACACCACAGGGTCCCCGAATTGCAGGGAAAAGCTGCCGAAAACCTGACGAAAACTAACCGAATGCACTATGAAAACAAGCAAAAACATCTGGATTAACCTTCGAAAAAGCCGAACAGGAGCCGAACAGGAGCCGAATATGAGCCGAATCACACAGAGCCGAAGCAGCTGTGACGTAGAGGAGGCAGTGAATAAATTAGAAAAACCATTTGTATGAATCTGGGAAAAAGAAACGCTGTTTGCAAAGAAACTACTGAGCGAAAATGTCTGAAATTTTCACAGGAGGTCCAGGGAATGATAATAAAGAGGGCTGTTACAAAAAAAATAAGTAAACTGAAAAAAAATCAAAAAAAAAATCGGACTTTTAATTTTTTTTTAAAAAATTCAGAAAAATGCTTAAAGTATCCTAAAAAAATCTATAAATTAAGAGACTTTTTACTGCAGAATATTATAATGAACGGTTTATTAGATATTGAATTAAAACGGGAATATTTTTAACATTGAAGCCTATGGGATTCTCCTGAATAAATTTGCCGAATTAAACCACCGAATGGCAGGACATTAGGGGAACCTTTCACTGCTGGTTTGTGTTCTCTGAATAGCCGAAGCAGTGCTTTTTCATGGGGATTTCACTGCCCTCGAACAGGGACCGAACAGGCACCGTATGTTCAGGCAATTCGACAGGATTTGGCGAATTGCCTGCTCTCTGAATAGCCGAATGGCCAGGAAAGGTAACCGAACCCTGATTTTCAGCGTTCGGTTACCTTTCTCAAGCAATTCGAATCTCTTTGGATAACCCTGATAGAATCGCCGAAGTGCAAAACACTGAAATTTCACTGCTTTGTGAATAACTCCTTTGATAATACACTATTGTCCTTTAGTGTGTTGCAGCTGTGTATGACTGGCTCTGTGCACCATGTTGACATTAGTTTTTATTAATTATTTTTTCGCACAGTTACTCCGTTTATAAAGGTTATCATACAAAGAGCAAATCCAAGCTAAACCAGAGATTGATCTTGTAGTGACGGAGCTTCAATATTCAAAATAAAAGGGATCAAACATTGAGAAGGTAAAATTTAATGGGGGGGGGGGCTTTGCAAACTATTAGATAAATTTATCATATACATGTTATTTAAGAGGTTTTGTTGAGTGATTGGCCCATTCCAAAATGAGTGGACACAGCTTAAAATAAAAAAGGCCAAACTGCCGGATCATGAAAATTGTTGGATTTACACATTACTTTTCCTTTAATAAAAAGCAACCATGTGATAAATTCCTTAACCCCTTCATTACCACATGATTTTCCATAAAACCACTGGCAGGACCCAGAATTCCTTTGCATTGCTCCAGAAAAAGACCAGATCGAGTTCACTTGATTTTGGGCAACTTCAGATACGTTTGAAAAAAATAAAGTATACTCAATAATGGTAGTGAAGGGGCTAATATACCCTCACATAGGCATATCAACCAAATGCTAGACACAAATGGCCATACAAAGGGCTGTGTCTAACACTATTAAAAGGCAATTCACACAATTTATACAGTGTACAAGTATAACAGTAACTTTATGATCCATCGTGAACAGATTGGGTTTCTTCCTTTAGTCATTGTTTCAAATGCGGTTTCAACTTTATATATATATGGAATAAATGAATTTCAAATGAGTGTTTCAGCATCCATTACAGCTTACTCAAAATAAGTGAATCTTTTGAGCATAGACAGAAAATGTACTTTATCCATCTTAGACATCAAACACTACTGAAGTAACAAACCAGGCATTTTATACAAGTATGTTGCTAATGCATACTCTGTATATAGACTCAAAAAGCCTTGTATCCTTCAATGCAGATAATTAAATAAATTATATCATTGATAAATGAACAAAGCCGTTTCACCTTTACAGTAAATACATGGGAATACGTAGTGCGTTTTATCCATCGCCAAGTCCTGCAACGCTCTGGCTAATCCTGGCAGCTTCACGTGAAGATTTGTTTGCGTGAGATTGGAAGACTTGCTTAACGTCTGGTTTTCTTGCAAACTCAACTGCTTTTAATCCACGTGAGTCGCAAGAGTCATTGATTCCAGATTCCAGAAGAAGGTGGACACACTCAGCGTGCTGGCCAGCAGATGCCAAGTGAAGAGCTGGAAAAGGAACATAGTAAACTGTGCTGATGGTCAGGTGTAAAACTAGAATTGGTTCTTTGTAAAGTAATGAAAATGTCAACAGATTTTGGCACCATCTCAGCAAGTTGCCTTTTTGTCTAACTTGTTTGCCTACACCTGAATTGTCCAGTATATTCCTGCATACAACTACTAGTTTTCTTTTACAGGTCTTTTAATTTATCCAATGCTTTACTCACAGACCTCCTCAAGCATTTTGGGTCTAACACAAGCTTGCCAGAAATGTCCCAGTAATGTCATGTTTAACTCCCCCCGCTTTACCCAAGTCTGAATTGATTGAGACAGTATAGCTATTGGCCTGGTATTAAACTGCTCTTTATTCTGACTACCAAAGTTACAAACACTCCAAATCCAGTCACTTCAGCATTGCTTCTTCTCCATTGTTTCCATCAAGCTCCATGGGTGCATCATCCAAACTCTTAGACCTTTGCCAAGTAGTTATCTATCCCTGGTGTTTGCAGTTAAATCCAGCAAGCTTTGCACATACCAAGACTTTGCTCAGCCACTCATAAGCCACTCGTTCTGATCTACAAAGTCTGGAATCTGACAAACCCCTATCAAGCTGGAGTTTATAGGACATGCTGTTTGATGCCTACAAGCTTTATTTTCAGTGACATATCAAAGTGTTCAACCTGAAATTCTTATTTGACAGTACAAAGATCAACAAGCAATCATCAGCTACCAAGTAATCTAGGTCTCAACAAAGGAGAAGTGGGGTTCTTTATATAATTTTCCCCTCCAGCCCTGTCCAAAGGGAGCATTATCAGGCCAGGTTTGCCAGATATCTGAAGCACAGCACAGGTGATATCATTTGCTCTCAGTGATTGCAGGATCCACTTTGCAATTCTTTCTAGGTAATCTGTAAATCTGGCCTCTTAGTGTTCCCCAACCATGTCCTCATGGAGCCCGGTTTTATACCATACATGTACCAGCTTCATCTCATACAGCATGGATTCGCCTTCCATGTGTTTAACATCTGATCCAGTTCCCAGTTAGAGTTTAGTGCTTTGAGAAAACCTCTCCTCCACGTTTACTCTAAATGTCAACTTTTGCAAACAAAGAACACATTCCATTATGCAATGCTGGCATTGTTGGGGTTATGGGCTAGTAGAAAATTAAAAACATATAAAATAGTGTAAGAATGCCAACTACAGAGTTTATCAGCATATACCGGTACTTTACAAGCATTCTTAGAATTGTATACATTCAAGGCATTACAGTTTAAATAGCATACCAATCCAACTAAAATTCATTAAGCAGTTACTTTCGAAGGGCCCTATTACATAGTTCACGCTAACGTTAATGCTCAGCTGTGTGACCGTTAACGTTAGGTTAAGTGGCCCTAGCGCCGGCCGACCATATTACATTACGAACGCTAAAGGGTTAAAAAGCCCATTAACGATTCGGATCTTGCGCTTCTCAGTGCGAGGTTACTATACTTTGCGCTCCCTATGCTTAACATGGGGAGCACAAAGAGTTAATTAGGGGGACGTCCAGGGAGATGGCCGCTTGATCAGTGAGCTCCGCTGAGCGCGCTGTTTTTACCCCTTTTCCGCTGCACATCCGCACCCATGGTAAAGCCAAGAAGCCCCCACACACCCCTGGCCCCCCCAGAACCCACTGGGAGCCAGCAGACTGGGTCCATCAGGCCGTTTTTAGCCCCTCTTTCGACCGCTGAAATCGCTGACCTGGATTCCAAGATGGCCGCCGCATGCTCCTCAGCCTCCAGCTCTCCAACGCACTCGGTGAGTGTTTGGGACCCCCCAAATGACCTCCGCCAACTCCTACAATATCTCCCCAGTAAAGAGGACTTAGCCATTGCCACCACTGAACTGGGAGCTTCCCTCCTCTCAGAAATCCGCGCGCTGCGCACAGATCTTGGCGGCATACAGACCAGGCTACAGCACGTGGAGGTGACACAGGAACAGCAGTCTGCCACGATAGCGGCCCACTCCTCTGCAATAACCACGCAGCGCTCGGCCTTACAAATGATGGCTCGCCATTTAGAAGATGTAGAGAACAGAAATCGCCTGAATAACATAAGGGTTCGAGGCCTCCCGGAGTTAGAAAACTCACAGGAGGAATTAAAATGCACCCTCATCGCTTTATTTAATGACATTTTGGAAAGGGACCCTGCCACGGATATCGAAATGGAACGCTATCACAGAGCACTGAGACCGAAGGGCCCACCTGACGCTCCCCCGCGCGATGTGATTTGCTGCCTTCTACGCTACCCGCTGAAAGACTCCATACTGGCAGCGGCCCGGGGCTCTCGCACCATTGATTTTGCGGGGGCTAAGATCTCGCTATTCCAGGATCTCTCACCCGCTACCTTGCAGTCCAGACGCATGCTACGTCCGCTCACGGCTGCCTTGCAGGACATGAAACTTCAATACAAGTGGCTATTTCCGTTTGGCCTCCAAGTCCGCACGCCATCGGGACCTCTTAATCTTCGCAGCGAACTGGATCTCCCGCTGTTTTTAGAGGAACTCTCCCTTCCACCGGACACGCTCCCGGCTTGGCCAGACCTGGCACTGCTATACATGCCGCCGGAACAGGCTCCATCACGCCCGCGAAGATCCCGCCGCAGACGCCGTTCCTCCTCCTCGCAGGCACCGGTGGATTGAACTGGCCTCCATCGGCTCCGTCTGAGTTTTTCTGGGACCTCTGGACCTCTCTCTCTGTTGCGGAAGACGCCCTAGGCTGGTATCGGCGCCTAGCTGATTCGAAGACCTTGACAACGTCAGTATCCTTTTTATGAGTTATTAGGCCTGAGGTACGCCCGATCGCTCAAGCCTCTTTCCTGGCTGACTTGTGTAATACGAATGGTGGCGAGGTTCCTCCTCCGCCCTTGAACCTCCACCGGCCTGCTCTTACCGTTTACGGCCTAAAGCACTGCACGGCTCTATGCGCCTCAGGGGTGGCCAGTGCGAGCCGCTACTTTCTCTCTTTTTCTTCTTCCTGAGCACACCCATGTACTTATCCGACCTGGGGGCTGCGCGTTCAGCGCCTCCTGTGTGCTTTTTGATTTTTTTTGCTTTTTCTATTCAGCTGTGTTCCGAATATCTGTTGCTAAGTTGCAATCTGAATTCGTTGTTATAATACTCGATTTTCACTGTTGACCGTCCTGCGCCGGGTACCCCCCCGAGTCAGTGCCTACACAGTGGGATCGGTGGTGTACGCACCCCCCCTCTGTGACCTGAGACTCCCCCACGCCCACTCAGTGGCGTGGTGACTTGTCTCCTTAGGCACATGCTCCTTGTGTATATATTTGTACCATTGTAATTGGTTTTCTGTCTTTGTTCCCCTGTACCTGGTTTGTCCTACTGGGTGCCCCCCCTATCCCCCTCCCCAGTCCTTTCATATTGTTATCTCCCTCACGATTATACCATGGCCACTGTCCCCCGCACTCTTAAAGTTCTCTCAATTAACGCGAAAGGCCTGAACATACCCGAAAAGCGCCATGCGGCCCTCAGGGAATTTACCTCACTTCACGCTGACGTAGTATTAGTGCAGGAAACCCATTTTCCACATGCCGGCCTCCCTCCTTCAAAAACCACAAATATCCTACTGGTTATTTCAGTAATGCTACAGCTGGTAAAGTTTGCGGCACTGCGGTGCTGTTTTCCCGCTCCACCCCGTTCAGTAACTCGACCTCTTTGCTAGATCCCGCTGGTCGTTACACGTTTGTGAAGGGCCAAATTGGTGCGCAATGGTACACTTTTGTCTCGGTATACCTCCCGAATCGACAACAACACTCCGCCATTCGTTCTATACTTCGTCGACTGCAGGACTTCCAGGAGGGCATCCTAGTGGTGGGAGGTGACCTCAACCTACCGCTTGACGCTCGCCTGGATACCTCTAGAGGTGTCACTAGCACCCCACACACCGTCCTCCGTCGCACTCGACTTGCGCTACAATCCCTGAGATTGATGGACTGCTGGCGCTCGCTCTTCCCCTCCACACGAGATTACACATACTACAGCGCGCCGCACCAGCTCTACACACGCCTCGACTACATCTTCCTCCCTTTTGGTAGTATGCACCTCCTGGAATCTGCCACCATAGGCCCCATGACCTGGTCAGATCATTGCCCGGTCCTGATCACGCTCTCCTCCCCCTCGCCCGCCCTAGGGAGAAACTCTGGCGCCTCAATGAATCCCTTCTTACTGACCCCCAGATTAAAGAAGGCCTCCACGACGCACTACACAACTATTTTACAGAGAATGACACACCCGATTGTTCCCCGCAGATTATTTGGGAAACCCATAAGGCTGTCATCAGGGGATACCTTATACAACAGGGCGCGCGACGTAAGAGAGAACACACAGAGCAGCAGGAATCCCTATTGCAGCGCATAGCGGCCCTGGAACGATCCCATAAAACTGACAACACCTACGCTGAATTGCTGGACCTTAGGTCACAGCTCCGCTCCCTCTTTAATAACAGGGCTCAGAAGGCCTTCCTGACGGTACGTAAAACCTTCCATGAACATGGTAATAAATGCGGCAGACTTCTGGCCAACGCCCTCCGAACCCACCGACAGGCACTATATGTCACCCATCTTCGCTCCCCCCAGGGAACCACCGTTACCCTCCCGAAAGATATGCTTGGCCTCTTTCATGATTACTTTACTAAGCTCTACGGCCTCACCCCCGCTCCCAACCAGACGGCCCCTGACATCACCCAGCGCTTCCTTCGCACTCATTTACGCTCAAAACTGACGCCACGCATGAGGTCCTCTATTGAAGGTCCAATCACTGCGGAGGAACTGCATGAAGCGATCAAGCGAACACCGGTGGGTAAAACCCCGGGACCTGATGGCCTTACCCTTAAATACTATAAAACATGCGAAAAATTCCTCTCTCGCGCCTGGCTGGCTTCCTTTAACGGCCTGACTGAACCTGCATCCCAAATTGCCCCACAAACACTCTCTGCCACCATCACATTAATCCCTAAACCGGACAAAGATCACGCCCTGTGTGCTAATTACAGACCGATCTCCCTCCTGAATCAGGACGTAAAACTCTTTGCTAAGGTACTTGCTCTGCGCATCGCAAAACATATGAGACACCTGATCCACCCTGACCAGACAGGATTTATCCCAGGGAGGGAGGGGCGAGATAATACTACGCTGGCCATTAACTTGATCCATGCTGCCCAGAGACCCGGCGCCGGTCCGACCCTGCTCCTCTCCACAGACGCTGAGAAGGCGTTCGATAGGGTGCACTGGCCTTTCTTATTTCAGACTCTACACCAAATGGGGTTTGGCCCCAATGCCTTGCGCTGGATAACTGCCTTATATGACTTCCCTACCACCCGCATTAATCTAAAATGGTACCTTGTCCTCCCCTTTCATCATTAAAAACGGCACTCGACAGGGTTGCCCTCTCTCCCCTCTTTTATTTGCACTATCTCTGGAACCCCTCCTTCAGGCTATCAGGGCCAACCCTTCTATCCATGGTGTTTGTGTTGGGCGCCACACACAAGGTAGCGGTGTATGCAGATGATCTGCTATTTTTATACAGCAGTCCCAGATTTCCCTACCTTCACTCATTGAATTACTCCGCGAATATGGCTCGCTAAGTAACTATAAAATTAACATGTCAAAATCGGAAATTCTGAATATTTCAATTCCTGCCCCCCTTAGCACACACATTCAATCCACATTCCCCTTTCGATGGTGTACATCCTCTCTTAAGTATCTCTGAGTCCACCTCACCCCAGCGGTATCAAATCTCTATGCTACATATTTTGTCCCCCTGCTTCGGGTCCTGGATAGAGACCTTACTCGATGGGCCATTCCGCACATCACGTGGTTTGGGCGCATAAATGTCCTTAAAATGAACGTTCTCCCAAGAGTCCTTTATTTACTGCAAACCTTGCCGATACATGTCCCATCTGCCTTTTTCCGCTCCTTGCAATCTCTCTTCATTAGATATGTCTGGGCCGGGAGTAAGCCGAGACTAAGTGTGACATTGCTGACGGCTCCTCGCTCTCGTGGAGGCCTGGCTCTGCCACATCTGCAGCGCTATTATCATGCTGTTCACCTTCTGCGCTGGTGGAGTGGAGCTTGGGTACCTCTGGTAAACAATGGGTGGCGTTAGAGCTTGAACTGGCGGGCCGCTCGCCACCTCCCTCCCTTGGCTTTTAGGCACCGTTGCCCTTACTAACATCCCCGCACACCCGACAGTTTCAGTTACATTGACCATCTGATGTCGGCTGCAGAAGTCCACGCAACTGGCCCCCTGGCCTTCTCCGCTTCTCCCTCTCAGTCACTTGCCGGCCTTCTCGCCACGACTGCTACCTCTCACTGACGGGGCTATACCGCAGAACCCCCACCTGGCCTGTACATAGATGGTAACCGACCTAAAGCCCCAAAGGACATACCGTTGGCTCACCCCGACTCCTTTCTCACGACCTTCCATATGCACTGCCTCATAACCTATCTCCGCTCCCTGGCTCCATTGGACAAGTATACTCGCCCTCTGACCACATTTGAACAAGTGATCACTCGTAAGACCCTTCCCCAACATGGCATCTCGACTCTGTACGGTGTCCTGCAAAACCTCTCCTCCACAACCCTCATATGTGGCGAAATGGGAAACAGAACTCCACCAAACATTCACAGAGGAAGAGTGGACTCAAATGTTCGCGCTCAATACCCGGTGTTCTATTGCTACTCGTACACAAGAAACGGCTTACAAGCTGCTGTCGCGTTGGTATAGGGCGCCCACCACTATTGCTACATACTCGGCCACGGCAGATGCCTCCTGCTGGAGGTGTGGATCACAGCGCGCTGACCTACTACATGTTTGGTGGTCCTGCCCAGTGTTGCAACCCTTCTGGACACTGGTTCACGATGCCATTACCAAAATCTCTGACTCTCCACCTTCCTACACACCAGCGGCCATGCTGCTCCACCATATGCCATTATCTGTGGACACCTACAGAAACACCCTTGATATTCGTCTACTGAATGCCACCAAGGCTGTGGTGCCCAGGCACTGGAAATCCCCGATAGCCCCCACTTTTCGAGAATGGCTGGACGAAGTCCAACGTATCAGAGACAGAGGATCTGTGGCACCAATCCTCCGGCACCTCCGCCAAACATCTGCGGCGTTGGCTTTATTGGTCGAAACCAGCCTGCTCCCCACCCCACAATTCAGCAGATCTCCCCTGACCGCAATTGAATAACAAATGAGTGGCCAACCCCCCCCCCTTTTCATTCCCTTGTCACAGGTTCTATCTCCCCTTTTTTTACTTAAATTTGTGTTACCTATGTTTGCATGTATATATGATATTGAATGAGACGCATTATAGACTACGCATTTTACTATCTGATACCTATGTTCCATACACTCCGCGACTGCTTGAATATGCTGCCATGCATTCAATGTATTGTCATGTCTGTTTAAAAACTCAATAAAACTTTATTACAAAAAAAAAAAGCGTTAATTAGCGTTAGGATTACAAAATCCTAACGCTAATTACATCCTGCTGCGGTTAACTCAAGGGCAGTCAGGATAGATTGTTCAACACACACTGATGGACATACAGAAAGAGGTGGAGTGGTAGGAAACAGACATGCAGTGATAAACTTATTGGATTCTGAGTTGTGTGGTTATGGATAATATAATATATATTATCAAGACATATCCTCATGGGTAAGGTGAAACCATGCTTTCGTCCTATGATTAGGTTAAAGCAATTAAGAATTTTTTTATTTTGAATGAATTAAGGAGTTTTAAACATGATGAAAATAGGTGTGCCAGATTGGGACACTATAAAAGGAGGACGACCATACAGTGACGTATGCTCTGATGAAGTCCCGAGGGCGGGACGAAACACGTCAGCACTACGTCACTTTACTACCGTGTATCCACCCCTTTTGAGTGACCACCACGGAAGCAGCCCGGGAGCTCCTGATGGTTTTCTAAGGACATATGGGACGCGGTGAATTTATGTTTGGCAGTGGGTGAGCTCACTTCAATAGCCCACTCTATTTCCTGTACGTATATACAGTATATCAGCAGGTTGTTCGATTTAATAAAGGGTATAACACCATCGATATTTTCTCCCCTTTATTCGAGATATACATTTCATCGGAGATGAACCGCCAAGAAGTGGTCTCCGTTTGAAAAGGATTCGAAAAAAAAAAACATTTTTTTTGCCTCAGCAAGGATTGGAAGCT